>CM032228.1:196890000-197555000 GCA_019009955.1 Riptortus pedestris | reverse complement strand
TCCTATACTTTGGACAAGGAAGTAAAAAATTAGGTATATAATTTGTGATAAGCAACAGTTAAGACCCCTTTATAGAAAACTTAGTTATTTAAGAGAATATCTTTCATCGTTTTAATAAATGCTTTATTTATTGCAATTTATTATACTACTATGGCTAAGAGGAACTTTATTTGTCACTACATAAATTCCTATTGCCTATACAACGGGTATTCATCCCCGGACTTCCGGTTTAACGAATTTATTAAGACTAGAGCCCTAACTCTTTTACTTCTTTAATTTAAATAAGAGGAGACATTCAGTTTATGTCACTAAACTCTAGATTATGTTCACAAAATTGTTTTCAGATTCAAAATTTCTAATTGAAGTGATGTAATTGGTAATACAAAATTAATACATCTTGCTTAGCTGTTTCTGCCCATTACTGACAATAAATTGATGTTCGAATTCAAAATACACGAATTACACTTTGACAGTGAGTTTTCTGTAAACATTTTTCTTGACAATAAGTTCATCATTTTTTAATATACTTGTGAAGGAGCTAGAATGTGTATGTAAATAGAAGTTTCGAATATTTGTTAACACAAAATGATCTAAATTAATATAGAAATAATAATTAATATTTATACATGATGATATTTTATTTATAATATTCGTTTCATGAGCCATTTCAGGTCAGAAATAAATAATTTCAACTCTTCACAGCAGTAACATTGATTAGTTTCTCAACACGCAAGTTCCTAACGCCACTACCTATGGTTACACGAGAAACAGTTTTGTAGCTGTTCACACAGATCAGTCTTAATAGAATTTGTGTTAGTAACAGTTTAGTTAAATGCCTTAGGGAAAACATAAATTAAATGTAATCATAAGTGTCCACGGGAGAGACAGCTCAGAAGGTCGAGAGAAAAAAGATATTACCTGCAAATGAAATGAACAAAGGGCCAATTATTTACTGTTATTCGTATATTATTGGATCTAAAGCATTAATTTGGTTTATACGACATAAATTGTAATATGCCCTATAATTTGAGTTTGACCTTGCTCCAAAACCGAGGTTTCTGAAATTCTGAACTTATGAACGCTAATTTCAATAATTATTAAATGTAAATATGAATATCCACATGCAAACACACAATTTTATGAGCATTTCTTCCGGAGGAAGAGCATGTGATGTCTAAACAAAAACTAATTTGGGATTTTCTCATAAATGAAATATAAATGTATTGTATATACTGTATTAATTCGTCACGGGAATTGTATTTTTGTATTTGTATTCGACTAATGTCAATTTTAGCAAATAAACTTCCAAAGCTGGAACCGAGATGAATGGAAGGGCAATGACCATTTTGAAAGGTTTATCGAATTGTATGCGATGCCAAGGCTCTCTGAATTGCTTACTACAGAATTCCGGTCAATACAATTCATTTATATCCCTGCCTACAATGTCCTCGATTAATTATTACTTTGCCACGAAAGGAGGAAATGATTTTAAGCGTAGTAAGAGAAATAGTTATATCTTAGTTGATCAAACGCTTCTTTTAAGGTCCTTCAGAAGTGCAAAAAATGATTATGTTTTATTGTCGTTTTAAATAGGATTTTTTTAAAACATAGCGACCCACCTCCCTGGCAAGATCGGCAGTTCCTTAGTAGATACAGTATTTGTAGAACTTCAGAAGATGCATAAAAAAAAACATAAACATGCCTAGTGAAAAATAAGTTAAAGATATTTAATTTGTTTTTACATTTGTTGACTTTCCACCAATTTACCTCCAATTAAACTGAATACAACATATATATAAATAAACTCTAGAATATGAGTGATATTTTAAATAAAAACGGCGGCGATCATTTTTTCCACGTATAAGACCGATCCAAAAACTAAAGTAACTAAATTGAAAATCTCATCTGCCTGTCTGTCCGTTTAGTACTCAGCCACTTTAAAACAGCTCATAGATCAACTTAAGAGTCACTTGTGAGTGACTTAATCCAAGGAATAAAAGGGGATATATGAGAATTTGATTTTTTAACCAGGAGGAATACATATATCATGGATACCTTCATGTAATACTGGCTTTATAGAAACAATGTAAAAACATATTAACGTATTCTAGTAGACATTCCATAGTTCACGCACAGAACAACATAATGACTTTAAGACAATAGAACCTTTATATTTTGACGGGAAACCTTTCATTTCTACCCAGCAATCTTCAGTTTTTACTTCATGAAACAAATACCTTCCTATTACCGGATGTTACTGTAATCTTATGAAAATGAGAACCTATATTTCAATCATTTTTATTTCAATCCGACTAAGGCGAATAACACAGTGTATACTAATATATATATACATACATACATACATTACTGTATTTATGTCTAATTGTAGGCCTCATATCACCTCACTTCATCATGGTATTTGAAGGTCAAGGTTCTTGCATATTTGTCCTTTTGCAATAAATTTGCTTGAGGCCACTGGTAAAGTGTATTTAAATTTACTAATAATTTGAGAATGAATGCTGTAAGATGTTGTAAGGCCTTAGATGGCATCAGTGCTTGTCATTCATTGCAGTTTTCTTTTTCTAGACTGTCATCTAACTTTACCACTTATGTTCATTGTTTATATTGTGCTTTTGGATATGTGAGTGATAACTACGTTATTTTTGTAAGTGCTATTTGTGGAGAGTGTTAAACCTTAAAATTAGTGGTTGTGTTTTATTGTATATTACGTTGGACGTTTTCAATAATACATTACCGAGTACAATTTGTATACAAACTCTTTACACTTCTTCAAATTGTATAGAATACGTATTCTACTTGCGTACGTGTATGAATAGGTCATGGGGACCTTCCACCTTTTATCCATTTTATAAATTAATTTGCAGAGGTAATAATTAAGTATGAAAAGCTCCGGATACCACTGTTGTGATATAAAAAATCCATTCTTATTGTAATTAACCACAAAAGATATTAAAATATTGCCCAATATTGATATTGATAAATTGCTCCTCTCATTCTAAAGTAATACTAAAATGGGATTTGTTAATTTTAAATCTGAGACTAAAATTCTACCTCTTGTAGGGAATCTCGTTGGCCGCGATGCCCATGGCACTGTAGAATATCAACAGGCGGGAAATTTATTCAAGCTGGAGGTCAGTAAACAGTCGGATAGCCAGCACTAACTAACCAATTATACACCCCTCTAATCTACAATTCACATCCCATCTATCAGTCTGGCCTTTGATAAACCGCTCCTCCGATAATGCGTTTTTCTCAATGGGCGTTTGTTTTCCCGCTTTAAATAACCACACAAGATAATATATCACAGGAAAAACAAAAATATTACAAAGGAAGGTGTTAGCAATTGACCTTGCAGCGAGTTTGCCTTCTTACCGCGGTTCCTAAATTTCAAAACATAAATGATTACTCTGAGTTGGTATTCTGGCAGGTGGAAGTGACTTCTAATGTAAGTTACAGTAAAAGCGTAGCCATTTCTTTCATCTACCTACATTAGAAATTTTTGCTTTTTAAATCTAATATGAAAACTAAACAGTTCAGTTCCCATGCATATTTACTTATTTTCAACAACCATTTTCTAGCCAGAGAGGGAGTAAGATTTACATAATGGGCGCATTACTAAATACATTTTCATGGGTACGCAGTGGGTTGGTCATATTAGATAAATTAGAAGTAATGGAAATGTGGATTTGATCACCAGAACAAATTGGACTAAACAAAAAACTGCAATGAGAAAATTATAAATGTGTTAAGTGAAATAAAAGTAATGTCAAGGCCATGGAAAAATGGAGATAAAAACTTCTTGGGCAGAACGATTCCATGACAAATGTATTTAAAGGTAATGTTATTGGGCATTGGGAAGAGGGAGGCCTGGAAGGTAATTTTTTGAAGGGATCAAACAAACATCTTATGGAGTTGTATTGATATTAAAAGACCGGCTTCCCAAAGAACCCAGTGGTTGCAACATGCTAATGTCGTGTCCAGGTGTGTGATGAGATATTCATGCGCAAAGGTATTGTTAATAAAAATAGTCTGTCACGCAGGGGCTGCGTTAACTAAGCAGATTTTCCACGTGCGTTCACGCATTTGCATTTACCTCAAAACCTAATTGTTCATTTAGAAGAATATTTGGTATTAGGCTTCAAAAAATGTGCTACATAATATATATATATATATATATATATATATATATATATATATATATAAAATTGTAACCTCTGTCTGTACATTGATTTTTTTCGCGAAATTTCGCATAAACGGCTGAACCGAATTTTATGAAACTTGGTATGTATATTACAACTAACCCAACTTAGACTTTAGGCTATATTAAAATTCTCTAAGACGAACCGGAGTGGGGGTTATAAGGGAAGCCTGAAATTAAAAATAGCGATATTTCGTTTTCTGTTGGTTTTTCGGCAAATATGCACATAACAAAAGTTGTTTACTTTGTTATTTAGAGTAACTTTTGTCAGATACACTTTTGTCGTATACCGAAGTTTAAATGCGTTATAAGCTAAAAATTATAGCGGGAGTCAACGATATTATTTGCCAAAAAAGACTCAACCGAACTAAATAAAACTCGGTATGTGTATTAGCAGTGAGGCCTTCATTATAATAAGCCATACCAACATTTCTATGGACGGGCAGGAGTGGGGATTATAAGGGAAGCCTGAAATTAAAAATAGCGATATTTCGTTTCCTATTGGTTTTTCCGCAAACATAAACATAACAAAAGTGGTTTATTTTGTTATTTGGAGTAACTTTTGTTATATACACTTTTGTCGTATACCTAAGTATAAATGAGTTATACGTTAAAACCTTAGCGGGCACTAACGGCTGAACCGAACTTAACAAAACTCGGTATGTCAATTAGCATTAATTCTTCCATGATTATAAGTTATATTAAAATGTTTAGGTTCGAACGGGAGGGGGGTTATAAGGGAGGCCTGAAATAAAAATTCACCATATTTACATGCATAAGAGACGGGAAATATAAAAATAGCGAAGACTGTGAAGAATTATCGAACAAATAATTCTATTATTAGCAAATCACAGCAACGACGGGTATCAATCCTAAACACTGGGACGGGTAAATGTCAAAATATTGTGCAATGTAAAGCCTGCTAAAAAATACCATCACCATTCAGCCTCAAATGAATTCCCGGGCGAAGCCGGGTATCTGAGCTAGTATATAAATATATATATATATATATATATATATATATATATATATATATATATCGTTTTGAACGGATCTCATTTTCGACGGTAGGATTAATTTGAAGAAATTTTCGAAAATCGCACCATGAGTACGACCTCAATAGCTGATTTCCCTGAAGGAAATCTGCTAAAAAAAAACGGGATTTACTTTTTGTAGGATCTTTAAATCCCTGCCAACAAAAAAGTACGGCTGCAACGATGATCTTGGAAACCCCAGTATGTGTGTGTATCAATTCAGTCATTTACAAGGTAAGATTGGTAGACATCTGAAGATTTTTTTTTTATATATCGCTTCAAAAGTATGTGCTCATCAGCTGAGTTCCTTTTCCTGCTAATACCATATGATTAAATAAAAACTCTATATTATGGGGTTTCTCTGTATATGTTTCGTAGTCATAAACAGCATAACTTTCTGTTTTTGTTGTTAGCTCTTTTGAGCTTTGAGAAAGTATCGAGATCCCGAAGCGAAAGATGAATAATAATGATTTTCCATGAAAAATAAGTTTTGATAACCGCGCCTTCGTTCATGTTTAACTGACCTGGACTATATATAAATATTATATAATTGGGTCAGAAGGGGTTATTAATAATTCATAAAAGTAATTTTAACAGAAATTAACTCCATAAAAGGAGAGGGCGATGTACAAATTAAAAATAGAAGCAGTAATTTTAATAATGGCCATCATTGATCTTGTGCTGTATAAAAGAGAGTGGAACGCAATACATAAGAAGGCAGCTAACCTTATTTCATGAAAGCGCACGAAATGTGTTCTAAAAAGCCTTTACTCCAAGGCTCCCGTCTTCATTTATAACAGGTTCCTTAAACTCATAGACCTCGATTCAGGATCATTACCCACACGAAGCTGGAGGGTTACTGCGTAATTACACAGTCCCACCCCAAAGGGGTAGGTCGAGTCACATTCCCATGGAAATAAGTCACGTCATAGCTTACCATCTCTAAATAGACTCCTGCAATAAGCAAGTAACGCACAAACAATGGAAAGCAACGCTTGAAGTATTATTACTAAACTGCATTAGCAATATAATTTGGTAATTTATTTAAAAATTATTACAAACATCAGGAATAACAAGATAAGATATAGTTCAAAGCCACCAATGTTATTGAAATAGTAGAGAAAATGAATTTTTGGAACAACATGAAAATTAATTTTCGACAACATACTTAAATTTTATATTAAATCCTTGATTTTTAAAAAAATATATCAAATAGAATAGATATATAGAAAAAGAGGAATGAGAATATAATAACTTCAGCTATTTACATATCCACCGTTTAAAAATTGTCAAATTCTGGAATTTTCAAAAAGAGCTTTCGAACGATGTATTAAAACTGGGGTCATTGATTAAAGATTCTCTCTGATGACAACCAGTAGCAATACGTATATTTATGCCGAATTTCATGAATATATATTAAATTGAGTGGTGGTAGAATAGATTTGAACATAACCTCTTCCTTGGGAGTTACAGTCTTGAATGCGGCATGTGCTATAATGAAGTGTATGACTTTTTGTTCGTTAAACGTATTATAACAGTGTCCCACTGGGAATATTTTGGATTTAAAAAGTTAGCAATTTTGTGTTATGCCAAATGACTACCTTTTCTTTGTAATTCCTTAACCACCTTAAATTTAGTTTATAAGTTTTGGGAATTGAAATATCATATTGTAATGTATTACCAATAAAACCACCTACAAATAGCTTTATAAAAAAAAATGCACCAGCACGCACACACATAAATAGGAAGGAGGAAATATGCAAATCATGAGTTGTTTACTATTCTAAACAACAAAAGACTATGATTTAGATTGCACTTAAAATTGCTCAGATGTATTATTGTTGCAATATATCACTCAGCTCAGCATTAAAAACAGATTTATAAATATTTGAATGAGTGGAGACAGCTCATTCCATTTGGTTAACGGGAGTAGTACACTTGTTTGTCGAGTTGATCACACACTCCGTAAAAACTCTCATCACGAATCCCTCGAGCCTCGCTTGGGCGGCTAAACAAACATCTTAAAGTTAGCTATCCACCCTCTGTCTACCGAAAAAATAAGCCCAAAATAAACGTTATATGTTCCAAAAACAAGCCAGATTTCGTACTAAACCAAAATTCGTATCTCAAAAATTCTTAATAACTGTAGTAATAGAACAACCCAATATATTTTTGCCGCAATATACATTAATGATATGTAATTAATCGTGAGATTATTAATCTGCAAGACTGTTGTTACTCTGCCAGATCATCCCATAAACAGACATGACCTTAGCATTTTGGCCCTTCAATTGAGACGACGATATTAATAGTAGAGACTATACTGAATACAACGCCATAACGGATCTTTACTAGCCAACTTCTTTATTATAAAGTAAATAGGCTTTCACAGAACCACTTCTGCCTGATTTGAAATTATAATAAGATAGATTACGAGAAAAGTTTATGACCAATTACAGTTGAACTATGAATTGTGAGGCGTGACGAGCAATGAAAACTATAGGCCAAACTCCAACGTATATAGAGTGACAGAGGAGGGAGAAAAACAAGCGTCAGACCTGGTGGAGTTATTTTTATAGTATGGGGAGCCATAAATACCCAGTGGCCTGCCGCCGACTGAAAGGGCTGGCTGGCTCCAAAGTTTGCAGAGAACGCGGGCTGTTGACCTATATAGGCTAGATCTAGGTCGTAATGGCATTTGCCAAATAGCATAGTGTTGGGTGGTGACCTATCCACCCTCTCCCTGCTCTCATTAGCCCAGGCTCTAGGGCCGACGTCACGTCACACTCAAAACACAGCTCTAGGTCGATAGTGAATCCATCTAGGAAATACTGTTTTATTTCAAGCTCTAGCCAATTCGCAGCCAGAGAATGAGCTTAATGAAAATCATTCATTCCTATCAATCTCTTGGCATTGAAGTAGCTAAATATCAAGTTGCTGCAGACCACAGATTACTGCGCATATCCTCTTTCTGTACATAAGATGTTTTTTCCCCTCGTAATTTCACGATTATTTTCACATGAAATGAAACTATATCAACAATCTTTGGATTTTGTCTCTGTTTGATTGTTACTTTCTCAAGCCTAAACGACTGTACCGAATTTTATGAAATAATACCAAAGCAACTTTATTACTTAACTTTATAAGCAATATAATTTGGTAATTTATTCAACAATTATTACTATAAACACGGGTGTCTGTTTTTTTCTTTACTACGTTTTCACGCCTAAACTACTGAACCAAATTTTATGAAACTCAGTAATAAACCAACTCAGACTTTAGGCGATACTAATGCGCTTTGAGACGAACAGGACTGTCGGAAAGCTTGAAATAAAAAATTGTGATAATTCGTTTTCAATTGGTTTTTGGGCATAACAATGGTTTTTATTTTATTATATACACTATTGTCATATAACGAAGTATAAACAAGATATACGCTAAAAATCAACACTTTTATTGGGCACTAACGGTTTTTGGTGGGAAAAGGAATGATGATATGCGCTTTAAACTATAACAAAACATAAAATGGCGAGAAATATAGAAAGTAGCAAAGTACTCATTAAATGTTCCATGATAATGGCCTAGTATCATTTAATGCTTATTCTACTAATGATGTTGTATTATCTTCAGAAACGTAAATTCGTTCGGATTGAAAGTGTTTTTTTGGGAAGTATATACAGTTTATGTAGGATATTTATTAATATTGCTCCGTTATATGTTGCACACAAAGCATATTATGAAAAATTATAAATACTAACTTTCTTCTTCGCGTATACAATAGAACATTTTTAATAATCGTTATTAAATACAGACATAATTGTTGTGCTTGGGTCCAAATTTGGAAATACAAATTTTTAATATTCCATAGTTTATAATAAAAATATGATATTAACTACTATTATATGATATTTATGAAACATAATATTTTCACCAAAGAATTGGGAGTGAATAGCAACCGCTTAATATTTAGTCAGACAGACTCAGTAAATGCACATCCATATTCACAGAAAGCTGCAAAATTTAATAAAAGTAAATACATAGACAACGCTAATGGTACTTAATAATGATGAGCGAATGTTATCCATTATTATGATTAATGTTGCCCAAGATAGTTTGAACGTGCAGACGGAATGATTAGGAAATCTTTATTATTATTATTATTGTTTAAGGCTAAAAAATTGTATAAGTTCGATTTGGTTACTAGATATTCAGGTATAAAAGCTAAACACTGACACGGGGGAAATGTAAAAATATTGTGAGTAGCAAAGCCTTGCCTAAACAAATACCATCATCATTCAGCCTCGAATGATTTCCCAAGCGAAGCCGGGGTCGCCTGAGCTAGTATATTCTCAAATATTTGTTTATAATATAAAATAGTATATCCCCAGGTGGATATAAAGATTGGATCAATCTATAAACGAAATCATCCCGTATATTTATAAAAAAACACAAATGTCCTCGCTCCTCTAACATGTACAGTAAATGTGCAGCCTTTCAGCTTTAAGCAGATGTTAAAACGGGTTAGTAGGCAAATTTATGTTTAGAAAAGCTGTTATCCGGAAATTAATTCAAATAATAATGGTTTCCAGTTGAAATATAAAGAGTGTATTAAAACTAAATAATCCCTTTATTGTCATCGAATTAGTCATATTTTATAGATATAAGCTTGATGGGTGAATAATGATAAATTTGTAATCTTTCATGGGTTTAAATGAATCTAGTGTCCCGTAAAAATATAATGATTTTAGATGATTGAAGAAAAATATGCAGGGTATACATATATAAACATGGCCTTTATTAAGGATGATTTAACCAGATATGTGATCGTATATATCTTTGATATGGTAAAAATGTTCAAACCCAAGTGCAAGGACCTAATGTTATGGAAGAAGAAAAAACATAATAAGTAAAAACTATTACTTTTTTCTCAACAAGTTAAGCTCTGTTTTAATCGGCACATGAGCCTCCATCATCAGCATATGATTGTGCCCATCTACAATCACTGTGTGCTTCTTTCACTTCAATTAGAAGACCCTGAATTTTTAGCTTCGCCGATTCCTACTTCTAATGGAAGCAAATTTTTATTATTCTAAGTGTTATTACGTATGAATTTGTTCTTTGCTAATAGGGGCTCACTCACACAATGTCCAACTAACACAATAATATTTTGAAAATATTTCATGAGCGAGTTAATGTTATTTTCTTATTTCAGTGAGTGACAAGAACTTTCAACATCTTTAAACTAAATTTCGAACATCTTATGGTTTTTATACCCTCAGAAACTGAGATTATTTCAGAAAGTACTCTTATACGCTGAAAAATATAGTTGATCAGTGTTTACAATTGGAAACCTATCCAAGGTCGAGCTTCAAATTTATAATGCCATGTGGAGCCTAACAAAGATTGCTATTCTACAGATTCAAAGAAACAGTTTTAATTGTTTTCAAATGAAGATCTAAATCATGTACTTGAAGTATGGAGAATTTCTAATTATATTCAAAAGGAGATAAAATAGTTAATAATTAATATTAATTAAAAACCCTTTTTTGGAATATCAACTTATTTGGGAGTTATAGAAGGCGCCCTGTAGGAGCCTACCAGTCCCTGACCGAGCTTTCTCCCTCTCCAATGTAATAAAGAACCGTTCAGATCCCAGCATCTCATGGCCACTCTTATTTCCAATTCACTCTGATTCTCTCAGAACTCCTACTCTTTCAATTATTATAACATTTTCTTTCATCTACCAAAATGTACAGCTCATACTAGTAATAACTCATAACTGTTGCCCATTTTTTTATTTCCCCCGTAAATTCACTCCTGTGTCTGAATAAATTATGTATTTTAACAACACTGCACGAGGCAGTTTCGCGGAAGAAAAACAAGCATACATTGTAAAAAAAATGTATTTAAAAATGTCAAACAAATTTAACTTAACAATGAACAAAAGAACTGTTTTCTAAGCGTTATCGATTCAAGAAATGTGGAAAATTTGTGAGGTCTCATGAGAGCTGCTCCTTAATAAACAGTAATATTTTTATATCCGCTTATCAACGCATCCTTATTTATGAAAAGTGCCTTCCGATGCCATTAATTATGGAATTATTGATATATTAATGTAAATGAAAGAGGTATTGGTAATGACCATGGCAGTTCTCATATTTGGCTTCACAATATTAGGTCATTCTTCAATTCGACATACTACCTGTACAGTCGTATAAAGAACCACGCACTGACTAAAACAAATTTCTCCAGACTAAATGTAAGAGACCAGGGGTTGGGCAAAATTAAAAATTGCTAAGTTCCAAGTGAATACTCAGTAAAACATTCGACAGGATTCAAGATGGTGCCCTCATTTATGCTAAGACTTCAGTCAGTAATAAGTAAAAGGCGGCATCCACCGATAGAACTGATTGATTACGCTGTATATCGAAATGTATTATGTATGTACGCATGCGTATATATAGGGAGCGTCAAACCACTAATAAATTATTCCGTTTGTTACATATAAAGGCTACAATCGAAAAGTAACAATCATGGTTAATTACTAATTGAGACAACTTAATACTTTGTCCTTTATTATATAGTAATTAGTGTTCATAGTAGTTAAAATAGCAATGTAATTAACTAAAACTAATGGGCATCAAGTTGGCCATGTGAGTTGCACCGGTAGACTGAATCTACATAACCTACATGGGCAATAGGAATTTATTTAGTGACGAACTCATTAAATAAAATCCATAGTCCCATCCTAGCAAGAAAAGGTAGGTAACCTGTATATAACCCACCCCAATTAGCCGTAATTGCACAAAGAGGACGTAAATAAATAACAATGACAAAAATAAACTAAAACATCGCCACTGCTAGTATGATTAACTAATTATCTTCAAGAAGGTAGCAGTCAAGGTATTCAACTTGATAGGACGGATGATTTTTTTAGATGTATCTAATTAACACAAACTCTTTCATCTTAAGCAATTATGAAGCATTCAAATTTATATGATTCCCTCACCTAAAACTTTTTAGATTGTAGCCACTGCATCATAAATGTTCAGAATGCTTTATTAAAGGATAAGAGTGGTAATTGGTCTTTGAAACATGGAATGTCATTACCGAAACAGCATAACATTAAGGTACGTCTTGAAAGTCTACGGTAATTTTGATTTACAATGGAAATTACTAAACAACTAGTCGTTAATCGTTCAATTTTTTAAAATAAGATACCATTGGTTGCTTGTACCAATAATATATAAACTGTAAATAGAAACAATATTTTTGGTTGACCCAACCTTTAATTTTTATACAAAATTTGAACAAATTATATCTTTTGGTGACACTGTTTGGAGTAACTCTGTAAGCTTTGTGTACTTAACTTCGAAAAGTATCGACGGTCAGGGTACATGTCGCCAGAAAATACAAGGTTGGATCCGTCCAAAAAATTGTTTAACATTTAGTCTTAAAACCTACGTTTTTATTCTCGATGACTAAATAACTATATGTAGTCAGAAAAAACTGTTTGGTATTATAAACAAATAAAAAAAAAGAGGTAGAGCAAGAAAGACACGCGAAAAGAAAAGCTGATCGTGAGCTTGCAACGTACCTTAACGTAATATCTTGAACGGAAGAAGCAAGATAATATCAAAATAATAGGGCAAGATCCTATGATTAAAAGAAAAAAAATAGAGCTGAAAAACGGCTAGATTTGGAGTAAAACAAAATATGCTGACACAAGCTGTACAACACACCGTCCCCCACTCGAAGATCCTGTCTAAAGCAAACGAGCAAAATTTGAAATAATATGAAAAGACATTGGAAGAATGGAATATATAAAATTACCTTAGCCACCAAACTAAAGAAAAAAATAATAGTGGAGTCGTTAAAAAAAAAAAAAAAAAAAAAAAATCGCTCCAACAGCGGCAGGTGAAGGCAATAAATAAAATGTGATTAACGCAGATCAGAAGTACCAATTTGTTCTATAAAATTGTTTTCACTATCTTGATTATTGACCGAGGTATCTGTATTAGTTAGTTATCAGTCTTAAGTGACCCCACTCTTTCTCATGTCATATTAATAATAAGCTGTTATGGAGTAAACACTTTATTCAAAGCTTAAATACCAAATATTGTATTCATCGAATTTTTACTGTATGAGGCACTTGTAAGTACGTAGTGTGATGACGTCATCAATTAAGATTTTCCTGTCTTGAGTCGCTTCAAGAACTTATACATTCCTTTGTACGTGTGCATTTTAATTGAAAACTTTGACATTTTTAACAATTTCGGACAACTTGAATCACAGTACGAATAGCGTTTCAGCTCTTAATGCCCTCATGGAAGATGTAACGTCTATTAAAAAACTTACGGTTCTCAACGCTAAAGAACTTGCGAAATCCGAAGATGTGGTATAAAAAGAAAAATACCATAAGGATTCGCTAGGTAACTAAGCAAATCCTTATGACAAATAACAAATTATCTCCAGTTTATTTCAACGCATTAAACTGCGTAGTTTGTAAACATGACCATCAGTGTTGAAGTTACCTAAGCGTTAAACAGTTTCATAGGAACTTTAATGTTATTCTCTAACGTTCACTTGCTAATAAGACTAATTGAGAAGAGGTACCTACAAATTACCACTACTTTCCAACAAGGTCAAACAAGACTCATTCACTAAATCAAATTCTTGGTACCATTCTAGTAAGAAAAAGGATGGCAACTTGTAGATAACCAGTTCCAATTAGCCACAATAGCGTAATGTGCAGGTTAATAAGTAATATGAGAAAACGAATTCGTCACTAAATAAATTCCTGTTGCCTAGGCAGGAATTTAACCCATGCCTCAATGCTTACCAAAGTGATTTAAGACCAATGCCTTAGCTCACATGGCTAAGCCGAGCCAGATACATGGCAGAAAAAAATAACCCATCATGGAGTCATCATGATGAAAACAAGTAGATCAGAATGATAGAACGTTTGTTAAGTCAGTCTGTTCGTTTCCACTGACTCCTCCTGTGTCTCCTGAATGTACATTACTTAATCCTAAATTGAATTGCTAGATGTGCCTTTAACTGAAGTAATTTCTTTCTTTCTTGAAAGAGTAGGACAAATATCCCGAGACATGATACAAATTATAGTTTATTTAAATAAATTATGTAAACCATTAAAACAATGTATTTTGTTTTAAACTATAAAATTATGGGTGAGCAGACAAATACGAGTGATTTTGAAGAAACAATTTCATTTGCTAATAGAACTAACTATTCTGATTTCTAAGCGCCATATGTCAATCAAAGGAGACAAGTATATTGATTTCCTTGCTAATAATTTATTTCCAACGAACGTAACTGGTAACAATCTTTAAGACTGGTTTATTCCGTTCAAGTTACGTTTATATTTTTCTTCATTCCTTCTATGCATTTCATGTTATTTTTACATCCTTTGATTTTTTTCACTTTTATTAATTTGCAATCAATAACAGTTTATATGAATTGTATTGATATCAGGAAATATAAAATTGTGTCATCAGTCTCATTAGAAAGATGTTTAAATTTGTCATGAATATTTAAATTTTTAAATATCGTAAATATTTGGATTAATAGAGCTTGTACTAACTACATACTATGTTATACGTCCATAAATAAAATATATCAAATAAACAATTTTTTTTTTCTAAAACTTTAATTTTATTCTACAAAGAAATATACCATAATTCTGAAAACAATGGGCATACCAGTGGTTACGGTTATGCTTACCCAGAAAATGCAGTATTAATTACAAATAAAAATAGCGTGGTGGGAAGGGTTATTCCATCACTAGGCTACATTAATAAGAATATCATGTAACAAAAAAAAATAGCGTTGTCTGTAAAACAGTGTGTAATTAATTGTTACTTAGCGAAATCAAAGTTTTATTCTGGCTTGATGAAACTTGATGAGATTAAAGATTATTTTTATTCATTAATCTCCACTTTGTGTTGCTGATGCTAAGTGGTACGGGTTATTTACAGGAGACCACCCTTTTCTCGCAAGGATGGAAGGAAGAACTTTATTAAGTGAGTTCGATACTAAATAAATTCCTATTACACACACGAGGATCAAACTCATGACGGAAATGTGAGATTTGAGAAACTTTCCAATATACGGGTACACTCACTCAATTACAATTTATTTCGCTAAATTATTTTAATTCTGAATAAAATATCGTGCAAGTAGTTCAGAATAATAAAATCATAACTGTATACATTGCCATTATAAGAATAATGAAGGAAATTAACAGATGCTTTATTTAAGAAATAAAACAAAATCATGAGGATGTCAAAAATATAGTAAAATGAATAATTGTTCTGTTGTGCTTAGAATGGATGAGCTCAAAATTAGTTCGCTATATGAACCCGAGCTCCTGTCAACTCAGGTTTAAATACAGGCCAGCTGGGGCAAATAGTCATCCCAAAATCGAACTTGAATAATTTCTGTATCATAATATTGAGACCAAAAATAATATACAATAATGAATACAATTTTCAATGAAAGGCTAACGAAGGTTTCAAAGGGAAATTAATGAAGGTATTCAACAGGAGAGGGTGGTTGATTTTGTATATTTATAGTGGAATGACTCCCTGTCTTTATGTTAGACCTAAATGTTAATGAACTATTGAATCCACGTAGAGTATGTTTATTTGTATAAGCGCAGCCCTACTTTCATACGATAAGACTAACTGTGGATAACATGATTATAAACATTATAATCTACTATGAAAGGGAATGCAGTAACCAATTTAATGAATCACAGGAGTGTTGCTGGAAGTGAAGAATATTGTGTAATTGGAGAGAGAGAGAAAAAGACGCCCAATTCTTCACAAGTTTTAACTTAAATTAAACTTGTGATGAATTGGACGTCTTTTTCTCTCCCCAATTATACAATTTAATGAAGGAAATCTGGTGAGATAAATTGACCACTAAAGTATGTTAATTATAAAAAATAAAGTTGCCTACACTGACATTTTACCAACACGTTACCAAATACGATATTCGAACATAGAAGGAGAACTATATCTACTAAAATTAATAAATAATGTTTCAGAAAACCGAATCAAGATAAATCCCTTAACCAAGCTGTAGCTCGATTGCTCTGACCAGATGTTTGTCAAAGCTCTTTGAAGAATGATAAATAAATGACTAGTATGGTTTCTAGAAAAAAATGAATTTCTTGTCATCAATGTGGTTTTAGGCCAAATCGTTCAACCATAGAAAATATTGTAAAATTAGAAAGTTATATATTAAATATTTTTCGATAAAGAAAGCTACATTACCTTATAGTACGGATTGGAAAAGAACAATATTGTCACAGTGAAGAGAATGGAATATTCAAAGAAAAATTCTAGCAAAACTAAATTCTTTCCTTTACGGTAGAACTTTCAAAGTCAAACAAGAAATATCATTTTCTGGATCATACACCCCAACCAATGGTGTTCCACAGAAAAGTGTCTTGAGAACCGCTCTATTCCATATTGCTATCAAAGTTGTGAGCAACTATATTCTCCTTGAAGTAGTACATTATTGCCTTTAAGCAGATTTCCCTTAAGGGAAGTCCGCTATTGATTTCGTACTCATGACGCGATTTTCGAAATTGTTCTCAAATGTCCATCAATCCTACCCAGGAGATGACGAAAATGAGGTCCGTTCAAAACTGTATATATGTATATTTATATATATATTTGCCTGTTACCGCTCTAGCGGTCGCAATTTTTGTCTTATCGTTACTAAACATGATATATAATCGTTTTATACTAAAAGAAAGATCAAGTTCGTATCAGACCAGGGGGGTTTAGAGGGGGAGAATTTCGTAAATTCTTAATATCTCCGTTATTTTGTGTCGGATCGAAAAATTGTATAGAATCAATCTTATTGCAAATGTAATGTTCTATAAATATTGTTATGTACATTTTTTCACTATCTTGATTATTAACTGAGATATTTGCATTTTGTAGTTTTCGGTCTTCAGTAAAGCCCCACTCCTACTCATCTCATATTAACAGTATTCTATTATGTTATGAAGTACTTTATTTGAAGCTTAAATAAAAAATATTGTTCTCATTAAACTTTTTAGTTTTGAGATAAATGCATATGCGTGGCGCACGTGGGAAATCTGCTTAGTTAACTCAGCCCCTGCGTGACGGAGTTTTTATCGATGACTTCTTAATTTATTACGTTTCAAGCTATCTTGACTGAGCAATTGGCAAATCAAGATTGACAATTAATTATCTTGAGAAGTTGGTGCCTTCCATTTTATACTAACAAAATTAGAACTATTTTATTTTCTATAAAACGTATAAACCCATTTCCCTCCAATATATTTGAAGACATACATTTTTAGGTTTAGTCACAAAGTACTCAGATCGATGTTGCCCAACTGCTTCAGTAAATAATGAAGTATTGATGTCCAGATTACCAAATTCTTCAAGCAATTATTTGCTGAGTTGCAACCATTGCTTCTAGGTCTACATAACGTTACTAACGTACAGCAGGACAAAATACACGGTTTTATTGACTAGTACGATTCAATATAGTTCATCATAAAACCTTACTAAAAATTCACTCAAGATACAAGAGAACATTAATACACCACAAACTAACTATAAGAAAATAATTACATTTTACTGGCTACCTGGGCACATGGATATAAAATAAAATAATATAATTGACAAATATGCGTAATTTGCCATAGCACTTGACCAAGAAAATACACACATTTTACAACGTGAAGTGGAAAACACCAAAAATAATTAGGAGAAATAAAGCACAGAACACGTGAATGGTCTTGGAGTAGGGAGAGTTCAAGAAGGGAAGATGTCCTAGTGGCTCGCGGGTCATTCTGGGATGACTACGACAGAACCACCGACATACAGAACGCCGTTGACAATCAAAACATACAGACTGCAGAAGACGAACAGCACACATGCCTTAAGGCCTACAAAAATTAATGAATTACACGGCAAAAGCCCGCACCCAACATAGCGAAAACCTTTAAACATTTAATGATCCAATAAACCGTCATTTTCTACTAAAGAATAACCATCTGCAGAGTTATTATTTTTAATTTACTCAAACAATAGTTGGCTTCATCTAATCGTAGAAAAACAGAGCGTAACATACAGAATACAAAGGGGTAACATATACAATTGCAAATATTTCCGCTATTACACACCACAAATGTTATGCTATAATATTGTTCTCTGTGTTAATTTGGCCCTATTAAAGAAGTACCAAGTATTGGGAGTTCATAGGCCCGATTTTCAACTCAACCACATACGACAAACTTCAATCTGCAACAATTTCGTAAAGCTTAGTAAAATAAAATGAATCTATCTTTTGCAGAAGCAGTATTTCTGAATTTTGGCACACTTTACGTAAATTGAAATCTATTATTGAAATTATACTCTTCACGCGATATTCTAATGGCTAAAATGTTTGTTTTATCATTAACAAGCTAGAAATTTAATTTAGATCTCCACATAATACTGAAAATGTGTACAAATCAAGAGTATGGATGTCAGGTGATTTGTATTTGCCTGCTCCACCTTGACAGTCCTAATGACTCAATCTTTTTATCTTTGTGTAAACTCTTAAGAGGCAACATATAGGACGTAAAATGTATAAGAGGAAAATACAAATGAGAAGTGGAAGTGATTTCAGTGTTTTTATGTATTGCTATTTTACCTACCAATGAAGATTGGATTACGATCACATTTCGACAATGGGAAAGAAATTAGTACCCACAAAATATTAATGACTTATAAGAACTTAATGAGATTTTTGGGCTATCATGGCATCTTTCGAAAGACAGTTATAGCGAAATAGAAACTCCATTCATAATAAAATGTATTGCAACTCGCTATTATGCCAAATATGTTTTCAGATTGTTAAATGGAAATGTGCCGATTCATTCGCATCTTTGAATTAAAGTCGAGACAAGGGCATCACTACTCTAAAAAGTCAAAACTGCCTCCTCTCAATATAAACAAAAAATATTAAGATATAAACTTTGATCACATACTTTTTCGACTGTACGAGAGTCGGTAACTGGGTTAATGGGGAAGTGTGAATGGTCTTTTATCGTGGGCGGTGTAGTGATAAGACGCCTCTCTGTTCGAATGCCGGCTCTGGCACAAGTAGTAGGCGTGAGAGGAAAAAAGATGGAGGACAACTTGTGGAACGGTATCGAACGGGCTCTGACGTCAGCCGTTAAGTCAATGGTGCTTGGCGGTTGGTGTGAATGGCACCCCCCCCCCATCCTGGTACCCTATTTTATTTGGCAGGATAACCCCTTCACCTCCACGACGGCTGACAACCGATGATGGCTATATTTAGTGACGACTTGTAGCAAAAGAAAATAATAAGATAAAAATTGTAATTAAAAAAAGAGAGTTCAATAAAACACTTGACCGCACGACTACAGTACTTGAACTAACTTTTATATATGATTATAGCCAATAATATACCTTACTACGTACTACTAGAAATAGTCAAGAAAACGCTTCCAAATCCCATAAACTGAAAATGAGGAATGAAGAGATGTATGATGAAACTAGTTAAGGGAAACTAGTCGAGGATAAAGAATAATAGTATGAGTGTAGGGGCTCAGGTTGGATGTGCGAGTTAAGGCGTTGATCTTAATCTCGCTAGACTTACACATTCATATCTAATGAGCAGACAAGATGAACCTATATGTCGCTACTGCAACAGAACGCTGACTGTAAAACAGATACTAACTGACTGCACACAAGTAAAAACGTACCCATGGCCCACAAATGTATGCGAACTACTAGCCGACAGTAGTGGATTATTTGATGAAATATAAAAGCTATTACCTATAATTATGAAAGTTATATATAGCAACCACTGTGGAATATAAGTTTTGCCTTCTCCCAGTTTAACTATTTATAGTTTTTCTTTTAGTTTGTTTTATTTTGTTTTGTTTTTTCCTTTTGTTGTATATAGTAACAATTTATATTTAGTTTTGTCCATTTTATACATTTGTAAATGTTAGCTGTGTAAAAATTTTAATATTTATTTAATTTTGTGAAATTATATTTTAGCATGTTAAAAATCACCATTTTGTACATTTTCGTCTATTTTGTACATTTATAACATTTAGCATTGTAAAATTTTTAATATTTAACTAATTTTGTAAAATTATATTTCAATATGTCAAAAGATGAATCGCCATTGTAGCGGCTTCTCAAATAAATAATAATAATAATAATAATAATCTCGCGTGGTAGACCTAGAGTGGTGGGTTCGATTCCCCCCCTGGGCAGTGATAGTTCATTTGGTGACGGACTCATTGAATAGACTCCTTGGACCCACCCTGGCTAGAAAAGGGTGGCAACCTGTAGATACCCTGCCCCGATTATCCAAAGTAGCATAAAGTGGACGTAAATAATAATAAACAAAAATAAAATAATATGAGTGCATCTAATGGAGCAGTGGCAGATTTTTAACTCAGTCGGTTCCCTTATAGATCTCTCTCTCGATATATATATATATATATATATATATATATATATATATATATATATATTTATATATATATATATATACAGATCGATTTTTTTTTTTTTAATTTCCATATTTCGGTCCACATTGAAAAGAAACGTTTTCAACAACTTTTGGCTTTTGGTTATTTGTCCTCTTTTCAGGCTTAAACGACTGTGCCTAATTTGAAGAAACTAATTGTGTATTGCCAGTGACTAAACTCTTTAGGCTATATTATTCATAGAGAACAATAGGAGTGGGCCTGACATGTAAAATCCCTATTCGTTTTTAATATATTTTGTTTCCTACCATTTTATTCGGAGAGGCTGTACATAATAAAAATTGTTTGTTTTGTTATTTCGTATTAACAAGATATACACTAAAAATGTTGTCTGGTGCAACTATGCTTACACCTACACCACTTAAACCTTACATGGTTCTTGGTTATGTTTAATATGGTCTAAGAAGTTTTGAAAATATAAATGGGAATGAACAGAGACCGCTTAACACTTATTCTACCAGACTCAACATAGTACTCGATTCTCTATAGCTCGCAGAAAGGAATAAAGATAGAACATAGAAGTATATATTTCTATTATAGGCAGATAATGAAAATAAATTATATATAGCAGCAATACAGCCTTGTAATGAAAAGCATTCACACTGTATTTTCGATCCAAATATTTATTAAACTATGACTGGTAATTCAGCTAAATTAATAATGATGAAGTCATCCATGATTGTGATTTATATTGTGAACGGGGTTTTGGGCAATGAAGAAGAATTGATTGACCGAATTTGTATTTCAATTTTCATATTCTGAATTTATGTCGTAGAAAAAAAAAAGCCTAAGTAAACAGAAACTGAAATGTACGCTGGACGCTCTGAGTTACTTAAAGTAAAAATCATTCGATTAGAGGCGGGGGTTTACTGAAGGTTGAAAACATAAAATTATTGATAACTAGTTATCTAAGAAGATGGACATTTGATGAACTTTCTCAAGAACTCTATATGGAGAAAGAGAAAAATTCGTGTTTTTCTTAATATTCCTTATTGGTTAATATTTTTTTGTAATAATTGTAAGGCCGATGTTTCTCTTGCTGCTCAGTCTTATAAAATTACCTTTTCTTTTCTAGTATATTTAACTGTTTTTATTTTTGATGTCTTTTAAAGAAACCTACTGTAACGTACCAATTTCTAGAATGGTAAAACTTTCAGTCTTCAGTGTATTATGAATACACTCAATTAGATATTTTATTTATTGATTGTTACAGAAGCTTGATTAAAGATAAATCGTTGAGTCATTATTACAACTAACTACACATGAATCATGTTTGATAAAAAGATTACTCATAACGACGTAGATATAAACAAATAGATATAAGATGAACTATTCGAATGTTTAAAACACATAGTAAAAAAGCCTTCACTTACAATTAGTCACAACTTCGTAATTGATTTTGCTGAAAAGTTGTGAAGCCTCAAGAGAGTAAACACATGTACATGTAAAAAATAATTTTAACTACACACATTATATTCGAAACCAAATCCCGAACTGATACAAAACTCAGCATGGACAGATCAAATGATATATGAAATTATGATTATTCATTGGCCGAATAATAAATTACATGGCTCTGCATTATTTCTTTAAGACCTGTGGTTTTGCTACAATTGTAACGATTCTGAGAGGTTTTCAACCCTGGGCCGTCAGCCCCCGTAAGTCATTTCTAGGCAGTTAGGCCTCATCCTCTCATTCCCTAACCAGTACAAACTCTCATGTTGTCATGTGCTGCTCCCTCAGAGCTACAATTATCTTTCTCAGGCATCATCTCTCTTCGAAAAGGAATGTTTTCGAATTTTCCTTCTCGAGAGTCTGCCACTGTTTTATATAAAACCGTTGATCTGACAACCGGTTTCTACACTTGCACATTTGCATTCCAAGAGAGACTACTTTGAAGAGCCTTTTACAAGGCACAGAAGCATCATGCCCCCACAACCATCCCAGCTTTCATATCTACGGCCGTACTAGTACTAGTCCGTAACTATACCCCCTATGCTCTATCGTGCAACAACGGTGAAGGGTAAACGTGATGTTACGAGACCGCAAATCTCCTATGACCCGTCTAAGGTCTCATTTACTAAGCCTTTTCTAACTTTTGAAACCCTTCCTGAGCACTATGCAGAGCTATTATGTTTTCAGCAGCATGGCCCAGTTCTATATAGTTCCAACAGGGATTGTCCATATTTTATTGATTGCTTCTTCCGGGCCAAGGTTAAACAGTATGCGAAAATGAATCTCCTTGTTTTAAATCAGTGGTAACCTGCAAGCTATCTGACACCATTTTCTAATTTAGTGCTTCCAGTTTTAATTTACTCGAACTAAAATAAGCCTGCCAGAAATCAATAAAGAGGTCATCAGAAACACTCAAATCAACAGATTCCCAGGCCCATTCAAGCGTTCGTCTAATAGAAAGCATATGAACCGTGGCCAGTTTGTACGAGTGAAACAATTCTGGTACTAAATAACCCCCCCCCCCCACCCCATACTCTAACCGGTCTCCTCCGCTCCCCGACAACTAACTAGATATTATAGGTAGGGACAAGAACTACTAACCATTATAATTTACATACTTCATTTGTTTTTCTTTCTATATATTCGGTCAATATCCCTTCCCTCATATTCTGGCGGTATTTTTTTTTTATTCGTATGATAGAAATCTTCTGTCAAAGGTCACTGGCAATTGCATCACCTGTATACTTATTAATTCAAAGGGTATTTCATACTCAGAAACTTTGCTCATTTTATTTGTTTTGAAGCTAAACAATATTTTGAATCTGATCTGATTGAAGTGAGTTAACTCAGCTTCATCAATATTCTCATTACTAAATTAGTCCAAATAACCTATATTTTTTAAATTTAATTTCAAAGAGAGTAGTCTAATGACCACTTTAATCTGCAATGTAAATAGTTTTTTATTATTATTTTGAATAGCTACTAGAAGTAAGAGAAGAGAATGCATTCATCCGACTTCCTACCTTTGTCACGAGTCATGTCCTAGTACTGCATGGAATGTTGAGCCAAAATATTTTCCATTTATATTATTCGTTTTAAGCTACTAACTCCTACTGCACGGTTAAGGAATATTACTGACAATTAATTACCTATATTGTGACTGTGAATGAAAAGATACTGTCATTAAAATGATTTCTTAACTAAAAATTATAATCAGATAATATTATACCTTAGAAGAGCTCGCCTCCATTTCTCTCCTGTCTCTACAACTATGAGCTGGAGTTTCATGTCAGCCAATCCGGAGGGTGCATACCTCCACCTGTAAGGAGTAATAACCCGTCTACCATCAGTTTAATGCCACCTCAACACAGTTACAAACCTTTCGCCGCTCTGCCACGCCATTATCATTCTTACATAAATCGTATTGAATCATTTATGTTTATTCACACATAAGTGACCGTGTGCAAGTTCACGTAACAAATGTACGAGTCAAAATACTAAGGCAAAATAATACAAAGGAAAATATGAATTGGGAAACAGTAGGGCCAACTAGTGAAACCTGTGACCTTTTCTGGTATACTATATTTTATTAGTACGTCACTTTAAAGCTTAAATGTCTATACCCTAAACCGGTTCCTTAGAATGTAGTTCATGTAATTTTGAAATAAACGCAAAATAAGCACATTAGACACGATTTTATAAACACTTATAAAATGTATGAGCATTTAAGAATAACAACTACTGAGCTCTGTTGCAGGTGTTGTGGATCGAACTTTTATACACAATACGGACAGGATTGTGTTACCATGTCGGTTAATATGATTAGAAAAAAATAAATTAATATTCTAGAGAGTGTTGGGATCAATATAAAAAAATATAAAAGAAAATATATATATAAGAAATAAAAAAAAATATAAGTCGCGGCTTGTCAATACGACTCACTGCCGGTGGCAATATCTAGAAGCCCCAAACCGATCGCTACACCTCTGTGTGTGAGTGTGTATATATATTCTATTTTCTAGACTACATCACTGGGAAAGATTTGCATTCTGAGAAGAGTGGGAAGGTTGTCTACTCCAACGGCCTGATTTTTTACTAGTCCCGAAAGTATTTGTTCTCACCAAATTAAATTCGACGAGGCAAAACTTCTTATCTGTAATAAAACAGTTAAATGTCGGTTGCGGTATAGAGGAATTTGATATTTTCGATCGACGACAGTAAAACATAATTGATGACGTTATAAAACTGCGTATTTGCATGTATCTCACAAAGTGCACGGTTCAATGAAAACAATATTTGACATTTAATCTTGGAATAAAGTGCTTCCTGATATAACAGGTTAATGTCATTATATCATGAGTAGGATGGGGTGTCATAAAGGCAGAAAACTAAACCATCCAAATATCTCAGTTAATATTCATGATAGAGGAAATATTTATATTTCTACATTTATACGTAATGTAATTTGCAGTAAGATTGGTTCTATACAGTTTTACGTATAGTAACGAAGATATTTCAGATTTTCGAAATCCCCTTCTAAACCCCTCCTCTCACTGTCCCGTTTTGAGCCATTAACGAACGAACTTGGCCTTTCTTTTTACATAAAACGTTTATACTTGTCTGTTACCGCTCTAACGGTCACAATTTTTCTTTAATCGTTACCAAACGATGATATATAAGCGTTTTATGCAAAACTAGGTCAAATACGTTAATGGCTCAAATCAAACCAATGGGTTAAGAGGGGGGGGATTTAGAAGCTTCGAAATATCTTTGTTATTATATGAAAAGAAAAATTGTATATAATCAATCATATAGTAAATTAAATTTACTATAAATGTCGTTTATATATGTATTCTTTATCTTTAATACTAACTGACATATTTGGCTTATTAGTTTTCAGCCTTCAGTAAACCCCCACTCCTACTCATGTCACACAAAAAATGCTTTATTATATAATGAATCATTTTATATGGAGCTTAAATACCAAATATTGTTTTCAACAGATATTTTCTAGATGTGGTACTTGCAAATACGTTGTGTGACGGCGTCATAATTTAAAAATGTACGTTCTTAAATCGAAAATGTTTATTTGTTCTGCACCATACTCGTTATTTAACTGTTTCATTCAACACTAAAGATCATAATTGTCAATGGCTGGCTGAATTCGGATCCGTAATAGGAGGAGGGGGAGTTTATAGAGAGGAGGAACTTGAACATTCCAAATATCTTCGTTATTTTAGGTATAAATAGAGAATATATAGAGAGATGATATCATAAGATGTTATACTTTCACGTGGAAAATCGTTACTTTACGGAGACTCTGCATAACGAACGTTTACTATTAACAACTAGCCCGATCAGATTAATGTGGAAAATTTAATTAGTTAAGAAATAGTAAAATGTTTATAAATTACACAAGTTTTTTACTGAATACACATTGGGTAAAACATGTTTGAGAGAAATGAGTTAGAAGGATAAAATGACAGAATGGTAGACTAGCGAGAGGTTTAACAGCTAGAAATGTCAAAGAACATGATGCTGGCAATTGACATTTGATAACGTCAAGTACAACTCTCTACTGCCCTCACCCTCGTCCTTCTACTGACTATACCGCGATAAAATACTTGCTCTCTCGTCAAGTAGCTCCCAGCCTACACAAATATAAATACATCGGTACATTATGGAGAATAAAACATTTTTTTCTTATCAAGGAGCTCATATTGAATAATTTGTATATAATTTAAATTTCAAATTGAAGAGTGTTTTGGCATTATTCCATATTTTAAAAATGGAATCGGATATATTAATTTCAAAAGTTTTTTGTAATCTATTTTACAAAGCTATAAAAAATAAGTTCAATGATTTTGATTTCAAGTTAAAGAAATAAAAATATATGTATAAACCTTTTAATAAAACATTACGAGTACTTGAGCTTTGTAAAACAAAAAAAAATAACTTGAGATTATGGTAGATTGATTTCAAAAAATCTTTTTTTATTTACTCACATTTATTTAATCATATTCATTGGAATTAACCTTCAACGGCACGATAATACTAAAACGAACATAATCCCAATGAAAATGCAACCATGAAAACTCAACAAAAATCACTAAATTATTTAAGAATTAAAAGTTTATAGACGATAATACTAACATACAAAAAAGAATAAATGTAGATACAGTATAAAAAATAATATTTGGAATACCAGGTTGTAATACGAGTATAGAACTCTACCCCAACCAAACTCTATATTTAAATGTTTTATGGAAAAATAAAGATCAAGTTCGTTGACGGCTAAAATCGGACCGTTGGGAGGGGGGGGGTATAGAGGAGGAGAATTTCGAAAATTCGAAATATCTCCGTTGTTTTGCGTCTGATTGAAAATTTTTATAGAATTAAACTTATTGCAAATATGGTATTCTATAAATGTTGTTACATATATATGTTTTCTTTGACTTGACCATTAACCGAGATATTTCCATGTTATAGTTTTCGGCCATCCGTAAACTCCACTCATGTTATATTAACAAAAATCCGCAATACTATGAAGCACTTTATTTGAAGCTTAAATACCAAATATTGTTCTCATTGAACGTTTATATTTCGAGATAAATGCAAATAAGTGACGCACGTGCGAAACCTGCTTAGTTAACGCAGCCCCTGCGTAACGCACTTTCATTTATTTGAACTACAACATGGGTTCGAGGTTGGTCTACCATAGGCATAGCAGCAGTATGAAGTATTTACTTGGAATAAATGAGTAGTAACCAAAAAAGGCATCCCATGCATACAAGGCGGGAGTGTCAACTGGTCCACATATTTTCAAACCAAAGCCCGTGTGGCCCAGGAAACATCCATTTTAATAACTCTCCCTATGTGACTTCGTAAACAATAACTAATATAAGAGGTAACTTATAGAATATATTCCTCCTACTCCCTTCATTGGAAATAAGAACAGTTCGACCTGTAACGGAAAGGAGAGAAGCAAATATCTCGGCAAACAGGACTGGGTAAGCTGTATTAATTGTAAGATGTAACGCATTAGCTGAAGCTTGGAACTTTGTCCAAATATATTCTTTCTTGGGGGTTATAAAAACAAAGTTTACATCTTATGGCGTAACATAGGAATGAGTATCTTCGGGAAACAAAGAATGGAATCATAAAATAAATTATAATTATTGTCTATAAAGGCAGATGTCCTTTTAAAATACTAAGTCTGAATTAAACGGGATATGTAAGGGCTCTTGAAGTTATTTCAGGATTTCCTATTTATGTTCTTATTTTCTACTGTTCTCGAACTCGAATATTGACAAAGATATTTTTTATTTCGGTTTTAGTCTTCGTATATAACATGTTGGAAATTTGATTATTTTATGTAATTCCTGCAAGGCGGGGAGTTTCTTGTTGTGTACTAAGGATTTTCTTTAGTTTCTCCGTCATTAAATTATTTCCTTTTGCCCAGGCGGGTATTGATCACATGACTCTAGGTACCAAGTGTATTTAAAAAAAAAATGCTCTTAACTCATATGGTTAGCCTGACCCCAAGCAATTTTAGTTTACTAGCTCAAAAATAAAGATCTGTAAATTGCTTGATCAGAAATTTTTCAATAGATACAGCATTTTCATTTCGGCAATTTACATGATTTTACTTAATTGAAAATTCTCTACTATCCATCAGACTGTTTATTCATGTTATTTTGGTAATGTAATAATCTAAATGATAATAAGTATAAAAATACGGATAATCTTGCTATTGAAAATATTTAACAATTGAATTCTAGCACTAACTTAAATAAAGGTCCTTGCCTGAGACAATGACCCTAAAATGCACAATTAATGCTTAATGTTGTATTTTAGAAGAATTTAATTATCCCGTCAATGTAACACAATAAGATACTTAATAGCGTTTCTTAGCAGATGATTTTTTAAATCTACTCCTAATATTTGCTTTCTGAGGCAATGTCCTCTGAACATACTCTTTGAAATAGGGAGTTCTCACTTCCTCACCATATATAAATAACTTTCTGTAAATCCAATGTCATAGACTAGTTTTCTATTTACAAAGAGAGGAGTAACGATATAATAACGAACAAGTACAATTGTTCATTTGAAAATTTCTGTCGGAAATGCAGGTTACACAGGTCGCTTTGTAGTTTTAGGAAATGAAGTTGAAAGTTGACTTCAATGCAAGAGATGAAAAGAAGAATGACGTCGTGCAGTAGGTAACTAGAGCATAAACCACTTTGCTCGTCAGAGAAGGAGAGTAGGTGTTGCTGCCCACGTACGAATGCCGTCTTGGTTAAATCAGTTAGACACACCCCCGCATCAAAGGGAACGTCTATTACGCCGTTACTCCTAGTTAGAGATGCCCGTCTTATTGACAAACAACACTATATATTCCCATATTAGCATAGTGAGTTTGACACCTCAATTGGAATGTCAAGGCGAAATATATTACTGAAATACTTTCAATTAGTTAAGCAATAATTTTAAATACTTAATGAATTACTGTAGGCCTCTCATGTAAGTAATTTATTAAACGTTAGTTGCTGCGCAAATTAGACATTTTTCTTAAGTGATGGAAAATGATACGCCCATATCTCATTTCACTACTATCTATTCTATATTTCTCCCGTAGTAAGAAGCCTATCTAAACAGAAATTAAAATATAAGCAGTACACTAATATCAAAGCCGGATAATCAGAATTGGGGGTTACTCAAGGTTGAAAACAAAAAATACAAACAAGTTGGCTGATATTAGACTCAACATGCATAATACAATATTTGGTGAAAACATAATTAAATTTTCAACAAGAATGGTTATATAAAATATGTTGGTCCAACTCATAATAAAGGAGATCTTTGGAATATCCCCCTCTAACCCCCTCCCCCCCCCGCCATCATATCCTAGGCTCAGCCACCCAAATGAAATCATGCAGTTCTGAACAAAAAATCTTAAATGATGACGTCACTCCAAACATACACTTAGTTAAAGTTCTACGAGAACAATGTTTGGTACCTAATTTTTAAATGGAAAGTTTCGTGATTTATCTGCTTTTTGCTAATATCACATGAGTAGGAATGGAGATGTGATAATCGCCTGATAACTAAAAAATGCAAATATCTTGGTTAATATTCAAGATGGCGAACAAATTCGAAGAATAACATACAATTTATTTTTACATTAAATGTTCAAATATCGTTTGATAACCATACAAAAAAAAATTGCGGAAGTGATGTGAAAACAATTTTTAGAATAACGAGAACAATGTAAATTTTAAACTTAAGTAAATAGTATAAGGGGAATTTATGGTTTCAAAAGTATTCTAGATAGAAATATATAAAATTTACAAAACTAAAACATTCTAAACAACAATGATTTCGTATCTCATAATAAAGTAACATTTTTTTACTACATTCTTTGATAAAAAAATGTTGCATATTAAAATATTTCAAATACACAGATCAACAAGGACGCTGTGAATATCGAAACTAAATAACAAAACTCAATGTTAAGGGAAGCTTATAAAATTCATGGAATTCATTTGGTTTGAAAAAAGAAAAAAAAACACGAAAGTCTTTAAAAAAAGTGAGTCACGGAGGAGATTAACTAAGGAAATTTCCCAAGTGCTGGTATAACACAGCTAACTGATAAGTAGGAGAGGGGGGGGGCTACTGACAGAAAACGAGAAAGCACGGTGAAATAATTGGAATAATACTTGAGTTACGAACAAAATGCATAAAACAACAATTGAAGGGCATCAATAGTTTAATGAGATTGGTTCTCTAGCATTTTACGATTCGGGTTATAATATCGGAAATATTTTGAATCTTCGAGTCCTCCCCCCCCCCCACCATCCGAAACCCCTACTATTCAAGATCTGATTTCAGCCAATAATAAATATGATATCGACTGAAACGGTTAAAGATCGAGTATGGTATAGATAGAATTAATATTTCCGAGTAAAGAACTGCAAGGTTGTGAAGAATGGGAGACATCACTGTGTATAGGATTATAAAGGCGGGCAGAGGCAATGAGGGAAAGCGAAAAGAGGGTGAATGAACTAAGTGAAAGGGCTAAAGCCGCCTGCTAGCCGACTCACCAAGTACTTTACTCTCGGTCGATGGTGGGTCCACAGCCCCACCTCCTCCAGAATTAGGGTAGCTGACAAACTGAATGGATGCAATATTATGGCAACGCTTATGCTAATTATTATGCTGAAAAGTAATTTGATAAATATACAAAACAATACGGAGTGGGGGGCTTAGAATTATAAATGTCAAGAAAGACAGGCCTAACAAACCTTTTATAGATCTATTTAAAAAGTAAAAGAAAAAAAAACTAACATAGTATATGACAGATAACGCTGCAAACGCAAAGGGAAATTGTATTAAAAAATGGAAACATTTCTTCTATAGCCCGATTATACGACTACAAGCAAGTCTATGCTGCCTAGAATGTTAGAGAAACGAAACATTGTAAAGATCAAGGATATGGGCGTTGTAATACAGGAACATTATCCTGTTCCACCAATCCCAGGGTTGCGCTAAAAGAAGAACAGAAGGTAAAACACCAATGTATCAATCAATTGTACATTTACAAATTGTGATAGCTCCTAACTTAGCTTGAAGGCCACCTAATAAATTTTTCAAAGAGACATTAATGAAAAATACTGATTACAAACAGATGTTCAATCAAATCAAACAATAAGCCCTTTGATATTAATTTATTTAAGTATTATTTATTTGAGCATAGCGAATGTCAATTATGTTATTAAAAACGTGTCTACTGAGTTTAAAAATATAGATTACATGGAGACTAGAAAATGACACAGAAATTTACGATTGCATTAAACAAAATAAAAATCACTCTTCTCTTAACTCACACTCCTTCAGGTTTGATTTCGATCATTAACAAACTAGAGATCATTAAAATATTTAACGACAGAGCTAGGTAAAGAGAGGAAAGAGTGTTCCTACTTGAGAGTTAAGACACGAATATAAATGCTACTGGAGAGATTAGACGTTTACAAAAACAAATTCGTAACGAGAACCTCGACCGCTGATTTCCCTAGAGGGAACTAAACAAATTCTAACTAAAGTTAAATTTCCTATATGAAACAGACGGAGTTAACAGGTCATTCATTTACTAGAGAAGCCATAATTGACTCATTATAATTAATTAAATTGATTCCACTAGTTGCCTATAATATAAAAATTGTAATCAAAGTATGAGAAAATAAGGGGTTTAGGGTTATGATAGAATATAAAAACCACTTAATTTTTTTTTTCGTGCTCTCAAAAAAAATATACTCAACTTTTATTTTATAATTATGAGTAGACAAATACTCTGACCCTGATTCAAAAAGTGCAATTATAATGCATTGTACAAATTGTAAAGAATAAGAATATTGTACAACTCCACCACGCCCTCCCTCCTCCTGTTTTCCTTTAGCCTTCTTAAGAAATATAAGAGTGAAATTTATAAGAAAAACAATAAAATAAGATCGTAGTATCCTAATTACTTTTTCTTAAACGAATGTATTCACTAATTATTTATTCCTCTATCCACAAGGAGTAAATCCTTTTATTAAGTTAGTTTTGTAAAAATTGATTTGAGTAGAATCTTAAAAAAAGCGTTTCCAGTAACCCATTGATGCTAAAATAACATTTAACCCCATTAAAGTTCATATATAGTAGTAAATATATATTCACTTTTGCAATCTACCATTTTTTATACGAACTAAACACAAAATTATTTGCCGATTTTTTTAATGTCAAACTTGTTAAAAAGTTGTATAGGTCTTTTGAATAAAAAATAAAGCTCTATTAAAGAATGAAAATTTATATTTTCATAGTTTCTGAACATTTTCAAAAATTACATAAACTAAAAACAGTTCCGAGGGAAATAGAAACATTTACAACAGAATGAAATCATTTAATATAGCTGACACAACGAAAGTAGACCATGCTTACTTCGTCCACCAATACCATGGCCAACTTTACTATAAATGACAATAACATGAAAAGGAATTATTTACATTGATGATTTCATAACTCAAAGAAAGATATTTTACGTAGAAGTCCAATCAGGAACAAACAAAAAGGGGGCAAAGGGCAAATTAGTCATTCTCAATCTCTCTCTCTCACACACACACTCACTCTCTATCTCTCTCTCTCTACACACACACAAAATATACAATAGAAGTGTGTTGTCTTTCATATGGATTAATGTTTGAAGGAAAGGATGAGCATATACGCCTGACAATTATAGACTATACAAGGAACTAATTTGATGAATGAATAAATATATATAGCCAGTATTTAACTTTATATTCATAATGTGCTTAAGATATTATTTTGTTAATATTTTAGAATCGTTATTTTTTTATCAACGAATATAAGAAACCTTTTATTTTTCCGTTGAGAAATTCCTCCTATTAATGTGCACATCTTACTAAATTGTGAATATACATTTTTCTTTTTCCATAGAAAAAACAATATTGTAGCCTTCTTAAAAGTCAAATTTTTTTATATGTCGACTTTGCTTCAAATTACAAATTTCATGGTATTAAGTAATTGCCTTAGTATGGAGACATGAAATTAACGAAATAATAAAAGAGACAATAAGAAAAACGTTTCTTGAAATTCGATAGTTAAAGTTGTTGATAAGATCTAATCGCTATGAAGAAAGGGGCGTGGCAGCGTGGCTCAGGCGGCTTCTCAATTCACTTTCAATAAGCGTGTTTCTACAGTATTGTTTAGGTAAGTCTGTAGAGTCTCATTATGGAAATGTCACTACATCAACAAATGGGCAAAAAAAATATGTTTAAAATGTGTTTGAGTGCCCAAAAGAGAACATATGAAACACATGCTACAAAAGATATTTGTATTTTCGTTTGTCGATAAAAGAAGTTATATTAATGTAATTTGCTTAAATTAATAGATATATTTCAGAGCACGGGATAAACATTCTTAATTTTACTTCTGGTGACATTGCCAAAACGAACTGGAGTAAAGTGACGTTATGCTATGTAGAAATGTGGTAAGAAATATGTTATGTTTTACACTGTTAGAAGTAGAGTCAACGGCGTGCGTTCTTAACTCATTAGAATTATGATAATAAAAGAAGCTGAGAGTGACTATTCATTGTTCTTTATGCCCGACTTGCTCCAGACGAGTGTCGTACTTCCTTCAAAAATAATTAGTCGATTTCCCAACCGGCTACTTCAGGTGGTCGCATCGTCGATAGATAAGCACTTATCAAGGCGTGACAACTGATAAGAAGCCGGTTAGGAGATCGTGGTATTATTGTTGATGAAAGCCGTTTGAGCAGGCCGGACATCATTCAGTTGTATGGAATCCAAGTGAAGGAGTCTAAAACGTCATATTGTTACGGTGTTAACGTCACGTGAGAGCTGAGTAGCAGAGACATGTCGGTGTTGAGGGAGATACTGAGGTATTAACTTACATTAGTCGTGTTAAACAGTGATTAGTGACGGTTGAGTAGTGGCAGTAAGCTGATGTTAGGCCGATAGATAGGTGTTAGTGTCGGAGAGCTAAGGAGCTGAGCCCACGTCACGAGCCCTACACACACGTGAGTGAGGCAGGGTGCCGACTAAGCTGAGGGCGGCACTTAACGCATGCGCCCACGACTGGCGCCCCAATGGCTATCCCCCTCCTCTCCGTCGTCAATAACAATAAAACACTACACGCTAAAACTCCACAGAAAACACTTAAATAAGATTCTAAACTTGAACGAATTTAAAGATCACTTTCTGCCAAGAAATTGGAATATTGTATAATATTGCATACAAACTACCAACACCAGTTTACACTTTATTATCGTCTATTTCAAAATATATTTGAGAAAAATGTATTGTATTTCCGAGGCTCCAGTGACAACGAATTAATTAATTCCTCTCTGGTTTGCCAACTCGATGACTACAAGAATGGCGGAAGGCGTAGAGTTAGCGGAGATTGCTAGAGTAGAGAAGAATCAATCGCGTTCGTTGCTACTCGGGTTTGTGGCTATGTTGGTAGAGTATTAGTCTAGTAATGCAGTGGGCCACTCTAAAAAACATCGTAGATTGATGAATATTTCCCTCACATAAATAATATTTAAAATATTAATATTTACTAGCAAGGAATCCCAACATACAGATACAACTATAAGAATAGAAATAGCGCCTTTCTGTCTCCGTACTGAAAATCAAAAGATTCATATAAGGGATGGGGGGGGGAGGGGTCAAGTATGTACCGTACCGTGGTAATGTGGTAACTGGAAAAATCAATCCAGAAATATTTATAATTATTTGATAAAAAAAAAAACTTGTGTGGAAACATCATTGCGTTCTTGTACTACTAGAAATTAAATAAACAAAACATTTTGCTTTTTGTTATAACATTTCAGTTGAAGGTGATATACGATATATCCATTCCGATGGACTTTATGTAGGCGTTAACCTTAATCTCACATGGTAAACCTACAGTGGCGAGTTCGATTCCCGCCGGGGCAAAGGAATTTATTTAGTGACGAAATTCATTAAATAAAATCCTTAGCCTCACCATGGCTAGAAAAGGATAGTAACCTGTAGATAACCCCTCTCAGCCTTAGTTGCAAAAAGTGGACGATAATTAATAATTTAATAAAAAAAAACATGCCATAGAACACATGAACCTTAAAAATGATGAATATGAAAAAACTAAGTGAAATATTAAGAATCAGCTTCATCTTTTAGGATTTTGTAAAATGAAACGAAAATATGAATACCGATGATTCCCTCCCAAATTATTTACAAACTATTCAATTATTTCAGGGGGCTCAGGTTAGCCATGTGAGCTAAAGCCTGGGCAATAGGAATTTAATTATTGATGAAATCATTAAATAAAATTCTTAGACCCATCCTGGCTCGAAAAGAGTAGTAACCTATAGATAACCCATCCCAATTAGCCATAGAGGCAAGACGTGGTCGTTAATAAATAACAATAATAAATTATTTCAAAAGGGTTAGGGACTACGAATTTAGGCCCACGACAGGAGTAATTAATTATATGTTTCCTTTAGTGACTAATGACAAAAAATAGATTGCTTTTATGCAGACTTAGAGTTAGAGATAACACAAACGAAGAGAAAAGGGATACGCACGTTTATTAGTATGCCCAACCATTAGTCTGCATGCCTGTAAAAGTTTTCAAATTTTTATAAGGAGCCTATTTATTACCACTCCTCCAAGAGAGTTGGTTATACTTATTGTGGGGAAACTCCCACGATTCCTATCACTGGATCAAGCTCAAGAGATAATTTCTTACTAATATCGGTGGCTTTTGTGATATCATGGGTATATTGGGCTACAAATATTTTCATTACTTCATTTTGTTTAGTTATTCACAAATAGTACAAAACCCAGCTTTAGTTAAACCAGGAATACCTCCATGCTTGGAGTTTATATAATTTGTCTATATACCTCTTAGAAGAGAAGAATTAAATGTTTATTACACAAACCACAAAAAATTGAGAAAAGTGAGAAGCATAAAGTTAAGAAGAAGCATGGTAGCGGTGTGGTATGACAATTGCAGTGCCGGTTAGATGAAGAATACAACATTCCTCCAACAGCTACTCTCGTTTAACGAAGTCAAATTAACTCCAATGAAACGTTTGTTAACCTTCTATTTTTTTTTGTTACATAATGAATTATAATTCAACACTTAGATCAGTCAACTAATATTATCAAATATCATAACTTATGTGTTTCCTGTAATTCAAGCAACTCCCGATTTGATGGCATTGGCACTTATTTTTGAATTAAATTAGGTTGATATTTATTTAATTTTTCCCCTAGTTCTACCTAAAGCATCAACCAATAACAATGAATTTAAGATCCTCGACCTAGACAACGACCAGCTATAGCGTGATCTGTGCCAACACTAACCTCAGTAGGCAAGGGCAAAGCTATAGAGCTGCCGCAACTGGTAGGAGTGATTTAACCCTTGCCCCAATTATTGACATACAACAGCACGAAACTACATAACCCCCTTATTTGTGAATCTATAACCTAGAAAGCAGTTCGCAAAATTGTTTTACGGCAAGTTTGGCAAGGGCTTAATGAAAAAACAAAACTAACATTAACGACACTTATTACATAAGAACGTGATTTATATTTTATTATTATATATTATCGTCCAGTTTTTGCTAATATGGCCAATTGGGATCGGATATCTACAGGTTAACACTCTTTTCTAATTAGTGTGGGAATACGAATTTTATTTAATGAGTTCGTCACTAAATAAATTCCTATTTTTGAGGGGAGTATCTAATTCGCCACTCTAGCTGTGAAATTAAGGCCAACGCTTTAACTCACATCGCTAATGATTTAGCATTTAAAAAATTTAGTGGTACTCCTCTAGTTAATTGTAATTCTCTAAAGTTAGATATCCACGTGAGAAATAGTTCTATTTGGTCACGCTACTGCTAAAGCTAACAACGAAACAAATGTAGAATCTACTTCGAATTCTTTTGAAACAAATGTTAAAATAAGTCAAGGTTTAGTAGATATATGTGAACAGATTTGCAATTTTTGAAAGGAACTAATTTAAGAAATGTTCACTAATTATAGAGTAACTGATCAAAAAATAAATTGGTTATTACTGTGTTATTTTCTGCTGGTGTCTATTCCTTTTAAAAAGTTATAATTATATCGTTGAATTTAATATATTTAATGCTTTGAAACAGCTGAGAAAAAGACCAATGACATAAGCTGAATTCAGTCAAAATAGGAATAAAAACATATCGTCCGCCATACATAGACATAGACGTCCGCCACGCCGAGGCTTCGAAAACTAAGTAGATTTCCCAAGTACTGGAATGACACAGTAGTGATCTCATCTCACGACATATTCTGACTGAAAATAAGAAAGTACGAGTTACATCACTTAATATTTGAGTTACGAAAAAATGCATAGAGCAAAAATTGCAGTGTATCAATAATTTAACAAGACTGGTTCTATAACATTTTTCGATCTGACACATAATAACTCAGATATTTTGAATATTCAAATCCCTACCACATAACTGGACCGATTTCTGCCAATAAAAAATATGATCTATACTGTTGATTGAAACAGTTAAATATCGATGTATGGAATAGATCAAATAAACGTTTTCAAGACAAGAAATTAAAATCCTAATTGGTGACGTAATCGCACAAAGAATTTCTATCTCGCGTAATAAAGATATCAAGTAAACAATATTTAGTATTTAAGCTTAGGATCGATGGACATTTAAGGAAATATGTCGAAAATCGCGTCATGAGTACAACTTCACTACCTTATTAAGGAAAATCTACTAAAAACAAGAAAATGCCCATTATGTATGGGCTGCGTAAACTAAGCAGATTCCCCACCTGCTAAAATACCACGCGCTTATCCCAAATTCTATTCTCCATATCTCCTGTAATAAAAAAAGTCCGTCACGCAGGGGCTGCGTAAACTAAGCAGATTTCCCACGTGAAGTAATACAATAGAGAAATCTCCATACAGGAGCCCAACAGTTACGGCAAAGGGCCGAACTAGGTTTTGGCGGGAAATTCAAAAATCCGTTATCGGCCCAAATTTATTAAAAATGCAAATATCTCGGTTAATATTCAAGATAGGGAATAAATGTATAGAACAATATTTATATTTATATTAATTTGCAATAAGATTGATTATATACAATTTTTCGATCCGACGCATAATAACGGAGATATTTCGAATTTTCCGAAAATCCCCCCTCTAAACCCACCCTCACACTGGACCGATTTCAGCCATTAACGAACTTGATCTTCCTTTTTACATAAAACGATTAAATTCCGAGTTTGGTAACGATCAAACAAAAATTGCGACCGCTAGAGCGTTAACAGACAAATATATATATATATATATATATATATATATATATATATATATATATATATAGATAGATATATATAAAATTTTGAACGGACCTTATTTTCGTCATCTCCTGGGTAGGATCGATGGACATTTGAAGAAATTTTTCGAAACTCGCGTCATGAGTACGACCTCAATAGCTGATTTCCCTTAAGGGAAATCTGCTAAAAAATCTAAGCAAACCGGCCTTGAAATTCAAAGTGGACTCAGGTTTTCAAAGTGAAAATCCGCATTTGTGGATCACACTGGTATTTATCAAAGAGGGAGTTCAACAACTTATAGATGAAGCACAAATTATTCATGAAGAAACACCATTCATTGTAAAGTTAATAAAATTTATTACAAATATTGGGAGCCCAAGAATAAAAGGGAGAAGACTGACAAACTGGAATGGTATTCTATCTAGCGTGTAGTTGAGAAACTTAGCTTGTAGTTCCCTCCTTCTCCGCTAGATAGGGATAGATTCGCCCTCCTAGGGGAAGGTGAGAAATAATTGCAAAACTGCTTACGGCAACAAGAATAATAAAAGTTAGTCACAAACATTATTGAAAATATTCTGATTGAACTAATATATTTCATATGTGTGTGTGTACTCAAATATATATATATATATTATTTTTTTTTATTTTTTATTTTTACACTGACCCCTATTTCTTAATTTCACAAAATGTAAGCGGAGCAAGATTTGAAGGTATATTAAAGTTGTGGTCTGCATGCTCTTACTGGCGAATGCATATCATCAGTCAACTTACGCAGGCATTGGTGTGAACGTTATTTTCCTCATGGAGGCTTTATCGGAGGATGGTCTGTGATGCAGAAGGCAACGGGAAAGCCACTGCATGTCCTTGTGGCCCCTCCTCCTATTTTATTGTTCGTAACCACGAAAATCAGGTTTACCCTGATTTGTTAACGGGGTCAATTACGAGGTGTAGCCAGTGGATACAATAACAATCAGTAAATATATATATATATATATATATATATATATATATATATATATATAAAACACAGGAGAATAAAAATGCAGTATTTTTTAAAATATAGTTTACATAAAAAAAAACATTCTATAGAACTTTACAAAAGTATATAACACTAGGCCGTGTTATCCAAGAGATTGGATTAACTTATGAAGAAATAACCGTTATTTTCATCATGTAGCAGAAACGTGCCACAACATGTACAATAACCTTCCAGTAAGTCCGTTGTTGATACCCGTGAAGTAACATGTGGCAATGGGACAAATTGCATTCATTATGGTTACCGCCGAAATATAAATATTTGGTTAACTAACAACAGACAAATCCCATTGTTTTAGCGAAAATGTCATTATATTGTTTTATTCCTGAGGGATTGAAAGGCTATTCAACGAATAATTACGAAGTTATTATCGTCCATGAAATAAAAACGTCCGTCACGCAAGGTCTGCGTAAACTAAGCAGATTTCCCTCCTGAACGTTAACAGTAGTTAAATCTACATACTGGTAACACAACACCACCGTAAGTATTGAGTGATTCAATAAAAACGGTATTAAGAAATCTTTCAGTATATTTTAATAATTTCCGGACGGGAAGCGTCTGAAATGTAAACAAAGAGGTCGCCCAACCTCTCACCGGAGAGAAAAACAATATTGAAATATATCAGAATATTACATATTAATTTCTTTGAAAACTATTTACTATATCTTGTACTGTAATTTATAATGAATCAGAATAATTTTTATCTCAATCAATACAATTTTAGTAGTCCACTTAAGACGGAGGGGGGGGGGGGAGGGTCACCCGTGCATATTTGCATGTACCACGTATAAAAAGGTAAACAAACAAACAATATATATATATATATATATATATATATATATATATATATATACAATTTTGAAAGGACCTCATTTTCGTAATCTTCCAGCATCAATGGAAATTTGAAGAAAAATTTGGAAAATTAATAGGTGATTTCCCTTAACAGAAATCTTGTAAAAAAATAATAATAAAAAAAAAAAGAAAAGAAAAAAAAAACAGTTTTCAGAAAGTAACGGTTGCATCATCCTAACATTGAACGACATGTGATACAAGGTTTTTCAGTGATTATCCAGTGTGAGATGCAGTGGGAATTAATTAGCTGGCAGTGTTACCAGTCGTTGCGGGTTGAAATAAAACTGGTTTCCCTTGGAACTTATTAAGGTTATTACAAGTAAACCCTCAATACTAAGAATAATAGAAAGTCACATATAATATAACTGTACAAAAATATAAAAGAACTGTATTTTTACAGTCTTAGTTTCAATAATCTAAAAAGCCACGTGCAAAATTTAAGAAATAATGAACGCTTACATACATTTCTGATGAGGAATCCAATACCCTTTTTGAGATGAAAAAAATTCTTACCTGAAACAGAAAAATAAAGGTTTAATAAAATTTGAAAAACTAGTCATCATATTCAATAACGCGGAGTAAAATTATAAAATTAATTAAATATATTTAAAATATAAATTGATCATGATGAAAATGGTGGTAATAGGCAAAAAACGGTCTCCTTGGACTAATAAATAAATTAACCAAAACAGAATTGCCATTGAGCAAGAAAGAAAGTACCCAAGCAAGTGGAAATATGTACCCAATATTGATGGAACTAACATTATAAAAAGTCCGTCACGCAGGGGCTGCGTAAACTAAGCAGATTCCCCACGTGAAGCTTTACAGTAGAGAAATTTCACGAGAACCGAAGAGTTAAGAAAACGGCTGACCTAGCTTTTGGCGGGAAACTCACTCTCATCCGTTTTCCGCCCAGATTTCATAAAATTGCAAATATCTCGGTTAATATTCAAGATAGAGAATAAATGTATATAACAATATTTATAGTAAATTTAATTTGCAATAAGATTGATTCTGTACAAGTTTTCGATCCGACGTATAGCAACGGAGATATTTCGGATTTTCGAAAATCCTTCCCTCTAAACCCCCCCCCCTCCCACTGGTCCGATTTCAGCCGTTAACGAACTTGATCTTTCTTTTTACATAAAACGACTAAATATCGAGTTTGGTAACGATTAAATAATAATTGTGACCTCTAGAGCGGTAACAGACAAAATATATAAATAAATATATATATATATATATATATATATATATATATATATTTACAGTTGGGAACGGACCTCATTTTCGTCATCTACTAGGTAGGATCGATGGACATTTGAAGAAATATTTCGAAAATTCCGTCATGAGTACAACCTCAATAGCTGATTTCCCCTAAGGGAAACCTGCTAAAAGGTTGGGCATTTTAGGTATAAAACCTGCAGGATGAGCGTCTTAAAATATGAATTAAGGATGTCGTAACAAGTAAAATATTTCCTATAGATGTATGTTCATTAACGCTTTGTTTAAGAGATATTTGCATATAAAGATATATTTATTGTTATGAATTATTTAGGTTATAATATATAAATGAATGCGAGTTCTCATATCTTTATTAATTATTAATGCAGTTTAAAATGATTAGCTTGACTATCAAGAGAGGACAGGCATCTGAATCTACAGGAGCAGTGGCCGAACGGTAAAAGATATGTGTTTTCTAGTTTCAAATATCCTCCTTCTTAGTGAAACACGACACCGGTAAAGAAGGACTAATTTTCTGGACAGATGAAGATACCTTTACATGGAGAGGCATCTTTAATCATATAAATAACCATTATTACGAAAATGGTCTTGCATATCTAGAGCATCATTTTCACCATAAGTTTCTATCCAAATGTGTGGTTTGGCATAATAGAAAATATTTTGATAGTTCCGCATTTCTTACTACTTCGACCAATTTATGTAATTTGTTAACGGTAATTACATGTTTTCAATTAGTACACCTAATCCCGAAATACCCTGTAGAATAGAAAAATCACTTCCTTGTAGAATGGGAACACCACTTACGTTTCATTAGGTGTAAGGACCAAACATCATATATCCTCGCACCTTAATGCGCGAATCAATTATTTTCAAACTATAAAGCATGGAAGATTTATCATCAACGATATTAAGAATATCACTTTTGAAGGCTGCCATTCCAACATGTCCTCCCGCAATATTCTATCAAAAACATCAATGTCTTGGTTTTTATGCTTCAACACGACCACGTGTACACGTGAACCCGATGTACATGGCTCCACACTTTTAAAGTAAGAGCCAGTCACCAAATCCACTACGTTTTTTGAATAATTGATTGATTTTTCTGAAACTCAACGCTAAACTTGCCGATGAAAGGTTGACTTAATTAATAATTTATCTTGTATTAAAGTAAGTCACTCCTTCTAAAACAATATGTTCAACAAATTTTTCACAACTGAAGTAAGGTATTGTTATAAGAGAAATCAGGCATGAGGTTGTACTCATGTACTGGAGCGTGTTTATCATATATCCTATATTGGTAGGTAATAATACCTTCCTTAAGATCTTGCAACAAAAATGATCGTCTCTAGATATACTTTTTACAGGGTTATGAGAGTGTAGACAGGTACCAATTATCTGTGGCATTACAGGGTAAATACTTTATCAGAATGATTTGAATGACTCAAAAAATGACTTTTTTTATAATATCAAAACGGATGTGGGCACCTCAGACAGCTTTCAGTTGACTCGGGGATCTAAAGCAAGAATACTCATAATCGAGAAAATAGAAAAGAGGAAGGTTGGGACATTCGGATCTGAAAAGCCAGAAAGTGAACCACGAGGGTAAGTCTCCAGTAACTTGAATGATATTGCTGATTAATATTGTACAAGGGGGCTCACTACTTAACCAGGTGTTGTCCACCCAGCGTTTTGTTTTGTTTTGCAATTTCCCTGAGACTCAAACCAAAAAGGCGGGGGCTGCGTAAGCCCCGTGAATATTAAGTGAACAAATACCAATGACAGCGTTGTACTGAAATCTTTCAGTCAATTTACATTTTATATATAGGCTTATTCTAAACGTGCGATGAAGTAGATTTGTCCTTTCTTTAATTGTAATTCGAAATAGCCCAGGGATTAAACTAATGTTATACAAAACCTGCATTAGATCAGTATTAAATATATGCTTAAGTATGGAGCAATATATCGAACACTAATTTAAGAAAACTACAAATATTTCGGAATGTCCGAGGATTGCGTATAAACTCACCTATCATGCAAGAATAAGAAAATTACATGATACTTCAAACTTACCCACGATAAAGACTACCCGTAAGCTGACCACTATTTTCCAAATCTTGTAAACACAAAAATGACCCACTCATCAAAGAAATAGATAAATATAACAAACAAAGCATTGCAAGATACGTACACAAACGTACAAAGCACATTTTACTCTAACATAAGAAACAGACTGAATTAAGGTCCAGCAGGCTAGACCAAAGACATGTAAACACCTTTACCTTAATCCCTATTTTACCTGTCATCATATATATATATAAATAGGAGTTCCCTGAGTTCGATTTACTTTTTTGTGCCCTTTCAAATGGATGATAGTTCAGCAGATTTCTCTTAAGGGAAGTACCAGAAATAACTGGGTGCACCTCCCCAACGTTAATCCTTTTAAATTATTTATTTATGATAACTAAACAAATTCACATTCCTGAGAATAACACTACATTACTAAAAGTATAAGCATCAAGTAACATGCGACATTATGAGGTCGCCAGGGAAGCGGCACAACTAATAGAACAAAGAAAATATCCCCACACCTCCCCAAGGCTCAGTGGTCCAAACCTTTCACTTATTTAGGATCTCAATCCTGTAATACATGAAACTATATTAACAAATCTGATTTCATTATCTTCACAATACTAAAACTGTTTGTTCAAATACTTTTCACGTTTTAATTAAATACACTTAACGGCAAACTGGCATTTCTCATAAATTAATGTTTGGGAGAGGAGAAGGTGGGGGCAGTATATTTTACTTGGTGCAATCTGTTACTGGAGTTAAAAAATAAGATAGATTTAAATTAATTAATACAGGTGAGGTACCTGGCAGTTCATATTGGAAAGAATTGATGAGCTTATAAATATTTCTACGCAAATTACTTGCTTCATACATTGTTATACGAAAACATGTATCAAACAAAAGTACTCTAAATAACAAAGGAAACAACTTTTGTTATGATTATGTTTGCCGAAAAACTCAAAGAAAATGAAATATCACAAAATTTTATTTCAGGCCTTCACGGGGGGGGGGGGCATCAACAGAACTTACATATTTTCATATATCCAACAATGGAAACAATATTTGGCATTTAAATTTGCAATGAAGTGGTTCATGATATAACTGTTTATTGTTAATATGTCATGAGAACGAGTGTGGGTTTACTAAAGGCTGAAAACTAAAAAATGCTCATATCTCGGTTAACCATAGAACTACCAAGGGGGGGGGGGCTCCTTGAGCCCACAACTTTTTGTTTTTGTTCCCTATCACCCAATTTTAATGGGATATTTTTGATATTTTATGTATTCCTCAGAAAAACATCCTAGAGTGAGGGCATAACAATAAAATTAAATAAAAAAATTTCTATGTTGAGAAAAAAAATTTTTTTTGACGTATGGGCTCGAGGAGCCCCCCCCCCCTGGTAATGCAAGGGGTAGTTATACACTTAAGTACCAAGGGGGGGGGCTCCTCGAGCCCACTGATATTTAATACTACTTTTAACTAGTAATTCAAGTGTTATTAATTATATTGCTCAAATAATAATTACTTTGATGTAATTTTAACATACACAAACCTTCTCAAGTTTTTTTTTTCTCAAAAAAAAATATATATATTCTCCCCATATAATTTTTTTTCATATAAAAATATATTACTGAGATGGTTATAATTATTGCTCCTGATAGGTACTTTTTTAGAAAAGAGAAGATTTTCTAGGTTGTTCCCAACTAGGGGAACAGTTAGTCCATGCTGCATCCTGGATAAACACTCGGAAAAAAAATTATTGTGCAAAAGCACGGATAATTGCATTACGAATCTGATAATTATATTTTCTTAAATTATTATTCTATTATAATGTTATAATAACTTAGATATCGATAACTTTTTATTCTAAAAATGTTTAGATATGTTCCTCCAGTAGAATAAAATTACATTTAATTTAAAGTCATTCTTTTTTCCCCATCCGAACTTTTTTTTTTTAATTTATTTTTATTTTTGTATTTAATTTTTTTTTTTTAATTTTTTTTTCCACAGGTGTCATAAGAAACGTTCATTAAACATAATCAAATAGAAATAAAAATTTAAAAAAAAAATTAGAACCAAAATAAAAGGTTTTTAAGGTTGTGGGCTCGAGGAGCCCCCCCCCCCCCCTTGGTAATCCATGTGACCTGGGAGAGCTCGGTAATACTAGGGTTAATAATCAAGATACTGAATACATGTATATAACAATATTTATAGAACATTTAATTTTCAATAAGAACAAACACTTTTTCGACCCGAAGTATAATAATGAAAATATTTGACATTTTCGCAATTCGGGGAGGTCGCCTGCTACGATTTTAGCCATTAACGAACTTGTTCTTTATTAGTAGATTTCCCTCAAGGGAAATCAGCTATTGAGGTCGTACTCATTGAGCTATTTTTGAAAAATATCTTTCTATCTGTTCAGCTTTGAGAGATTGGCATACCTGTTTGTTTACAATTCAGTCGCTTTCCTTAGGGAGGTTATTAAAATTAACTGAAAGATTTCTTATTAACATTTGTATTTATTCACATAATATTGACGGTGGTGTTAGATGTTACCAGCAAGTAGATTTAACTATTGTAAAACTTCAAGAGAGAAACCTGCTGAGTGAGTTTACATAGTCCATGCGTGCCGGACTTTTTAGTGTACATCTCTCTTTTTAGTGTACATTTATTCTTCGATGTAAGGCAAATTTGCATATAACAAAGGATACTGTAAGTAACAAAATAAATAACTTGTTCTATGCCGATAAACCAATAGGTAACGAAAACCCCGCAATTTTTCATTACATATCTCCCTTCTATTTTATTATATTTCATACCCCCACACCTGGTCGTCTGAATATTGGTATAGCCTAAAGTAAAAATTGGGTTAGTAGTAATAGAAGTATCAGCCATAAAATTCGGTCCATCAGTTTAGGCTTCAAAACGAACAAAGAGACCAAAGCCAATAATTGTTGATACCATTTCAATTGCACGTGAAACGAAAAAATACTGTCAAAATCAAAATGTACAGATAGCTGTAATATTATATATATATATATATATATATATATATATATATATATATATATATGTGTGTGTGTGTGTGTGTATGTGTGTGTGTGTGTGTGTGTGTGTCGTTTTAATTGCAAGTGAAGTGAAAAAATATCGTGAAAATTAAAAAAAAAAATATCAATGTAGACAGAAGTTACAATTTCATATTAATGCTTACGGAAAATAAGAATAAATGAGATAGATATACACTAAAAACTACTGAGGGGGTCAGCAATTTGAGAGAGCACAAAAAACTAAATCGAACTCAACGAAAATCCATATGTGGGTTAGGATTAACGCCTCCTTGATTATAAGCTATATTACATTTTTAGAAACGAACAACAGAGGGGTTGTAAGGGGACTGTGAAATGAAAAAAATCCCATCATTCGTTTCCTATTGTTTTTTTTTTTTGAAAATGTGGACATAATAAAAGTTGTGAATTTTGTTATTTAGAGAAAGTTTTATTAAATGCATTTTTGACGTATAAGAATGTATAAAGCAAATAAATTGTCAAAATATTGTTACATTAAACAATTCTTCAATTGTATGAATTTATTAAAACATGGTACCTGGTACCTCACCTTGATAGATTACCACACTTTCATTGACCTTTTACAAATCTAAATTAATTTTTTAACGTCTTAAGTAGGTTACACTCTGAGCAAAGTTTACTGCCCCCCCCCCCTTCCTCCTATCCAAAACATTAGTTTAGCAGAAATTTCAGTTTTCCCTTAAATGTATTTAATACTTTATTTAATTAAAACACGAAAATTAATAATACAATAATTTTTAGTATTGATAAGATAATGTAATCAGAATTGTTATCAAAATGTAACGTGAACACAACTGAGAACTTAAATTAGTTATAGGCTGGTTGAAAAAAGTGGGATACGGAGGAGGCATCCATACATTATAGTAGTTATTTAAATACATTCTCCTTAGGATTACTATTAATTTAATGTTCTGAGTGTATGCATATCAATACTGGGTGGAATTGATGTGAAACGTTTTTTTATTCTAAACAGTAGAAATTATACGACTTCCAGTTTATCACGGGCTTGTGGCAGCCGTATTATGGCGGAAATGCACTGATGAGGGTATCCTTATAATCATTTTTGCCACACCCTCCAGATCTCACATTGGTTTATTGATATTAAGTTTACTTTCCAAACATACAAAAGAGTATTTTTAATAATAGTTTTTATGAAGGTATAATATCTGCCATCAGTTTGCTTTCGTTCGCTTTTGGGGAAAGGAGCTATCGTTCATAAATAGCTCGGAATACAGAATACTATCCATGATTATGAATTATATGGTACAGGATGTTTTAAAATAAGATACACACACACAGGAGACGGGAAGTATAAAAATATTCTAGATGTTGACCTTACTTAAAAATTGTTTTCATTATTAAGATACCCCGAGCAATGCCAGGTACCTTAGCTAATATAAGCATGTGGTGTGTGTGTGTGTGTGTGTGTGTGTGTGTATATATATATATATTACACTGGGATGCAGACGGCTATCTACTGTCTAAATGTTTTCTAATTCACTACTTTTGAAGGTTCCCTGGCAACCTATAATACTAGCTTAGATATTTGCCTTCTTAGCATTCATTCTTAAGTAAACCCTAATTTTACTCACCTCACGTTAACAATAAGTGGGTATAGGGGAATAAAATCGAAAATAAGATGATTCCGTCACTAAGAGCCGGGCCAAAACATGTTATTTTACCAACCTTGTTTCAAATTTAATTATCTATATATAATTTATCTTCTATACATTTGTTTCGACCAACGAACTCCAATATTAAGAGCGTTATTTGTATTTTATTGATTTAAACTTAGGTAAAGGTACCTCCACACCTACTCATCTAAAATATATCGTGAAACCTCTTATTTTAAACTTAAATACTGAATATTGCTTTCTAGGTATCTTTACTGAGTGAGATATATACAAATGTGTTGGATGACGACACCATCAAAAATATTTTACGTTCTAGACTGCGAAATTTTTGTTTGATCAATATTATACTCGCTATTCAAACGTTTCATACAGCTGAAGGGAAATTAGCTATTGAGGTTGTACTCATGACTCGATTTTCGGAAAATGTCCCAGGATATGACTGAAATTAGGTCCATTCATAATTATATATATTTCTTTTCGTTTGGCTTTACAGGCCAGATCATTAGCCGCCATTGCACATACATCAGTAATAGGCTTGATAATGGAATTATGTACCCTTAGTTTCAAGGTTCGTGAAATTGTCCTGTAATCTTTAGACTCGAGAAACCGAGAAGAAAGCTCGATTAGCAAAGTAACTAGTGTTTCCCTTAGTAACCCCTTAAGGGAAATCAGCTATTGAGGTTGTACTCATGACGCGAATTTCCAAAAATGTTTTCATATGTCCTTCAATCCTACCCAGGAGATGACGAAAATGAGGTTCATAAAAATTATATATTTCTTATATACCATCAGTCAGTGACAACGGTATTGCAGCGACAGATTTGACTACAATATATACATATATTTGTCTGTTACCGCTCAAGCGGTCGCAATTATTGTTTAATCGTTACCGAACTCGATATTTAGTCGTTTTATGTAAAAAGAAAGATCAAGTTCGTTAACGGCTGAAATCGGACCAGGGGGAGGGGGGAGTTAGAGCGGGAAAATTTTGAAAATTCGAAATATCTCCGTTACTATGCGTCTGATCAAAATAATGTATAGACTCAATCTTATAGCAAATTAAATGCACTATAAATATTGAATATGCATTATCTTGAATATTAACCGAGGTATTTGCATTTTTCACTTTTCAGACTTCTACAAGCCCCCACTTCTACTCATGTTACATAAGAATACTCGGTCATGTAATAAACCACATCATTCGAAGTTCGAACAACACATTGTTTTCAAGAGACATTTATTATACGAGATACATGCTCGTTATGTACATATGTTTTGGTGACCCCCCCCCCTTCTTAAGTTTTTGGACTACTTAAATTTGATTGATTGAGATAAAAATTATTCTGTTTCATTATAAATTACAGACTAGATATATTAAATAGTTTTCAATCAAATTAATACGTTATATTCAGATATATTACAGTAATTGTTTCCGGTAAGAAGTTGGCAGAACTGTTGGTTTACATTTGAGATGCTTTCCGTTGGGAGGTTTCTTATTATCATTTGTATTTATTCACTTAATATTCACGGTGGTGTTGTGTTACCGGTATGTACATTTATCTGTTGTTAAACATCACGCAGGAACTCTGCTTAGTTTACGCAGCCCCTGCGTGACGGACTTTTATATTTGGGATCGAAATATTGTATAGAACATAACTTATAGCAAATCTAATTTCCTATCAATGGTCTTATATACTCGATATTTAACTGTTTCATTCAACACTAGATCATACAAGTTAAAGGCTGAAATCGGACCCGGAAATGGGGGGGGGGCGGTTAAAGAGAGGGAAATTATAAAATTAAAAACATCTCTGTTGTTATGAGTCGGACCTAAGAATGTTATAGAACCAATACTGTTGCTCTTTTGATGCTGTATAATTATTGTTCTATATATGTTTTATTAACTCAAATATTATGAGCTATTAGCACCTTCTTGTATTCAACCTTCCCCCCCCCCCTAACGCACATGGAAATCTGCTTAGCTGCTTTACGCAGCTCCTGCTTGACGGACTTTTTCTTGTTCACAACATGATGTTTATTTTTAGTAATGTGGATATTTTCTTTTATCTTTAGCTTGGTTACGTTTTTGTCATTATCTAAAATTATAACCTCGTTAAAATTAAAGTTTTTCTTCATTCTTCGACATTTGAACACATATTAAATTGCCAATTTTTGACTTAGGAATATCACAATATACAGGGAGATATTACGAGTGTGCCATACCAGCACGTGGGAAATCTGTTTACGCAACCCCTGCGTAGCGACTTTTTTTTACATTTACTACAACTAGATATTTTATCATTCTTCGAAATCATGATGGCTTTACCAACTATATCAAATTTTTAGAACAACATGTAAAAGTATTAATCGGTAAAATTCAAATTTAAGAATGATTTATTTTTTTTTTGTATTCACAATCAGTAAATTCCCTTTTTTACCCGAACGAACACTTTGGTTAAGTGAGTCATTAACCTCTCAAATCCAGGTTAAGTTTACATAGGTTTGTTATAACCGGAGAAAAGGAAAATAGATGGTGTCAGATCCCAGCACGAGGCAAATCTGCTTATGCAGCAACTTGTCGGGCGTTTTTATTTTTGTTTTGTTTTTTAAACCGCTTATTCATTACCAAGTTAGTTGGCATTCTCCAAAGCTTTTAACATAAATTGGATAAGGGGCCTTGGAGTAAATATACCTTAAAGAAGAAAAAAAAGTAGAAAAATCATCTCCCAGTGTTGTTGTTTGGAACTCCGACTTATTCACAAAATACTATGGTAATCATTTCTTATAATGTAAAGGCGATTATGTGAAATTTTAAATGGTTTGATTTATTTGACATTAACCTTAAAAAAAAAATAATATTTCAAAAATATGCAAAAAAAAGCACAGTAGATTTGTAAATAAATGATTTCTTTAATAAATTTGAAATTATAATTTTTTAATTAAATTAAAACAAAAACATACTATATTACTACTACACAAAGTGCTTTGAAAATGTAATTTCTATTATATGTACTAGAACAAAATTATGCATATTTAACTTCCCTACAGTGATATATCACTTATAAACTATACGCCTTGTCATCTGCTTCCGAGTTTAATTAATAATTATAATAATAAAATTTCTTTTGTTATTTAATCATACCCATTTCACAAATTGCTATCGTATGCAGTTTTTCCCAATGGATCCAATAGAACTGCTTCTAGAAATGAAAGAAAAAAAAAATCACCAATTTGTTTCCATGGTTCAAAAGAAAATAATAATAATAATGAAACCTTAAACTTATGTATTAAAATTAATTAAGAAACCCAAAGTTCGTCAATAAATACGAATCAAATAAGTGGAATATTCGTTCTGGGTCATTTTCCAAGCTATTGACCGGGTATGGCTGACTCAATACAGTAGACTAATCTATAATTCTTCCTCATCTTTCTACAATGGCTAACACAGTTACCACCTAACATACTTTACATCTAATAAACTAATCCTATCATAGTAGTTCAAATCAGTATGTATAGTACAATTTAAAATCTTTAGAGTGTGCATAAGGAAGGTGTAGGGTTCTAGCATATTTATGCTGCAAGCGTACGTGTGTGAGAACATGTGTGTGTGTGTGTGTGTGTGTGTGTGTGTGTGTGTGTGTGTGTGTGTGTGTGTGTGTGTGTGTGTGTGTGTGTGTGTGTGTGTGTATTCAGTGAAGGTTGTAAATGAAACCAGGAGTGGGGGGGGGGTAAATTAAAAAATAAATATTTCCATTATTATGAGGCAAAAAATGTTGTTAATTGATGTATCATATAAAAAATTAAGATTCTACAATTGTTGTTTTATACATTTTTTTTTTTTTTTTTAAAGCAAATCATATATATACTGATAGCGCAGCTATTGAAAATTTCTTCAAATGTCCAACGATCCTAAGAAGTAGACTGTGAAATTAGTTCCCCTTAAAGATAAACATTATGTATGGGTGGTTATATATACTGGGCACCGGTGTCCATGCGGATTAAGACGTAGCCACATCTACCACTACACCTCAGTAAGCTGAATATATATATATATATATATATATAAATAATTTTGAATGCATGCTCATTTTCGTCATCTCCATGTCTCTTCATCGGGTAGGAACGATGGACATTTTTCAAAACTCGCGTCATGAGTACGACCTCAATAGCTGATTTCCGTTAAGGGAAATCTGCTAATAGGTGCAAGTTGGATTCCCACCAAGGGAGAACTTTTTTAACGAGTACGCTACCAGTGAGCGCTAGTATCGCATCGCTTATGGATCAGCGGGACGCTTCTGGTTCTCTTGAGTCCTCCCATCTACAGGCAGGCTGACACAGGGTGAACCAGCCACCGCCTCCCCCCCCCACCCCGTACAATGGGGCCGTCAGTTTACTGGACTCAAGTTGATCCAAGTCCTTGGGTCCTTGGTTAAGGGAGGGGAGGGTTAAGTTGAACTGACCACTCACTACGTAAAACTCTTATCACGAATTCCCGAGTCTCTCAGGGGCGGCTGAAGATATCAACGGCCCATAATGCCAACCGAAATATATATATCACTTCTAAAGTCGGTGAGAGAATGCAAATCGAGCAAGTATCAATCTTGCTGATAATGTTAAGCTCTAAATTTGAGTTCTATACATTTGTCCCAAACTCGGATTTAACTGAATTATTTGAATTTTAGCAGATTTCCCTTAAGGGAAATCAGCTATTGAGTTCGTACTCATGACGCGATTTTCGAAAACTTTCTTCATATATCCATCGATCCTCCCCAGGAGAATACCAAAATGAGGTCCGTTCAGAATTATATATATATATATATATATATATATATATATATATATATATATATATATATATATGTCTGTTAACGCTCTAGCGGTCGCAATTTTTGTTTGATCGTTACGAAACTCGATATTTAACCATTTTATGTAAAAAGACAGATCAAGTTCGTTAATGGCTGAAATCGGGCCTGAAAAATTTAGAGGGGGGATTTTCGAAAATTCAAAATATCTGCGTTATTATGCATCGGATCGAAAAATTGTATAGAATCTTATTGCAAATTAAATTTACTATAAATATCGTTATATACATGTATTCTCTATCTTGAATATTAACCGAGATATTTGCATTTTTATGAAGTCTTTGATCGAGTATAGTTCGGATTAGGTCGGCCATTTTCGTAACTTCTCGGCTCAGGTGGAAGCTTCTTCTAACCTTACCTGTCGTTTCTAACCTTACCTTACCTTCCTTCCTTTGTGAGATTTATGCAAATACGTTCTGTTCATCCGCCCCCCCCCTTCTTTAGTTTTTGGACTACTAAAATTTGAGATATTAAAATATAAATTATTCTTACAATTCAGAAGCCGTTTCAGTTGGGAATTTATTTTAATTAACTGAAAGATTTCTTATTACCGTTTGTATTTAATCACCGTGGTATTGTGTTACCAGTATGGAGAATTCTCTATTGTAACACTTCACATGGGAAATCTGCTTAGTTTACGCAGACCCTGCGTGACGGACTTTTTTAGCTATTTAGGGTTATATTAAACGTGTTCTATTCAAGCGATTTTCTCTTTAATCAACTCTATGAATAGACATCTCGTACCCACTTTGTTTGAAGTCTTCTCAACACTGGATACGTTAATAGAGAGAAATATTACAATATGACTTTGAGGTCATTTGTAATGGAGCTGCTCAACTCTAGCATGTTCGACACCAAGGGGAATGATGGTTGGCCCACCATATATGTAGGCTTGAGTCACGTAGCGGTTAAGAAATAAATTATTTAGGATGAATTTTTCTTCTATTTAACCCCATGACAATGAGGTTTAATAAATATATTTAACTGGGTATTAAGGTCAATGTATTCGTGTCCATAACATCAGAAACCTGAAAACAACCATGAACATGGGTTTATGTAGTATTTCGTCTAAAGACCGAAAGGTATAAGGCATGCAAAAGTTAGGTTTCAGGCAACCACTACTCTGCCACTAGAGCATCTACGTTTACCATACTAAGACATACTCGTATATAAAGGCCAAGGGGAAGGAGAACATGATTATTCAGAAATATTTATATACGCTCTAAATATATACATGCAATAAAATCTAGATTACAAATATAAAAAAGTCCTTCACTCAGGGGCTGCGTTAACTAAGCAGATTTCTCACGTACGTTGCGTATTTGCATTTATCTCAAAACGTGATAGTTCAATGAAAACAATATTTGATATTTAGGCTTTAAATGAAGTGCTTCATGACATAACAGCATATTGTTAATATGAGATGAGTAGGAGTGGGGGTTTACTGAAGGCTGAAAACTAAAATAACATGAGTAGAAGAGGGGGTTTGCTGAAGGCTGAAAACTGAACAATGCAAATATCTCGGTTAATATTCAAGATAGAGAATAAATGTAGAGAACGATATTAATGGTAAATTTAATTTACAATAAGATTGGTCCAAACAATATTTTGATCCGAAGTATGGTAACGGAGATATTTCGAATTTTCGAAAATGCCTCCCTTACAACCCCCACTCCTGTTCCATCTGCTGGGCTGATTTGTGAATCTAAACCATCCAGGGCGCCACCCAAAGTCATACGAAAAAATTCATTCAAATCGGTGACATACATACGTACAGTAGGTTTATTTATATATATATATATATATATATATATATATATATATATATATATATATATATATAATTCTGAACGGACCTCATTTTCGTATTCTCCTGGGGAGGATCGATGGATATATGAAGAAAGTTTTCGAAAATCGCGTCATGAGTAAGACCTCAATAGCTGAAATCCCTAAAATGACCCTTAAGGGAAATCCACTAATTGGTCAGAAAAAAAATTATGAAAGTGTGTTAATTAATAGCATAGAGGCATTAACCTCCAGAGATGAGTAGGTCTGAGAAGCTAAGCTAGTGTGTTGTTCCTTCTTCAGGAGATATATTATATATATATATATATATATATATATATATATATATATATATATATAAACATAAATATAGATAGATATATAGTTGTTGTTACACACACACACTCGAATTTTGAGATTCATTCAAATATTTTCTCACATGGTAAACCTTGAGTGGCGAGTTCGATTCTCGCCTGGGCAAAGGAAATTATTTAGTGACGAAATTCATTAAATAACATCCTAAAATCCCACTCTGACTAGAAAAGGGTGGTAACCTGTAGATAGCCCGTCCCTATTAGCCTGAGATGCAAAAAGTGGACGTTAATAAATAAATAATAATCAAATATTTTCATTAAAAAAGAAACTAAGAAAAACTAGTCATTTGGGTTTACCTATTATTTAATTTATTTTTTCATTCAAGTAACATGTGCCTCATAGTTGAAAATTATACTTGTTTTTGAATTATTATGCAGGCGATGAAGGCTATGCCGCAGTACTTAAAACACCGGAATAAAAAAAAAACTCCACTGGCAGATTCTGTTGCCGGTTTTAATTAATCGATACGGAACGACCAAATCAATATTGGTTAAGCAAATATTGAAAAGGCATAGCTATGAAAAGATGAAGTGGTAGGATGTGCTAGATTGTAAACAGTATATGCAGATTTTGAATAGAACAAAGATGTGATCACTGACGGAATCTAGGAAAAAGCTCTATTAGATATTGATTAGCATACTCTCAGTATGAAAATAAACATTTTCAAATAGAAAATGAAACTCAAAAGTAATCCACAAAACAAAAGGATAAAAAAAAATCATCTTTACAAGTAAAAACAAAATCTCAAATAAGCAATGAAACCAACAAAGTAAGACAGTAAATTCTGGATGGTCTATTTTTTGATGTGGAATAGTAAAATAAAGGACCAAAATCAACTTTGATCACCCCCCCCCCCGCGATCAAAAGAATAATGAGTACATTTTATTCTTCTGATTCACTGAATCTAAACGAGTTAGTAGTGCATTTTTCCGTAGTGCAAAAACTCAATAATGTGACAACAAACTCTATGAATCAATAAAGTGGCGGAACCGATATATAGTAGGAAATAAATAATTCAACGACTAAATCGGAACAAGATAAAATGCATGCATTACTTCTAAATGGCCACTTATTCAATCACAACAAAAATGTATCATGTTCCTTATACTCATGATTAACGCAAATATTTATCTTTCTTATGAACCAGCTTCTTGAAGTGATCATGGAGATTGAATAATGAATGTTCTATATTCTGGAAATATCGGGTGTCTCGAGGCCCGGATTGAAGTGGATTGGTGAGTTCAAAATTAAAATATGATTAACTATCTTTACTGTTGAAGTAGTGTAAGTTGGACCTGTGGAAGTTCCACCAAAATGACATGGTACAAAATAACCAAATAAAAAAAGCGCATTACTGCAAAGAAATAACAGCCGATTATAGGCTGAGGTATTTTGACTGGTGGATCAGTGGTCGAAATTTCGCAGAGATAGGAAGCTCCGAGGACGATAAGTTAGTCCAAGAACTCAAAATAAGTTTAGATAGATAACCTCTTTTCAGATCGCGAGTACAATAGTATGGAAGCAGAATAAAAGCCAAAATGGTCACAAAGGACCAGGTGGCCTACAAACGTTCCTCAGTTGAAAGTCTCTCCAAGAAAGGCTAGGCCACAGACCAATATTTAAATAACGCTGTGAAACGTGGGCTCTCCAAGGAAGATCTTACCGATCTAAGAGAGAAAGTCCCGAGAAAGATATTTGAGCTTGTGAGAGCAGCACAGATGGCGGTTGAAAAGCAAAGCCAAACTGATGATTATGACCGGCAGACATCGCGGCTAAGAGCACGTCGAGAGGGCGGAGGCTCACCAAACAATCCAAGGAAATGTAGGACTGTACATCGAGTGGAGCGAGGAGGAGGGAAAGAGCTACAGACAGAGGTCGGGATCCGAAATTGGAACATCCTCAATGCTGACCAAAGGAAAGTTTACAATTCTGCCACAAGTCCAAGTCCTGCAAGGGTCTTAGACCCTGTGGCACTAGCTCTCACTCCCTGTGATCCTGCAAGGACTGTAACCCTTAGTAGTTCGCTAGTAAAGAGGAGGTCTCTTCTATTTAATACCAAAGCAATGACAATAAAAAAGTCCGTCACGCAAGTGCTGACTAAACCAAGCAGAATTCAGTAAGAAGCCTGTGTAAATAGGAATTAAAACATTATCTGGACTAGTTTAATGAATGAGGTACTTAAAAGTAGAAGTTAGGGTTAACAAAACAATGAAACAAAAATACAAACAAATTACTAGGTCAATACTGGAGTCAGAGAAAACATGTATAAGACAATAGTTTCACGAAATCATCCAGCAATATTGGTTCTATAAAATTTTACAATCCGACTCATAGTGACAGAGAAATGAATTTTGAATTATTCCCTTTCTACCCTTATATATATATACTCGCTCAGATAATTTATATATATTAAGATATATACACACCTATAAAAATATGAAAGGGCCGCATTTTCGACATCTCCCACCTCCTTACCTGATGCGGACATTTGGAGACATTTTTTTTTTTAAAAAAAATGTACACCTGAATTTATATTGGAAACTACATATCTCATATTAATTACTATACCCACTGAAATCTAAGGAATGTTACATGTGCTTAAAAATTAAATTCTTGTCATTCCCCTTTCTATAATATTGTATCATACATACACAATGACCTTATAATAGGTTATTGAACCCTAAATAATGGTTTTATTTCACTTTCCCTTTGTTCAAATAAAGAATGAATATTTTAAGATCTTTTTTCGGTCCTCAATTCAATATTTTAAATTACTCTTCAAAAGAAACTGAGCAAGAGAAACAACATTTGAAACAATTTGATCGCGTGTAAGAAAAATTCTAAAAAAGGGCACTAAAGTATAATTAATTAACATAATTTTGAAAGAGGTCAGTGACTAAGACAAAGGCCTGGTCGATAAGGAGAACTTGATAAATGACAAGATGAAAGGAGGAGGGTTAAGTAAAGACCCCAGAGGCCAACTGGTCATCACTCACCTTCGCCATTCGCCCTCACTCAGAGTAAATTTGACGGCCTTCACTTTGGATGCTCTTATCGAATAATTAAAAAGAAACGTTAATTTCACCAATTAAGCTTTCTGCAATTCATTATAAGAAGGTTTATCATCGAACACGCTTCGCTGCATCAGCTGAAGGGCTTTATATATATATATATATATATATACTAGCTAAGGTACCCGGCGTCGCTTGGGAAATCATTTGGAGCAGAATGATTCTATTTTGTTTTTGGCAATGTTTCTACGTGTACAACTGCACTTTCCGTCGGGGCGTATTGTTTTCCTGTAAGGGTCAGTTGGGCGACTTATAGAAAAAAAAAAATTAGTTTTGAGAATAAATGAATAAGTCCCTAATCACTCCTTCCCCACTGTTTGACACACAGTGCATAATTCAAATCATTATCATGGATAGCATTTATTATAATTAAATATCATCTATAATGTACGTATTTTGTACATACAATCTAGCTAAGGTACACAGTGATGGCCCGGAAATCATTGTTGACTGACTAATGATGGTATTTTTATAGCAAGACTTCAATGTGTACACACAACTTCAATTAAACTTTCATCCACGACGTATTGTTTTTCCGAATGGGCCCGTTAACTTATGGGGACTAATTGAATAGAAATTTTAGTTTTGAAGAATAAATGAAAATGTGTTCCTAATCAATCCCTCGCCACTTTTTGACACACCGTTTTTGAATAATCCACAGACCGAGTTTTGTTAAGTTCGGTTATATATTACATATGAATACAGCCTAAAGTTGGGTTAGTAGTAATATACATACTATCAAGTTTCATAAAATGCGGCTCAGCTGTTTATGCGTGAAAAGGTAACAAACCAACAAATAAACAAACGAACAAAGAGACACGAAAGAAACAAATTGCAGATATCGTGTATATGATATGTGATACGAAAAAGTATCGTGTTATTTCGAGAAAAAAATCAACGTACAGGCAGAGGTTACAATTTTATATATACACAACAATAGTCCGTCAAGCAGATGAGTAAACTAGGCAAATTATCTCCGCAGTGATGTGATCACACTATTGATCTATTCTCACCATGTATTTTTTATTTCCAACGAAAAATGAGGAAGACAAGAAAGTACGTATAATTCCCTCAGTATTTGGCCAACGAAAAACGTTTTCGATCCAATTCACAATAACAGAGACATTTTGAATTATTGACTCCCCCCTCTAACCACCTATTCCTGGTCTGATTTCACGTATTAATGCCTTTTGTGTTAAATGAAACAGTTAAATATTGAGTGTGAACATATATTAAATAAACATTTTCCGGTCAAGACTACAAAATCGTATTCAATGCGATCACACTATTTCCATTTATTTCATTCAATAAAAGCCATAATAGGTATTTAACCTTCGAGTAAAGTAGTTCATGATATAATAGCTTATTGTTCCTATAACGTGAGTAGGAGTGGCGGTGTGCTGAAGGGTGAAAACTAAAATAACATGAGTAGAAGTGGGGGAAAAAAATTTATATAACAACATTTACAGAACATTACATTTGCAATAAGATTGATTCTATAAAATTTTTCTATCCGACCCATAATAACGAATATATTTTAAATTTTCTATAAGTGAATAAGTACTTAAAGTCTATTGGGTTTAACAAAGCATTTCTTTGTTGAAGTATTTCCCCTTCGCCTTGTTGCGAATTTAGCACTTAATGTTTCAGTTATATAGGACTAACAATTAAACAATCGCTATGCTCTAATAACTTGTGTTTCTGGAGAAATCTTTAACATTACCTATGAAACACAGTTTCGTGGGATCTATAAACGTCCGAATAATCTGATTCACACTGTTAACATCATATTAAGTGCAAAACATAACTTTTAGCAGATTTCCCTTAAGGGAAATCAGCTATTGAGGTCGTACTCATGACGCGATTTTCGAAAAATTTCTTCAAATGTCCATCGATCCTACCCAGGAGATGACGAAAATGAGGTCCGTTCAAAACTATATATATACACGATTGATTAAAATTTTCTTACAGTTTATATTATTTCTTTTGTATTGATTTCTGGTTAATAACATTGTATACTACAATGTAATATAACAATAACTTTAGCCATAGCAACGCTCTATACTATATATATATATAGCGGTCGCAATTTTTGTTTAATCGTCAACAAAATCGGTATTTAATCGTTTCATGTAAAAAGGAAGATCAAGTTCGTTAACGGCTGAAATCGGACCAGTGGGGGAGGGGGGGTTTAGATGGGGGGATTTTCAAAAATTCGAAATATCTCCGTTATTATGCATCGGATCGAAAAATTGTATAGAACCAATCTTATTGCAAATTAAATTTACTATAAATATTGGTCTATACATTTATTCTGTATCTCGAATATTAACCGAGATATTTGCATTTGTATTCTGCGTGTGGTCACCAGTAGGCTATGTTCGGACTTTCCGCCGAGAGCTCTGGCGGCCGTTTCTATAACTATTCGTCCCTCGTGAATAGGTTTAGAGGTTAGGTTAACTGTTTTTTGGGGCTAGAAACTACTGGGTTATTACGCCCTAAATAATGTTTTAGGTTTAGAGGTTTCTTACTACAACAGTTGTCATTAGGCAGATTTCTCTATTGTAAAACTTCTCGTGGGAAATCTGCTTAGTTTACGCAGCCCCTGCGTGACGGAATTTTTTGTCATAATGTGCTATCCTTAAATAATATTTAAATCTTATTTTTTTGAGCTAGCCAATAAACACAATTTAACCACTCGAGCTTTAGTTCTATATTGTAGAAAAATGAAGAGAAAACGATTTATCAACACTTTTTATTTCCGCTCTTCCTTACTAACTCTACTTTAGTTAACCCCGAATGAATTTAATATAGTCTTATGTTTAATGTAGCTTACAAAAATTCGAGTTTATTCAATGCAATTGTTAAAAGATGTTCAATTATCAAAGCGGCAACTTCAGCGGGACTTAGAGGCTAAACAAGAATACCGAAAAACCAACTCCACGACTATCATAAAGCAAAAGAACCTAATCATTTTATAAAATGGGTTTCTTTATTAAAAGATCTCATTATTTACTAAATAAGGATAATACCTAATTAGTACGTAAACTAAGCAGATTTCCCCTGTGTAGGATTACATACGATGCCGTCACTACACCACAGATGACGTCATCAGCACATTGGAATGTCTGCTCCCCTTCAAAGAACCTTCTGTTAAGAGCAACTTGAGGTGATGATGTGCAAGGCATGTTTAGTGATATAGCAGCTCAAAGTGAAATTACATAAATAATTGTTAATTATTAAGTCCACTTAGTGCTCCCAAAAGGTGCCAGGTTACGCCCCATTTCTAGCCAGGGCGGGACTGAAGAGTTTATTTAATAATATTTCGACACTAATTAAATTTGTTGCCCGTGAGAATCGAACTCACGACGCTAGATTAACCAAGTGAGATTAAGACCAACGCATTAGCTCATATGGCTAACCTCGGCCCAAATTGATAAAAAAAAAGGATTGGGGTATAATGGCTATGTGTACAAGTTCACAGTGGCTTTCTGTATTTTACGGCTTTAGGGGAGAAGTAAAATTTATAATTCGAAATATACCCCTAATTCCGTATTGGATCCCAGAATTGGGATATATGGAGGTATATGTTGAATTTTTAGCAGATTTCCCTCAAGGGAAATCAACTATTGATTTCGTACTCATGACGCGATTTTCGAAAAATTTCGTCAAATGTTCATCGATCGTACCAAGGAGATGACAAAAATGAAGTACGATCAAAACTATATATATATTTGTCTGTTAACACTCTAGCGGTCACAATTTTTGTTTAATCGTTACAAAACGTGGTATTTAATCGTTTCATGTAAAAAGAAAGATCAAGTTCGTAAGTGGCTGAAATAGGTCCAGGAGGAGTGGGGGATTAGAGGGGGGAATTTTGAAAATTCGAAATATCTCCACTATTTTTATTTCCTGTGAAGAATACTTCTTTCTGTTCAGCCAAACAGAGGTTGGCTAACCTGTTTCTTTGCAATTCAGACACTTTCCGTTGGGATGTTATTAAAATTGTCAGAATGATTTCCCATTATCGTTTGCATTTATTCATTTAATATTCACGGCTTTGTTAAGTGTTACCAGTATGTAGATTTATCTATTGTAAAACTTCACGAGGGAAATCTGCTTAGTTTACGTAGCCCCTGCGTGACGGACATTATTTTTTATTTTACTTCTCCACTTAAAACCATAAAATACAAAAAGCCTTTGTAAAATTGTTTACCTGAGCTATAATTTTATGTAGATTGTATATTATCTTGTTTATAGATTCTAAAAAAGATGTATGTAACACATGTTACTGTAAATCAAAAAAATAAATAAATCAACTGTGTCCCATTCCTAGACGTGGAAAATCTGCTTAGCTTACGGTCAACAGCACCTAATTGTATAGAGGAGACATTTTCCCGATGACGAGTAAACAGTATAAACTTCTATACAATTCTCGCTGAAGGCCAAATAAATCACCACTTCACTAGTATAAACTCAGTTATTCATACATCTCAGCTTGTTTCCCAATCCCATGATAATATTGCGTAATAATTTAATGATTTTGAGAGATAAAAAGCCTCTAGTAGAGCTACTCTCTCTATCTGCTAAGCTACAGTTAACTGAACGAGGTATTCAGGGTACACGGATATCATTCCCGAAGAATTACCTCACAAATTAAAAATGAAATGTATGTATTTGTGTGTGTAATAAATATCGCTTTTACAGATGGCAGGACTAACCTACATGAAACAGTTAATTGCTAATTATTGCCTTTCTTCAATCAATCGACGAGTGTCTCTTAGTTATAGTGTTTAGAAAAACCTAGAGCTGTGAGTTCTACTCAAATGAGCAATAGGAATTTATTTAGTAACGAACTCATTAAATAAAACCATTAGTCCTACCCTGGCTAGAAAATGATGGTAACTTGTAGATATCCCGTCCCAGTTATCCTTAGAAGCAGAATTTAATTTTATAGTTGAGTATGCCGTTCGTGCCTATATCTCCGTTGGTAGAGACCAGGATAGCCGTGTTCGACATTAAGGATGTTGGAAACAGCCCCCACCCCACCCTCCTTAAATACAATGGCACAGATTGCTCAAGGATTGTATCTGTATAGATTGCTAGTTTAATTTTACTTGTATTAACGCTGCTGAAGAAGTGTCATGAGGACGTGAGATAAATAAATAAGTTTACAACAGTGAAGTGGTAATTTATTTGCCCTCCAACCAATGTTTGGCTAGAAGTCCGCAAGTTGTTGGCCAAGAAATTAATTAGAAGATCAATTATAAATGAAGATTGATTATAGTAAATTACAGTTCGGATGTAAATAAAAAATTCAAGAAATATAATTAGTCAATACAAACAAATATAGAATAGTATTTATTGTGCTTATTTATTTACGCGTTTATTTAACATATAAATCAAATACAATCACATCGATTATTCATTTAATAAAAGGAAGTGAATGTTAAATTAAATACCTTCAAAAGCTAAGAAGGATGGATATGATGTATTCGACTAATGTTTCTCAAGTTATAGGACTGAATAAGCACGAGGACAACACAATAAACTATAGATGGAGGGATCATTTTGGCTGGAATTATTTACGACTCTATTCTTAGCAGTTAGTAGACCCTACGTCTTGGCGGAACACGACAACCATTACATCAACACGAAACGTATCAAATATGAATCCTGGAAAGTCAAGGCGGCTCAGCAACTAGTGATGAATTTAAAATAAAACAATTAACACGTAAAAAAGGGCAATCAATTTTTAAACTCCAACCTGTATCTCTTTCTCTCTCTCTCTCTCTCTCTCTCTCTCTATATATATATATATATATATATATATATATATATATATATATTCTATTTTTGAGGCTGCATCGCTGGGAAGTATCGTCATCGTCAGGATTTCCGCTACCTGCTCCAGCGGTTAGAGCAGATAGCCGAAATCCTCACGATGACGATATATATATATATAATTGTAACGTATGTTTGTACATGTTACGTATGTTTCGTTTTAAAATTTTCACGATACTTTTTCGTTTTACATGCTATGTCTGTTTGTTTGTTTATTTGTTACCTTTTCATGGGTAAAATACTGAACCGAATTTTATGAAACTTGGTACGTATATTAGTACTAACTTCGACTATAGACTATACCAGCCATTCTCATAGTGAGTTTCGCAGAACCCTAGTGTTCCGCAAAACCCCTGTGGGTATCTGCAAGAATTTAGATAAAAATTCAAACACCTCTCTCTCTCTGGTCAACTGTTCCACGATTCGTACGCTCAGGCGACTCATTGAAGCAACGTCCGAACTTAGCACAAGAGATGCAGCCGAACTTAGCGGCTGCCATAGTACAATCGTACTATGCGCCGTATCTACTTGCGAGCTCCTAGTGGCGGCTCGCGTATAGGCACTGTGGAACTACAGCACCCCCAATTTCTACTTGATATTATCTATAACATTTAATGTAATGAGCCTTTTTTTTCTAATTATTTCTTTATACTTGTAATATATAATTTTTAAGCATAATGCAGTAACCATCCCCCAGTTTGTGAAAAAAGATACAAAAATCTTTGTATGGAACTGTGAGCTTCACTCAGTTCCAGCAGCGAGGTGTTTGACTGTCATGCACATGCACACACACGAAGCTTCAGGAGTGGCTGAAAGGGAGAGAGAGCACTGTCGTTCCCGCAGTGCCGATCTTTTAGAACAAATTAAAACAAGAAGAATGGATTTCATTTGTAAATGAATAGATTAAACTTGAACTGTAACAATTTAGGTTAAAGTAAGAAAAAAATGTTTGATTTTCTTCTTTTAGGATTTTTTCGTTTCTGAATAAATTTTCTTTTTATACATGTTTGTTTCCTTTTACACAATTTTAGAAGAATGGCTAAAACTTTTCTGGAGCAGCACCCCCACTAATTTTAGCTACGAGCCGCCACTGCTCAGGCGACTCATTGAAGCAACGTCCGAACTTAGCGCAAGAGGCGCAGCCGAACTTTGCGGCTGCCACAGTACAATCGAACTATGCGCCGTACCTATGATCTGCTTGCGAGCTCCTAGTCCCTTGATAAAATCGCCTCTGAGATTAGGCGCTACAGTTGTGGACAAGCGACTTTAGCTCGCACGCTAAAACATACCGACAAGTCGACATGAGTCGACAATTCTTTTCACTGCCAATTTGTATTTCTGAATGTATCCGAATGCGTTGAGAATGTTCGAGATCGAGGCCAGGACTATAAAAGCGACGATAGTGTATCGACATCCTATCAGTCGACGATAAGCGTGCGGAGCGATAAGTACTTCTTACAAGCGGTAACTACCAAGTGTTCAGTGTTCTAGTGCTATATTCTGATTGTATCAGAGTTGTGAATTTCTTCTTTGGAATAAACTTGTCTACGCAGTAACGATCGTGCATTATTTTGACCCCACTATCCTGATACGTAACATTATTAATAAAGAAGAATGAAACATTGGCTTAAAGGCATTAAACCTGTTGCGACAAAATCTTCTAACGAAGCCGGATGTTCAAAAGCAGTACGAGCGGAGTATGCAGCAATTCCGGATCAAGACGATGATGATACGACGGTTTCAAAGATGCGCCAACAAGTTGCCTGACAAGTTGCGGCGACATTTAGAAAATGTACACCCCCAGTTTGAGACATGAACGAAGAATTTTTGTACATAAAGAGGTACAGTTATTGAAAAATTCCATAACTATGATGCATGCAACCCAAACTTTCAATGAAAAGGCCACGGAGGCATCGTATTTAGTCTGCAATCGTATTGCACAAGCAAGTGAACTGCATACTATCGCTGGGAATTTAATAAAACCATATGTCATAGACATAACAAAATGTTTGCTCGATGATAAATCTACAAAGCATCTATTTGTGCCGCTGTCAAACGATATTGTTTCACTGCGAATTCATGATCTTACGACGAACTTTTGGAAATGGTGAGTCGACTTATGTCGTTTGTTTGGCTATCTTGCTCGTTATCCAGATGAACGTTCTTTTGAAGAAGACATGGTTATGTGTTCCCCGCTGCCCATGAACACTACCGGAAATAAAAATTTTAATAAAATAAATATATTTTTTGAAGAAAATCATCTCAGAACGATCGCATTGTACAGAGGGGCTAAGGCGATGCCAGGTAAAACAGCAGGAGCAGTATCACAAATAAACATTAAAGCGCCTAATAGTAGTTCCAGCCATTGTACAGACAAGCACTTATGATGAATTATCCTAACTGATCCGCCATAGTTTGCCCTGATGAAACGCTGTGTGCGCCAACAGCTACTAACAATATTGTTCGAGAATTCGAGGTATTGGAGACAGATAGAAATAGACTTTCTTGACATCAAATATAGACCGTCATGAAACTAGTCGTAATCATATTTGAAGTAAAACTTTCTCATATCCAGAATAATAATTTGTGTTAAGTTTTGTTAAACATGTTAAACAAAGTCCTCTACACTAGGATGGGACATATTAGTCAGATTTCTCAATAGAAGGACTGATCTACTGATAATACTATCCAGTATGTTATTGATCAAATTAACATTTTCTGGTCTGGAACGAAATATTTTAATTGATGACATCGCTCATAACACATTTGCAAGTATCTCAAAAAAAAATAGTTCTTTGACCAATGATATTTCCTACTTAAGCAAAGAATAAGACACTAGATGACGTGTCAGGTCTGTGCATGCACACATATACTTCTGTACGGAACTCATTTTCGTCATCACCTTGGAAGGGCGACGGACATTTGAAGAAACTTTTCAGAAATCGCGTCACAAGTATTACCTCAACAGCTGATTCCACTAAGGGAAATCTGCTAATAAATAAATTACAATTTCTAAGTCGATTAATGTTGCTGTAATTCAACAGAGACTGGTACCATTGTTAATCAGTAAGGAAGGCAGGAGCAGGTGGCAGGAGGATTTAATGGCTCTGTCAGCAGAATACGATAAAGGAGAAGCACATTCATTGTGTTCCGAGGAATAACGATCAATATACAAAATAACAAAGTTGATAATAGAAACCACCAAAATAGATATGGATGTGGATCAAAACCTATGAGAGACTAAAAAAGAGTTACTCAAAATAAATAGATGCTGAATGAAAAAGCGTTTTAATTTTGCAGCTTTAGTAAACCCCGTTACCACTTGTATGATTATCAGACTAGAACATATTAGCCAGATCGGAAAATTGTATACACACAACCATATAGGGAATAGTTTTCTAAAATTTATGCTCCATACGTTTTTTCTCTAACTCGAAAATTAAGCCTAAATATTTGTATTCATTTTTTTGTTTGAGCTTTCAGAAAACTGTCACTCCTCCTCAAGCTGTGCTCGAAAAAGTACCTCGCCCAGGGGCTGCGCAGACTAAGCAGATTTCCCACGCGTAGGAATGACACAATAGTAATATCATCTAACTATATATTATCAATTTCTAAGTCCAAATTTGACGAGTAGAGGTTTATTGTACACTTAAAACAAAAAAATAATAACTCCCTTAACACTTTTAGGTTACGAGAAAATGTATAGAACAACAATTTTAGAGCACCAATAGTTCAACATGATTGGTTTTATAGCATTTTTCGATCCGACTCATAATAACGGAGATATTTTGAATTTTCGAAACCACCCCCATTTGACCCCTCCCTCCCTATTCCAAATCCTATTCCAGACATTAATTAATCTGATCTTTAGTGTTTAATGAAAAAGTAAAATATCGAGTATGGTATAGATGAAATAAACATTTTTGAGTCAAGACTGTGACATTTTAATTGAAGACGTAATCACACTACATATTTGCATGTAACTCACATAATAAAGGCCCATTGAAAACAATATTTGGTATTAAAGCTTAAAATTAGACGTTTCACGATATACTTTCAAAATTCCCCTCCTCTGAACCCCCCCCCTCCCCTCCCAATTGCCCGATTTCAACCGTTAACAATCTTGATATGTACAGTTTTGAACGGATCCTGGGTAGGAATGATGGATATTTGAGGATACACACGATACCATTACGACTTACGATATAAAAATACCTATTTCCTGGCTTAAATTTCATCTCGTGGCTTAGTGTTTAAAATACAGGCCTATCATTTAAGTTTCATTTTGAATATTTATTCTTTTTAAATATGTGAATATTTGTGTTGTACATTGTTTGACATCTGTCAAAAGTTCCGTTAGGTTATATGAAATTTGTACGTTATGCTGTTTTTGACGGTCAATAAGATGTGTTTGTTGCCAGGTCAGCGTTACTTGTAGAGCAGATGAGTTTTGTCATTAAATGTTCAGGTATTAACTTGGCATGACCTATTCTGAGTCTACAGAACATGACCTCTTCCTTTCAAGAATTCCTGAAAGAAGATGGTCACACGCAAATTGTATATTTTATAATACGTAATTTATTGTTCGTGTTTGTGTTGGTTCAGCTTGTTAGGCACTCATGTATAATTAATTGTTTTGCATGTCTCGTAACATCCTCATGAAGTAAGTCGTCGATAACTTGAATATTAAAGGAGTTATTGTTTATGAGCCTTTTTTTTGCGTTGCCCCGTTCCTATTGAAGCGGTTATCTCTTAAGGGTAGAAACATCTAATACCCAGCTTACGGTCCAGGTCTTGTTAAGATACCTAGAAATGGAGAAAAAGGGAACACTGACATGATACACCGCACATTCTTTGCTTTGATTTCAGTGTGGACGTTAGGAATTTATCTACTTACAAGGTGAGTGCACAGCCTTTCCCTCATCTATTTGAACGAAAATTTTGTAGTGTTTAGTACCTGATGAAAAACAAATTCTGTTAAAGCGAGACGCTCGATCTCGAGATTTCTGGCTACAAAAAGAAAGCGCTATCCCCTGAGCCACGGGGGACTCCTTGAAATAGATATCTTGGGACAACTCAAGACGTTCAGGCAAACTTTAACAATTTTTTTTAGACGAACGCTTGAGAAGTGCGTTCTCTGGCTTTAACAGAATTGGGTTTTCATGAGGTACTAAACACTAAAAGGTTTTCGTACAAATCGGTGGGGGGAAGGTGCCCTTGTTAGCGATTTCACGAAATAAAATACTTAGTCTAGTCCTATTTAGTAAGGGGTCCTGTAACTTGTAGATAACCCGACCCACTTAACAATGTTAGCATAAAATGGAAGTCTTTCCGGCCAAATTGTAATAAATGAGACCATCATTTTTTCGTTTATTGTTTTTTTCGTAGGATCTACTTTATTACGATTTATTTTAACTACCAAATAGTAGAAAGACACAAAATCCGTCATAATTATATATAACAAATATTAATCAAGAAATAATAAAACTGATACAATAAATAAAACTAAAGTCATACGCTTGTTTGATTCTCATTATCGGATAATCTTGTACATATAGATGTGAAACAGCATATTCTACTACTGCCAGCACTACAATACAACAGAAGGAATGCTAGGGAACAATACGTCCGGCAATTCAATCCAGTAGTAGCTGGTGCCAGCTAAATACTGCAAGCCAACATCTAGTTGGAAAGACATGCACTTACCTACACCACAATTGCTTAAACCATCTTTCCTGCTAAAGGGTAAAACAAACAGCGTTATTAGTCCGTCATTTAAGCAGAATTCCCTTGGCCTATTGTGGGTTTCTTTATGTCACAGGTTTTTTTTTTTAAATTTGATTAATTCCTATTTAAAATAGAGCGGACCAAATTTTGTTCACATTTCAGATCCTTCTAAGAGCAATGACATCAAACTTGAAATTCTTGTACATCTGCCCACCCGTCCGTTCCTTGTTAAACAATCACTTAAAATCCGCTCAAAAAATTATACTGATCTGTTATTGTGAGTCAACTATCACAAGGTTATATGAGATTCCAAACATAGGCAATGCTATTAAGAGGATCTGATTTTTAAAGTAGTGGGCTCTACTTCAACGCCAAAATATGTATTCGTCAATAACTTAGTGAATACTAGTTTTATCGCACAAATTTAAAGAGCATATATAGTCTGGAATATATTTAATGGTCTTTAAAATTTTCACTTCTGTCTTCCGGCCGCAAAATATAATTTATTCCAGTGACCACTAAAATGCCTTAATATAATTGAAAAAAAATGAATATGCAGACTACAACATTGACCTACACTCCAATCTTGCCCCACTGACATTTTGTAAGTGACAATGTATGTATGCATATGCATATATATATATATATATATATATATATATATATATATATATATATATATATATCAGGGTATGAATATTGTTAATGCTATTACTCATAATTTATTAACACGTGCAGGAGTTGGAGTTTACTTGACAAACATGTTTGTGAATAATATCGTTAATATTGGTTTCGTCGAAAAAAATGGAAATATACAGAAAGAAAATTATCGATGTATGATGAAAATAAAGGTTATATAGAGCTTAAGTTAATCCAATATAAATTTCGACGGGAAACTTGCAATTTGTATTGCAATCTGTCATTGAAAGGTTTATGACATTATCTTTCATATAAATTGACAGGTAATAGAAGAAACATAAATGCATCAATTATCGTACAATCGCCAGTTTTTACTCCACTGGTATATTATGTGAATGACCGTACACTTTTTTGTAGAAGTTACAGGAAATTCGTGTAATGTGATGAGAATGAAGGTTAGTTCTTGTGTACAAATTAATCCAATCTTTATATTTTCGCGAATAATCATCTTTATTTTAACCTCCCAACAACGTGTAAAACAGCTAGTCTTTAATTGTAAATAAAATTCAGTTTCTAAGGGGTAAGAAAGGGAAGGGTAATCATATGGACATAAAAAGTTTTCTTTAAGAATTAAGAATAATCGAAATGACGTCAAAATTAAAAATAAATAAATAAAAAACGTTATACTGAAGTAAATTTATTAAAATTTGTCCCTAAGTCTGTGGACAAAAGGCGAACACAATGAAGGTTTCAGGGCTTGCAATTATTCATTTACTCACCAATTTGCGATAGAGAGAAAATCAATTCACCCAGGAAGTGAAGAACTGTACGAAACGTAATTAAGATACTGACAGGCCGATGAACCTTAATGAATAAACAATTGTTGCATGAAATATTTAGAGACTACTCCTGCTGACTCCAATTACAGAGAAGAATTCTATAAAACGCCAAAGCAAATTAAATCCATAGGACTAACTACACGCATCGACTCTTTAAGGGCAAACATAATAGTACCATCGAACCAGGACCAGAACGATCAAAAGGCGATTTATGATAATCGAGAGCAATAAAATATTCAAATCACTACGCAAATGGTTATTGATCACTGCTATTACTAGTGATGAAATATGTAAAGTGAAGTTTATAGAGAATTGCTAGTGAATATTCAAATATTTATAAAGCCGACAGAATACTACCATTGCCCATAACAAGTCTTAAAAATCACTGATAACCAATTCCTTGAAAGAATCATGAGTTAAAAATCCATGAAAATTCTTATTATAAATTAAAGTTGTTTTTTTTTATTATTGGAAACATTTTAATATTAAGAATGACACATTTTTCATTCATAAAAGCAGATTAAAAGAGCACGTTTAAAATAGTAGTCGAATTGAGTCACTCAACCTTTTAGATAAACCATTGAATACAGAAAATTAACGGGCTGGAGTTCAAAAATTGGCTTTGAAATTGATTACTGAGCAATGAGCTCAAGCTAAATAATCGTTACTCGGCAAAAAAAAACGCGTAAAACCACAACAATAAGAGTGAAAGAGGCATACCTTAATCCTTAATAACAAAAATAAGGTCTGAAGACATACTATTCATGGCAGGCAGAGGATAAAGAAAGCGTGGAAGCGCAAACTAAGCAGATTTCCCAAGCGAAGGTTTAGAATAGATAAAGATACATACACTGGTAACGCCACCGCAAATATTAAGTGAATAAATACAGACAGTAAAGACAAATCTTTCAGTTACAAATTAAGAACTCTACAATGGAAAGCGTCTGAATTGTAAACAAACATGCCAGCCAACCTGAATTCTCGGCCGGAAAGAAAAACCATGAATGACATACATTTGAATATAACACATTAATTTTATTGAAAACTATTTACTATAGCTAATGCTGTAATTTGCAATGAATCAGAATAATTTTAATCTCAATTACTTAAATTTTAGTAATCCAAGAACAAAAAAAGGGAGGAGGGGGGTTAACAGAACATATTTACATATATCTCACAAAGTAAAAGTTCAATGAAATCAATATTCCTTATTTAACCTTGTAATAAAGTGCTTCATGATATAACAGCTTATTATTAATATAATAGCTGATTTCCCTTGAGGGAAAATGAGTAGGAAAGCGGAAAACTATAAAATCCAAATATCTCGGTTAATATTCATGATAAAGAAAATACGTATAGAACAATATTTATAGATCATTTAATTTGAAATAAGATTGGTTCTATACAATTTTTCGATCCGACGGATATTAACGGAGATATTTGGAATTTTCAAAATTCCCCATACCACTGGTCCGATATATAAATATATATATAGACACACACACACACACACACACACACACACACACACAGGGTGTCTCAAGTTCCCGTGCCATATCCCTTAAAATCGCCAATTGCATTAATGGCTGAAACTTGGTGTACTATAATTGTGACCCCTGAAGAAACTTTTCAGTCCGTATTCAACTTCGTAACCTTCTCCAATACCTCTCCAGCGGCCATTACTTAGGGATATCCAGTAGAAAGCCATACTTTTTATGATGGATTTTAGTAAAAAATCTAATTCTGGAACGAGTTTATATCAGTGAACTTTTCGATTTGGCGTATCCTTTAGGCATAAAATGCAGTAATGTTTATTTTAGAAACGGCTCATTTTATTGAAAAATGCTGAGACATAAAAGTTGTAGCCAACAAAATTTATCTTTGAAACAAGCCAAGGGAAAAGAAATGGACATTTTTAAAACGGAAAAATTCAAAAGTGTTCTTGAATGAATTCCAAAATTTTGGTCCCTGGAGAAGCACTGGAGTAAGTTTGAAGGTTGATTATGGACTGAAAAGATTCTTCAGGGGTCACGATTATTGCTCACCAAGTTTCAGCCTTTTATTAATAGGCAGGGTGGCAGAGAGGTTGGAGCGCTGGAGAGAAAGGTGGAGAGTTCGAATACATGGATGTTACGCAGTTACCCCTCGGTGTAGGGATGCCTACAGTTGGTTGAAACGTACATGTAAAATGGGATTAGTAAAATAAATATATATCATTTTGAACGGACCACATTTTGGTCTCCTAGAAGAATCAATGGACATTTGAGGATTCTTATATAAACTCGGGTCAACTTTCGGACAATAAGGGGATTTTGTAGTGAAGAATACTATTTATCAGAGGCGATCCAGTAATCGGCACATTCTTGTATGCTGTGATACTGTCCAGTAAATGCCGACTGCATCGACGGGAACATATAATAGTCTGTAGGGGCAATGTCTGGTGTATACGGTGGGTGGAGTAGGACTTCCTATTTCACCACTTCTAGGTGTATCCGGGCGGGTTAACCAACATGTAGAGTTGCCATGCTGCAAAAGGCGTTTCTTGTGTCTATCACGTCATTTCGGTGGGTTTTCATGTATACCTTGTTTCAATCAATCAATATTGGTTGAAGTCGGTAACGTTGGAAATTGATAGTTTCAGCGGCTCATAGTAGCCTTAACACCTTATCAAAGACATCGAAATCGCTACTTTTTACCAATATTTACAAGTTGCCTATGATGAAGCGAGGTCGTCGTAAACATCCACTTGCGAACGGCAAGTTTCTGAGGTACTTTTGCAGATTTCCCCTGAGGGAAATCAGCTACTGAGGTTGGACTCATGACGCGATTTTCGAAAAATGTCATCAAATGTCCATCGATCCCACCTAGTAGATGACGAAAATGAGGTCCGTTCAAAATTATATATATATCTGTTACCCCGCTCTAGCGGTCACAATTTTCGTTTAATCGTTACCAAAATCGATTTTTAATCGTTTTATGTAAAACAAAAGTTCAAGTTCTTTAACGGCTGAAATTGGACTGGGGGGGGGGAGGGGGGTTTAGAAAGGAGGAATTAAAACAACTCTTAATATATCCTTTATAATCTCCTACCTCTTAATATATCCTTTATAACCTCTTAATATATCCGTTCAAATAATTGAATAGAACTAATCTTATTGCAAATGTAATGTTCTGTAAGTGTTGTTATGTACGTTTGTCCACTATCTATATTATTAACCGAGATATTAACATTTTTTAGTTACCATCCTTCAGGAGAGCCCCACTCCTACTCATGTCATATTAACAATCATCTGTTATATCATGAACCACTTTATTCCAAGTTTAAACACTAAATATTGTTCTCAATGGACTTTTACTTTGTGATTTAAATGCAAATACGTGGCACACGTGGGATATCTGCTTAGTTTATGCAGCCCCTGCGTGACGGACTTTCCTTTACAAGGTAGAAGGGGAGAACGTCCCCAAATGCTGCATTTTTGGAACAAATTCTCGATATGATAAGAATATTCCCTGTTTGCGCTACAAGCAAAAGTTTTATTCTGCGTTTAACAGCTTACATACATCCCATTTAAATCCATTTACAAATCAACCAATGTTTAAATTAATCTAGAGAGACGATGAATACAATCTATGGGAAAACGGTTAAAACTTACTCGTATTCTCATAGCCAATACCTAACTAAGAGTTTAGGGGACAGGAAGAGAATAACGAATTATGATAGAAACTTTAGAAATCTTCATAAAAATATGAAAAACAATAATGATAATTAAAATTGAATCTCTTTAATTATTGGCAACAGTGCAAGTTTCACATTGTACAATATTGACACTTGGCTAAGGAAAAATTAATCAGTGTTAGTAACAGAAGCGGAAGGTTTGAGAGCGGTAGCTGATATATATTAATTAATCAGGAGATCAATATCCATAAATATCTAAATACGTTTTTGCAAAATACATGACACAACAAATAACGACAAAGCTTTTAGGGCCTTGGCCTTACAAATAATTCTGAAAAACAAGGAAAAAAAGACTTCCAATAATTACAATACCAGAGTCTTGAAGTAGCAGAGGAATTAATATATAAAATACTGATAGTTTTTATTGTAGCCAAAAAATTGTGGTAGTTATACCTCGTAAGATGAATAAGAAGTTCTGATGTTTTAGAATTTATTCTTTTTTAGGGAGGGGGAGATTAATGACCTGATGCCTACCTCAATAAAATACATAAAATAATAACTGAAATTCAGTTTGAGTATAATTAAAAAAACAAAAAAAATGCAATGGTAGTTCACAATTCACAAACATAAAAAGTCTCTATTTGTGAATTGTGAACTACCATTGCATTTTTTTGTTTTTTTAATTATTATATAGTTATTATTCAGTCAATTATTATTTTATGTATTTCATTGAGGTAGATGTCATGTCATTAATCCCCCCCATTCACAAACATAAAAAGTCTCTAGGGGTTCCGGTTAGCCATGCGAGTTAAAGCGTTGACCTTTATCTCACATGGTAAACCTAGAGTGGCGAGTTCGATTCTTGCCTGGGCAAAGGAAATTATTTAGTGACGGAATTCATTAAATAACGTCCTAAAATCCCACCCTGGCTAGAAAAGGGTGGTAACCTGTAGATAACCCGTCCCAATTAGCCTAAGTTGCAAAAAGTGGACGTTAATAAATAATAATAATAAAAAGTCTCTAAACATATGATGATAAACAAAATTTACGATCGTTAGCTAGAGCGATATACACGCGCACGCACGCACACACATATATAATTTTGAACGAAAATCATTTTCGACATCTGAGTGGACAGACATTTGAATTGTTTGCAGGAAATAGCGACATTAGTACAAATTCACTAAAAATTGAGTTACATAATTACATTATTACCAATTATGCTATATTATTTTTAAATGCTATATAAGTTGTCCAATTCTCATACTATTCTACGTAATAGTGCGATTCGAATTGGGTGGGGAAATTATTCAAATTTGATGCAATTGTTTTATTTAAACGTTGCATCAAAAACTAAATTCTGTATCGGTTATGGCCGAGACCAGAGCAAAAAATGTTCTTAGTTCTATGATTAAATTCGAATAAAGTCATTAAAAAAAAAAATGGAAGAGCGTGGTAATTTGAATTATGCAAGACACGATCTCCACCTTTCCCCCAAACTGGGCCTCAATTTTATAATCAAAACAACGATACGAACTGACTCGAGCACGCTCAAAAATTATTTCAGAACATTTAGTTATAATTAATCTTCCCTTTAACTGAGGGGCTTTCAAGTTGTAGGAGTATTCGCTCCTTCTAGAAGCTGAATATCACATAACACACTCAGAAGCACTAAACTTTAGTCTGCAATTTTTGTGTAGCCTCGCACTCGTGGGTGTGTGTTAGTGTTCTAAAAAGCTACCTCGAACCTAGATCAATTAATTGTTCCAAGCCCTCAATGCCCAACTCTTTGAGAATTCCTAAGCTTTAAAATCCAAGAGGGATGTTAATACAATTTTTATGAAAAACTGAATTCAACAATTAAATATATATATATATATATATATATATATATATATATATATATATATATATATATATATAAATGAATGTTTGTCTGTATGTCCTTTATAGTATCGTAAACAGCTGAACCAAATTTTATGAAACTTGTATGTACATTACTACTAACCCAACTTAGGTTTTAGGCTATATTAATATTCTCTGAGACGAACAGGAGTGGGGTTATAAGGGAGGCCTGAAAATAAAAATAGCGATATTTCGTTTCTTCTTGGTTTTTCGGCAAATATGCACATAACAAAAGTTGTTTATTTTGTTATTTAGAGTAACTTTTGTCATATAAACTTTTTTCGTATACCGAAGTATAAATGAGTTATACCCTAAAAACTATAGTGGGAGTCAACAATTTTATATGGCGCAAAAGATTCAGCCTAACTAAACGAAACTCCGTTTGTGAATCCCATCCAAGTGGTGCTTAGGACCACTTTGAGGAAATGAACGTTTATTCATAGATGGTTCGGAATTCAGAATTCTTTCTATGATTATGAAAAATATGGTTTATAAGATAATCTATGATTATGCTATATATAAAAAACAGATACATGCACTGGAAACGGGTAATATAAAAATATTGTGAATTTTGTAGAATTAAGAACATAACAAATACTTTTATTATTAACATATCCCCAGCACTAAAGACTCGGGTGTAAATCCTAAGCGTTGAGACGGGAAAATGTAAAAATATCGTACAAAGTAAAGCCCAGAAAAAAATACCATTATCATTCGGCCTCAAATGATTTCCCGGGCGAAGCCGGGTACCTTAGATAGTTAATCATTAAAAGTACAAGCTATTACTAATTATTATCAAATTTTAAACATATTAAACTCTTAGATCACACATGATTCAGTTGAAATATATTTATTTGTAATCCAAATAATTCGAGTCATTGAAACCTTTGCCTATAGAATACAAAAGAACGTTATAGATGAAGAGGTCTTTTATTTTCGTATGACCGGACATCTCGAAATGTACCCATTCAAAACGGGTATAAATTAGAGGCGTCAATAATTTTCCATTATTAGATACTTTACATTCATAAATACGGGTACACAATGAATTGAGGTATGCTGATAGCCTAGTTTCCTTATCACCGAAGGTAAATGGTTTTAAAACTAGGCTTACAATAATTTCCAAGTTTAAAAACTGTTCACACGCGTACTGATCTTGCAGTAAAAGGGCTTTGTATAAGTGCTGCCCACAGTAAAGCAGGGGGGGGGGGAATCCCAGTGTCATCGAACTTAATTTTTATAGTCAATAACTGAATGTACACAAAGTTTGCATTTGTATCATTTTGATTTTAATAAAATTTTAGAATTAGTTAGCTAACTTTCAGGTTTCACCATCGTAAACGTGTAATGAACATAAAAAGTCCGTCGCGTAGATTAGATTAGATTAGATTGCCTAAACTAAGCATAGTTCCCACGTGCGTCACGTATTTGCTTTTTTTCACAATGTAAAATACCAATAAGAACAATATTTGGTATTTAAACTTGGGATAAAATGGTTCACGATATAACAGATGATTGGCATGAGTAGGAGTGGGGCTCTACAGAAGGATGATCACTAAAAATACAAATATCTCGGTTAATAATCAAGATAGTGACAAAACCTACATAACAACATTTATAGAACATTGCATTTGAAATAAGAATTTTTCGATCCAACTTATAATAACGGAGATATTTAGAATTAAATAAAGTTCGCCTTGTAGGGGCTGTGTTAACTAAGCAGATTTCCACTTGCGCCACGTATTTGCATTTATCTCAAAACGTGAAAGTTTAATGAGAACAATAATTGGTATTACGCTTCAAATGATGTATTTTATAATATAACACCTTACTGTCAATATGACATGAGTAGGAGTGGGAGTTTACTGTTGACCGAAATTTAAAAAATGCAAATATCTCGGTTTATGGCTCAGGTTAGCCATGCGAGTTAAAGGGTTAACCTTTAGCTCATATGGTAAACCTAGAGTGGCGAGTTCGATTCTTGCCTGGGCAAAGGAAATTATTTAGTGACGAAATTCATTAAATAACGTCCTAAAATCCCACCCTGGCTAGAAAAGGGTGGTAACCTCTAGATAACCCGTCCCAATTAGCCTAAGTTGCAAAAAGTGGACGTTAATAAAAATACAACAAAAAATACAACAATAATCAAGATAGAGCAAAAACGTATATAACACTATTTATCGAGCATTACATTTGCAATCATTATAATTTATTTGTTTGTTTGTTTAGTGTCTCGCAATTTGTAGCGAGCATTTGCAAACATATTGGATCCATACAATTTTTCGATCCGACGTACAGTAACGGAGATATTTTGAATTTTCGAAACTCCTCCCCTCTAAACCCCCCTTCCCTCCCTCTGGTCTGATTTCAGCCATGAACGAACTTGATCTTTTCTTTTACATAAAACGTTTAAATATAGTTTGGTAACAATCTAACAAAAATTGCGACAGCTAGAGCGGTAACAGACAAATATATATATATATATATATATATATATATATATATATATATATATATATATAGAGGAACCTCATTTTCGTCATTTCCTACTAGGTAGGATGGATGGACATTTGCGGATATTTTTCAAAAATCGCATCATGAGTAGGACCTCAATAGCTGATTTCCCTTAAGGGAAATCTGCTACAATTCGAGATATATCCTATAAATTTTGATGAAGGTAATTCAAATAATGCGGAGGTATATAAGGTTTTGGGGCTATAAACAGTAAGCTGACGTATCAAGTAGTAGTGAGAATGAAACAAAATTCAAAAACGTCCGTCACGCAGGGGCTGCGTAAACTAAGCAGATTTCCCTCGCGAAGGTTTAAAATAGAGAAATCTGCCTAATAATAACAGTAGTAGTAACCTATTCTCATGAGGACGAATAGTTAGTGAAACGGCCACACTAGCGCTCGGCGGAAACTCCCGAACATAGCCGACCACACTCACAATACAAATGCAAATATCTCGGTTAATATTAAAGATACAGAATAAATGTATAGAACAATATTTATAGTAAATTTAATTTGCAATAAGATTGGTTCTATACAATTTTTTGATCCGACGTATGGTAACGGAGATATTTCGAATTTTCGAAAATCCCCCCTCTAAACCCCCCCTCCCACTGGTCCGATTTCAGCCATTAACGAACTTGATCTTCCTTTTTACATAAAACGATTAAATTCCGAGTTTGGTAACGATCAAACAAAAATTGCGACCGCTAGAGCGTTAACAGACAAATATATATATATATATATATATATATATATATATATATATATACATATATATAATTTTGAACGGACCTCATTTTCGTCATCTCCTGGGTAGGATCGATGGACATTTGAAGAAATTTTTCGAAACTCGCGTCATGAGTACGACCTCAATAGCTGATTTCCCTTAAGGGAAATCTGCTAATACAGTGAACTGTTACACTTTTTTTTTATTTCTTAAAATGAAACACAGCCATATGTGCCAGTTTCTTGGCTAACTTTGAGCATCTTTAATTTCCACGTGGTTAAAGGAAATCTATTTAATCACGGATTACAAAAATTAAAAACTTTATTACCTCTTTGGATAAAAAAGAGCGGTAATATACATAGTAATTTTAGTTTGAATTGCAACCACAAATGCTAAACAGCCAGATATATCTCCTTATGTCATTCCATCATCCCAAACTGCCTTTTAGTAAAACTTCACAAATCTATTTTCGATGGATGAAACATTAAAATAAGTCTCAACATAAAAAAGGATTAATTGCACAAAACATATTGCTTAAAAAGTAAGTATTTGAAAGTTGTTGATAGAGGAGGTGCTATGGTAAATGTGTGATGAAATGCGTCATTTTGGCGGGTGTTTGAAAGGTGCGTCGACACGAGTGCAGGTTGTACCTGTTGTAGACGTGCTCAACGATGAACAGCTGTTCCCTCATGACTGGCTCTGGCTAAACTGACTAGGAGCTAGCCTAGCCTCGCCTAGTTTTTATCCTAATGAAGAGTAGCGTGCGACCCGTGCCTCCCCCTGGCCCGCTTTGAAGACGGTCAGGTGAGCCGTTCGATATGCTTGGTGTCGGCCTCCAATCATAGCCTATTGGGCCTCCTCACTCATCGATCTCGACCACATTCACGAGGCTCACAAAGATCGACTGCCTCTTAATATTTTCGACAATAGCTAACTACGTAGTTACCTTTAATGGTTCTACCTAGACAGAGACTCACAAAGCACAGTGCTAGGATGAATCGATACAGAAGATCCAGTGGACACAGTAGCTGTGACAACAAACCAAATGGGCAGGAGACTGAAATATTACAGTAAATTGCTATCAAAATGAAATAAGAACTAATGAAATAATTGAGTAGTTTATTCAAACCAAGGCTCAGTTAGAATCGGAGTATTAACTAAAAAAAAATAACAGTTCACTAGCGAATCCGGCAGACGTTGTCCTGCATGATATTTCAAGCGATTAGGATATTAAATTTAATAATATTATGTGTAAAACAAAAGCTACTTTTAATAACACAAAAATAACCCCCACTCCCTTTCGATCCTAAAAAAATTAATATAGCTTATAATATTGGAAGAATTAATGCTAATTTACATCTAGAGTTTTATTAAGTTCGGTTCAATCGTTAGTGCCCAATAAAATTGTTGCCTACCACTTTCTTTTTTTAGTGTATATCTCGTTTATACTTTGTTATACGACAAAAGTTAATATAACAAAAGTTACTCTAAATAACAAAATAAACAAATTTTTATCATGTGCTTATTTGCCGAAAACCCAATAGGAAACGAAATATCGCTATTTTTAATTTCTGGCCTCCCATACCACCCCCACTCCATCTGCCGGGCTGACTTGTGAATCTAAACCATCCACGGTGTCACCTTCAAACGTATACAAAAAAATTCATTCAAATCGGTCCAGTCGTTTAGGAGGAGTTCAGAACATACACACGTACAGTAGAATTATATATATAGAGAAGATTAAAGTTGTTTTGGTTCTTTGGAATAGCACTTTATTCCTTGTAAGTAAGAGTTTTTAATGATTTTAAGAGCTATCTACGATATATCAGAGTTAGCTATCTACCACTAATGTGGGTATTAAACGACCAAAGGTAGTCATACTTCTGGAAAATCAATCAAATAAAAAAGAAGAGTTCTTAAGAAGGGGTATCTAAATCAAAATATTGTACGGTTGTATGATACTTCGAAATAAATACTAAAACGATTTCAATTTAATATTTGCTCCATGACTTTTTAACAATGAGAATTGCAGGCATAACTTCGGATAAAAAAGGACTCTTATTAGCTCCAATTAGATAAATCATGAATGTATAACAGCCACAAAACATTTCCCTCTTCTAACTCATATCAATACCTCCTCATTATTAACTTCCGCACACAGCAAAATACAAATCCGCCTTTCATTTCGCATCATGAAAGGTAAAAGATTCTTATACGCTCAAAGCAACATTAAGCCAGATAAACAATTTATAATTTTCCTTGATATTTGACAGGAGAGTTTATTGAAGAAAAATAAAAAGGGAAACCTAGTTTTTTCATAATCAATTGTTAACAGAAAATGCTAGATACGGAAGTACTCCACTGGTATTTTACCTCAAGCTCATCTACGAAGAACTCACGTATGACTTAAAAGGTCGTGATAGTACTTACGTATAATTAAGTGAAATATAAATTTGAGATTCTAATTATGATAACCAACACTCCTAAGGTAATACATCAGAGAACAAAGAATCAGTACTTGCAAATCAAATATTGGGTTGATGCAAAATTAATGCAGGGCCATTCCATGTCAATTCCACCAAACCCTGACACCCACCGACATGGATTTTGATGAAATTTGGTGAGTTTAGTCCTTTAATATAGAAAAGTATCCACATCAATTTTTTCTTCTCAATCTAGTTTAGTTTTCATTTTACAGCCAATCGAAATTTTGAATGTTTGGTAGTTTTCAAATTCTGACGATTCTGCTCTTTGACTGAAAATAATTTGTATTTCATTTATTTTTCAGTCAATTTTTATAAAAATTTACAGTAATATTAATTATAGTATGAGGATTCCAGAAAAAAATATGAAAAAATTCCAAGTAATATTTTAAATATAGAAAAAAAATTATTTTCATGATTTTTTTTTTAAAGTGTGTAATACACTAAAATCAATATCAACCAAAGGGAATATAATAACCAAAAAAATTATTTTTTCATAATGATCTTAGAAGTGTGTTCTGTCATTTAAAAAAATAAAATTGATGGCTTTTTCATTTTTTTATATTTTTTGCTTAAAAAAATATATCTGCCTCATTGTTTTTTTAAATTTTATTTATTTTTTTATTTATTTATTTTCCCACACTATTACCAAATAAATGAATGTATTTAAAAATATAAATATCTTAATAACTTGCTCATAAAATGCTTTTAATTTTTATTTTAATTACAAAAATGTTATTTTTTATAGAACTCATTACATAGCAGCCTATTCAAAAGTGTTCTCTTTTATTTTTTCTTCCAGCTTATAAAATGTTCTCCTATTGCAAAAGTGAGACACAAATCCTCCTTTTTCTACACCAATCATAATTCAGTAGAAAGGGAATTCCCCTTTTCCTTTCTACTCTATTGGTTGAAGGCATTTTTCAGTGGTCAGTCAATCTGTGTCTTATGATTCTTCAGTGTGCATCTAGTTATTCTGTGTGTTTAGAGCTGCTTATGTTTACATGTTTTGGTAAGAAAAATGGAGGATAAGTGTAGCGTGGGAGAGTTAACATTAACTGATTGTCACCAATTTAGTTATGGAGCACAAAAAGGTATAGAAAATGTTAATGATTTGTCTGAAGTTGAACAAATTCTTCTAAAGCTAAGAACTGAATCTGAACAAGAATTGCATACTATTTGTCTGCATCACAAATGTATATTTCTAAAAAAGTTTGAATTTCTACAAAAGCTATGTTGTGATCCTATCAAAAGACATAAAAAACCTATTAAAAAAGCATTACGTGCAATAAATATTCAACAGAGTGAAATCATAATGTCAAAAGGATACAAAATCAAACCAGGACAGAAACTCTGCTCATCCTGTAGAAATCTTTTATTGAAAAGTGAAGAAAGTAAAGCTGCAAGTAATGATGAAAAGGAATGTTTAAGCCAAGATTATAGTGATGAAAAGGAGGCTTTAAGTAATGATAGTGATGATATAGGATTAGCATCTGAAGAAATTTTTGAATTAGAAAAGAAAGAAACATTAAATCTGTTAAATGCATCTTTTACAGAAGCTGGTTCTTCCCCTCTAAAATTGCATGCTGTCAGTGAACACAGTAAAAAACATTATGGAAAAAGAAAATTGGAACAATTGCAAAATAATGTGAAACAGAAAATTGAAAAAGTACTTGAAGTAGAATTGCCAATGGAAGAAAGTGAATCAGAAGAAACTATACAGCAAAAAGCAGCTGATATGGATAAACTTACCGATATTATGAAAAAAGAATTACAATTAACATCAAAGAAAAAAAAAAATCAAATATTAACAATTCCTGCTTCACTTATGTGGACAAGAAAGAAAATGAAAGAAACATTCATTGTATCTGATTATTCAATTCGACAAGCTCAAAAACTTGTTAAAGAAAAAGGTTTTCTGGCAGAACCAAGTCCTAAATGTGGGAAAATATTAAATCCAGAAACTGCTATGTTAGTTAAAAATTGTTATTCCTTTACAAGGTGAAAATTATTCCTTTACAATACAGGATGAAGCTCAGGGGTACCACTGGACATCTGCTTCGTGTACTGTCCATCCTGTAATAATACACTGCAGAAATGCTAATGGAGAAAAAGTAGTCTCATCACACTGTGTGATATCAGATGACTTAAAACATGATGTTTCCATGGTGTATGGAGTTCAAAAAACTATTGTTGAATTCATAAAAAAAAAACTACTCACAAATCAAAGAATTTCACTATTTCAGTGACGGTTGTGCAGGACAGTATAAAAACAAATTCAATTTTATGAATCTTTGTCTACATGAAAAAGACATTAACATAAAAGGCCAATGGTCATTTTTCCCCACTAGTCATGGCAAATCTGAATGAGATGGGATTGGGGGAACGGTGAAAAAAGTAGCTAGAAAAGAAAGTCTCCAAAGACCTTTAGAAAAACAAATAACGACACCAAGTGATTTTTTTCATTTTTGTAAGGATAATATTGCAAAAATAAATTTTTATTTCATTTCTAAACACCAAGTAGACTTAATTCGATCTAATCTTGAAAATCGTTTTAAAGATGTTGCAACTATTCCAGGGACAAGAAGTTTCCACAACTTTAAGCCACTAGACAGTACAGGAACTGTGGAGGCAAGAAGAATCAGCAGTGACGAGAAAAGCAGTTTAACTTATAAATTGAAAGACAAATGCACAACATATGTGACAGTAAATGACTTATACATCGCATGCTATGTTGCCTGTATATATGATAATTTTTGGTATTTTGGGATTGTTACAGACATCAATGAAGAAGAAGATGCTACAATTACATTTTTGCATCCCCAAGGACCCTCTCCATCATTTTATTGGCCAAAGCGAGAGGATATCTGCCCCGAGCCAATTCCACATCTGCTTGCTGTTATAGACCCTCCAACAACATCAACTGGAAGAGTCTATCAATTCCCTACAGACTGTATGAAAATGATCCAAGAAAGAATGAGTCAGATTAAAGAACTTAAATAGTACTATATAGGAAAACATTCAACGGAAATTAGTAGCCAAACATTTCTCTCTCTCTGCTATGGTATTTTTTAATTAAATTTTTCTTAAATATTATGTATTGTATAAATATAAGCATTTTCTATTTGTCAAATCCACAGAAACTAGAATCTCATAGATTCTAGGTTAATAAAATATTAATCATCATACTACATAAAAGAAGTTGGAAAAAACATTGAAGTTGAATCAATATTTCAGAGACAATAAAGTAAATAAACAATATCTTGTAAATAATAGAAATAACAAGCTGATTTGATAGATGCTCAATGTTTAATAAAATAATACATTAAAAATAGTGTTTGCAACTCTTTTTTCCAGCAAATAATATATAGCTATGTAAACCAATTGGATAATGAAAAATTTTCAAAAATATTTATTTTTATATATATATATATATATATATATATATATATATATATATATATATATAATGAAAAAGCCATCAATTTTATTTTTTTAAATAACAGAACACACTTCTAAGATCATTATGAAAAAATAATTTTTTTGGTTATTATATTCCCTTTGGTTCAGTCAAAGAGCAGAATCGTCAGAATTTGAAAACTACCAAACATTCAAAATTTCGATTGGCTGTAAAATGAAAACTAAACTAGATTGAGAAGAAAAAATTGATGTGGATACTTTTCTATATTAAAGGACTGAACTCACCAAACTTCATCAAAATCCGTGTCGGTGGGTGTCAAAATGTCATTTTTTTGGTTGAATTGACATGGAATGACCCTGCAGGTTTTTAATATTCATTGAAAATAGGCCATATCTTTACTTTAACTACATATATTTAATCAAAATAATTTCCATCTGAATCAATGCACTTTTGCCAACGTTCAACAAGTTTTCTTATTCCACCAGAAAAAAAATCTGAATCCCTGGACTCAATGAAGTCACGAAACGAATTTTCAATTTCATCGTGGTTTTGAAAATGTTTCTCCCTCAAAAAGTTATCCAGATGCCTGAAAAAGTGGAAGTCTGTACGAGAGAGTTCAGGTGAATAAGGTGGGTGTGGGAGAACTTCGTAGCCCAACTCGTGCAGTCGTCGTAGCGTTGGTTGTGCGACGTGTGGTCTGGCGTTATCATGGAGAAGGATAGGTCCCTTCCGATTCATCAATGCTGGGCAAAGACATTGTAATTTTTGATTCATGTTGTCAATTTCTTGACAGTACTTGTCAGCAGTTATAGTCTCACCTCGATTGAGAAAGCTGTAGTGGATAACACCAGCAGTATACCACCAAACTGTGACCATAACTTTTTTTGGGTGCAGGTTGGGCTTTGGGAAAGGTTTTGGTTGTTCATCTTTCCCCAGCCATTGGCTACAACGCCTTCTGTTGTCGTATAAGATCCATTTTTCATCGCACGTCACAATGCGATCGAGAAATGGATCATTTTTATTGCGTGTCACAAGCATGGAACAGATTTCAAAGCGGCGATTTTTTTGGTGGTCCTTTAATTGGTGTGGCACCCACTTGGACAACTTTTTTACCTTACCAATTGCTTCCAAGTGGCGTACAGCTGTAGATTGGTTCACGCCGAGTTCTACCGCCGAGTTCTATCGGGTGGTTTTGGTTGGGTCTTCTTCCACTATTGACCTCAGCTGGTCGTGGTCAAGAGCAAAATGACGGCCCCGACCTTCCTTGTCTTCGAGGTCGAAATCTCCACTGCGAAACTTTGGAAACAACGCTGCACCGTGCACTCGTTAATAGCCCCCGGACCCCACACTTCGTTAATATTACGAGCCTTTTACGCAGCGCTGCGCCCTAATTTAAATTCGTAAAAATAAATTTGACGAAAATCGCACTTCGACATTTTCGATTAAAGACCTTTGAACACACTGAACAAAACGATTTTACTGATCAAATTCATGGTGAAAGTGAGGGTATTAGATAAGGTTTGTTTAGATATAATAATGATCAATGTTAGGATTTGCTTTGTTTACACAATTGGAATTAAGATATCGCAATAGAGGAAACCTGCATTAATTTTGCATCAACCCAATATTTATAGATTTAAACTGCTCCTGACAAAATAATAAGAGTCTTTATTACCATGAGAATACAAAATTAACGATTCAGCCAATAATAAAAATACACATATTATGCCTCTAATAAGATGTAAACAATAGGCACTTTAATATTTTAAGCAAATGGTCACGCTATCTTCACTAGGCTGTTTTTCTTTTACGAATCAATGGAAAATTATCCAAGATCTTCTAATAAAATACTTTATTCATGACAAAATTAGTAGCGGACTCGAAGTGTCATTTACAGTAATTATACCAACAGATTTTTTTTTTCTCATGATAATTACAACTAATTATTGAGTAATATACACAGACCTGTTGAACTAATTTACGAAGTTCAAACTTGAAGGACATAAAGTGGCCAAGTCTTCTTCAATCAAGAGAACTGCTATACTTGCCAGTTTTGATTAAGTGGTTTTGGATGTGATTTTTTGCAAACAAAACAATATGATTAGTGTATAGACTATTGAAAGATGTGGGCAGTATATAAGGAGTTTAGCAAAGGGCAGAGGCAGCATTCCTCAGAGAGTCAATTATTAAAATATTTAAGTTTCATAATTGGTGGAAATTCAGTTACGATAATAAGTAGAGAGGTTTATAATAGGCAGCTAGTTTTGAAATTAACGAAACTATTCGAACAGCCTTTCAGGCATCAGTATACATAGTAGTGCTCATTGAGATTTTTAGGCTCATGAAGAAAAACTTTTGAAGGCACGGATTATTTCAGAATTAACTCAAGAGTTCAAAAGATGCTTCCAAAAAATCAACTGAGAAGATTTTAATTAGCTTAAGATAACATAAAAGCTATTTCATAGAATTTCAAGCCGTATAAGAAGTTATTCCTAAGAAAATTACAGACGTCCCAACGACAAAGTCCGTCACACAGGGGCTGCGTAAACAAAGCAGAATTCCCCACTCCTCGTATGATACACTGAAGACGTCAACCTAAATTATATTCTCCATTTCTTCCACAATAAGCAGCCTATGAAAATAGCTTCACGTTTGAGTTGGGGCATGAGGAGTTTATGGACATATTTTCTTTAAGTGAAAATTGCGTGAGCAGAAGTGGGGTTCAACATAAGAGAGAAACTAAAAAAAAGTCCGTTTCGGGGGTGTGAAACATGAATTATTTATTAATATTTTTGAATAAAGGATGGCGAATGTGCGATATTCGTAGATCAAAAGTGAATAATAACCTCGTTTATTGGTAATCCGTTACCTAGAATAATTTTTACATACCTCTGACGCGTGGATAATTGAATGCAAATGGCATGGATAAAAATCATATTTAATAATAAACGATGTAACTACAACTCTCATATTTTGCATAGGAGGAATTCTGACATTAAATAGTCGTCTATATAAATATTGATAAATAAAAAAAAAACAGAATTAAATGTTAAAACTAACAGTGTTCATTAAGGCAATGCCCATTGAGTTATGAACTTACGAGCGAAGTTCCCTAAATGAATAGGGCGTTATAGTGACTAACGGCATACAGGCACGAGATCTTTCTAGTAGAATATACCTAAATCAAATCTGTCTGGACATCCTTCTTTTCTTTATCAAATAATAGATCGATTTCAAATCATGTCAGACGTCCTAAACATATTATATTAATGAAATAAATATTGTAAAGTTCACATAAATCGTACTATTTTCACCATTCCAGTAATAATAGGAATATACACCAACAAAAAAAAAAGATATACATAAAATATTAGCTCTTAAGTTGGTAACAATATGTAACTCACTAATTGTATCAGAAGAATTCAATAATTATTATTAAACAAATACTACATTGTAGAAAAACAAGAATAGCACGATATGTATGAGGAAAATCAATAAGCAGGCATTCACACGTAGGCTTATAATACAACATTCCTTACCTCTAAAATCGTACATTCTACTTTCCTAAGTTATATCGTCAGTTATCGCCAAGGATGAAACGATCCCTTCGGAAGTTTATCGGCAAAAAATAAAAATACTCCCCATTTGATCAGAAAAGAATTTTTTCCGTATGATATATCATTCAAACAGAGAAAAAAAAAATATTTGGACTATCTATTTGGCGAAAAATGTATTATTCTCAAAAACTTTTATAAAAAGAAAAGGTATTGACATCAAAAATTAACCAATTACGAAATCGTTATCATTTAATGTGCCATCAATGATGTATATAATAAGCAGTTTAAAGTTAATTATTTAAATATGGGAAGCAGGAAATAGACTTTTCAGATTATATTAAAATGGCCACTAATATACATCAAAAGAAGGATTAAAAAGTTTTACCGTATAAAAAACGGTGAAAAAAGAGAGAAGGAAAAGAAGTCGTATTAGTTCTGTGATTATCTGTTTGAATGTGCATTACGCGTCGTTTCCAAACAGCACTTCTAAACCAATAACTTAAATCATTCAAAACGCTGAGAAATAATAATTCAAATAAATAAGAATAAAAAAAATAAACAATTTTTCTTTCAATCAGATTAAAGAAAATTTGGTTAATGTATAACAGTGACTGAACACGTAAACCTCTCACTTCTGTAAGTAGCTTTATTTAGATGAGACACTTAAAATCTAAATACATACAATACGTAAAGATATTAATATTCCATTACCCTCGCCCTACGACCGGAAACTGGGTATTCATAATGGAGTGATTGTCAGAGAAGAGGCCGAAATCGGCTCTGGCGTAGGCCGATCGGGTGAGTGGCGGAAAGAGGGGAGTTTTAGGATAGTCAATTTTGGAATGCCTGGATAGGGTGGCGAGGTGCGGTACGGGAAATTGCCTCGGTGGGTACTTAGACCGTTCGCTCGAGTTGAAAAATTACTCTTAAAATAAGACGATAGAATACGCGTTTCACGGCGCCCAAAAAAAAGTATACTTTCGAGTTTGATCGTCAATTGTCGCCACGGGAGACGGCGGTTATTCCAGTTGAAGGTACCGAAAGGCATGTATCCGAGAGTTTTTCCCCCGAGTCGGTAAAGAGGTACTCGAAACAGGCAGAAAAATACTGAATTCAATATGTTGCGGGGGACGTTCGGAAGTGGCTATCTCGCCGGGAGTCGGACGCACCTCAAATTCGACTATTTTTCAAAGCAAAATGAGATCATGAGGAACAAAACGGTACCTCAAGCGAATCTGGTATCTTCTGCGTTTTTAAGAAAGGCAGATTGCGCTGTATAAGGGCACGTCGAAACGATGGATCCCAGTAGAAAAATTTTGAAAGGTACATCAGGTGTAGCGAGGAGGGACATCCTAGTGACAAGTGGCTAAATGCTTTGAGGAAGGACTTGCTGCCCTGGTGTGAGGTGGGTCTGAAATTAGAAAATCCTCGTTGCAGGAACGGTGAGCCAGAGAGGGAGAGAGAGAGGGATTTGATTTGATTTATTTAATGACCTGATACATTTAGGACTAAAAGCCTTCTCTTACAATGCACAGGAACAAAATTTACAATTATTATTTACATACTCAGCGTCAAGACTACATAATAATTTACTCAAAATAAAAACAAATATAAAAGCAAAATAATCTGAATAAATTCATTCGCCATATAATTCCGCATACATAAATTTGAATTGCATTTAAGTTGGTATTCCATCTATGGCACTTTAATAGTTCCAAAGGTCTTACTCAAGTCGGTACGTGGACCAAACTTATTAAACATCCTGGAGGCAGATATATAGGATTTATAGTATATGGAGATTCGATCTTTAGGAATGCAAAGTAAGTACTTCGAATGCCTGGCTGATCTGTCGTGGAATTTGCTTAGGAAATTGAATTCTTCGTAAATTTATGATGGCACACGATTCTTCAATATCTTGTATGTGAGGAGTAGGAAGACATTTCTCGTCTTTCCCTAATCCTGTCTCAACCAGGCTGTTCATAAAAGTTCAAAACGTGCTCGTGGCTTAGGGCATTGAAAATGAACCGTACTGCCGCATTCTGGGCTGGATTCTATTTATCCACCAGCGTGCTAGCCACATCGGTCATTGCCTGAGCTCCATAATTCCGTCACTAAATTCATGATGTTTTTATTTAATGAATTTAGTGATGGAATTCATTTAAAAAACCCTGAGTGCCACCCTGGCTAGAAAATAGTAGACACCTGTAAATACCCCGTCCTAATTAAATATAAATAATAATAATAAAGTGGGATATAACCTAACTTTGCACTTGGGTCTTTTTAATTGAAAAAGGCACTTGGAAATAGAATCCTCCTTATTTTTCCCAGGGTCCTATATATCCTTGTATATCTAGTCTGAATGATAGTGTCCTCGTCACTGTGAGTCCTAGATTGGTATCTTTATTCACTACATCCAAGAACTCATTTCCGATTTCAATCCTCAACAAACTTTCACACAGAATTTTTTTTATGCTGTGAATCAAAACCAATTAAAAATTGTCTTTGATTTCTAGGATTGGAGTCGGCTTAGGTCCTCATTTAGACTGATAATAGCTGCATTAAGCTCTTTTACATCCATAAAACTACCTCAAATTTGCTGTTGCTAGTTTGTCCAGAAACATTGAACTTTATCAACAAGATAAATATGGCAGGAGTGACTAATTGTGTACACTTTAATTTTATTAATAGAATAATCGATGTGCTATTGCGGAGTATTGAAGAATAAACGTCGAGCGGTTTCTAATCAATTCAAACTCTCTTTTCAAAACTCACGAACCATATAAACTCATAATCATGGATAGGTAAAAATAGCCTTATCCTAAATTCTCCCCATTCCCAAGCACAGCGATATTATGAACATAATATCTTCTCTCCATCCCCAACCATTATTGAAAATATTTTTTTGTATGTCCGAAGTATATACTTTGTACCCATAATAAACACAGAATGCTCAGGAGTGCTATTATCGTTATCGTTGTTTCTCTTGAAATTATGATTCCTTTTCTATGAGACAGGAAACACGGCGTTCAAAGGGATGGCCCAACAGATGGTTAGAGCGGTTCAGAACCCGGCACACCATCTCATTTAAAATAATTTTTGGAAAATCAGAATCAGTAAATGAACAAATCGTAGCAGGACGGACGTCAAATATGTCTTAAACGTAAAACGGCATTGTTCTATCGCATCCTTCCAGACAAGACAAACGTTGTGTTTTAAAGGTAAAAGCTGTGCAGGTGATAAAGTGGCAAAAGAACGATCGACAGTCCTTCCTTGAAAGGTGAAAAAGTTGCTGCATCAGATGCATTCCTTGGGTGTCCCTTGTAGGAGGCTCAGCTGTATATACGTTAAATCCCGTAAGTTTTGTTCGATAACTCCAAAACTATTACAGATTGTATTTTTTGCAAACATGGCAAATTCACCATATTTAGATGAGGGGTGTCGGAGAAAACAAACTAAAATGTACAGAGCTTTATATTGATTCTTGTGAAACTCTTGCATTCACAGACTGTTAACAGTTCGATTAGTCGTTTTTGGACTTGATATGAGTTTTCAAAAAATACTCAACGTGTTTCAGTCTGAAAACAATTATAAAAGCCTTCATTTAGGTAATTGGGAGGAATAATAACAGAGAGAAATGCAATAGAAGCTGATATTAGAGCTAAAATGTTTCCAGGTACCCCAGATGTTCCCAGGCCAAGAAGAAAGAATCTATGTCAGAAAACATAAACCAATGATAAACAAACCAGTAAATAGCCCCATGGAAACAAAGATTCTCAAAAATAACACAATTGAGGAAGATGAGCCCTCCAAAATAAATTTGTAACCTGCAAGAAGCAGCACAATTGGCCTATCAGAAGCCATCCAGTTAAAGTAATGGAATTTTATGGTAGTCTTATCATCTGAGTTGTCAAGAATGACAGATTGTATTGGCTAGAACATATCGAAAAGGAAAGAACCATGCTAAGTACAACAGGAGGAAGGAGGAAAAGAAGTAGACTTGAGCAATGACAGCTTGGTAAACTAGCGGAGACAGGCTGAGATTAGGCACCTTGAAGAAGCCTGGTTGGAAACTGCATAGAATGGACAATGATGGCAGAGGCCCAAATCCATGAAGAACCTTAACATTGAATAATTAGTTCTAAAATAAATAATTTTATTTTACCATAGTTACTAAGTAATGTCAATACTTGTTGGATAATTTGCCAACAAAATATATTTTTGGGATAATGAAAAATTGGTAAGTAAGACATATTCCTGTAAGAAATAGTTTGTAAAGGTTTTATAAAAGCAAGAAAATTAATAATCTTTATGATGAAAAATTTAATTATTGGGCTTTGTATACAAAATAGAATATTTCCAATTTAAAACCAGTAGATTATTTAGATAGTAGATTAAATAAGCTTGAAATAGTCCAATTATTAGTTTAGTTTACGAATTAATGAGGCATCATATTAATAAATAAAGACTGTCACACAGGGCCTGTGTAAATTAGAAACATTTCTCAAGTGCTGAAAAGACTGTAGGTGCTAACTCAAAGTGTTTTCTCTAGTGTAAACAAGACAATATGTAAGATGGGCATTTAGAGATGTAATAGCTTAATTCCAGGAGTAGGGGGTAGAGGCATGCTCCTTTAATTAACAAAAGCCAACGACTGATAAAGAAAGCATATTTCCCACTTGCAGGAAGGACCCACAACTATATCATATGTCATGCAATCATGGATGATGTGATCTACAGATTATAATTTTAATTTGCCATTTTTAAGTGAACTATGTAAACAACACTTCAAAATTAAGCTGGTTTTGAGATGTTCAGTAATGTGTAGTGACTTAAGTAAAAATAATGGAAATATGTGGGATTTTATATCTTCCTACAAATACCTATTCCAGATCTGAATTAAGCCAATTAATTAATTAATTTAGTTACAAGAAACAAATCTCGTTGGTAAAGATAAAAATAATAAATAAAAATAAATAAATCTGACGTGGGCACCATATGACTTCCTTATACTCCTATTACCTGTTAAATTAAATAATCAAAATGAACTGATGCACTACAACATGATATAAGTTATTTATTTATTTAAATGAGACATAATGACTACAGTCTCCCTATATAGTCTTTCAAAAAAGGGGGAAAAAAAAAAAAAAATATGAATTTCAAGGTTATATAAGATATTTTCACTCCAATACATTGGATCAATGTCAAACATAGTTTATAGATATTTTTATGATAATCATAAATAGTTCTATACAATTTTTTTTTATCTTTATAGGTACAGAAAAATTTGTTACTTTTATTCTCTCTCCCCCTCCCCATAAATTTTGATCAAAAAGGGAGGTGCACAACTAAATAGTGCAACAGTCTTTTAAATATGGGAGTTCAACATTCTAAGACTTAGTTGTTTTTGAGTTACACCGAGATATATACAGAGCTCAAAAGGGTTCAGGAAAAGTCAAAGCAAATAGTTCAGTTATAATTTGAAAACAACAACCATTTTTGCAATTACTCTATTTCTTGTACTTTGTAGAAGGGAGCGTTAACAGACAAATATATTGACTCTTAAGGGAAATCAGCTTTTGAGGTTGTACTCAAGACAAGCTTCTTGAAAAATTTCTTCAAAATAACGAATGTAAATAGTTTTTAGCGAACATCTCATTTGTACTTTATGACAAAAGTGCATATAGAAAAAGTTACTTTAAATAACATAATAAATAACTTTTGTTATATGCATATTTGCCATAAAACCAATAGGAAATGAAATATCACAATTTGTCATTTGAGGCCTCCCTTATAACCTCCACTCCTTTTCATCTCTGAGAATATTAGTATAGCCTATAGTCTAAGTTGGGTTCGTAGTAATACACGTACTATGTATCATAAAATTCGGTTCAGTTGTTTAGGCGTGAAAAGGTAACAAACAAACAAACATCAAAGCCACAAATTGCAGATATCGCATCAATGGCATGTGAAACAAAAATATATTGTGAAATTTTGAGATAAAAATCAATATATAGACAGACATAATTTTATATATATATATATATATATATATATATATATATATTCGACATTGTGATTTAGAGACTGTAGAAATTTATAAACCCGCTTAAAACTAGAGAAAAGTTGACCCACCAGTGCTACATGTAGTGCCACTGGTGGATCTAAGCAAAAATAGTGGCCAATACCAGTGGAGTCCCAAAAGCAATCTACTGGTGATCACCAGCCAGGGAAATCTTCTAAAAGCAGATCGGTATAATAAGCATACAACGTTAAAACTAACTCAATGTTAACAATTGATATTCCTTGCAGTTTTAATATATTTCTATGAAACATCTGTCAATGATTTCCAGACCTGAGGCATCGAACAAATATAAGCAATTTATAGTCAAATGTAGCACAAAGTAGTTAAGTTCAATTAGTTTCTATAATCACCTTACTTAACTAACCAGGGTGGTCCAAGGACTAGAAAAAAAGATCTTGAGCACAAACTGTGCTAATCAATTACAAGATAGTTACTGAATCCCAATCAGATGGATACCTGGAGAGTACTCTCATATAGCAGACAAATCGTGTCAGATAGATTACTACAACCACTTTAATGACAGAACTTTTAAATAATCTACAAGTTTATATGAAAGTAAAATTTAGGTAATTGTTATTTATTAAAGTCCACTTTTCTACTATGGCTAATTGGGTAGGGTTATCTACAGGCTACCATCCTTTTCTAGCCAGGGTGGGGTAAAGGATTTTATTTAATGAGTTCATCACTAAATAAATCCCAATTGCCTAGGCATGAATCAAACCCACCACTCTAGGTTGACTACGCAAGATTAAGGCCATTGCATTAACAGAGCCCCAAATTTAGGTAAAAGATACAAGATGATATCGCAACATGAAATAAAAGCACTGACAGTTGATTAAAAATGATATTAACATATATAAGATGGAAATGGAAGAATTATTATTTAAGTAAAGACAACAGCATCATATACTAGGGTGCTTTTTTAATTTCGTTATAATAATACAAAAACATCAAAGGCTATACCATTCAAATATATTATACTTGCTAAAAGAAGATTGATAGTAGGACAACAGAAACTTAATTACAAATAAGTGTCATAAGCGGCTGAAAAACTACTAAAAATCCTTTGACCATGATGTATAAGTTATAAATCAGAAAAATTTAAGTCAATTCTAAATTTGGAATTAGAAATACTAGCAAAATGTACCTGTCAATGATCAAATAGTAGAATTTCAAATAACAATCAACAATTCTTGAAATGAGTAAGAATATAGTTCTTTTTCCCAAAACTAAGTCCAACTGGAAATCCTAAGTGAAACCTATGTATTTTAAACTGATTCTTTTAGCAGATTTCCCTCAAGAGAAATAAGCTATTGAGGTTATACCCTTGACAAGATTAATGAAAAGTCTGACACATAGGGGTTGCTTAAAGTGAACAGATTTTCCCTCAGTTGGAATGATATATTGATGATGACTGTCTTCTAGTAATAGTGTATATTATACTACTTAATATATTTAACTAAAATATTTGAGTGGACAGAACTTTAAATAATTGAGGGATATATGACCGAAACCTAACAGCGCACAAAATTGAGTCCGCAACATATCCTTTAAACAGTGTGCCAGCCAGGATTTTTAATAGTGCCCTTCCCCAAGTTAGTATTTCAGATTCTTGAATCTGAAAAAATATTCAAAAGAAAAACTTCTGAAACCTTTTAACAATGACAGGTGGGGAATTTACACAAATGAACAGTAATAAGAACTGTTGATATTAATGGTATGGTATTATTAAAATGGAAAGTGAAATTGTTAAGTACATAGCAAAGAACTTCTAATTTAATTACTTACAACATAAACAACATATAAATTGTTGTGTCCAGATGCAGTAACAAAACATACAGTAAATAGCAATGCCAGTTTATATATAAATATTTCTCAATTTTCCTCCCTCCCGACTTTTATGATGGTTACCCATGATTGACATAACAAAATATTAAAAGAAATATTTAGAAAGAGTTCAGAACAGAGAGCTCAATGAAACCTGTGCAAATATCTGAGGTGGGATATGCTTTTAGAAGAATTCCCTTAATAAGGGAAATCACCAATTGAGGTAGAACTTGTGACACTACTTTTGAAAAAAACTGTTCAAATGTCCATCAATACTACCTAGCAAATGGTGAAAATAAGACCTGTTCAAATATATATATATATATATATATATATATATATATATATATATATATATATACACACACACACACACACACACACACACGCGCACAAACAGAGGTGATTTAATGAAGAGACAAAATCAAAATAATGAAGGTAGGATGAAAGAATTGGCTATGCTACCACTAGAAGAATTTATTAATACGGCAGAGCGCTTTCGATGCAGTGCATCATCGTCAGTGCCTGAAGGTCCTGGAAGTTGACCTGACGGCTCTTGGAACAAGAATGGCTCAAAATAGCATTGTTAATATTGCTCGGATCAAAAAATGTTATGCAATCAATCTAGATGGAAAATGAATAGTCTATAACTGTAGTTCTGTTTTTCAATGAGCAATGCGTGTTTCTTAGTTTTCAATCTTTAGTTAGCCGCACTTCATCTCAAAAAATGTTTAATATAACTGTATCAATAAACATCTCAGACATGGCTTAAATTTCAAATCCTAATTACATAGCTTTCATATTACTTGAGAAATGATGAAACAACGAATGAGAGTGGGATGACGCCATCAGTGTGATATTGCAGCAGGTGGGAAATCTGCTTACTTTAAGCCGCACTTGCATGGCAGACTTGTTTAGTCATTGTGAGAAAGAGAACCACAAAAAATGGGAGAAACAACTAAAAAAATGTCTCACGGGTAGACTGAGCATTACACACATGTGTTGTTACTCACAACAAAACAAACAAATCTTATTCATGAGGACTAAACAAGGCTTAGAATTTAGTTAAGAGGAAGATAATGCATTTTCTTGGCCCAAGTTGGCTATGCCACTGAATGTAAAATGTAATGTTCATTTCCCTTAAAAAAAAAAACCCTTATTGGAGGCAGACATTGCTCATAGGCAGCAAGCTGGACACATAAGACTGTACAAGTTCAAATCCAATGAATGCCACACTAAACTTTCTTTAGTAAAATAATTAATGAGTGGCATTACCAGATGCCTATATATCAAGATGGCTCAGCTCAGTGAGGCAATCAAGGAGCTAGTGACTTTAAGAAACTGAGAACAATTACAGCTGGGATAAGGTGGTAGGACCTTCTTAGGATATTTGCTTAATTATTATTATTAACATCACAGAAACTACTTCATGAAAAAAAAACAAAAAAAAAAACTGTGCATGTTACTATAATATTGTTTTTCTTCTTCTAAAAAGTATATACTAACAGTTACGAGACATACAGCCAAAAAGAATACTTTCCAATGATCGAACAGAGAATCGAAAAATAAAAGGTTGTCTAGGAAGAAATAGCTGCAGAAAGTACTGCAAAGATAGGTTGTAGCTAAACTACATTTCAATTAGGGCAATATAATTATTGAAACAAATTCTTTGTTTTGTTTTTTTATGACTTCTGATACATTGAACAACTTTGTTCTAATAAAATGTTCAAACAATATTTAAAATACACCAGCTTGGAAGGCCAGATGTTATTAATCCAATAGTAACACCATTGAAAACTCATCTGATCGAAATCAATCATGGGGCCAATAAACTACGTGGGTCATATATTTATTAGCCACTAGTCCTAATTCAGTATAGCCTTGCCTCTAAGCAAATCTATCTAAATATCATTATATAAATTGTTTTAAATTTTATAGTTAGGAGGGAAAATTCAATTAATTATGTTATCATATCTGTGCCTCATCATTAAAGCAAATTGGCCAAATTTTCTTCACAAAAGAGAAATATAATGCCTTAAAATAAATAAAGACTAGCACAAGGGATTGTCAAGGAATATTTCTTTTTGTTTTAGATAAATGGTGGTATTCATTACTAAAAAAATAAATATAAATAATTAGAAAAAGGTTTAATATCTGATTCTGTCAAAAAAACTTACCCTGAGGAGATAACAAAACATGTTGGATGAGGAGAGAACGTTTTGTCTGAAATGATGTCTGTCCAGATTTCCACTTCTTGTCATTTGTTAAAGTCACTATACTCAGGAAAAATTATACTCATTAAAAGCCCAGTACACTTCAGTTTCACAGCAAAAGTAATTGAATTCACTAATATTTAAAGGAGCTCTAATAATAATTTATGAGAATGCTTTCTTATTTATGAACTCTAGAATGCAAATTGCTCTGAAAATATAATTACACCTCGAAAGTTACTAAAATAGACATAAAAACAAATAGTAAGTATCTGAATACTTATAATAACGACCTAAGAATTAAACTTTCTATAATTCATTTCTATAATACAGAAATCTCAGAATAACATTTCAAATTGCTGTCATGTATGAAACCCTTACTCACCCTTAAACCCAGCATAATTTTATTTTCGAGTGAAAATAATAAATTGAAGGGAAATAATTAAATTGTGATCAATGACTCTTGCTGTGAGGTTTCAGATGTCTACTAAAATATTCAAAATCTGATGGACGAACAGAATCAAAACAAGGCAAATTCAGACTTAGCACTAGGTCATACAAAACCTGTGACAACGATAGGAAACCTGCCTCCACCGAACCCCGTGAGAGGTAGGATGAAATCACTAGTAACATGTAGGTACCAATAATGACGATATAAATTGAGAGTACCACTACAGTGAACGAAACCAATTTCACATTACACTACTACTATAACTAAATAAAGAAGGCTATTTTAAAATTTAAGTGTTCATTAAATTCTTTGAATTAGTAAACTTATGGTCGCTCTTTAGTAAATTATTACTGCATTGTGAAATTCATAAAAAAAGGAAATATTGAACATAATTTAAATTCATTTCATTGCAATAAAATTATATATATACTAGCTAAGGTACCTCATCATCGCTAGGGAAATCATTTGAGGCTCAAAATGATAGTATGTTTTTTTTTTGGCAAGGCTTCAATGTATATATCTACACTTCCCGTCAGGGCGCATTGTTTTCCCGTAAGAGTAAGGTAGGAGACTTGTAGATTAGAAATTTTAGTTTTGAAGAATAAATGAAAATAAATCCCTAGTCAATCCCTCTCCACGGTTTGACGCACCGTGAATAATTTAAATCATAATCATGGATAACATTTATTATAATTAAATATTGTCTATAATGTACACATTTCCTTTCAGTAACCAATCCGACATTCTGAGCTTAGTTATATACATAATAGCAAATTTGGGTAGACTGCAATTCCTTCATTTCACAGGAAATAAGTTAACACAATTAACTGTGTTAGCCTTCCCAAAACTTCCGTCCCTCAGTAGTATACATACCAAGTTTCATAAAATTCAGTTCAGGGGAATTGAAACGATATCAACAATTTTTGGCAATGAATTTTATGAAACTTGATACGGGTATTACTATTAACTCAACTTAGACATTAGGCCATACTAATAATTTCAGAGTAACAGAAATGGGGTTAGCCAAGTTATTAACATCATAAGGAACGAACAGACGTGGAGGTTGTAAGGGAGGCATTAATTGAAAAATCGACATATTTCGTTTTCTATTGGTGTCTTGACGAATGTGCTCATAGCAAAAGTGGTTAATTTTGATATTTAAAATAACTTATGTAATATGCACTTTTGTCGTGAATCGAAGGAAAAACGCGATATTCAATAAATATTATAGAAGGGTGAACAATTTAAACTGGACAATTGGGTATGCGAAATGTAACAAAACGCAGTATCCGAGTTAGCACCAACTTTAATAGATTATAAGCTACATTAACATTTGTTGGTTCGGAATAGTAATGGGTGCCAGAAATTATTAAGCATAATATTTTATTTCCTAATCGCTTTAAATGCAAATAAAATAAATGGCTTACATTTGCTATTTAGAGTAACTTTTGATACGTATAATAACAAAGTATAAAGCAAGCAATTTGTATTGGAATACTTTTAAAGTCAATGATTCTTTTACCTCTATGAATTTATTAAATTCATAGGGCTCGGGTTGGCCGTGCGAGTTAGGGCGTTGGTCCTAATCTCGTAAGGCAGACCTAGAGTGGCGGGTTCGAATCCCGCCCTGGGCAGTGGAAATTTATTTAATGACGGACTCATTAAATAAACTCCTTGCGCCCACCCTTGCTAGAAAAGAATGGTAACCTGTAGATAACCCGTCCCGATTAGCCTAGTAGCATAAAGTGGACGTAAAATTAAAAAAAAAAAAAAACTTTATTAAACTTGGCACCTGTTATCTCACCTTGATAGTCTCTCACACTACGTTAATGTTCTGAGTGCATTAAAATAGTTCAGTGCTGGCAGGATTTGAAATCAGGAGAAATTTTTTATTTATCACGAGAAACCATAAAACTTCCAGCTTAGCTTATTCCTGCTAGCCGTATTATGGTGGGAATGGACAGATGAAGTTATTGTCGCGTCTGCCCCACTACTCAATAATGTTTATGCTCATATGTATTTTGTTGCTTATACCTTTAATAATGTGGTACTATTCTAAGAAATGCATTTTTTTTAATTCTCTAAAATAAATAATTTAATAGAATGAACACTGTACGATTGAAAGCGCTGGAGTGGTGCGCCAACTATCTCTGGTTTACTGAACGTACTATGCACCATTATGAATATAAAGTTTACTCTATAGATACACAAAAGAGTATTTTTAATAAATTTTATTATGTACATAAAATAGCTGCGATCATTGATCTTTAAACGGCGTGGTTTAATTACCTTAATTGCAACCAATTTAATTTTAAAAATATCGTGGATACTAATTCTAACAACATTTTAAAGTGTTACTGCTTGCTAAAATAAGATTGATTAATGAAGACGCACAAAAACTTCATACTTGTAAAATTGTAGTAAATTATTGGAAAAGACTGGAGTGGAAAAAATGTTTCGAAATTCCCCCTCCCCCTCCTGGTCCGTTTTAGCTTTTAACCCTTAACCACTGACGTGGAATAACTACTCACTTTTACTGAGGTGGGGTCCATGTGGACCTTCTATTTAACAATAATTTTTTGTAAACAAAAAAAAAACTAAATGACAAATAATTTATGGCAATATATTCTTATAAGTGTTTATTTAACATCTAGGCAAAAAGTTAAAAATATTTTAGAAAAATATGTTCTTTCCGGCGAAAAACACAAATTGGTAGTGGTCAGTAATAAAACAGCAATTTTATAGTTTAATTTCAGTATTTAATAACATTTTTAAACAATTTTTACAAAAAGTTATTGCAAGGGGTTTATATATTTAAAAAATAATATGAAAATTTAAATTTCACAAAAAATAAAGAAAATGGCACCTCAATTGTATAAACATTTTTTACACACGATTTCGCAACCTTCAGCCTCACTATCACTTTTTTCATCCCCACGAAGGAGCTCTTGCTGAATTATACCATCAAAAGATGGATGGTCCACGCTCAAAACACCCGAACTCGGAAAAGTTATTTGGAAAATAAAGAGGGGTGGATGGGTGAAAAAAATCACACTCCTTGTGAGGTGGGGTCCGCGTGGGTCAGGTATTACTTATTGTCACTTCCAGAGGATGCGCACAGAACCGGTAACGTGTAAGAACTGTTGGAAGTGAGGAATTAGGAAGGTACTGGGGTGGGGAGTGACATGTTTCAACTTGGACGGGAAGAGGGAAGTCAATTCTCTCCATGGGACCCCACCTCAGTGGTTACGGGTTAAAGAAGTTGGTCTTTAAACCTTGGCGTTAAAACGTTTAAATATTGAATTTAACTACGATCAAACAAACATTATACCCGCTAGAATCTGAAAAGCTATCTGGGTTTCTCAAATAGTCGTTAAATTGTTTTCCCGGCCGAATGAATTGTCTGATAAAAATGCTAGATCTACTACAAATGTAAGGAAGACACTTAAAAAACAAAAAGAAGAAAAACGATGGCATAATGAGTGAATAAATAGAACTTCAATAATAATATTAAAACATTTTTAAAAATATAAAAAAAGAATAGACAAGATAAATGAATTAAATTTGAAGAAAATTTATCTGAACTTTGTTTTGATCCCTGAAAATTCGTCTATCCTGAAAAATGGTCAATTCTCCTATCTTATCATTATAGTTATTTACAAAAACTGAAAGACTTAAAACGCAGGGGCTGCGTAAATTAAGCAGATTTCCCATGTGAAGTTATACAATAGAGAAATCTCCATACTGGTAACACAACACCACAGTGATTAAATACAAACGGTAATGAGAAATCTTTCAGTTAATTAAAATAAATTCCCAACTGAAACGGCTTCTGAATTGTTAGAATAATTTATATTTAAATATCTCAAAATTTAGTAGTCCAAGAACTAAAGAGGGGGGGGGGTGCGGATGAAGAGAACGAATTTGCATAAATCTCACAAAGTAACGAAGGTAAGGTAAGGTTAGGAACGACAGGTAAGGTTAGAAGTAGCCTCCCACCTGAGCCGAGCAATGACGAAAATAGCCGACCTAATCCGAACTATACCCGACCACAGACTTCATAAAAATGCAAATATCTCGGTTAATATTCAAGATGGAGAATAAATGTATTTAACACTATTTACAGTAAATGTAATTTGCAATAAGATTGGTTCTATACAATTTTTCTATCCGATGGATAATAACGGGGATATTTTGAATTTTCGAAAATCCCCCCTCTAAATCCCCTTCCCTCTAGTCCGACTTCAGCCATTAACGAACTTCATCTGTCTTTTTACATAACACGGTTAAATATCGAGTTTCATAACGATCAAACAAAAATTGTGACCGCTAGAGCGTTAACAGACAAATATACCATCATATATATATATATATATATATATATATATATATATATATATAAAATTTTGAACCGACCTCATTTTCGTCATCTCCTGGGTAAGGTCGATAGAAATTTGAAGAAATTTTTCGAAACTGCTGTTTTCATATTACTATACACACCGAAATCCTTAAGATGTTTGATTATCTTCAAAATGGGATTTCCTAGCTTTCTTTCTTCCCCCATACACCAGGATTTTACCTTCAGATATATTTGTGATGAAGTCGTTGTGTCTTATGATATGCCCAGGAAGTTTCACTTTCCTTTTTTCCATAGCCTTGTTAATGAGTCCAACTTGTTCTAATGAATCTACCAGTGGCGGCTCGTAGCTAAAATTAGTGGGGGCACTGCTCCAGAAAAGATTTAGCCTTAGCACGCCAAGGACGGTACAGCGGGAACGACAGTGCTCTCTCTCCCTTGCAGCCTCGCCTGGAGCTTCCTGTGTACGACATGCGCACAACAGTCAAACGCCTCGCCACTGGAACTGTGAAGCTCACAGTTCCATACAAAGATTTTGTATCTTATTCATAAACCAAACAAATGTTTGGTACCCATGTTTATGTACTATTTAAAATCTTTTATATTTGTGAGTCAACTATCCCAAGGTACAACATAGGCTAAATGTGAACTCGAATTTTCAACTTGGAGGGGGTTACTTCAACGTGAAATCACATTCGTCAATATCTTCGTTAATATTGATTTGACGAGAAAATGGAAAGATCAAATTATGATTAGAATAAAAATTTCATCCGTGAAACGTTTTTACATTTATTAATGTCGAAGTTTTAATTCCCGGCTTCTTTAGCGACAGGAAAACGTTATGAAAATGCCTAATAAAAATTAAGAATTTTTTTTTATATCTATTAAGGTAATAAATTGTGTTAGTACGCGTTATTATTCATTTTACTACTACCCTCAGGAGTGGCGGATTACTTCGACATCAAAATATGTACGAATATTGGTTTTATCGGAAAAATGTAAAGAACATATTATTTTTTTTATTTATTTATGTCCACTTTATGATAATAGAGCATAAAATGGACGTAAATTATGTTTAAAATGTATTTCCAGTACTAATGCGTTATTTAAATTAAAGAATTTCAAAATTTTGGCTTCCGGTCACTTAATACAATAGAATTTATTAGTGGTCCATGACATTGTCAGGGTAGACTTGTGGAATTTAATGTATAAACATTAGGGATATTAATATTGTCAAAGTGGGCCATTTCATAGTTTACTGCTACGGAAAATAGTGGGGGGATTTTTTATTTCAATTTTCACCAGTTTTATACAACCACGGGTAATAGTTTCTAAGTTATCTCACACTGGATAGCTAGAACAGAATTTGGTCATATACATAATGTTAGGATGATGCAACAGACAACGATGATTCCAACGGGAAACTAAATATTTTTGAACGCATGAACGATTAGTTCTTCAATATTCCCTCAATAGTCATTCCGCGCTGTACGCGAAAGACAATATCGATGAAATTTGAAGAAAATTAAGGAGTTTAGTTAACTAAGTCTTTATTTTCCACGCTTATTATTTCAATTCGACTATTTGCTAATTTTTACTTTACGGGTATTACGACTTGATGACAAATGGCTGTGCAGTTATTGTGCATGTTACAGGCCATTTCTATTATGTAATGAAAGCAACGGATGAGTTCATAGGTTAACCCAATTTTATATTTAAATTGGAAACCATTATTATTTCCAACTGGCAACGACGATGTATATGTGTGGTTTGTTTTATCTGTCGCAAACTCGATATTTACAAGTTCTATTCTACGCAATTTTTGTTTAGGTAAAACTAAAGATCAAGTTCATTAATGGCAGAAATCACCCCATGAAGAGGAGGAAACACAAAACCTCCTTTATTATAAATCGGAACAGAAAGTGTCATATAATCAATCATGTAGAAAATTTAATTTTCTACAATTGTTGATTTTATTAATTTTTTCCAGGCAATTCGAATATTTACTGAGATATTTGCAATTTTTTGTTTTCAGTCTTCTGTGAACCCCCACTCCTACTAACGCGATTTTCAGAACGGGCACTTAAACCACGGAACATCTCATTTCCAGCTTATATTTCAAGTCCTGTATGCATAGGCTTCGAACTTACAGGAAAAGTACGGTTTGCAGATGCTGTGTAAGCTAAGCATATTTCTCAATTTGAGTACCATCTCAATTTTTTCGATTTCCTAATCTTCTATAGTAATAAGAAACGTATGAAAACTCAATTTAAAATGAACCTGAGATGGATGAGTGATACCACAGTTAAAAATGAAAATTCCTCACTTAGCAGCAGCGGTTACAAAAAAGGTGAAAATGAAAAAAAAAATAACTCCCTTAATATTTAAATTAGAGAAAAAATATATGAACAAAATTGTAGGATATTAAATGTTAACAAGATTGATATCATATTTTTCGATGCGATTCAAAATAACGGATATATTTATTATTATTTATTAATGTCCACTTTTTGCTTCTACGGCTAACTGGGACGGGTTATCTACAGGTAACCACCCTTTTCTAGCCAGGGTCGGCATAACTTTATTTAATGAGTTTGTAACTGTCAGTGAACTAATTTTCTCGGATCGAACCTGCAAATATTTTTACCATCAGCTTACTGACGGTAGTGGCTAATATAATTTGAAAATTAGAGTAACTTTTGTTATATACATCTTTACCGTAATTCATGAAGCAAGTAATTTGCATAGACGTTTTGTTATAGTCATTAATTTGTATCAATGTATGAATTTATTCAACTTAGTACGTCATGGATTAATACGCTTTCATTGAACTTAACAGCCATTATTAACAGGTTGAATGAAGGCCAAAGTATATTGCCATTCCCCTCCCCCTCTTACCCAAACATTAATTAATCAGAAATGCCAGTTTCTCCTAAAATGTATTTAATAATTTATCTAATTAAAATAGGAAAATTAATTTAACAATCACTTTTGTATTGTGAAGATAAAGTAATAAGAGTTATTAACATAATTTAAGGTAAAAAGAACTGATATCTTAAAAAAGTGGGATGTTTGTTGGCAACAATGAGTGAGGGAGGAGAGGTGGGTGACTTCCTTTCTGTCCCCTCACTGCTAGCCTTATATTTCAGTGAGTTGTTTAAGCTATAAGTTTTTCCTGATGATTAAGGTTACTTAATTATTCTAATTGTATGTATAAAACTTTTGGATTTTTATACTGGTAGGATTTTAAGTGAGGAAAAAGTATTTTGGTTTAACAGGAGAAATGATACAACTAGACTATTATGGCGGAAATGCACAAATATGTTAAAATAATTTCTGCCCCACTCCTCCCGACCTCACATTGGCTTATGTTTACATGGGATTTGATGCTTATACTTTTAGTAATGTAGAGTTTTTCTCAGAAATGTGAATTTTTTTGTCTCATAAATAAATAATTTAAAAGAATGATCACTGGAGAGGTACACCCAGTTATTTATGGAATTTATAAACTCTTCACCATTAATATATGTTACTCTTTACTGAACATGCTATGTACCATTAAGGATATACAGTTCACTTTCCAAACATACAAAAGAGTATTTTTAATAGTGGTTATTACTATATAAAAGAGCTCCCATCTAAGTGGTGCTTTGGACGTTATTAACGTTTATATTCATAGTTATATAATTAACTTTTATTAATAATTCTTCCATGAATAATATGGTTAATACGATAATCTATGATTATGTTATATATAAAAAAAGATACATGCACTGGAAACAGGTAATATAAAAACATTGTGTAGAATTAAGTTCATAACAAATAGTTTTAATATTAACATATCCCAGCAAGCCGGACTGAGGTTTAAATCCTAAGCATTGAGATGGGAAAATGTAAAAATATTGTACAAAATAAAACCCCAAAAAATGTCACTCATTTTTCAGCCTCAAATGATTTCCCAGGTACCTTAGCTAGTAGTTAAGAATAATTTACTAAGTGTGTAGTGCATTGTCATATAAGTATATATTCCTATACCACAATAGATCTCCCACTCTCTGTATTTCATTTTAAGATATGACTTAAGTACATTTATTATGTTCATTGTTGGATATTTATTTATTGATGTTAACATGTTTTATGACCCCTGTTGCAATGTATAGAGATTTTATTAATGTTATTGTTTTTCATGTGTAGCTCTGAAGATGGAGACATTAGTCTTTGAAAGCGCTTAGCACTGAAATAAACAAATTGTGAAGAATTGGACGTTTTTTTCTCTCTCTCCATTGTCAAATAAGTTGTGCAGTGATAAAAACTCTAAAGCTTGTGTTTTAATTTTGCAATCCAAAAGAACTCTAATAAACGTTTATTATTTTTGTAAAAAACGTTTTAATATAAGAAGGAGTAGTAGTAGTAGAAGGGGTATCGTATTTGCTATTGGCTGACATCGGGAGAGGAATAGTGGGGGTTTAGACAGGGGGAATTTGAAAATTCAAAATATTAACCTCATTATAAGTCTGCTTGTAAAATATTATATAACCATTCTTGTTCAGCTATTGATGTTCTATGCATTTTTTTTTTAAACTCAAGGAGGGAGTTATTCATGCTGGAGATCACAAATAAGTTTTACCAGCACCTGGGAAAACTGCTTAGTTTAAGCAGCCCCCTGCCTGAGGGACTTTCTTAAAGTACATCAGACATTTTTCTCATACACTATTCATAGAATAATATAATTTTATACAGCCCATACTTGGTAAAAGTTTTCTAGCCTGGTGGGTCTAAGAATTGAAATTAACAAGTCCTCGCACAATAATTGACACTACGGTTTGAAGATATTCATATGAATAAATACTAACGTCTTACTGCACATGGATAATTTGAACCTTAAAATATGTTTATAGCTTGATAGCACTTATAAAATTATGTATAGATATAATTGTGAATACTTACCTGAAAGGTATTAAATTTAGTCCTAAGCTTATCTATTGAAATCATTTCCACTGGGATTTAATGGGGCAGATCAGAGAGTACTATTTCTGATGTATTGAGTTCACAATATGGGGTTTGAACTAAAGTTTAAACTCTATTTACAGTTAGCTTATCAGATTGAGGGAGGTGTAATATCAGTCATTATGCTGCTCCATGTTAGACGAAGCCATGGTGTTTCTCCTTGCTCACTTGCCCTAGTTTTGCTATGACTAAACAAAAATTATTATTAAAGATTAATTAAATTACTATTATACAAAAATAACCTTATTTCAGCTTTGATCATTATTTTGAAAAAGTCTTAATTTCAGTCAAATAAAATTTAAGTTGTGTGGTACCCCAATATTGTGCTGCTTAAATTTTCAAAGCATTACACTGCCAAAAAATTATAAGGTAATATCAAAAAGTCTATCTTTCAGGTGTTGCGTAAACTAAGCAGATATCCCAACATGCTGGAATATGATACACTGATTTCAACTCACCTTCTTTTGTCTATCTATATAAAAAGGAATTAAAATGTTAGCTAGACATGAGACGAATAACTAAAGATATGAAATTTTCCCCTCTTACTTGCCAATGTATTAATTTATATATACATACATAAACAAATAAATGGGTAAGAGGACACTGGAAATTTGCAGTGTCATATATATAAAATATTTATTAATGACAGACTTACTACAAAAATGGCAACAACAGACTAATGCAGCCAGAGGTCTACATTTAAAACTATTTGTTCCTCACATTAACAAGTATCTAAGGGAAAAACATATGACAGATTTTTATACAACCCAATTTCTCACTGGACATGGTACAATTAATTCATATTACTTTCAATTCAAACAAAGAGACAGAACACATGCTTTTGTGGCTACACAAGCCTGCAGACATACTACAGATTACTTCCTGAAGATCAGACTATACTATTACCCATTATAAAAAGGCTAAAAGGAAAGTGGCCAGCATAACAATTCTTTCCAAACATTAAGGTTTTAAATATATTAATGGAAGTATTGTCCATCATTTGCCATGCATTCTCCCTTTTTTTTTTTTTTGGCAGCATGCAGATTAAGCGACTGATGTAAGAATGGTTCATCTTAATAGGCAATCCAAGCATCAACCCATTTTTTGCTAATTCCATAGCAAGCAATGTATTGCTCATTGAAATAGAAGAAAATGATTTCGTCATGCCTTAGATCATATCCCGACCGTTTTTCATTTTATGTGTAGGGGTCTGAGCAGCTCATTCTATATCCACCAAATAAATGCTTAATACCATTGATGGTTGGATGGCTTTCTCCATTTGAGATAGTCGTAATGGATCCGCCTCCAGTCACAATTCAATGCAAAAATTGCGCCCCCTTTTCTGCTGTTAACAGTTCACAAAAAAAAGATCTTTTTACGTCTCTTGGTTTCAATTCATTAGGACCATTCCCATGGCTGTCAGGCATTGGTTCTGTTGAAAAGTCAACTCCCAATGATTCAGCCAAATCTTCACCTTCAAATTTCTTTTGGATGCTTAGATCATTCCTTGTTTCCCAGATCAAAATCACGGAAACCACTTCAGACAAGTTTGCTCAGCTAAAACATGCTCTCCATAAACATCCACTAAAATTTGATCATTTTGGCAGTGGTTTTCTTCATTATATTAAAATAATTAAGAACATCCTGTAAAATCACTATCTGATACAAAGTTTGACTTATTTGATAGAGTAAAATGTATAGTCATTTACGATTCAACTGAATGATTTCCACTAAAAACAAAGCACAATAACAGTAGCATTACATGCTACAAACTAATTCAAGGAACCAATATAAAATAAAATAGTGCACTAAAGTCTTATGAAAAATACATTTACATTGCAGTCTAAAGGTGGAATACTTATTACAACTGATGGATTTAGTACAAATAGATATTAAAATGTAATACAGATTTCGTCTACCCCATTTCACGGTAAGTTATGATTTCACTAATATTTAACATTTAATTTTGTTTATGTTTAATGCCATTACTTCTGTTTTTTAATGTGTCAGTTTTTATTTCAATTAAGATATTACCTTTGTAATCATAAGCATTGTAGGTGATATGCTCATTTGCAAAGAACATGCAGATTAAATAAACGCTCCATACAAAATATGAGGTCTGTGAAAAAAAATATTGAGCCTGATTTTGTACTAACTAAAGCTTTTATATTTTCAAACAATGTTATCCCCTTCAAAGTAGTTCCCCCTGGGTAGCTTACACTAGCAGAGTCCTTGTTCCCAGTCTTGGTAACAGTACTGGAAGTCTTTAACTGGTGGGGGAGAATATTCACCACTTTGTTTCAGGATTGCATTCAAATATCCAGGATTAATCACTTGTGATCACACAGTTGAAGAAATCTAGGTCATTGGCAATACTCTTAAAGATCAAATCATACATTATTTCAAGTGCCATTCTGTTCAGTTGTGAGATTTCACCGCACCATTTTGGCACAAATCATCTCAAAATATGATGTATGGCGAAAGCGTTTAAATTTAACTGTTCACTCATCATCATCCTTATTGTTAAACGTCGATCAGATCTCCCCCCACATGTTTAACTTATTCGACAGTTTTAAAGTAGGTCTACCTCAGCGAGGTTTATCTTCAACGTTCAATTCTTATATACAATAGTGAAAACCACTAATGAAAAAATTTTATTTGTGAAACGATCAATTTTCCATTAAAAAATAAAATAATAACATACACTAAGGCTTTTTGGGTGTTATATCTAAGTTACCTAACTTCGCCAGGGAATTCATTTGAGGCTGAATGATAATGGTATTTTTTCGGCAAGCCTTTACTTTGCACAGTATTTTGACATTCCCCCAGCCCAGTGATTATACCCGTCATAGCAATAAAATTGTTAGTTCCCGCTTTAGTGTATATCTAGTTTATACTTTGTTATATGACAAAATTGAATAGAACAAAAGTTAGTCCAAATAACAAAATAAACAACTTTTGTCAAGTGCATAATTGCTGAAAAAGCAATACAAAACGGAATATCGTTACTTTTACTTTCAGGCTTCCCTGATAACCCCCACTCCTGTTTGTCTCAGAGAATACTAATATAGCCTAAAATCTAAGTTGGGTTAGTAATAATATATGTACCAAGTTTCATAAAATTCGGTTCAGCCGTTTATGCACGAAAAGGTAACAAGCAGACACCAAAGCTACAAATTGCAGATATTGTGTCTATGGCATATGAAACGAAAAAGTATCGCGAAATTTCAAGAAAAAAAAATCAATGCACAGACAGAAGTTAAAACTTTACTGTTACCAGCTTCACAATAATCTATTATAGTGTAGGGTGAATGGAAATTTGAAGGAAAAATTGAATTAACAGGAAACAAAATATCAATGTCATAAATAAAATAGATCCTGGATAAATTAATTTATTGATAAGGATTACATTGTTAGTTACATGTCAAATATTTAAACATAACACTGAAATGAACTTGTATACCATTCATGAATTATATTCAACTAGCTTTATATCTAGAAATCTGGAATCTTTATGCTAAATGTTACAAATTTAAAGCTATTTTTATTTTTGTCAATCCTGGCATAAAAAGTGTAATATCGATGATGTGTTATAATATTTCATTAACTTATTAGATGATGGACGAAAAGTTTCACAAAGCATTTGTAAAAAAAAAAAAACTGACCTAAACCAATGATAATGATTAATAATGTCAATATATGATAATTTTGTTCGCTTACTAAGTTGGAAAATATAAGGAATTATATAAGATTAAACCCAAAACACTTTAAAAAATGATTAATCTAAATCATATAAAAAGGAATAAAAAAAAAAAAATGCAGAAAATGACATCAACTTTTGGTTTGTCAAAAACAAATAAAAAAAAAATGTGGAATGAATTTTAAAAACCAATCTCTTTTGAGTATCAAAACCATATGATTCATGATTGAACCACACAGGTACACAATCCTATTTTGAAAGTGTATAGACTGTAACATGCTAAAGTAAATGCAATTTAAATGATTATAATGGTTTAACTTAGTTGACCACAATCAGCAACAGTGATAGTTTTGGAGGTTTTTCCGCTCTGTGAGCCATATGATTCTAGCTTCTTAACAACATCCATTCCTTCAACAACGGCGCCAAATACAACATGTCTATTATCCAGCCATGTTGTCTTCACAGTAGTAACGAAGAATTGACTTCCATTAGTATTAGGTCCTGCATTGGCCATAGAGAGAATACCTGAAACAAAAAGAAAAAACATTATCACTTTAGAACCGCAAGATGTGTGGGCAATGTATATAATTTAAAACAGCTCTGCATCAGTAAAAATTCTTCCTATATTGGAAGTGGACATTTTGGCAATATTGAACATAGAACCTATAGAACTTGGATGGGTAGGAAAATAAAATAAGCACAGCATCAATGGACAAATAGTGTTGATTAGAAATCAACTCTAACCCTACGAGAGAAAAAAGATTCAGGAAAATTTTAAATATTTTATATAAAAGCTTTCGAGGCAGACTACAACAGACGCTGTAATTATCAAACAAACTTTAGAAATTAATTGTAGAGAATGTTTTGCCAGTGATGGATAACAGAAATGTTTCTAATTCTTTAATTTCTTCAGGAAGTATGCGATGTTAAGTCAGTACTAGGAGATTTATCTGGTGGATCAGAAAAAATACATAAAACTAAGAAAAAGAAAAGCAACAATTTTTTTAAAAAGTTAATGTTTTAAGATATCATAAATTTTCGTATACACTAACAAGTGAGTATCATACTAACAATAATATAACTCCAAATTATACTCAATAATACACATAAATGGTGTACAAATATAATATTGAAGTTCAGAAACATTAAATATTAATTCAACTCTTCCAGGGTGATAGAGGTACGAATCAATCTGGATGTACAAAGTAGGCCTGTTTTCGTTATTAGGGCAGAGTGCAAATTCAGAGCAACAGCTCAATCTTCAGTGCCTGCAAATAACATTAGAGCTTGAAATACGGCTGCTTTCAAAGACCTCTAGAGGTGCTTTTGAAAGACAGCTATAGTTCAAGTAACCGCTCTCTAAAATTCTGTATGCGCTGAACATACTATGCTGTGGTTGTTATGAATGTGCATTCTACCCTGATAAAAGCACTGTAGAGGAAACATTATATCCGTATTAATTTAACATTTTAAAAGTTAAAACATTCATGAGTAATATTTCGAACTATTTGTTTTTTCTTTTTCAAAAATTAATAAAAGATGAATTACAGAATTAAGGGGTTTATTTTATTTAAGTATGTTGTTAAGGGTGTATATTAATGAATAAATACAAACGATGTTGATACATCTCTGTCAAATTACATTTTAATTACCTCCACAACAGAAATCATCTGAATTTTAAATAAACAGGTCAGCTAACCTCTCAAAGCTGAATAGATAGATAGAAATATCCTCGAGCAGAAAGAAAAAACAATTACCGAAATATATCTGAATATAACATTAATTTTATTGAAAATTATTTCCTATATTTAGTACTGTAATTTACAATGGATCAGAATGATTTTTATCCCAATCACTCAAATTTTAATAACCCAAAAACAAAACATGGGTATAATAAGAACAGAACATATAATAAAGGTATCTTGAAAATAATATTTAAGCTTTGAACAAAGCAGTTAATTAAATAACAGACTATTGTTTGTGCGAGCAGGAGTGGGGGTTGCTGAAGGCTGAAAACTAAAAAATTCAAGTATTTCGGTTAATATTCAAAATAGATGTATATAACAATATTTATTAAAAATATCCAATGACCCTACTCAGTAGAAACGAAAATGAGGTCTGTTCTAAGTGTGAAACGTGAATTCTAAGAGCTTAATACGCTAAGCAAGAAGACGAGATGTGGAGTAAACAAATGCATATTTTGATATTGTAGAAATTATCCATTACACATCTATGGCAGTGTAAACAGTTTAGAATAGCACATTGAAGATCTAAAACCTTTCAGTTACTCATAGAAAATATAAATTATTAATGTGAAAAATTTGTTAGGTAAACTTCACCAGGGAGGCTGGTTTTTGTCCTAATATGTTTGCATTAGATTAGTATTAATCCAAATTCAATCTCTTCATATTCAATAACAACTGCTTTGAAAATGAAGACAGACTTTTCACGGAAATAGACAATGGTGAACAGTTGATAAATAAAACTGAACTGAACTGAAACAGTTGGTAAAATAGCTTTAAAATCTATTTTATCCAAAAGGAATAATAAGATAGAAAAATGTTATACCTAAACAAAAATTGATAAGAAATGTCCATTATATAAGAACATTACACAAAAAAATTGATAAATATAATTTGTATTACTGACCAGGTCCAGTATGTTTCAGTTGGAAATTTTCATCCTCAAACTTGTTTCCATAGATGGATTTTCCACCTGTGCCATTGTGTCTTGTAAAGTCACCACCTTGGCACATGAAATTAGGGATGACCCTGTGAAAAGTGGATCCTTTGTAACCAAATCCCTTCTCGCCAGTGCAGAGGGCTCTGAAGTTCTCAGCAGTACGAGGAACCACATCAGAGCGGAGCTAAAAAGTTAATATAACTAATCAGACTCCAATACTAGTTTTGTAAATAAAAAATAGTTCCAATTGGAGACTACATGAGACTAAAAATGTGGTCTCTAAAAGAATTATAATATTGTTGGTTTGAATTACATGTTAGCTCCTAATGATTACACAATATATAAAAGGTTAAGTTGTGACAATATATATTGATAGCAAAACATTTATTATACCGTAAATGATGTCAATACCTATATACTACAATGATATAACTTTTCAAGGTCTAAACCATAAAATAGAAGAAGAAGCAATTAAATATGACAGAACTTTCGTTTCATTTTTTTTCTCTTCAATTTAGGAATTTTTAAGTATTTTAACACATTCCCCTTTATTTTCTTCTCTTCATTTTCCATCGTAATAGTTATTACTGGAAATGGGGGTTCTTTAAAATTCATGGTCACTCTTTATTCACTCATTAAAAAAAAAAATTATTGTTTAAGTGGGTTATTTTTTAGCTTTAGTTAAACATAATGATTTTGACCACAAGAATTGAAAAACCAAAACTCGTTCCTCAAGAAGGGATTATATTGAAATCCATGAGCGAAAATTAATAGACAATATTATCAAAAAATTATTAGAATGGACATATTTATTAATTGCAGAAATTACAAATTATACAAGCATACCGGTGTACAAGAATTGAAAACATTGGATCCAAAACTGACGGTAGTATTAAAACTGTTGCCATTCAGAAATCGTCCACTACACTGGACTAAGGAAAACCACCAAGCAATATTCAAGAACAAAAAAAAAAAAAAAACATTAATTGTGCAACAAATGTAAAAAAAATTAAATTTGCTATAATTATATGTGATATTTTTCAATCCGACTTAATAACAGAGGAATTTCAATATTTTATTTTATTCCCCAATAAACTCTAGCATTCTTTTCCAGAGAACTTTTTATTGTGCACTTGTCACACGAACAAACCTCAGTTTTAATTATAAGTAAAAAATAATACTAAATTTAAAAGTCCTGCAAGAACTATGCTATTTTCCTAGTCCTAGAATGAAAATGCTGATATCTCAAACTTTAATTCTCCCATATTGAGAAGTCTGTGCAAACACTATTTAGATTTAAAGCTAAAACATGAGAGGTTAATGTTCCCGCCATAATGCAATTCATGACTTTCGCTGTCAGTAACTCACATTGAGTATGCAACTCCGCTGATACACGAGTTTGTATTTTTTTTTTTTTTTTTAAATGGCCTACTATATCTGATCTCAATCTCAATTATTTTAAATTCATTTTAGTTACATATTCCATTTTATCCAACAATTTATATATTTTATTGTATTTTGTTTAATATTTTTTTTTTATTTCCTATTATCCAAGTTTATTTTTTCAATTCTCACTTTTTAGATTTTTGAATTGTTTTGGATTCTATATTTTGTTTGTCAATTTGTTGTGTTCGATTTCTATTATTGATAGATTTCAATTTATTGTTCAATTTCTATTATTTGAGTTCCATTTTTGTTTTCTATTTCTGTTTTGGTTTTCCATTTTGGTTTTGTGTCCCATTTTGGTTTTGTGTTCCATTTCTGTTTTTGTTTCCCATTTTGGTTTTGTGTTCCATTTCTGTTTTTGTTTTGTGTTCCATTTCTGTTTTTGTTTTGTGTTCCATTTGGTATTGTGATCAATTCCAGTCCTGTTTTTCGTTTCAGTTCTGTTTGTCTGTTTCTGTTCCATTCCTGCTTTTGTGTTCCATTTCTGTTATGTTTCGTTTAAATTAATTTTGTTTCGGTTCGTTTTTTTGTTGTTTTTTCAATTTTATACAGTTTTTTCCCCCCGAGCAACATCGCCACAGCTGCGAAGCTCCAAATAAATAAATAAAATAAAACATGAGATACTTGGTGATAGTTAAAAGTTATGTAAATAATAGTAGTGAGGCGTAACTAAAAATATATATGTATAACAGAAGAAAAAAAAATGCCCCACAGGGCTTGGCAGTCTATATTTTTGTTACGTGGTTTATTTAATTGAAACTATATAAAGAAATGCATAGTTTTAGTTTAAATAACAAAAACAAAGTGCAGGTAACTATTATACAGTTCATATTTCTACATTAAAAACCTAAAAAAAAAAAATAATCACAGTAGAAAATAATGTACAGTCAATATTATTCTACCAATAAGTATTAATTCATTAATATAAACAAAAATGAAAATACTAACAATAAACATTTAAAATAATGAATAAATCAGATAATGAAAAACAGCAATGGGTACAACTTCATAAGCCAAATACATACTTATTCAATAATTATTAGGCATTTACTTACTTCAATAAAAACGCTATTAGAAATTAGAAGTGCACTTAAGAAGAAAAAAACAAAAGATAACTGTAAAATTTCCACTAATAGGTTAATATGTAATAACCTATGACTCAGTGCATTTAAGATGGAGATGATAGCCAGGTTAATAATGCAACTGGAGGTCACAAATTAGACAAATAATCCGATGTAACAATTGATGAATGATTAATATATGACTATAAAAAGGCATCAAGGCTGTGTGCATAATCAATGAAAGCGCTTTAAGTTAAATTATTTATTAAATTGCCTGGCACATGTTAACAAGTTCCGGCCGAGCAACTAATCATGTTTGAGGCAAAATTAATCTCAATTGAACAAACAAGGATATACTTCATCATAAATTACACTGAAAATGGCATCAGAGCTAGCCCAGAGAGAAAATTTAAAGATAGCGTATACGAAACGCGTCTCACTATTACAGAAAATAGCCGGCTAAAAGAAAGCAGAAATTTACCAACCTCCATAATAATCCGTCCGGCGGGTTGCCCATCCACTTCCATATCGAAGTAAACTCTAGGCAAAGCACTCATTTTGGTAGAAAATTTACTAGCAGTTGGAAGTCTGCAATGCGATAAACTATCCGCAACCCTCGAGATTGGCGAGAAGGAATAGAGTGAACGAGTATGGCGGCACAAGCTAAAGGCAATGAAACTCATGCTGACGGAAGTAGAGGGCGCTAATAACTGCTTCAAATTTTTCTCTTGGAAGCCTTCATATCTTTAAATAGCATTTAAAATATTGTAAAATTATTTTTAATGGTCTTCTTTTTTGTAAAGCATTTTGAATAATGATAACCTTTCGAAGGAATAATTTTCGAATTCCATTATTTATTTTGTCACTTCTTTACCTTGCCCAATTATTTTAAGATGGATGGTATTTTAATAATATGACTGTAAATAATAATTAAAATATATATTATTATTAATTTTATTATAGTATGTTCAGTCCTAAAAAAATCAATAAAATACAATTTTATGTTTTGACTTTTCATTTCTTTATACTTAATGAGTATTTTATTTTACTTGATTAATTCCATATTAAAATACTTCCTTCAAAATACTTACATACATATTTATTTTTTAACTACCAGAAAACCATAAAAGTACACTTTTTTAATGTTGTTTATATTAAACGTTGGAATAATTGAAAAACAAATAAAGTAATTGCAAAGACTATGTCGTAAAACTGATAAAATTGTGAAAAAATTAAAATAGGAATGAGAAAAACAGCCATATACTTTATTTTTTAGTTTATCATCCAAGAGCTAATGTAACCTACGATTTATTTTTATAACCTTCTATTGAAATATCCCGCCAATATATTGGTTGCAAACAATAAAATAGCGGTTACAAGCTATTATGAAAATTGTTCTAAATGATTTGTTACTGAATTACTGAGTATACTTTAGAAAGCGTTTTGTTGAGTTTTCTCGGTTTGTAAAATGTACATTAAGAATCTGGTTTTGGATGGCTTCAAGTCTTATGGAACAAGGACAGAAATTAATGGGTTTGATCGAGAATTTAATGCTATCACTGGATTGAATGGCACAGGGAAATCAAACATTTTGGATAGTATTTGTTTTGTTTTGGGAATAACCAATTTAATTCAAGTGAGTATTATTCATTTCCTCCCGATTTATTTCAAAAATTATGTATGTAAAAGGTAGTTTTTAAACGATTTACATATTCATTATACTCTTATAATATGACTAGATCCGTTCCATTTCCTATATTTTTTAAACGAATGAAAAATCAAGGATAATTATTCATGAAATGATAAGTACAATTATTTTTTATTTGTTAGTTTAGATCCTCTGCTGTTAGACATTTTGGAAATTGTTTTTCATTTTGTCAGGCATGTAGTTGCTGGAAACTGTGTTATTAAAGCCAAACATTCTGCTTATAGTTGATTCAGTTTTGCGCTTCAAAAATGAGGCAAACCTCCTAATTTGTGTTAAGATAGTTTTGAAAACAGTAAAGAACTCCAGAGTTTCTTGGAAAATACTGCAAGTTGATTCATTTGTATATGTATTATCTTTAGTGTCCACAGTCATACCCTATAGATAAAAACAAGTTTATGATTTTGTGACTGAGATAATCTTATCAAAGTTACAAATGCAGTAAGGGCTGAAATAGATTGAAAAAATACAGGCTATTTTTATTTGACAATTTCTATGAAAAAGTTATATGCTGTGTGTTGCCTTTCAACTTCATTGCATTTATATAAATAAAACTAGCAGATACTTTTGTGAAGTAAGAGCCTTTTCTTAGTATAAAGTGAACTTTTAGACAAATTTGTGAATTAGCTTTGATACTAAAGCAGTTAGCAACATTAAATTAACTACGTTAGTCACATTAAATTTTTATAAATAATTCTTGTACCTGACATTCCATGTTTACTTATTTCCAAATTGGGAATTTAAGTTGTGGGTCATTCCATCTCAAATCATCCAGACCATGTCACCCTTGGTTTCAGATTTCAATGAAAATTTTTTTAACAACACTTTCTACCTTCCTTATGAAGAATATAAAATTTTACTTTGATATCTCCAGTAGTTTTTGTGAAAAAAAATGCTGAAGTATTGAGAAAGTTTGTGTAACTGACATTTCAAAGGTTGCTTATTTGACACACATTGTATTAGAAAAAAAATCATAACTTTAGTTATTTTCAACATATCAAGATAAAATTTTCACTAAAGAGTTCTCAAAAGCATGGAGATACAGGAAAAAATAATTTGATGATCATATTAAAATATAAGCCCCCCCCCCCAGAATTTCACGAACTGCGTCCTTATTAAAAATTTTAATTAAAAAACCCAATTTTTCAAATATATTTTTGCACATGAGGCAGAGTAATTAAGCCAGGAAACTTTTTTTTAAATTATCCGTTATTGAGCAAACTAAAAGACTATGAAAGAAAAATAGCGGCTTTTTGAGTGTTTATGCATTTTTTTGGAGATAAACCAAAATATTTTGGAATTTTCTCAAAAAATGCTCTTCTATGAACAAATATGAAAAGTAATACTAAAAAAAATAAAGTCCGTCAGGCAGGGGCTGCGTAAACTAAGTAGATTTCCCACGTGAAGTTTTACAATAGAGAAATTTCACGAGAGTCAAGCAGTTAAGTAAACGGCCAAACTAGCTTTTGGCGGGAAAGTCACCCGTCCGTTAGCGGCCCAGATATAATGAAAATGCAAATATCTCGGTTAATATTCAAGATAAAGAATAAATGTATATAACAATATTTATAGTAAATTTAATTTGCAATAATATTGATTCTGTACAATGTTTTGATCCGACGTATAGTAACGGAGATATTTTGAATTTTTGAAAATCCTCTCTCTAAACCCCCCCCCTCCCACTCGTCCGATTTCAGCCGTTAACGAACTTGATCTTTCTTTTTGCATAAAACGACTAAACATCGAGTTTGGTAACGATTAGACAAAAATTGCGACCTCTAGAACGGTAACAGACAAATATATAGATAGATAGATAGATATATTTATATATATATATATATATATATATATATATATATATATATATATACAGTTTTGAATGGACCTCATTTTCGTCATCTACTAGGTAGGATTGATGGACATTTGAAGAAAAATTCCGACATGAGTACAACCTCAATAGCTGATTTCCCTTAGGGGAAATCTGCTAAAATTAAATAATTGCTAATCTAGGTGTATGACCTTTTAAAAAGACTTACAAATTTAAAAACAAATTTTCCTTGGTTTAATTAAAATGTAATATTTATTTACAGAATGGATAAACTGGGAAGGATGCACATATAAGATTTAAAAAATTAAATTAAATGACAAATTATCATTTGAAAAACTTGAAGAATTGGATTATCTTAAATGTATTATAAAACTTTAAATATATTACCATTTAGTGATGCCTTCTTTTTGAAATTAAGAGGCATTGTTTTTGAATGTCAGTTAAGTCCTTTTCAGGGAAATTGTACACTTTACGAGAGCCTTTTGTTGTTGGTGCAGCGACACAAGCTATTACATTACATATGGGAATAAAATAAATATCTTCCTTCGAAGGCCAATAAAAAGATGGTGCAGGACCATGTGGGTGTAAGAATTTAACTTTAATATCACCTTCATTTTCGTGTTTCGACAAAACTTTTTTTTAAATTATGCGTTAATGTGCAAACTAAAAGACTATGAATGAAAAATAGCTGCTTTTTGTTATGTTTGTTTAATGCATTTATATGCTGTAACAAATTCAAAATTAAAACCAGTTTCTATAAAGTATTAAATCTATTTATGTCTGAAAGCTGAAAAATAATTATTAGTACTTATAAAGTAAAATTCAGTATTAGAGGAGAATATAAAAAATAATCATGTGCTATACAATTATGTCAAATAAAAAAATTATATTAAAATATTTACTGATTATTTAATGTATTATATTTCTTAAGTGAATTAAATTTATATATATTGTTTTTTTATGCAATAAATGAAAAATTTGGTTTATCTCCAAAAAAATGCATAAACACTCAAAAAGCCGCTATTTTTCTTTCATAGTCTTTTAGTTTGCTCAATAACGGATAATTTAAAAAAAAGTTTCCTGGCTTAATTACTCTGCCTCATGTGCAAAAACATATTTGAAAAATTGGGTTTTTTTAATTAAAATGTTTAATAAGGACGCAGTTCGTGAAATTCTGCGGGGGCTTATATTTTAATATGATCATCAAATTATTTTTTCCTGTATCTACATGCTTTTGAAAACACTTTAGTGAAAATTTTATCTTGATATGTTGAAAATAACTAAAGTTATGATTTTTTTTCTAATATAATGTGTGTCAAATAAGCAACCTTTGAAATGTCAGTTACACAAACTTTCTCAATACTTCAGCATTTTTTTTCACAAAAACTACTGGAGATATCAAAGTAAAATTTTATATTCTTCACAAGGAAGGTAAAAAGTGTTGTTAAAAAAATTGTCATTGAAATCTTCATCATATTGAAATATTGTTTTTATCTTCTTTATAATATGTAATACACTTCTTTTTTTTTTTAGTGTTCATGTAAGCACTGCAGTTTCTGATGATAGGAGTTATTCAATAGACTATAAACTTATGTTTTTACAAATTTTAAGTTCTGCTCTGTAAAAGAATTGAACCCTTTAAGTTATCCACAGTCCCTTTCTGTCAGTGGTCATCAAGAGACCTGGCGTTTGATTAATATGTCATCCGCTGTAGTGCTCATAGCAACTTACCAGCAACTACATACCTGACAAAATGAAAACCAATTTCCATAATAAGTAATAACTAACAAATAAAAAATAATTGGACTTGTTATTTCTTAAATAATTAACGTTGATTTTTCATTTATTTTATAAATATAGGAAAAAGAAAGGAACTAGTCATATAGTAGTATAATGATTATGTTATATACTATAACAAGTTATCAATAAAGGGTTGGAACCGCCAGTATAAATGATACTGTTGTCATATCTGTCTGTGAGGACCGACGACTGGCTGATGATGGAGTACAGATGGGAAGGCACCATCTTCAAGCTGTCTAGAGTTGTACTGAGGTAGTTGTCTGTTGGTTTTTTTTTTTTTTTTTTTTTTTTTCTTATCTGAGACCCAGCTTTCAAAAATGATGGTGATAAGGTAGTGTGACCTACCGGGGGCGAGAAGAGATAGTTCCCCTTCTGCTGAACTACGTTCCATTATAAGGGAGGTGGTAATGTTGAAAGGGTGAAATGGAACTCAATAAGGGTAGGTGACCCGGTAGCTGGTGGGTTGTAATGGGATAGGAAGAAAACGAAAGAAGAAAGGATAGGGATAGAAGGAGAGGAGATAAGAAGAAAAGAGAAAAGAAGGCCGCTGCGTCCAGTAAATATACCTAAGAAGCCGTAAGGGGCGCCCAAATTATCTACTAACCTAAACTAATCTAAACTAAACTATACTAAAAGAACTAAACTAGAACTAACCTAACTAAAACTACAGGGCTATATTAGAATGTGGGGCATGGGGGTTAGCCCTGTTTGTGAATTACTGACCGGACCTCGGACACTATATGGATGGGTGTCAGCAGCGGGTGAGATCGACTAGGGGCTCATCGAGACCAACCTGTCGCCATCTCACCGGCTGCTGAGGAGGGGGTATGGAGCGGTAAAGGGGGTTGTCTATATAGTGTAGGGAGTCAAAAAATTTGATGTGTCTGCGGGAGATGGTGTGGGATAGGGGTTCAAGGGAGAGGGTTTCATGGATTGTGTGGTTGGTGGAGCGTTGAAGGGATGTATGTTGAACTATTTTTCGGACTATGCCGTTTTGAAATTGTTGGAGGGTTTCGAGGGAGGATTTGGTGAGGTAATGTAGGACGAGGGAGCCATAGAGGACAGCGGGCTGGATGACGCCTTTCAGGATTAGTAATTTGAGGCGGAGGCTGAGGACCGGGGAGAGGAGAAGGTGATTAAGGGAAGTGAATTTGGTTCTTAGGTGTTGTATCCGTTTTCGTATGTGAGTGGAGAAAGTTAGGTGTCTGTCGAGTTTAATGCCTAGGTACGTTATGGAGCGGGACACGGGGAGGTCATTGTTGTCCAGTCTGAAAGTGTTGGGGACAGGGGTGCGTTTGTGATATGAGAATACTAGGGCATCTGTCTTCCTAGGGTTCACATGGATGTTTATGGAGCGCAGGTCGTCGGATATCGTCTGGCATGCAGATTCTGCCAGGGATAGTGCGCGGGATGGGTTGAGGGAGGTGCTAACAATGGCAATATCGTCCGCGTATGCGGCCACCTCAGTATTTGGAAACTGCCGACTCACTACCTTTGCGGTGTATGCCGTGAAGAGGGTAGGAGAGAGCGGGGAACCCTGAGGTACCCCTACTCGGAGAGGACGGGATGAGGAGAGGGATTCGCCGACTCTAACTTGAAAAGTTTGGCCGTCGAGGAAGGAGCGGAGCATGGCTAGGAGTTGGTTGGGGCAGCCATGCCCAATGAGGGTATTAAGGAGTTCGGCACGGTCGACAGAATCAAAAGCCTGAGTGCAGTCAATGGAAATCATCGCCGTAACGACGTTCCTGCAGAGGTTGTTAGCGTATATGCGGGCCAAAGGATGGAGGGAGCTGTGTTGAGGACAGAAACCGGAGTGCTCGTGGGGAATGAGGGATTTCTCCTCACAGAAATCCACAAGATACCGGAGGATTATACGTTCCAGTATCTTGGAGATATGTGGGAGGAGGCTGATGGGACGGTAGTGGTCGGGAGAGGTTCCATTTCTGGCTGGTTTTAGGAGGGGGACAACGATTGCGTGTTTCCACATGGAAGGGAAGTGACGTAGGCGGAGGCAGGAATTTAGGAGGTGGTTAAGATAGGACAGAGCCTTCCGCGGAAGCTGACGGAGTAGCACGTACTGCACCCCGTCCATCCCAGGGGACTTTCCTCCCTTGGTCCGGCGCAGGATGGCAGAGAGCTGCCTAGGGGAGGAGAACATGAAATTATCACCGCTCTCCGTCCCAGGCGCCTCATCAGTCTGACGGTACCTTGACCGATCTACCGCGGCCATATGTGCCGCTAGCATTTCGACCTGGTCTGTGGGACTCATCACACCTCTGCCGGCTTGGAGAAGAACAGTTCGCCTTTTGGTTATTCTGGTCTTCACCAATTGCCAGAACTTGCGGTGGTCACCGTGTGTCTGTCTGATGGTTTCGTGCCACTCCGCCGTCTTCCACTGGCTCATGAGGGTGCGGATTTGGGCAGTGAGGTTATTCAGGACGGGACGTAGGGCGGGGTTCCTGGTGCGATACCAGGAATTTTTAATGGTGTTCCTCTGCCTGATCAACTGAAGAACATGAGGGGAAGGCGGTTTGAGTCCTGGTGGTTTTCTCAAGACCTTGGGGATCGCCTGATCCGCAGCTTCCAGGATGATGTTTGTAAACTCGTCCAGCTTCTCTTCGAGGGTTTGGGCGTCACTGATCGTAGTGAATGCCGGCGTATTTGCGTACATAAGTGACTTGTATAGTTTCCAGTCACCCTTATGAAACGCGTAGGTGGTAGAAGTGGGTTTGGGAGGGCGACCTTGCAGCACATATAGTACTGGTCGGTGATCACTAGTGATACCAAGGCGAGACATTTAGTCACTATGTGGGGGATACGGGTGAGCATGAGGTCCAAAGTGGACATCCTATATGGCGTTTTGAAGGTGTGTGAATTTGGATGTATAACGGTGAAGCTAGAATGAGCTATTACTTCACCAGGGAGGTTGGTTGAACTATTATTCCAGGAAGTGTGTCTGGCGTTCAGATCCCCTATGACAAAATGATTTCTTTCTGTCTTAGCTACACTTAAAAGGGCTGCAAAATATTCTGGTTCGGCTCTAGGCCGTCTATACAGGCCGGTGATAGTGTACGTGTGGTTGGCTATAAGTACTTTCACCGTTATCAGATGTTGCTTCGACGGTATGGAGGGAGCGACGGGGTCCACTTCTTTAAATGGTATGCCGTGACGAATCAGGATGGCGAGGCCTCCGGCTCGGTCATCTCTTCCGTCGATGTCGTTCCTCAGGATGTTATAGCCAACCACCTTAAAAGGTTTAGAAGGGGTTAAGCGGGTATCACATAACACCGCTATCGAGGGGTCATATTTCTGAAGAAGAGCTTCAAGCTCGGACAAACGTTTGGTGACTGAAGATATGTTGAAGTTCAGTATCGAGTAGGGCCTGACCATTATTTGGCCATGGATTCTTTGAGAGTCTGGACGAGTGCTGTAACGGTGGTAAGAAGGGTGTTGATCATTCCTCTCATGTCGTCTAGCCAAGGAGGGTTGAAGTAGGTCATCTGCTGGTTATAGGCTGGCACCGGTTCCGGGGCGAAGCAGGCAGAGGGGGGTGTGGGGTGGGTAATGGATGGGGAGGGGTGTTGGGGTTTGCAGAGGGTGGAGGTGGGGGCCTGACGAGCAGTCCAGGCGTTGTGGGTAGGGGCGGGAGCGGGGATATAGGTGAGCTCAGGGGCACTCTTCTTGGCGTGGAGCCTCTCGAGTAATTCGAGCATGGCGGTGCACTTTCTGAAGGAGGCGGGGTGTTTCTCGCCGCAGTTGGCGCATCTTAATGTATTCTCCTGCCTATTGCAGTTTGCAACTGAGTGTTCGCCGGAGCAACGCACACACTTGAGGGGCAATCGACAATATGCCTTCGTGTGCCCAAACCTTTGACAGGCATGGCACTGGGGGATGTCTTGGGTAGGTTTATATTCCCTGACCCGAATTAGGATGTTATTGATGGCTTTAATGTCCCTCAAGTGTTTGCTGTCATAGTCTGGCTGGAACGTGGCCAAGATGGGCTCAATGTCCGTCTTGGTCCCGTCGGCAGCCGTACGGCGCATGCGTATAACGCTAATTAGTTTGGGGTGTTTAAGTGCCTCATGTACTTCTAATATAGGGTGCTCCTTTTCCAGGCCCAAAATTAGGAATTTCTTGTTCCTCTTGGTGCCCCTGGGCGCAAAGGTATGGTGGAGTACTGAATTTGTGGGCTGTCGGTAGAGGGAGAGGATAGCGTTGTAGGTGGGGGTGTTTTCGGACAGTATACGAAGCTCGTATCTCGTAGGCTGGATGCAAAAGGTGGTGATATTGTTCCGCCTGAGATGTGCCGATACCTCGGAAGCTTCGTATACTGACCGAGGGAGTATTATGGGAGGTGGGGCTGGTTCTTTTTAGTCGGTTTGTCAGTAGTAATATTGTTGTTCTGTGTGAGAGGGGTGAAAGAGTTAGATGTCGTGGTGGGTGTTGGTGTGTTGGGTGTGTCAGTTTTCTTGTTCTTCCTGCCTTTCTTGGCTTGGACTTGAGTGAAGCCGTCAGCGTCGGCAGTGTTCCTCCTTTTTTGGTGCGTCCTCCTTTTGAGAGGCTCGGAACCGGCGGTGCTGACGACGTCCATGGCCTCGGAAGACAGGTGGGTCGAGGTAGAGGGGAGGGGAGTGATCGGGCGTGTGTTGGAGGTTGTGATTGGTTGGGTGGGAGTGACGTCATCTCGAGGAGGGAGGGGGGGTTTTATACATCAGTAGGTTTTATACATATACTCAGTAGGTTTTATACATATATTCACCGTATTAGGTCAAGGCTTATCCACCATTCATTCAACTAATGTAACTAAACAGACATAGACCAAAACATAAACAACCTAATATGGTGATTAGATGTATAAAACCTAATGACCAAGGACTACTAACTGAGTACAACTCTAGACGGCTTGAAGATGGTGCCTTTGCATCGAAAACGCTTGCCAACTGTACTCGACCATCCACCAGTGATGACGGTTTTCACCGACAGACATGACACCATTATGTAAATTGTTAAAACTACCTTTTACATACATAATTTGTAAATTGAATCACGAGGGAATTAATAACACTCTCTCGATGTGAGTATTATTAATTTCCTTCCTAGGAAGGATTTTTTCATATGTAAATTATTATTACTCTAGGTTCGTGCTACCTCATTGATTGATTTAATTTACAAGAATGGTCAGGCAGGAGTAACCAAAGCTTCTGTTACTATTGTGTTTGACAACAAAGACAGAGACAAGAGTCCTATTAATTATGAACAATATGATGAAATTACTGTTACTCGGCAGGTAACTTCCTACTTTTTTTATTATTTTTTGAATGTTGAATAATTCTACTAGGGTTTTTTACTTGTAAACCCAACTTTTATTTTATATCTTACTCAACATCTTTAGTCCAGACTTTCCACTTATTTCTTTTCAATGGTTGAATTATTAATTCATTTTTATTTTTGAATGGAATGGCTGAAATTGGACAAATGGGAGGGTAGGAAGCTTTAGAGAGGGGGTAATTTTGTAAAATCTGTGTTGTTACTATGTGTCAGATCGAAAAATGTTAGAGGACCAATCTTACTAGGTTGTTACAAAAATCCTTGTGCATATACAATTCTTATGTCAATGTTTACATTAACTAATCCTCTAATTATTTATGTACGCCAACTGTCCCTGCCTTTCATTCAGTTTATTAAATTTCACTAGAAATGTCGGAAGAAAAATTTGTCATCCGCGGCCTTCTTAGGCATTATTTGAAAAAAGGTTTTAGTGCAAAGGCCTCAGCCGAGGAAATTTGTGCAGTGGAAGGGGAAAGTGTGGTGCATCGAAACACGGCCGCATTTTGGTTCAGGCGGTTTAATTCTGGGAATACAAGCCTTGAAGATGAACCTAGATCAGGTCATCCTTCAGTCGTCGATGATCCAGTGCTACTTGAGTCTGTTGGTCGGAATCCACATGTCACAACTCGAGGATTAGCCGAAGAAATGGGAGTTTCAAATGCTACAATAAGCCGGCATTTCAAAAAGCTTGGTGTCCAAAACGTCCGTTCAAGGTCAGCACCTCATGACTTATCTGCATCCCAAGCCCAGTTATTTCAGCAAGACAACACCCCTGCTCATCGCTCATGATTAGTTAAAAAAAAAATTTTCAGAAATGAACGGGATTAGTGTCTTGCCTCACCCTTCTTACTGCCCAGACGTCGCACCGTCTGACTATGGACTTTTCAGGTCAATGGCGCATTTTTTGAAAGGTCGGCGCTTCGAAAACTTTGATGATGTCAAATCTGGATGCGATGAGTTCTTTGCCTCGAAAACTGCAGAGTGGTATCAACATCAAATACAACTTTTGGCTGAAAGATGGGTTAAAGTAGTTGAAAATGAGGGTCTGTATTTTGAAGAATAAATTTGATTTCTAAATTTTGTACTCACATTTGAATAAAATTAATTTTGTGAACAAGGACTTTTGTAACAACCTAGTATTGCAAACTTAATTTTCAAGACATTATAATATATATTTTTTCTCAAAGTTGAGTATTAAGCAAGTTATTTGTATGTTTTTTTTTTTTTTTCAGTCTTCAGGAAATCTCTATTATTCATTTGATTTACTTAATTTAATTTACTAAATAACATCTCATGTTCAATATTTAAACTCATGTTTACATAAACTTCTATCTATGGGAAAAACAGAGAATAGAATATGAATCGAGATACGCAGCTTGTCATTCCTGCATGTAGGGAAATCTGCTTAGTTTATGCAGGTCACTTGTGACAAACTTTTATTTGCTTAAATGATATCAGGTTACATGGCTTCTTAGAGGCATTACTAAAGAATCTGGATCATCAAGTTTTATTACTCCACCAACTTTAATCTGATTAAAATTTAGCTTATTTCTTAAATGAATAGACTTACAATGTTCATACACTATGACGATAAACATTTTAACAATAGGGACAAACAGTACCCAAAAAATAATTTTAATTGCATTGTGAAAATACAAATATTTAGTGAATGCCCACCATTTTTCTAGACAGTGAAGCTCTAGGAATTTATTTTGATGTCTGCCACTACATAAATTCCCTTGTCCATATGGAAATTGGAAGAAAAATGTGTGTTGTGAAAGGAATCTAGGAAACTTGGGATATCATGGTATAATAGAGCTTAAGATTTTTTTTTTAATAAACTTTTTGTACTTTATTGAACCTAATAATTATGTTTCCTACCCACCTTGTATCAAATTATTCATAAATAAAATGGAAAATTTATTTTATAACATCTCTTTTTACAGATCTTCACAGATTTTATAATAGTTCTCGTTACAGATTTCTTCATCGGGAAAGAATCGGTATATGATTAACGGCTCATCAGTTACTAATAAAGCTGTAGTTGATTTTTTTAGTTCCATCCAATTGAATGTGAACAATCCCCATTTCCTTATTATGCAGGGTCGCATCACTAAAGTACTAAGCATGAAGCCTCCTGAGGTAAATAACAATTCCTTATTTATTTTTTTCCAAGAACTCTTTGCATGAATGTACTCTCCTAAGGAGAGGTTTGGTTTTATATACATAAAGATAATTAATATTGAGGTACAAATAAGTTTTGAGGGTTTTTTTGTAGTGTTAAAGCTTAATTGACAGAAATAGGAAACTTTATTTTATTCAAAGTATTGTCCAGCATTAGACATACCTTTTCCACATCTTTCTGGCAGCAAATGGATACAATGTTGACAAAAGTTCTTGTCTTCCACGAATCGACCAAATTGTTGTCTTCTCCATAAGGCGTTAAGTGTTGCTTGGCCAGGCCATTGACTGGACCAAGTGGTAGTCAGAAGGAGCAATATCTGGTGAATACGGCGGGTGGCATAGGACATCCCATTGAAGTGCCTTCAAAGTGTCCTTGACGACTTTTGCAATATGCAGCAGAGCGTTGTCATGCTGAAAGATCACTTTGTCATTTCTTTGGGCGTTTGAGATTCAAAGCTCGGCTCAACTGCATCAATTGTTGTTGATACCATTCCACAATGATGGTTTCGTTAGACTAGAGTGGCTCATCTCAGATAACTCCCAGCCCACCAGATGCACAGCATATCTTCTTTCCATGAATATTCGGTTTTACTGTTGGAGTTGATACATGGCTGGTTTAACCCACAATTTTCTGAACTTTGGGTTGTTGTAGTGAATCCACTTTTCATTCCTCGTTACGATTTGATTAAAAGAACCCTTCCGCTTTTGTCTATGTAGCAGTTGTTCATACATGAAAAGACAGCATTCGTCATTTCGTGGCTTGAGTTCATGGTGAACACAATTTCCTTGTTTTTGCACCATACCCATGGCCTGCAGATGGCTTGAAATCTACTGTTCTGTCAGTCCCAAGGTTTTAGCGAACTCTACTCGAAACTGGCATCAATTGTGCCTCCAACTCAATATCTTCGTGCTTTTCTGGCCTCTCTTCACGTTCTTTGTAACTGGTATCAAAATCACCACTTTTAAAACGTTGGAACCTGTACTCACGTGTTTTTGCTGGAGCATGTTCCCCAAATGCTTTCCACAGCAATTGATATCCACCAGCTGCGCTTTTCTTCAAATAAAAACTATTAAGCAGGGCTTCCCACAAATTGTGTTTTTTTGACACAAAGGCTGATACGGTTGGAGCACAAAGAAAGTTTGTTGTTTACCCTTAAGGGAAGGCCAGGTACTGATTTCTAGAGCGGTTTAATGAGGCTTCAAAATAAATATAAACATAAAATGGTCCGATGGAATTTAATACAAGTTATGTAACCTTTTATAAATCCCTCAGAACTTATTTTACCCCCAAAACGATAAACAAAAAAAATATTTAAAAAATTAATAATTGTAATACAATTAATAACGATGTAGTAATTGTAAATTACTTGAGTCCAGTTAAACTCTGAGAAGTTTTTAGCAGATTTTCCTTAAGAGAAATCAGCTATTGAGGTTGTACTCATGACGCAATTTTTGAAAAATGTCTTCAAATGTCCATCAATCCTACCCAGGAGATGACGAAAATGAGGTCCGTTCAAAATTATATCTATCTATCTATCCGCGTGTGTGCGTGTGCGTGCGTGCGTATTGTGTTATTCTTTTTGGAGTTTTGGTCAATGTTGGTGAAATAAATTTTAGTTTATGCCGATATTTCGAGAATCTTTATTTTCTCTTCTTCAGGGCTACAAGATTACAGGTACTACTTTATAATATTGCACATTGTTATTACATATTATTGTAAAAGGGTGTTTTTTTTTTCTTATTATTACTTGCCAAGACTAAAGATACCTACAAACTATTACACATGGCTATTGCACTAGGACTAGGGTTATAGTAACCTTCCTTGTTTTGTTTACACAGCCTTTTGTATGTTTTGTATATCTATAGTATAATGTCTTTGTTTGTTGAACTATATTACAATTGTTGTACTGTAGCCGCTATATCATGATAGAACTATTTCTATGTGTTTCAACAATTATTGCTATAATTTGTTAAAGCTATCCACACGCCGCGTTAAGACCATTATGTTATTGTCTCTTATATTATTTTACAACAGCCACTGCTATGTACTATTACAATTATTGCCATAAAGTCTAAGTTGGGTTAGTAGTAATATACATACCAAGTTTCATAAAATTCGGTTCAGCCGTTTATGTGTGAAAAGGTAACAAACAAACAAACACACACCGAAGAAACAAAATTCAGTTATGGTGTCTATGACATGCGAAATGAAAAGTTATCCGTGAAATTTCAAAAAGAAAATCAATGTTGAGTTACCAAACTCAATTATTAGTTGTTTTATGTTACATAAACAACACTGTTATATATTCCTTATTCGAAGCTTAAATACCATATGAGTTATATAAAAAAAATATGTAATTAATCAGATTGAAAATGTAGTTTTCTACTATTGTTGTTCTATACATTTTCTCTTAACCCAAATATTAAGCGTATTATTTGAGGAAGATTTTTTTTTTTTTTTTTTTTTTTTTTACATGAAATTATGATGTGAAAGTTATTATTTGCATTTTCCTTTACTATGATTAATGTTTTCTTCCTTTTCTGCTCTACTAGGATGGTGGGCTCTTTTAGCAGATTTCCATTAAGAAAAATCTACTATTGAGGTTGTTCTAATGACACAATTTTTGAGAAATTTCTTCAAATGTACCATCATTAGTCAACCCCAAAGATCATATTAGTTAATGCCTGAAATTGCTCGAGGAATAGGGGAGAGGGGTTTAGGGGTAGAATTCGAAAAATCAAAATATTGTTGTTATGATGAGTTGGATAGAAAAATGTTATAGTACCAATCTTGTATAACTGTTGATGACCTACAATTTTTGTTCTATTCATTTTTTTCGCAACTCATACATAAAGCGAGTTATTCTTACTTTCTTGTCTTTAGTCTTCAGTGAACCCCTACTACTAATATAATTTTGGCTTAGAAATAGAGAATATATAGTGATATGACATTACTAGTATGCCATTTCAGCACGTGGAAAATCTACTTAGTTTAAAATGTGTGTCGAATTATTCTTTGACCATGTAGTCAGTGAGATTAGTTTCGGCTCCATAGAGAATTTGTTTATTACTGTCAATCACTGCTAATGATTGCAACGAATTTTAAATTTGTTGCTGCAATTTAAGAGCATATTACTATAATGTGATTAATTGCTGCTGAATTCCTACTTTATGAATTATTTACAAATATATAATAATAAATTAATTGTTTTTTCAGATTTTGTCTATGATTGAAGAAGCTGCAGGTACAAGAATGTATGAAAATAAAAAATCTGACGCACAAAAGACCATTGAGAAAAAAGATAGTAGACTTAGGGAAATAAATGATGTAAGTAAATAATTAAAAATAGTAAATAAGCTTTCTTGATGTTTTATTAAAATTATAAATCCTTTGAAGTACAACTACTAAGGAACTATTTTCTATATATGAAAATCTACTCGTTCAATTGGGGGGGGGGAGTAGTATTACTATTAATAGAACCTCATCATGGGATCAGTCTTCAGTTCAGTGTTGAGGAAATAGAGTATGCATGAAGATGAATGCGTTTTATAAATTAAAAAAAAAATCACTACATAAAATGCTTTATGTTGCAGTACACCTTATTTCAGAGGCTTTTTCAAAAACAATTTAGAATTTTTCATTGCTTTTTTGTGTTGTGTTTTGAAGTAGATTCTGAAATTGATTCAGTTTTGAGAAGTAGTTGAACAGAGCTTAGAAGATAATTAATAAATGAGACTAGTTTGGCATTTATAATATTTGTGGAAAGTTTAAGTTCTCATTTAGCGGACAGTCTCAATGGAAATTGTGACTAGCATATAGGTGACAATAGGATTAGACTTCCCAAATAACTATTTACTCGGTTCATTGTGATAGTGAGGTCTCCAACGGGGATCATTGGAAGTGTAATAATGTAGACATTTTTGAAGTCGTAGAATTAAAATTGATAAAATCCATCCAAGCACCGACATCAGTGCACAGTTGTAGAGGAATAAATTATGTATTGGAAATATTATTGTTTTGGGTCTCTTTATAAAGTTGTTATGTGCACACATATGCATATCTTGTTCTACTCTTTTCAATTTTGTTTTTATTTTTGCATTAATATATGATCACAGAAATTGACACAATTTATTTCATAGCTGGTGGTCATAAAAGTGTCTCCTTCAGAATTTTTTCTTTTTTGTAGTGCTTAGAACTATGACAGGTTTAGGCCTCCCTCCTCAAAATTACTTAACTCCTGGTTGCAAGGGATGGGAAACGCCTTAGTAACCTGGCCTAATTAATGACAGTAGTAGGATGCACATTAAATATATATATTGTAATAGTATGTATTTGTGCTATTTTGAAATTTACTTTTTCTCTCATTAATTTGAAAGGAAATGTTTAGGACTCTTGTTTAATTTAGAATCCCTGGAATTTATTTCCGGTTATTGAGTTTTCAAATATACGTATTTCCCCCGCCCCCTCTGTTTTCCTTCAATTTTTCCTTTTAGTAGTTGTGTTATTGCCTTATATAAATTCTAAAATTACTTTTACTTCTATAATATGCTACCTTTATTTATGTAATGTAGGATTCAGACAGGAGACAAGAAATATATTAAGTCATTTTAAATTACTTCACTTTAAAAGTAAATGGAATTTAAATTAAATGTATAGCTCTACTAGTACTGTATCATATTGACTTTGGTATTTCTTTTTCTTTGTTGTGTAACAGGATTCTTATTATTAATAGTATTCCGAAAGAAACAATCAATTCATGTTTAGGGTTCATTGATTTTAACAAGGTCTCTCACGGTCTTGCCTGTGTATGTCTGTCTGTGTTGCGCTCCTTTTAAACTTTACAATGAAATTTGGTAAGAATGTATATGAAGATATCTTGAGAGTTTCAAATGTTGTTATTGTTGTCCCAATACAACTATCAACATTTGAATTTTTCAATTTCAAAATGGCAGATGAAGAATAGAGAGCTGGTTGTCATAATCGTAACATAATCAATAAAATTTACTCCCTTATAACCCCCACTCCCATTTGAACCTATAAATTTTAACATAGCCTATAATCGGTAAAAAATTAATGCTGATTCACATACCGAGTTTTTTAAATTCGGTTCAACCGTTAGTGCCCAATAAAATAGTTGGCTCCCGTTTTAGTTTTTTGTGTACATCTCGATTATACTTTGTTATACGGCAAGATGAATTTAACAAAAGTTACTCTAAATAACAGAATAAACAATTTTTGTCATGAGCGTATGTGTCGAAAAACCAATAGGAAACGAAATATTGCTATTTTTAATTACAGTCCTCCCTTACAACCCCCCTCCTGCTCCCCCTTTGAAATGTTGGTACAGTTTATAATCATGTAGGAGGGAGTTACCACTAATTCACATACCGAGTTTTGTTTAACTCGGATGAGTCTTTTGTCCCAAATAAAATTGTTCACTTCCGCTATAGGTTTTAGCGTTTATATTTCGGTATACGAAAAAAGTGTATATAACAAATGTTACTCTAAAGAACAAAATAAACAACTTTTGTTATGTTCATATTTGCCGAAAAACCAATAGGAAACAAAATATCGCTATTTTAAATTTCTGGCTTCCCTTATAACCCCCACTCCTGCCCGTCCCTAGAAATGTTAGTATGGCTTGTTATAATGAAAGTGTTAGTGCTAATACATATACCGAGTTTTATTTATTTCGGTTTGGTCTTTTGTCCCAAATAAAATTGTTCACTTCCGCTATAGGTTTTAGCGCATATATCGTTTATAATTCGGTATACGAAAAAAGTGTATATAACAAAAGTTACTCTAAATAATTAAATAAACAACTTCTGTTATGTTCATATTTGCCGAAAAACCAATAGGAAACGAAATATGGCTATTTTTAATTTCTGGCTTCCCTTATAACCCCCACTCCTGCCCGTCCCTAGAAATGATGATATGGCTTGTTATAATGAAAGCGTTAGTGCTAATACATATACCGAGTTTTATTTATTTCGGTTGGGTCTTTTGTCCCAAATAAAATTGTTCACTTCCGCTATAGGTTTTAGCGTATATCTCGTTTATAATTTGGTATACGAAAAAAGTGTATATAACAAAAGTTACTCTAAATAACAAAATAAACAACTTTTGTTATGTTCATATTGGCCGAAAAACCAATAGGAAACGAAATATCACTATTTTTAATTTCTTGCTTTCCATCTAACCGCCACTCCTGTTCATCTCAAAGGATATTAATATAGCCTAAAGTCTAAGTTGGGTTAGTAGTAATATACGTACCAAGTTTCATAAAATTCGGTTCAGCCGTTTATGCGTGAAAAGGTAACAAACAAACAAATAAACAAACAGACACCAAAGAAACAAAATGCAGTTATGGTGTCTATGACATGTGAAACGAAAAGTTATCGTGAAAATTCGCGAAAAAAATCAATGTACAGACAGAGGTTACATACATATATACAGTCTCGTTAGTCTGTTAACGCTCTGGCGGTCACAATTTTTGTTTGATCGTTACCAAACTCAATTTTTAATTGTTTTATGTAAAAAGAAAGATTAAGTTCATTAATGGCTGAATTCTGACCAGTGGGGGGGGGGGAAGTTTAGAAAATTCGAAATATATGCTTTATATTCTGATATATTTCAGTAATTGTTTTTCTTTCTGGTGAGCCGTTGGCAGACCTGTTTGTTTACATTTGTGAAGCTTCCCACCTGGAGGGGAAAGATTTCTTTTTATCATTTTTATTTATTAACTTAATATTCACAGTGCTATTGTGTTAGCAGTATGCAAGTTTATCTATTATTAATCTGCACGAGGGAAATCAGCTTAGTTTACTCCCTGTGTGCCCCTGCGTGACGGACTTTCTCATTTATTTCTATTTTTATATAAATAGTAAATTGTGATGTACATATGTATTGTACATATGTATACATGTATTGTACATATGTATATATGTATGTACATATGTATTTGTACATATTGTGATGTACATATGTATTGTACATGGCAAGCTACTGTGACATTATATTTGTGACTTCCATTTTTAGAATGTTATTACAAAGGACCTTCCCCATGAGCATTCAATTCTTAGCAATAAATAATTGTTTTCATTATTTAATTCTTGATAATTAGCTGCCCTTTTTAATTTCTGAAATACTATCCTTGTTATTACACTTTCTATTAAAACAATTGTAATTCTTTTAAATATTTGCTGTTTTTATTTTATTTTTAAATGCTGTTAGCATTCTGTCAGTTTTGGCGTTTATAATAAACCTTGAGTTGTGTTGGAGTCCTGTGGTCAATAATAATTTATTTAGTGATAAACCTTGTGAGATCCATAGTCTCACTAGAAAAGGGTGGACCCTGTACATAAACCATTTCATTCCGACTAGCTAAAGTAAGTAAATAAATACATACTTTATTTTTTTTCAGGATTTTTCTTTAGCAAAGGGAATATTATGGTGGCATTAATGGTATTTATAATTTTAATTCAAACTATAATAATGAATACTTTTCTATAAAAAAGAAATAAAAATTCACTTCTAGTTAATGGAAATAAATACCTTACTCTTACCTGTATTTTTAATACAATCCTATTATTATCAATGTCTATTAGAAATTTACTTGAATAAATAATGAATGAAATAAAAAAAAATGTAAATAACAATTATAAAATACAACAACAACATAAATAATAAAACAAAAAGTATTATTATTCATTCAGCATGAATATATTATACCTAAAATAAATAAATAATATATATAAGTACCTTCAAATTCATAAATTTTATTGTTGATATATGTTTGTCATTGCCACAGTGCTTTGAGAAAATCACTTTCTCTTACACATTTGGTCTCTTTTTTTGGTTGGGGGGGGGGGGGGAGGTAGCAATATGAGCTAAGACCTTTAAAAACTTCTTTCTAAATGAAGTGTCATGGATTCTCATTTGTGGCAATAAGAATTTATTTAGTTACAAACTCACTAGATAAAACCCTTATTCTCACTCTGGCAAAATCATAGTTACTCGAGTATAATCTATCCTTTACCCATTGGTAGCATAAAGAGGATGTTAATAGAATACTTATTTTTTAACAGATTTACCTTAAGGAAAATCAGCTATTGAGGTTGTCCTCATGTCGCGAGTTTTGAAAAAAATTCCTCAAATATCCATCAATCCTTCCTAGGAAATGACAAAAATGAGGCCCGTTCAAAATTTTATATCTATGTGTATATTTGTCTGTTACCCCTCTAGCAGTTGCAACTTATGTTTAATCATTACCAAACTCGATATATAAGCATTTTATGCAAAAAGAAAGATTAAGTTCATTATTCACTGAAATCGGACTGGGGGGAGGGGTGGGGCTTAGAGGAGAGGAATTTTGAAAATTCAAAATATCTTCGTTATTATACATTGATAGAAAAATTGTATAGAAACAATATTTCAAATTTAATTTCCTATAATTTTTTTTTAAATACATATTTTCTCTATCATGAATATTAACCGAGATATTTGCCTTTTTCAGTTTTCAGCCTTCAGCAAACCCCCCCCCCCCCTCCCCCTCCAATTCTACTCATGCCACATAAACAATACCCTATCATATAATAAACTACTTTATTTGAAGCTTAAATACCAAATATTATTTCAAGAGACCTTTATTATGCACGATATACGTTCAAATTTGTTGGGTGATGATGTCATCAATTAGGATTTTACGTTCCTGTTTGGAAGATGTTTCCTTGATCTATACCATACTCTATATTTAACTGTTTCAGTCAACACTAAAGATCATATTTGTGATTCGTTGAAATTGTGTCTGGAATATAGGGGCATTTCGAAAATTCCAAGTACTGTCATTATTATGATTCAGATCGTAAAATGATATTGGGCCAATGTTGTTAAACTATTGACGGTCTACAATTATTGCATTATTTATTTTGTCATAACTTAAGTATTCAGTGAGTTATTCGTACTGTTTTGTTTTCTGCCTTCAGTCCCCCCCCCCCCTCCCACACCCACCGTTCCCTGTTGTGATATCAAAAGTAACACGTGATCCCCCCCCCTCTTAAATTCTTGGACTGCTAAAATTTGAGTGATTTGAGATAAAAATTATTCTGATTCATTTTAAATTACAGTGCTAGATATAGTAAGTAGTTTTCAATAAAAATTAATATGTTATATTCAAATATATTTCAGTAATTTCTTTTCTTTCTGATGAAGAATATTTCTATATATCTGTTCAGCTATGTTTATTCCTGTTCTGTTTGGCAGATCTGTTTGTTTGCAATTCAGACGCTTTCTATTGGGAGGTTATTAAAATAGACTAAAATATTTCTCATTACTGTTCGTATTTATTCACTTAATATTGTTGGGGTTAAGTGTTACCTAGATTTATCTATCCCAAAACTTCATGAGGGAAATCTGCTTAGTTTATGCAGCCCCTGCGTGACGAATTTTATTGTAATTTTAGCCCTTCAATAAGTACTAGTTTATCTTTTATTTTGCCGTTGTTTTTAACTTTCCCCAATCGCATGTTACATCATTAGGAGTATTTTGAATCATATTCATTAAAAGATTCTAATTTATATTTAGCAAGAATAATAGTATTTTCTAATTTTTCTTTAAGCCCAATCTTATTTATTATATCAAGATTGCTTTTGATAGTCCTTTGGAATTTGCATCAAAATCCTTAGCTAATTTCTGTGTGGGAGACTACATAGCAGACAAAAAAATAACAATTACAGTAGTCTTAGAGGGTGGTTATCTTTGTGTAGCTTAAAGTGGTAATAATAATATGTATGTTGCTGTTTAATTTATATGCTGGTCTTTCATTTCAATGAAAGGCCTTATTAAGTAAGGTGTGACTGTAGTTGAATATATTAATTTGTTATAACCTGTTTTATATAATTTTATAGCTTCTGTTTTTGACTGTATTGCTGCTAGAGGTACGGCACTTGCTAAAATAACTTAAACTAGAATGAACGAATATGTTGGTTGCTCAAATGCCAATTGTCAACTGTTTTATTGTTCTTTTTTCTTAAACATATGGTATAATTAAAAGTACAAATTTAGAACATATGATTCAATTTAATAAAATTGTGAATTAAAAACAGGTGATTCCTAAATGAAAATAATTCACTGAATAGCTTCGTTAACACATTGCGTGCGATTGTGAAATTACTATTTTTTTCTCAGGAGCGATTTATGTTTTTTACTATTTTAAATCAAAAACATGTTTATTTAACAAATAACCTAGCTTATATGCCTACCAACACATTTTTTAATGGTAATTAACTTATTTAATTAGCTCCTTGCCTGGCAAGGAGCTCGCTACCAGCAGACGTCGCCGGTTAGGCAACCCGCAAAGTACATGATCGGTTTAAAATAACAAGCAATGAAAACGGGTTAAAATAACACATTATTCGTTAACAAATAAATTTATTATTTCTATATTGTGTATTGCATTACCTATTACATAATAAACATCAATTGTTTAATTGCATACTATTCTTACAGGTGATAACAGTTTACAGATATACAAATACATATTATACTGTAATAACTTCTCTCCTACCATGGTACAATTTAAAACAGGTCTCAAGACAAAGCCTGGGTTTTTTCAGGACATTCGGGGCAATAATAAATAGTTTGGTTTCTCACTTTTTTCCCGTCTTCTCCGATGGCCTTACTGCATTGCATACAGTTTTTTTGCTTATTCCCTTTACCCGTGAATGGGGTAAAACTAGGGAAATGCAGCCATTTTGTGGGTATTTTCGGGGATAAGGGAATCACAGGAGTTTTGAATGATATTAATTTATCATCTATTGCAAGGCGAAAGTCCCTTGGTCAGAACCCCTTTTTTCACACTTCGTTTTTCCATTTTTCAAAATTTTGATACCTATAAATAATACAAACCATCATTATTATTATTATTTTAAAAACCCATAAAAATAATATGCTTTATAATGTGTTAAATACGTTAAAAATCACAGTAATAATGCTTACCTTAAAAAAAGAAGAATTTTCTGATAAAACTTGAAAAAAATCCACTAAAATCGGAAACGAACTACACTGTTAGATGCAAGACACTTGTCTGAGGCGAATGAAGACATCCGGAGTCGGTTTTAACTAGCGTACCCCCTCCAATTCCAGTTGGGAATACCCAGGGCAGCTCCTTGCCAGGGAAGGATGTCGCTACCTGGGTTGGGACGGCCCTCCTTGCCTGGCAAGGAGCTCGCACGGGATGTGTTAACCAATATTTATGAGTTTTCATTGTACTACTAATTTCCAGATGGTTGCAGATCAAATTAATCCGAAAATTCAGCGAATGAAAGATGAAAGAACTCAATATATGGAACATCAAAGAATTCAAAAGGAGTATGAGCAGTTGGCAAGGTTAAATACAGCTTGGTGTTATGTAGAATGTCAGGTGAATAGCTGTTCATTGTTTATAATTTAAGTGTTTATTCCTTATTTGTGAAACTTACTCTAATGGGATCTTTTCTGAATTAAAACTTCTAGTGCAATTATCCCTAAGGTACTAATCAATTAATGGGTTCTGCCAGTATATAGTAAAAAAAAAATAATATAATTTTTATTGTCACTTTAAAAAAATGAAATATGCATTTTCCTAGTATTCAGTTGATTTAACAAACTTACTCATAGATATTCCAAGTCATCGTTCCTGAATTTTGCAAAGATACAAACATTGTACGTAAGTTATCTGGAATCGTGTTAAGATGGATTCAAACATTTTGAAAAGGGGGCAAAAACAGTTGATTCTGTGAAAATTTGGAAACTGATATTTTTAGCATTTACAATACTTTTTTTACTTTGTAGAAATAAAAAGAAGAAAAAAAACTACAACCAGATGATTACTTATCTTTTTTGAAGGCAGCAATTCACTTATAAAAAAAACTGATTATTGTTGTCAAAATTACTGATTATTGTTTTTCTCATAAGTAGGTGCTTGGCATCTATGGCAATAGGGATTCTTATCAGATTCTTACAAGGTTATAAACACGGTTTTATATATATATATATATTTAAAATTACCAACAATGTTAACGTTCAACCATTATTTAATTTATTGGATTTAAAAATCAACAGTACAGTTGCATTGCAGGTTAAAGTAATTAAAAACTAGCAAAAAAAATAATGACTTAGTGGATAGTGTTGCAGTCCATGTTGGACATTTCATTTTACCTTTTGTGAAGTCTTTTTAGACAACAGTATCTCCTCAACTGTCATTGTACATTATTTATCATGTCTAAGGTTTTAATATTCTTTTTTTTTTCTTGCTTTCTCTTCTTACAGAACACCTACGAAGAATCTTTGACACAACTTCATGAATCTGAAGAGCAGCTCACTTTGTTCCAAAATAAAATAATTTCTAAAACTGAGGCAATTAAAACAATTGATAAAGAGATAGCTGAAATACAATCAATTCGAGATAAGGAAACTGGAGGTCAACTCCAGATACTCGAAAATGAATTAAAAGAATTGGAGAAAGTTGAAGCTAAGGCTTCAGCACTAGTAAAGAGTGCCAAAGAGAATATTTCACTTGAAATGAAACATTGCAAACAACTTGAAAAAAATGTTGAAGATGATGAAAAAGTATTACAAATAAAAAGGAAAGAACTAGAAAAAACAGAAGCTACTTTTGTCCAGCTAAAAGAAGCAGAGAAACAAGATGCTGAAGCTCTGGCTGCTGCACAGAAGACATTTCAAGCTGTTAGTTCTGGACTTTTAGAAAACACAGATGGAGAGAATGCAACATTACAAGATCAGTTAATGGGTATAATATATTTCTTTTACTTTATTAAAATGATTAATACCACCTTGTATTTCTCTAATATTCGTGAAATAGAATTGAAGTATTGTCTATTGTCTTTTTTGTCTGATATTTATTGCTGAAGCTGCTGCCCTTGATATCTGCTTAACAGATAATTGTACATTACTTTTTACTTTATATAGTAACTAGCTAAGGTATCCGGCTTCACCTGATAGTATTTTTTTTTGGGCTTTACTTTGTACAATATTTTTACATTTTCTCGTCTCAATGCTTAGGATTTACACCAGAGTCCAGTTTGCTGGGGCAAATGTTAACAATTTGTTCTGTACTTAATTCTACAAAATACACAATATTTTTATATTACCCCTTTGCATGTATCTTTTTTCATATATAACATAATCATAGATTATCGTATTAATCATATTATTCATATGGTTAATACAATAATCTATTAAAATAATTTATGGATAGATTAAAATAATTAATTAAATAGCTTAAACAACTCACTGCTTTATAGTTAACTGCCTTTTTGACATATTCTACACATTTTTGAAGGATGCATGGGAAGGACAAGTAAAACATAAACTTTGGAAAAATAAGTATTATTTAAGTCCTTTTGCAAAAATCAGGAAGCAACCACACAACTAGTTGAGAGGCAAGCAGGTTCAAATTGTCTGTTTTTAACTCTATTGCCTGATTGAAATATTATATAACTACCAATATATATGTATACGCACGTATATGCACACACACACACACACACACACACACACACACACACACACACACACACACACACACACACACACACACACACACAAACACACACACACACACGCACGCATGCACGCACACACCACACACACACACACACACACACACACACACACACACACACACACACACACACACACACACACACACCACACACAACTATAATAAATTATATAACTATGTAAATTATATATTTACAAAAAAAAAAATTTAAGGATATGTAGGCATTTCTTTATACAAAAATGAATGTATAATATATCTTCGATATTTCGGTTTGAGTGTCGAAATTCTGGTTTACATCTGGCTTCATAATTTGTGAAAATATTCTATTTGGCCCTTCACTCATGTCCATTGTGTGTCTTATTTTTCTGTCAGCTCCTTATAATTGTTATGGGAGTCTTTGCATTTATATTAAGTTGTGACTTTTATGAATGATACTACTGCTGTTTGTATACATGTTTTTACTTATAGTAAAACTCTAAATAACTCTTCTATGTTTATGTTCAAAGTATTTTGATTTTTGTATGCTTATGTTATTGTTTATTTTTATTTTTGGTGTCATTTTTATTATAATTTTTATAACTGATTTCAGCTGCAAAACAACAGGCAACTGCTGCTGAAACTGAAATGAAGAAATGCGCTATGAAAATACAGCAAGACAAAAAAGAATTGGAGTCTAAAAAGCCATTGTTGAAGAAAACAGAAATGGCTTTTGCAAGTGATAAAAAGGAATTGGAAGCTAAAGAAAAAGAGTTAAACAGCTTAAGGGTGTGTAAATTTCCCTTTACAATAGAGCTTTTCTGTTTTTATTTTGCTTTATTGCAACTATTTTTCTACCTGCCTGTAGTTGTTTTTTTTGTTATCAATGTTTATAATGGCTCTTTTTAGCAGATTTCCCTTAACGGAAATCAGCTATTGAGGTTGTACTCATGACACGATTTTTGAAAAATTTCTTCAAATGTCCATTGATCCTACCCAGGAGATCACAAAAATGAGGTCCGTTCAAAATCATGTATTGCAATTTTTGTTTGATCGTTACCAAACTCGATATTTAATTGTTTTATATAAAAAGAATCTGATGACCCTGTGGGAGGGAGGGGTTTCGAAAATGATCGAAAAATTGTATAGAACCAATCGTTTTGTAAATTAAATTTACTATAATTATTGATATATTCTCTATCTTGAATATTAACCCAGATATTTGCATTTTTATCAATGGTTGTGTGGATAACAGACATGAGATCGGCTGAAGTCGGTTCTTTTCAGGATTATCTGCCGAAAGCTAGTTCGGCCGTTTTCGTAACTGTTCGGCTCTGGTGAAATTGGTTTAGAGACTCGTTACTACTACTGTTATTAGTAGGCAGATTTCTCTATTGCTAAAATTACTGACTTTAAATCTTTATTGTTATAAGCTATATAATTTAATGTCTCATATTTTCAAGCTGTAACGCACAAAATCTTGGGAAACAATTATTTTTAAAGACTATGGTTATAATGACAATATCAGCTGCAGCAACCTTAGTTTATATTATTTTGAGCATTATAAGTTGTTAAACCGATAAAATATATATATATATAGATATGTAAATAAATCCTTTTGTTTTAGAAGGTATTTATTTGTTTTTAATCTTAAGTTTAATTCAATTGATTTGTTTATAATGGTCCATTAGGGTAAAGGGGTGTTTACTTCATTTGAGGGATCTTCAGACAAGTTGTTTTCATGTTACAAACTAACTAAGGTTCTTCTATAACATATGAAAAGAAATAATTGGTATTGAAAAATAATGTGAAACATAAATTGGCATTTTGAAAGAGATTGTCTTAATTTTATTTCTAAAGAATTTTTTGTTTCACAATATACAAATTCCAGGGAAATCTGCTAATATTTTGCTCGAAGTTGTTATGGTTATGAGAAATTAGTACACCATTTTTATATATTTCCTGATATATAGAAAGACAGTTGCCAATATACTCCTGTGATATCTGAAATCTAAAATATTTATTTTCTTTCTTTATAGGAGGCTTTAAGTAAGATGAGTTATGAGGAAGGAAAATTGGAGTTACTTCATGAACAGTCCAGAAATGTTACTCAAGAATATAGAAGATGCTCAGATATTGTTAACAATTTTTCACATCAGTAATTATTTTATTGTCATTTCTAACATTATTAGTTTTATATGGATTTTGGAGGGATTAATTAATGAAATATTTGTGTTACTTTGGTTGCTTGCAGGTTCCCCATGCTCAATTTCCAGTACAGGGATCCTGAACCAAACTTTGACCGAAGAAAAGTCCGTGGTCTTCTTTGCAAACTGTTTACTATCAAAGATGAAAAATTTGCTCGTGCTCTGGAATCAGCTGCAGGTGGAAAGGTGAGTTTGCACCTGAGTATTTTATATTCATTTTTACTCTTGGGTGTTTTTTCATAGGGTAAATCAGCTGTTGTCACACCTCTCATGACATGATTTTTCATATGTCCACCAAGTATATCTATTAGATAATTAAAAAAAAAAACTGTCTCGCAGGGACTACATAAACTAACCATTCTATGAGATGGTATGGTGGACACTCTGATGATCTCAATAACCCATCTAATTTCTCCTGTAGTAAGAAGGCTATGTAAAAAGGAATTGAAATACAAGCTGGGTATGGGGTGACTCAAAGTGAAAATCTGGCGGGTAGAAGCGTGGGTTTACTGAGATGATTGAAAAATAAAAAAATCAAATATTTCGATTAATATTTGAGATTCATTAAAAATTAATAGAACAACATTTATTTGAAATTAAATTTAGAAGTATGATGGTTACATTCACTTTTTCGATCCAATTCATCATGTCTTGAGATATTTCTAATTATTTTTCTTCCTTCAAATCAACACGCACACACACTTCTACTGAAAAATATATTTTCTACAATTTTTCCACTTATATTTTGTTTTGGAACTTATTTTATTATTTTTATAGTTTTTGCAGATTTTCCTTCATTATATTTCCCTTGTATTAGTTGATTTATTGTGTAAATAAAAAGTATCTCTCTTGATGTTGTTCAGCTGGAGCTAATATCCTACCATAATTCTTGTCTTTGGTCTTAATCAGCTTTGTGTGGCTTTTGAATTTTTAATAGTTCAAATAGATTTGGATAATTTAATTATTAGAAATAAACCGAAAATATGTTCACAATATTGTACATATGCCATGCTCATTTAATCACTAATAAAACCAAAAATAAAAATATCAAAACCAATAATAACTAAAATTGTCTCTATTTTGGAATAAAAGCTTTGATAGTGTTCGTAGGTGGCTAAGATGAATTTCTTCAAATTCTTACTTTAACCTTCTTTCCATTCTTTTAAATTAACATTTTTGTGCGGTAGATAACTTCTGTCGGCTTAGATTGATAATAATTAATTTAGATTGATATTTGATTCTTACTCATCAACTATTTTTAGTTTTAGTTTAGTTAGTTTTAGCAGATTTCCCTTTAGGGAAATCAGCTATTAAGGTCAAACTCAAGACTGGATTTTCAAAACATTTCCTCAAATGTCCATCAATTCTACTCATGAGATAACGAGAGTGAAGTCCGTTCAAAACTGTATGTATATATATATATATATATATATATATATATATATATATATATATATATATAGTCACACACACAAATTTATGAACTACATTTCTTGTATACAAAATCATGATGTATTATGAACATACATGTTATATACCCTTTGTGCATGGGTAATGTGCAAAGGAAAATACTAGCCAAGGTACCCGGCTTCGCTCGGGAAATCATTTGAGACTGAAAGATTTTATTTTGTTTTTGGCGAAGAATTAATCCTAATTCACATTCCGAGTTTTTTTAAGTCCGGTTCAATTGTTAGTGCCCAACAAAATTGTTGGCTCCCGCTCTTGTTTTTAGTGTATATCTCGTTTATACTTCGGTATACGACGAAAGTGTATATAACAAAAGTTACTCTAAATAACAAAATAAACAACTTTTACTATGTGCATATTTACCGAAAAACCAATACGAAATGAAATATCGCTATTTTTAATTTCAGGCCTCCCTTATAACCCCCACTCCTGTTCGTCTCAGAGAAAATTAATATAGCCTAAAGTATAAGTTGGGTTAGTAGTAATGTACATACCAAGTTTATAAAATTCGGTTCGAACAAACACACATGAAAGAAACAAAATGCAGTTATGGTGTCTATGACATGTGAAACGAAAAGTTATCGTTAAATTTCGCGAAAAAAATCAATGTACAGACAGAGGTTACAATTTTATATATATAGATAGATATATCTTATAGAGTCTTTTAATACTCTAGCAGTCACAATTTTTGTTTAATCGTTACCAAACTTGATATTTAAATGTTTTATGTAAAAAGAATGATCAAGTTCATTAATGGCTGAAATCTGACCAGTTGGAGGGGGAGTTTAGAATAGGGAAATTTTAAAAATTATTAATATCTCCGTTACTATACGTCAGATCAAAAAAATGTATAGAATCAATCTTATAGCAAATTAAATGTATTATAAATATTGTTATATACATTTATTCCCCATCTTGAATATTTACCGAGATATTGGCATTTTTTAGTTTTCAGCTCTCTGGAATCCCCACTCCTACTCCTGTCGTTAACAATAAGCTGTTATATTATGAATTACTTTATTTGATACCTAAATACCAAATAATTTTCTCATCGAATTTTTACGTTTTGAATAAATGAAATTTACGTGACTTGGGAAATCTTCTTAGTTAACGCAACCCTGGGTGACATACTTTAGCTATTACTCATTAAGCCTTAGGTTTGCTTGGTTTATATCTTCTACTCAGTACATTTGTAGCAATAATCTTGTATATTTCGGTATTCATACTTTATGCTCAAGTCCTTTGAAATTTAATTGATTACATGTTATTTAGTGTTCTGGTAATAGTATTGTAAAATCTGGAATTCTATGATCGGATGAGTTTTTGGTTAGGCATAAAAAACTCCAAAATATTTGTATGCCTGTTCAGACCTAATTCCAATGAATTCCTATAGAATTTCTGTGACAAACATAAACATTCAATCATTAATATTAATTTTAAACTAAAAACAAAACATTAATATATTTTTATCTTTCAGCTTTACAATGTGGTTGTTGATAATGACCTTGTTTCTTCAAAGTTGATTGAGAAGGGGCAGCTAACAAGAAGAACTACATTTGCGCCTTTAAATAAAATTCAGGGATATACAATGGAAGCTAGTGTTATAAGAAAAGCTCAAGAAGAGGTAACTATTCTTTCTTGTATGTACTAATAAATTTTACTGAAATAAAATATTCACCTATTACTTTATATGGTTACTTAGAAAAGTTAAATTATAAACAATATTCTGGGGAAATTAGCTTTACGAAATCAGATATTAATGTTATATAAGATGACTGAGTGCCTGGGGGGGGGTGGATGGGAGGGGGTCTTATAGCTAAATGAGATGATGATGTACATTTTTTGAGTTCCTCCAGGAGTTTATACGGGACAGAATTTTCAACAAAAAATGTTATATAAAGTGCAAATATTTTCTCTTCTGGTTTTGTAATTTCATGATTTTTAGTACATTTTTCTTGATTGTATGCTTAATGGGATTGATATATCTCTTCAAGATCTGTCGATTCTTCCTCAGAAATGATGAAATTTATTTATATATATATATATATATATATATATATATATATATATATATATATATATATATATATATATATATGTAGGGTGCTTAGGACTCATTTGACACCTAATTTTTCATTATTATGTGTCATTATTTGGTGTAATGTAGCTTCTTCTAAATATTCATTATATTATGGTTTTTCAATCTTCTCCAGCTTGCCTCTATTTCAAGAATTTCTGAGAAGATTCTAAGAGTGTCGAGAAGGTTGATTCATCAGTTCAGAATACATTAGAAAAAAAAGGCTGCATTTTTTCTAATTGTTTTTTGCACACCAATGGCTAAACCTAAACTGTAGCCATTTCTCTGTATTACCAGGAGTTTGAGTTTTATAGAAGGCAAAATGATATGCTTTCATCAAGTGGTTTTTAAATTTATTACTCAATAGTTGGGTGTCTCCAGTTATGACTTCGGTGTGGATTTGGCTCCACAGTTGTTGACATATTAATTACTGTTCTCATCATAGGTAAGACGATGAACAGTACTTTATTGTGAGGGCACTTTCCTAGATTACCTGTGTACTTCTCTGTTTAATGACGAGTGGTTGCTAAACTGTTATTTTGGCATTCCCTAGCACCAATAACATTTTGACCAAGTGATTGTAATTGCCTGGACTATATATTATAACCATCTTTTTATTTCAGTATGGTGCTCAGAATGTTTTTCTTGCCAAATCACTTGTTGAATACCACCCAGACTATGAAAGTGTCATGTCCTGGACTTTTGGACAAACATTGATTTGCCCAAATATTGATATTGCTGAAAAAATTTGTTATAAATATAAGAAGAAGACTATAACAATAGACGGAGATGTTTTTGATCCCCAAGGAGTTATATCTGGAGGTAAACCAATCTTTTTTTTCTCTTTTTTTTAAATATAGAGTGGGGTTATTGATTGTTGGGTCATTCCACATCAATTCAACCACACCATGACACCCATGATTTCAGATTTTGTTGAATTTTATTTTGGGGGTTCTATTCATTGATTTAAGAAACCATACCAAATATTTTTGATATATCTTTAATGGTTTGGATTTTATGGCCTCTTAAAGTTTTGTGATTTTAGTGTTTTCTATCGATTAGGAACTGTAAAGTTAATTTGTTTTCATTTCAAAAATAATTTGTAACTTTCTTATTTATGAACCAATTTTGATGGCATTTTTTGTGTGTATTCATAAATATATTTAAAAACAATAAAAAAATAAACTAAGGTACCAAGTAAGTATTTGTGGACAGAAAAAAATTACAAAGTGTCAATTTGAGCTTTTCATAAAGCAAATATATAGTTTCACGTAAAATTGAATATCTCCAAAAGGGAAAAGGATAATCATGGAAATCTTTTTTTATTTATGTTCTAAGACATATGACCTACCACCTAAAACAATAAAACTAATGGTTATTTGACCCCCTTCATTGTTTATTCCAAGTTTAAAAATAAATATATAGAAAAATTTAGAAATTTGCATGAATTAAAAGAAAATGATAAATAAATGTAACTAAGAGCTCAGAAGTAAAATAGTTAATGGTATATACTTAAAGTTAATTTTAAAACAGTGGTATTTAAGTTATCTTAATTCATAAAGCTGCAGCTGTACAATGTAAAGAAACTAATCAAGTTGTAACAAGAAAAATCTCTTCCTCAACAGGCTCACTGGCTTGTTCAGGCATGAAAATTTCAAAAAATCAACTCATTAAAATTTTAGAATCAAAATTCGAAGACTATGACGAGGAAGACGTCATTAAGTACAATCAGTGGGTGTCCACAGATAGAACAGAAATGATACAGTGTTCCAGCACTGTTGAAGAATTCATTGAAACGTTAGTTGAAAAACTTCACAAACTGATACCTCATTCTTACATTGCAAATCACAATCAACAACTTTTAAAAAATTGAAGGAAACATCTCTTTTTGACACAGCTATTATCTCAATGGACTTTAGTGAAAATTATTCATTCACATTACAAGACGAAGCCCAAGGATACCACTGGACCTCAAATTCTTGCACTATACATCCGTCATCATACACTGCAAAGATGCAACTGAGAAAAATATTGTCCTACCCCTTTGCATTATATCTGATGACCTCAAACACAATGTAAGTATGGTGTATGAAATCCAAAAATATGTGATTGAATTTTTGAAAGAAAACCACCCACATATCAAAAAAGTTCATTACTTCAGTGATGGGTGTGCTGCTCAGTGCAAAAATAAGTACAATTTCATAAATCTGTGCCAACATGAGAAAGATTTTGAAATTCGGGCCCAATGGTCTTTTTTTGCTACTAGTCATGGTAAAACAGAATGTTATGGAATTGGAGGTACAGTGAAACGATTAGCTCGGAAGGAAAGTTTGCAAAGACCCTTAGAAAACCAAATAATATCAGTGGCTCAATTGTTTGACTTTTGCAAAACCAGAATAGAAAAAGTCAGTTTTTTCTTCATATCTAAAGAAATAGTTGAAATAACTCGTCCTGCTTTGGAAGGTCGCTTCAAAGATGTTCAAACTCTTCTAGGGACAAGATCATTTCACAACTTTCAGCCAATAGATGAAACCGGAACCATTGAGGCTCGAAGAATTAGCAAGGACGAAAAACCAGCTCTCACTTATAATTTATTGAACAATCGACCAAAGAGTCAAGTAACATTGAAAGATTTAAGCCCAGGATGTTTCATTGCTTGTGTATATGACAGATTGTGGTACTTTGGCATGGTGAGTGAGGTGAAAACCAAAGAACAAGATGTCACAGTACAGTTCCTTCATCCCCATGGACCTTCAGCATCATTTTCTTGGCCTAAAAAGGATATATGTGCTGTACCCATTCTTCATATTATTACGACTGTGGAATCTTCAAAAACAATGAAAGGAAGAAAGTACCAGTTTTCTCAACAATGTATGTCAAGTGTTGAAGCAAAATTAAACGATACTTTAAAATTGTAAAGAAAATTGACCAAAACAACCATAAGAATTGTATATATTAAAGTACATTTAACTGGGGTAAACAATAATGTAAACTGTATTTATTGTACAATAAACCTATGTAAACTATCTTTTTAGTTACCTTTATTTATCATTTTCTTTTAATTCTTACAAATTTCTAAATTTTTCTATATATTTATTTTTAAACTTGGAATAAACAATGAAGGGGTCAAATAACCATTAATTTTATTGTTTTAGGTGGTAGGTCATATGTCTTAGAACATAAATAAAAAAAGATTTCCATGATTATCCTTTTCCCTTTTGGAGATATTCAATTTTACGTGAACTATATATTTGCTTTCTGAAAAGCTCAAATTGACACTTTGCAATTTTTTTCTGTCCACAAATACTTACTTGGTACCTTAGTTTATTTTTTTATTGTTTTTAAATATATTTATGAATACACACAAAAAATTCCATCAAAATTGGTTCGTAAATAAGAAAGTTACAAATTATTTTTGAAATGAAAACAAATTAACTTTACAGTTCCTAATCGATAAGAGGCCATAAAATCCAAACCGTTAAAGATATATCAAAAATATTTGATATGGTTTCTTAAATCAATGAATAGAACCCCCAAAATAAAATTCAGCAAAATCTGAAATCATGGGTGTCGAAATCATTTTTTTTTTGGTTGATTTGAGATGGAATGACCCTGTTTATAAACCAATTTTTGATCACATTGCATTTATTAGAATTTTGGCCTTTAGATGTAATCTTAAAGGAGATGAACCTTGCTAGTATATTTTCCTTAGGCAATTATTATAATATCTTAATTGAAAATAGGTTTTTTGTTGTTGTTTTTTATATATTTTTATTTATAAGGCTCAACAACTCGTTACCAGGTCAGGCCTCCCCCAATAGGCTTTGCCAGTGGGCACAGTCCTGAGCTACAGTTTTCCAATGTGAAATGTCGAGTAGTGTCTTTGAGTCCGCTTCCACGCTTTACAGCCACCTTAGTCTCGATCTTCTTGATCTATGAAACTTTTCTTCCATGACTTTTGACGGGATCTCATCCTGGCCATGTGATCAGTGCAACAAAGACGGCAATTTTTATGAACTTTATGATATTCACATCATTGTAAATGATTAACAATTCCTGACTTTTATGACATCTTCAATTGATCCCCTCTTTTACAGATCCATATATGCATTGAAGAATTCTTCATTCAAATGTTGCTACCGTTTCCTCATCAGCCTTTGTAGTTGTCCATGCTTCAGATTCGTAAGGAAGAACAGGATGCACCAGAGTTTTATTGAAGTTCACCTTGGTTGTATTCAACTTTTAAAATGCTTGGCCGTATCAAAACTGCGTCAGTGGTTCTTCACTGATGTCATTCTAAGAGGTAGTAGTTATTTTTGAGAGTTGAACTCTAAGTCCAAGTATGTAAAACTTTCTTGACAAATTTCCAAGTAGCCTTCAGTATTTCCTCATATGATTCTCATGTAATTGGTCTTAGCTTCATGTAGTAGACCTGGTTCGCTAGCAGCAGTTTCCAGGGTGAGGAACGTTTCCTTCAATGCCCGATCAGATTTTGCCATTATTATCAATGTCATCTGCACATCTGAAAAGCTGTACGAAGCTATTGAACAAGGCCCAATTGGTTTGTATACCTGAGACGCTCACTACTTTTAGCAGATTTCTCTTAAGGGAAATCAACTATTGAGGTCATACTAATGACGCGATTTTTGAAACTTTTCTTCAAATGTTCATCGATCCTACCCTGGAGATGATGAAAATGAGGTCCGTTCAAAACTGTATATATATATTTAATGCAAAATCAGTAATAAACGTTGTTTATAAGAGTTCTTTTGGATTGCAAAATTAAACACACACAAGTTTCACAGTTTTTATCACTGCACAATTTATTTAACAATGCACTACACATTTAATGAATTATTCTTATCTACTACTCACAGTCTGTACTGATAGCTTCAATGTTCTTGTTATTACACAGTCCAATAACTCATTCGCAATCACTTAAGTTCACAAAAGCAATACGGCACTGCATTGTCTTAAACACGGTACTATACTGCTACTTACAGAGTCACGGCACAACACTGTCTTCACATAAAAGCACTTTACTGCACTGAAACCAAGTCGCACTGTAGCACTGAACGCACTTGATGAGCACTTGAAGACAGAGAACAAACTAAACTGTCGGGCGAATTGCTCATGCTTACATAGAGGAGCGGCAAAACATCAAAGGATGAGGCCCCGAGACTCTTCCAGAAAGGGCTGGTAGGGGCTAGGACGGGCGCAACCGTCTAGCGGCACCCTTCGATCTCCTCACTCCCCACACACGTGAACATCTCTGTCCAATTCTTTCATGCATTTAATTTAGCAAATATATATATATATATATATATATATATATATATATATATATATATATATATATATATATATATATATATATCTGTTAACTCTCTAGCTGTCGCAATTATTGTTTAATCGTTACCAAACTCGATATTTAGTGGTTTTATGTATAAAGAAAGATCAAGTTCGTTAACTTAGAACTCGCTGAAATCGGACCTGGGGGAGGGGGGGGGGGTTTAGATGTGAGGATTTTTAAAATATCTCTGTTACCATGAGTCGGATCGAAAAATTATATAGAACCAATCTTATTGTAAATTAAATGTACTATAATTAGTGTTTTATACATTTATTCAATATCTTGAATATTAACCAAGCTATTTGCATTTTTCAGTTTTCAGCCTTCAGCAAACCGCCACTTCTATTCATGTTATATAAACAATACTCTCGCATATAATAAATCACATTATTTGAAGCTTAAATACCAAAAATTGAATTCAAAAGACTGTAGGAGACATGCAAATAATTCCTGGTGACCCCCCTCCCCCATCTTAAGGTTTTTGGACTACTAAACTTTGATTGATTGAGATAACAATTATTCTGACTCATTATTAATTACAGTACTAGTAAATAGTTCTCAATAAAATTAATATGTTATATTCTGATATATTTCAGTAATTGTTTTTCTTTCCGGTGTGAGGCGGGCAGACCCGTTTGTTTACATTTCAAATGCTTCCTGTCGGCAGGTTATTGAAATTGGATGAAACATTTCTTATTTCCGTTTCTATTTATTCATATTGTTGTGTTACCAGGATGTAGATTTATCTATTACTAAACTTCACGAGGGAAATCTGCTTAGTTAACGCAGCCCCTGCGTGACGGACTTTTTTTTCAGCAAGGTCAAACAGGATATAAGGTTGTATCCTTGTTGTGCACCTTTGTTAGACTCAATCTCTTCTTAAGAGGTCTGTGCCAATTTGAACTATATATCTAGAATGATACATTGTCAGTTTCATGATGCAAATAACTTTCTTATTAATGTTCAGTTCTTCCAAGGCATGGGGTAGTGCTGGTCTGTCCAAGCTGTCATATGCTGACTTAAAATCCACAAAGAAATGATGAGCAATAATTTTATACTCCACACACTTTTCCAATGCCATCCTTATTGAAAATAGTTGGTCTATTGTAGATTGGCCTTTCCTGAAGTCTGCTTGGTAGGAAACTAGTACTCTTTCTGCTTGAGGTGCCAGCTAAGTGATTTAATTAAGAATACTTTGTAAGCGCAGTCCAGGTGCAATCCCTCTATAATTTGCAGACTCCATTTGATTTCCTTTCTTATATAATGGGCAAATAATCGCCTTGGCCCATTCTTTTGACATACTTTCTGCTTCTCAGATTTCTAATATAATCTCATACTGAACCTTTCTCAGTCCTTCTCTACCATATTTGGTGAGCTCGAGCTGAATCCCATCGAGTGCTCCGTAGCCTTGTTTATTTGAGCTTTTCCATGCGCATTTTACCTCGTCATATCGGAACTCAGCATCTATGAATATCTTCTGCTATGCTATATGCAGGCGACTCTATGTTTTCTGAGTGTCACACACCTTGCAATTCCCAAGAAATAGCTGACCCATCTTTTAAGGAGATCCCTCTTTCAAGAAAGGAGGTTTCCATTGAATTGAAATAGGTTATATGCCTTAATTTCTTTTTTAAAGGATGTTACACCCTTTTTGGCTCATGTCTATATGTGAGTTATGCTTTATAAGAATTATAGGATTTGTTCATAAATGCTATTGTTTATTTTTAATATTTTGTCTTAGTCAGTCAAAATCAAAAAAAGTTACCACATTTATCTTGTTTAATTTAACGACAAAATGGTGTTTATGACTTATACCTTTTTTTTTTTTTTATTTATTATTTTATTATCTTAAAGGTCAAGTTTAGTCAATATTAATTTCTTTTGTATTTAAGAGATTTGTATTTACTTTCAAACAAACACGGTAAATTAAAAATATGAATTTATAAAAATAAATTTATAATTGTCTGTAAAAATAGGATGCCACAAAATTAATTAATTTTTTTTTCTTTTCTTTTTTTTCTAGACTATTATAAAGTATTTATTGAATATAGTTACAAGTTCAATTCACTTTGATGGAGAATTTCAGTATATATATGTTTATAGTTAGCGACTAGCGGTCAGAATTTTTGTTTTATTGATACCAATCTCGATAGTGAAACATTTTTTGTAAAACTAAAGACCATGTTCATTTAATGGCTCAAATCGGACTTAAGGGGAAATTTTGAAAATTCAAAATATCTCGTTTATTAAATGTTGGATCAAAAAATTGCATAGAACCTATATTATCGGAAATTTAATTATGTATATATATGTTGTAATAGGCATAATTCCTCTAACTTGAATATTAGCCCAGATATTAGCATTTTTGAGTTTTCAGCCCTGAGGATCCCACTCCTTCTCATGGCATATATATTAAGCTGTTACATCATGAACTACTTTATTCAAAAAGTTGAAATATTTTTTTCATTGGACATTGACTGTGAGATATGGAGAAATATTTTCGACATGGTGTCATATTTTAAAGTATTACATTTTAAACTTCATGATTTTTATTTAATCAACTCCGTCCTGGATAGTTAAGCATTTAATAGAAAATTAAGGATTATATTAGCTAATGACTGTAATTGAACTGGGGGTAGTTGGGGATTATTGAAAATTCAACTTAGCTTGATTTCTGTCAGATCGAAAGATTTTATGTAACCAATGTTGGAATTTTTCCCACCCAGATTTCCCACTTGAAGTTTTACAATAGAGAAATCGTCCTACTAATAACATTAGTAGTAACTTTCTCTAAACCAATTCACGAGGGACGAACAGTTACGGGAAATGGCCGAACTAGCTGATTTCTACCGACCACACACAATACAAATGCAAATATCTCGGTTAATATTCAAGATACAGAATAAATGTATAGAGCAATATTTATATTAAATTTAATTTGCAATAAGATTGATTCTATACAATTTTTCGATAGGATGCATAATAACGGAGATATTTCGAATTTTCAAAAATCCCCCTCTAAACCCCCCCCCCTCCAACAGGCCCGATTTCAGCCATTAACGAACTTGATCTTTCTTTTTACATAAAACGATTTAATATCGAGTTTGGTAACGATCAAACAAAAATTGCGACCGCTAGAGCGTTAATAGACAAATATATATATAATTTTGAATGGATCTCATTTTCGTCATCTCCTGGGTAGGATCGATGGACATTTGAAGAAATTTTTCGAAAATTTCGTCATGAGTACAATCTCAATAGCTGATTTCCCTTAAGGGAAATCTGCTAAAACTTAAATTTATAAATTTCCAAACATTCTTCAGTTAGGTCATGACTTGAACCCGACCGTTCAGTAATACAACTCTTTATTTTTGTTGAATCATTTTATAAAATGTTTTTGTATTTTTAATTGATTTATATCATAATTGTAAAAACCCATTTGAAATCATTGTAAGTTTCTGTTACTTCTATTATTTTGATTCTCAATAGAAAAATGAATAATTAAGAGTACAGTGCAGCTAATATAGCTCTCAATTTTTAATTTATCTAATATTTTATAGGTGCTGTGGAGCAGGGTCAGCCTGTGTTATTAGCATTAATAGGATATAAAAAGGCTGAATCAGCTCTTTCTTCTAAGAGAAAAGAACTAGATGACATAAATGAACAAATCAGGACATTGACACCAATTGCAACCAGGTAAATAATTTATTTTGAGCATCATCAAATTTTGTCATTCTATAACAGATCAGTAGAATATGGTAGATAAATGTTACCTCATTTAAACATATTACTCCTTCAAAAGAATCATGTTTTAAAGGTTTTTATCTTGGAAAAAGTAGCTTGAAGTTGGTAACGTAACAAAATTACTCAAACATTTCTTCATATCTTTGCACCTTCACTTTGGCAATATGCGATACAAGAGTAAATATATTGTTTATATATTTCTCGCTTCCCTGTTTTCCACGCAGAGTATCCCTCTAACGTGGGAATTTATTTAAATGTGTGCTCCATCCTTTGGATACTACACACATTTCAGCACATTATAATATTTCTTATTTAATAATTGTAAACATTATACAACAATAAATTAATTAAATAAAAACAAAAATAAAGTAAAAAAATAAATAAAAATAAAAAATAAAATTAAACATATGTAATATTACATATGTGTACAACAATAGGTGTATATCTGCAAAATGGTGTCCAAATCTTGAATAAATACATTAAATCCCCTGTTGAATTTGAGTAAAAGTTTCGGTTTGTCCGTCGGCCAAGTTCCGTTTTGTAAAGTAATATACTTGATGAGTTTTGTTCTTGGTCCGTCAAGTAATGTACAGTCATATAAGAGGTGGTCATATGTCTGTTCAGTCTCATTGTCACATTTACATGTATTTGTGTTTGTTAGTTTAAATTTGTACAAGTAACTCTTCGTAGGTCCATGTCCTGATATAAATTGTATTTGTTTAGAATTGCTAAGTGTTATTTTTTGTCTCTGGTATACAGTTGGTATGCACTTATGTAATTGTCGTCCTTTAGTAGTGTTTGTCCATCTTTCGTCCCATTTTTTATAAGATTCGTTTATCAAAATAGTTTTAATGGTCTGTTTAGTCAGTTTAGAGTATGTAATAGGTATAGTTTCGTCTCTTGAAGCTGTATTTGCAAGTTGGTCTGCTGTGTCATTTCCTAAATTTCCGGAGTGTCCCTTTATCCATGTTATTGCCACTATTACATTTTTCTGTCTACATAGTGTGATTAGTCGTCTGATCTGTTCAGTCTGTTCGTTATGGTTTTCGTTATTGTAAATGCGGTCTATGTTAATTTTGCTGTCCGTATAGATTATGCTAGTCTCTCTGTCACTTGAAATGTCGTGTAGTGTTTTGAGTGCCTCAGTAATTGCAAGGTTTTCTGCTTGATTGTTTGTACATAGTGGTGATAGTCTGTATTGTCCTCTCTGTATAATATTGCCGTCTTTTAAAATAATGTACGCACACCCAACGCCATCCTTGTTTTTACTTCCGTCAGTGTATATATGATATGTCCACGTTATGTCTAAGTTGTCTAATGGTCTAATGTAGTCCTTTGGGTGTAACCAGTAAGTATGTCTCACGTCTTTTTCTATTTCGTTTGATGTAATATTTTGTAATGTAAAGTCTTGTGGGATTTCATTCAATTTCAATAACATATGTTGCCTTATCATTTGCTCAGCTTTGATGTAAATTGGCATAGTGTCTGCTAATACACATGAAGCCTCATAAGATAAAGTACGATATCCTTTAGCAATTTTTATCGCAATTAGCCTTTGCACTCTTTCTAATTTTTTGACATTTCTTTTCACGACCAAGGCATGGCCCCATATTTCGATTCCATACGTCAATATGGGAACGATCGCCCCTTTGTATATTGTGGTCAGAGCGTCGGATTTAAGACCCCAAGACACTCTAGCAGCCATCGAGAGTCCGTTTATTATTTAAAGCAGTTTTGTTTGTAAGTTATTAATGTGATAGTTCCATTTCAATTTCCTGTCAATGTGAAGTCCAAGATATTTTAAGATATGTTTTTCTTGTAATGTTACTCCATTTAATTTAATGTCTAAGGTAGGTGTGTGTCTTTGTCTTGTAAACAGTGTGTATGATGTTTTTTCTAAATTAAATTTGAGTTTGTGTTTTTTAGCCCATTCATTGATTAGTACCAAAACAGCGTTAGTAAGTTGGGTGATTTGAATTAAGTCTATTCCAATGACCATAAGTAAAATGTCGTCAGCAAATGCAATAATTTCAGTTCCTTCTGGTAGTATTGTTTTAAGTAGACTGTCTAAAATGATTTTCCACAGTAGAGGGGAGCAAGCTGAGCCCTGTGGCGTTCCTCTATTTTGAGAAGTGTGTACAGTAGTGTTTTGAAGGGTCGATTACTGAGATAGTCTCTAAGTAATTTGTAAATATTTTGTGGGCATTTTTGTTTATGTAATGATTCGAATATCGAAGGCCACCAGGCGTGATCGAAGGCACCTTTAAAATCCATCGAAACGATCACAATATGTTTCTTTCCTGTTAGATTCGTTCGTAGTAAATTAGTAATTCTGTATAGTGCGTCAACAGTACTTGTTTGGGGTGTGAATCCATATTGATTTGGGTGTAAAGGAGCATGTCTGTTTAGGTGATCAGAAAGCCTGGAATTAATAATTTTTTCTAGTATTTTACCTCCAACTGGAATAATACTAATCGGTCGATAAGTAGAATTTCCTAAATCTTTTGGATTTTTGGGTACTGGAATTACTTTTGATATTTTCCATATATCAGGAAATATTCCGTTATCATAACATTTTTTGTATAATGTTGTAATAAATTTTATAAAAATTTCAAATAGTTTTTGGAATATATCAACTGTTATTAAGTCTTGACCAGCTGCTTTGTTTGGATTTAGTTGTTCAATAATACTACTTATTTCAATGTCTGTTAAAGGTAGGTCATTTTCTGTATTAGGGAGTAAATTACTGTTCCGTCTCATTGTAGTGTGTACGTCAGAATCTGTGTTTGGGTCGTCTTCAATGAAGAAAGTAGTCATTAATTGTTGTATAGTTTCTCTTGTGTCAGTAGTAAATGTTCCGTCGCTTTTCTGAATCGTCCGTAGTTGTATGTTGGTTTTCAATTTATCTGTGGTATATCTATAAATCCATGTCCAAGGGTTAGTCTTATCAATTTGATCACAGAAACTTTTCCAAGATTTTAGTTTTTCTTCTTTTATCATTTTACTGTAAATATATTTAGATTGAATGTAATTAATCTGTCTTTCCTTTCGTAATTCAGGGTCACTGGTCCTTTGGAATTTTCGTCTTAATTTATTAGTTGTATGTCTTAACTCAGTAAGTTTGTCAGTCCACCAAGGTGCTGATTTCTCTGCCTTGAATTTTTTATGACGCAGAAATAGAATATTGCAAGTTTTGATTAAACATTTGTTAAATCTATAAAGAGTTTGATTAATTCCAATTGTATTAAGTAAACCAATCAAAGATTCTTCAATTGTTTCATCATTGTTATCATTATTGAAAATTGTATTTTTTATTATACATATCAGCTTCTCTTGAAACATGATCCAGTCAGCATTTTTAGTTATGTATGCTTTTTCATTTGTAAGATACATTTTTTTAGGAAACGTTAGGCGTAATGAGTATGTTAGCAAGGAATGATCAGAAAAGTTTTCATCATCATGGTTAGTCCAATCATGTACGTATTTCGCCATAATACCATTCGTTATTGTTAGATCAATATTACTTTTCCCATTGTTAGATGAGAAAGTAGGTTTTTGATCATTCTCGTTTATTATGAATAAGTTTTTAGATAGGATATAGTTTTCTAAACATCGACCTCTTTCATTCCTAATGCGATCATACCATAGAGGTGATCTGCAGTTGGTATCAGCTGCGATAAGAATGCCATAATTAGGATATCGACTTAATATATTATCTATTTTCCTTAAATCATCATCCAAATTTTTTGTGATATCAAAATACATATTTATTAAAATGAATTGAAAATTACCTACACTGAGTATAATAACGCATATATCATCATCTGACATGTCTGTTAAAAATAGAACATTAATATCCTTATTAACTACAATAATACTAGCTCTTGTTTTATTCTTGCCAGATTCGAATATTCTATATCTGCTTGAATAGCCATATGTTCTATTATGTTTTAAGCAAGGTTCTTGTAATAATAGTAAATCCAATTTGTTTATGTCAATCATATGTTTTATAAAGTTCATAGCCTTCCACGAATGTCTTGTGTTAAATTGTGCTACCTTAATATTAACAACAGCTGTTTTCTTATCCATTACTAATAAATGTTTCAACTGTTTTTATATATATATATATATATAAGGGAAGGTTATAATTAAATTGCAAATTATTTTGATTACATAAGTGCATGAAAAGCAAATAATTACATATACAATAATGTCTTTAAACGTCATTAAATAAGTGATGATAGTATTATTAAGGATGATGATAATGATGAGCTGCACATATCTATTATTAAATTCTTGGAAATATAAAGGAATATTTGAGTTCAAATAAATCAATCTAATCATAATTTGTATTTTGGATTAACCTTGTGATTGCAGCTTTATATGACGGACAGTCTTTAGATAGTGCAGAATGGTTCACATCAACTCTGAGGTGTGGCTTACATCTGTTATTAAAATTGAAGCAATTAATGCATTTATTCAAGTTGGACTTACATGATTTCATGTCATGCTGATCTCCACAGATTGGGCAGGTCAGTTGGTTCTTGCATTCCTGGTTGCTATTCCCGTGTCCCAGGCGAGAGCAGTTCCAACATCTCCTCACAGCCAGATAATCCTCTACAACGCAGATAGAGTAGAAAAGTTTCACTCTCTGCTCCAGTAGGCCTCTTCTCACTGCGGGGCTAACCTCGATAACTGCCCATCTCCTTCCAGTCTTCTTGTTATCTCTTATAAACTTTAAAACAATGTCTTCATTTACACAGTTTATGTCGTTTTGAGTTTTAAGTGCATGGATGAGGTTATGCTCATTTACTTCCTCAGGTAAATTTTTAAGAATCAATCGTGGCCTAAATTTCTTGATGTCTTCAATTAGAAGTTTTGATGAATCAGAATTAATTTTAGTTTTGATTTTTTGTAAATCATCTTTAGAGTCTACTTTTATAAATAAGTGGCCGGCTTTGGTAGGTGAGATTTTTTGAAACCCAATTTTCATATTTAAGGGATCTATTTCCTGTTTAAAAGCGGCTTTCGTATCAATATTTGATTCTTTGGACTTGTTTTTAATTATTGCTATGTGGTTTGATAAATGTGATTTTTTACTTACATTTTTCACTATTTCAGAATATGATCGTTCTTTTCTTTTAGGTATTGTAGAGGTTAATCCAAGTGTATACTTATTTTTTTTAAATTGATTAAATTATTTATTATCTCAATTTATAATTTGGTTTTATTATGCTGGTTTTAAAAATTAGTTTTATCTTAAAAAATTCTTAATAGCTTTTATTTTTTAAGTGGCTATATTAGATTCCAGAATCCACTTTTGTAACTGCTTCGTTTTATGCCTATCGAAAATCTTATAGGTTTTATTTCATTTTCTGCTAATTGCCTTTACTAAGGTCATATGACAGTCATATTTTAGTTTTTTTTTTTTTACGTCCACTTTATGCAACTAAGCTAATCGGGACGGGCTATCTACAGGTTACCACCCTTTTCTAGCCAGGGTGGGCCTAAGGAGTTTATTTAATGAGGCCGTCATTAAATAAAGTTCCACTGCCCAGGGCGGGATTCGAACCCGCCACTCTAGGTCTGCCATGGGAGATTAGGACCAACGCCCTAACTCGCACGGTCAACCTGAGCCACATATAGCCCCATTTTGACTTGCAACTAGCAGTTGGAATTTTTGGTTGATCGACACCCACCAAATCCAATATTGAAATGTTTTTTTTGTAAAACTACAGATCATGTTCATTAATGGATGAAATTGGGGGGGGGGGTTGAATATAAAATATCTGTATTATTAAATGTTGGATGACATTTTCTCAGTCATGTTTTATTTACTACAGCAGTCTTGTTTATATTTTACATGGTGTCGGATTCTAGGCAATAAATTGATATATAACTGTAATGTATTCCCTCAATTCTAGCCAGTTTAGAAAAAATCAATTAATTAAGCTGCTCCTGAACTAAGAAATTCGAGGCTTCTCTTTAAGGGAGATATGCCAATGAATAATAAATGAGGTGTGAGTGGACTGTATAAAGAAAGACTGAAATATAATTAATGGATAAACATGTATAATTTAATGACTACAACTAAATTGCCTGAAAGGCCATGTGAATATAAGTATATATATAGGACAACGCTGCATTTTGCCAAAGGGCACTGGACATCATGGCCGATGATGGCTGGATTTGATGTTTGTTTCTCCTTTATTTCTGAACATATCTTTCATAAAATGAGGTACCTCATTACTTGTCATTCTCTGCTGAGATCTCCTCCTGCCACACCCAGCTTTACCTTGTTTAAGCAAAGAGCACTGTTTGTGGGCCTTATGATAATGTCACCATTTTCTCAAGACTGTCCTTTTTTTCTTTTGACACTTGGCTATGGTGGTAGACATCAGGGTACGGGTTGCTAGGCAATGGCGTGGAAGAGCAGCTGGGCAAGAACGTTGACGTCATTTTTTTTCTTTGAGCATAAGTGCCGTAAACAACTCCTGTTTGACATTTATTTTATTTTTTTTTAATTTATAATAAAGTAAATGAAGTATGCTGTAATGCCTTAATGCAGGAGTAATCGGAATAATAGTCGAATTTGCCTTAATGCCATGTACTAAAACTTTTGTTTGTTTATCTATCTGAATGCCATATTTTGATTTAGGTTCAGTTTCTCATTATTTTTTTTGGTCATTCCATCTCACTAAGTAAAATTTAATATTCTTCATAAGGAAGGTAAAAAGTGTTGTTAAAAAAAAACCAAAAAAAAACATTAAAATCTGAGACCGTGGGTGACATTTTTAAATTTTGCTGGATGATTTGAAATGGAATGACCCCTTTTCCAATCCTTGATTATTTGATTAGGAGTGACTCCTTCGATTGAATAAATCCAGTAGTATTTAACATTCAGTTCTCTGCTTTTTCAAGTATATTTTCTTCATTGAAACTTCCTGTTTTGTTGAGTTGATGATGAAAATTATAACTTTATTATTTCATGATTTTATCCTCAGCATCAACACTTGACCAGAAATAGAACCCCCAGTGTAGTGCCTCGTAAAATACATTTGTTTGTGGTATACCTTCCTTTTCTTATTATTTATTAGTATTGTGGAACTACAAATATTTCCTGAACTTTGTTAGCAGTGCTTACAGTTTTGTTTCTCATAAACTATTGTTTTGCTGTCTTAGGCTGCTAATACTGACAAATTAGTTTTCCTGCATGTTTAATTGAAACATTCTAAGTATTACTCATGCATAACTACTTCATTTGAGTTGTTAACCCAATTCAGTTTATTTAACGATTCCAGTCATAGTGGGAGAAATATTGTCGAGTAGCAGAATGAGGAATGAGGGTGGTGGGTTAAAACTGACTGAAGGAAGTGCTCTCTTGAACGAATTGGAAATTAAAGGTGACAGTAGATTTTCAATATTTAATGAGAATTTCCTCTTCAGATTTTGAATTCATGGTAAATTTGGGAAAAGTTTTGAGAGAGGACACAGATTTTAGAATGCCCATTTCAGAGTGTGAAAAATTATCTGTTGCTCTACAATTTTTAGCCCATGAAGATCCCTTTCAGAGTTTAATATACATGATAGAATGTCAAATCTAAGCATATCACCACTCGTTCGTGAATTAATTAATTATCGGTATTAGGGACAGGAAGTAACAACTCAAGGATATGTACTTTATCCCAATAAACCTGTATAAATACTGGTGGTGGTGAGTATTGGCACTCACTAAGTTCAGATATGTAAAGACAGGTTTAAACTGAGCTGAAGGTTTGTGAACATTCTATTCCTTTGATCTTTTCTAACTCATTTTAGCAGATTTCCCTTAAGGGAAATCAGCTATTGAGGTCGTACTCATGACGCGAGTTTCGAAAAATTTCTTCAAATGTCCATCGATCCTACCCAGGAGATGACAAAAATGAGGTCCGTTCAAAATTATATATATATATCTATATATATATATATATATATATATATATATATATATATATATATATATATATATATATATATATATATATATTTTTGTCTGTTAACGCTCTAGCGGTCGCAATTTTTGTTTGATCGTTACCAAACTTTAATCGTTTAATGTAAAAAGGAAGATCAAGTTCGTTAATGGCTGAAATCGGACCAGTGGGAGGGGGGGTTTAGAGGGGGGGATTTTTGAAAATTCAAAATATCTCTGTTATTATGCGTCGGATCGAAAAATTATATAGAATAAATCTTATTGCAAATTAAATTTACTATAAATATTGTTCTATACATTTTTTCTGTATCTTGAATATTAACCGAGATATTTGCATTTGTATTCTGCGTGTGGTTGCCAGTAGGCTATGTTCGGACTTTCCGCCGAGAGCTCTGGTGGCCGTTTCCATAACTATTCGTCCCTCGTGAATAGGTTTAGAGGTTAGGTTAACTGTTTTTTGGGGCTAGAAACTACTGGGTTACTACGCCCTAAATAATGTTTTAGGTTTAGAGGTTTCTTACTACTACAGTTGTTATTAGGCAGATTTCTCTATTGTAAAACTTCACGTGGGAAATCTGCTTAGTTTACGCAGCCCCTGCGTGACGGACTTTTTATTGGCTGACATTGTTATTTGATCCTAAATATTAGCAGAAAATGCTCATTGATTTATTTCTCTGAGAGCAATGCTACCTAACATGTTCGTAAACAGTTTATGCTAACAACATTCACAATACTGTGGACCTGCTTCAGAGGATCCATGTCTCATTGGATTGGTATGTTTCAGAAGGTGGGATATTCCCCAGAAGAACATGGGGGGGGGGCAAGGTTCTGTATAGTAATAGCAGATTAATAAAATCCTTAGTCCCTTCCTAGCTAGGAAAAGAGTTAACCTGCAGTATACCCATTCTCATTAGTCTCAGTAGCACAAAGCAGATGTTAATAAATAACATAATATAAGGTATAGACACACACACACACAAACACACACACACACACACGCAACACGCGTCAAAGATGTCTCACTCTCACTCTCTAGGACGTTGGCTGATTCTGTTTATAGTAGTAAGGATTCTACTCCTGATTAGAGAAAGTAAAGAACAAGAAACTTGTAGAGTTTTAATAAAGTGAATGAAGGAGAAATAGTTTATCTGTAAATTCTGATCTTTACCTGCAAGTGATATCAGATGAGCATAAATGCACAAATACACACAGCAGAACAATTTTATTAGTCAGTTCTTTCTTCTTTCACTAATTCATTTTTTTTTTTGTTAATATAGTTTATATATACTGTGTTTAAGTGTTTTTCTTTAAATGAGTTATGAGTTGGGTTGAAGCCTTGAATGAAAGTCATTTTGTTCATTCAACCTGAAATTGTACAAGGTTCAGAAAATTGTTGAATGAGGAGTTTCATCTTACTGATGTACTGCACATTTTACTTAGAGTATGCATTCAATGAAAGACTTCAAGTCACCTGATTATTTCAGTGTGTGAATAATATTTTTTATTCATTGTTCATTTTTCTAGTTACGAATCAATGAGAGAGAAGGCTGAAGTCAGAACAAGAGAGGTAGAAATGGTCCGAGCTCGATTGGAGCAAACTTCTCACTTTCAGTTGCAGTCAGAACTGAAGGCCCTCCAAGATGCTATTGGTAAAATAAATGATTGCCATGACATTGCTGTGTATAAAGAACATTTAATAAAGAGTTGTTTGAAATTAGTATTTCATAATTGTTTTTAATTTGTTAAAAACATTCCTAGTGATAAATTAGTTTAAAAAATATGTATTCATTAAGTGAAAAACTAAATAAAATTTTAAATGGATGATGTTGCAAAAAAAAAAAAATACTAATTTTATTGCCAATCAATTCAACAAATTTGTATGCACTATCAAGTTTTTTAAATGTAACTTAGAATTTATTTTTCGTAATTTATACTAAGTTTCTTGTATTAAGCAAAGGAAGGTTTGTAATCACAAATAATTTGAATTTATACATTTCCAGAGAATTATCTGTTTTCTTCAATATTATTCTGTTTGACCCTCCTCATGGTTAGTTTAGGCATAGCAAAAATATATACATAGATGTCTACAAGTTTAGGACCTCCATTATTTAGGACTGTTTTAACATCTAGTTGTGCTTCTCCCCTTTTGATTGAATTCCACAGGGGTTTGGGGGAGATCTTGAGGAGGGGAGAAATAAAGGGTTGTATATTTCTTCATGTATATTAGAAATATTTTATGAACTTTTTGTTTGTCATGAAATCATCTACAAATTGTGTTTTGATATATGTGAGACTGTGCGTTGAATGGGGATATTGTATATCACTTTCAAATGAAATGACCATAAATAAAGTTCAGCAAAACATTTGCTTTAATAAGAACATAAGCAAATCATGTGGTGTCCATATCAGATATTTTATTTGTGTCCTATAGACCAGTGTTTTGTAATAACTTCTTTTGTTTCCTTCATTTCTCACAGATGAGTGGAAAAAATTTGAAAGTTTTGCCATCATGTATCATCTAGTAAAAAGAGGACAATGACAATCCAGATAAAATTAATTCACAGCGATATAAGAGATTATTTGATGGACAGGGTTGAGGGTATTGAGATAAAACTCGAGAAAGCCAGAAATAAAGGAAATTTATATGTACAGACAGACACTAACGCTTCTCTCATACCCAGACTTGTCTATGCCTCCTCCCTAGCGGCTTGGGCGGATCCTCTCGGCCTTAGTGCATCGGCAGGGTTCAGCCCAGTAGCAACTCTATTGGTACGCCCTACGATAATTTGGCTTATAATGACCTTGATGATAGTGGAATAGAGGCGACAATGGAATGCGTATTACTTTATTCATCTCTTGTTCCAGACAGTGTATACACTAGAACTTCAAATAATTGTTAATTAGCATAATTAACTTCATGCTCAATTGGTGCTTTATCCATAATGTATTAATCTTAGGAGATTAAATCAGATGATATATTTGTCTCTTATAGGGTAATTAATATTTATCGATAATAAGAAGAATCATTGAATGAGCTTTAGACAAAAGAGTAAAATAGAGCTCTCTAGTCATCAAAAAGGATTTACACACAGCAGTCTTTGTTAAAATGTCCATCATAAATACATCCATTGAAGATGCAAACAAGAATAGAAAAAATTCTTTCTTACACTTATCAGAAGCATTTGCTCTCAAGTGAAGTCAATTTAATCATGCCAAAAGGCAACATAATTGGGCCAATATTTTTGTTAAAAGGTGTGTCATTTTTACTGATTGTTCAATGACTACTTTGCAGGGACTAAATAAAATTGAAATACCAAATATTTATGGATAACAGCTTCTTGAAGACATGCCAAATATCACCTGTTCATATTCACAGATCACATTGCAAAATATATTGTTGCGAAAACTACGTACATGAAAAATTAAACGGAGTTAAACACATTTTTAAGAAGTATGAAGAAGATGAAAGGAGCCGACCGATGGAAGAACCGTTGGTGTCGGAAGTTTCTAGACTAAGCATCTAGCCCATACTCGGCGTTCTCCTTTGATGTCGCCGTTCGTCTATGAAAGCGGCCCAGCTCATCCCGAGAGTTAGTTTATTACCAGCTCTCTTCGAGTGAATAACAATGTGTTCAGTGCAGCTTTAGTCATCAGTGCGTTTTAGTTGCAGTGCGGTAGAGTGTTTTATGTGAAGAACAGTATTGTGCCTTGTATATGTAAAGAACAGTGTAGTGCCGTGATTTTGTGAACTGTACATGTGATGAGTTATTGGACTGTGCAGTAAGAAGAAGAGTGAAGATCAGTGCGTACTGTGAGTAATAGTTAAGAACAATTTGCCAAGTGTGTTGTGCGTTATCAAATAAATTGTTCAGTGATAAAGCTTCTATGTTTAATTTTGCAATCCAAAAGAACTCTAATAAACAATGTTTATTACTGATTTTGTAATAAACGTAACAATATGCTGTCAAAAATTGGATTGTACCCCCCCCCCCCCGGAAAAAAATAGGACAATTAATAGCCAATGGTTTGCAAGTTTAGTCTCTAAAAAAATATAAATATCTTTATAACTTTTCGAATAGAAGTCAAACTTGTGACGGAAAAGGTAATAGAATTCTGCATAAGTAAACTAAACAATTTATCCTCAAGCTGTTGATCTGATCTTTTCAGGGAATTCTTGGCCCCTAAATATGAGCAGCTTAAGTTATATAAAATATTTTGAATGTTTTTTACATATTTATATCATGACTAACATTGATAATATTTTTCTGAGTTGGTATTCTGGCAGGTAGTATGATAATATTTTTAATTAAATTAATTACTAGTTGGCTAGTGGTATTGGTAATAAGATCTATTCTTTGTGTAATACTATCCATATATTTTTGATACAATTATTCATTGTCATTAATATATTTAATTAATCAATCAGTTGTTAAAATAAAAATGTCACATACTTTATAAGGATTAAAAGATATAGTTTATTTTAAAACTGTTTCTGTAAACGAATTGTTTTTTCCTTCTAATTTTTTTCTCATTTTGTATTTTGATTACACATTATTTTTGTGTAATATCATAATTCTTGTGTTAATGATTCCCTTTCTATTTTAGATGCAAATGAAGCAAGAATTTTAGAGTGTAGAAAGGAAGTTAAAGAAAAGTCTAATAAGGCTGCTGAATTAGAGAATAAAATGAAAAATATTCATTCTGTTAGGGAAAGAGAAGTAGCTAAGGCAGAGGCAGACCTTAAGAAAGCTAAAAAAAAAGCTGATGACAGTAGAAATATGTGGAAACAACGTGAGCAGGTTTGAAGCATTTTATTCAATCTTTGTAAGAGCTCAAAAGTTAAACATTATTGATATATTATGGAATTATTTATTTGGTCATAGAATATTACTAGAATCCAATTAGGTCACTTAAAATCTAGTTAGTTTCTCTGTGTATTTTTTTCTTTTATTATGTCAGACCACATTTTCAGGCTTCATATTTTTATAATTTATCTGTATTTGTTATCTTAAAAATGTATTTCTTTAAAAAATTGGAAATGAATTATACATGTAGTGGGGAATGAGCATTTGATAAATATTGGTGGGTTTATTATCATTCATGGGTTCAAATAAATCTAGTGATCCATCATTCTATCATTTTAGCATTCATAGAAAAATACTACAGAAAATGAAAAACATTACTTTGGGATTGAATGTCAAGAATTTTTTGTCAAAAAAAAAAAAAAAAAAAAAAAAAAAACTTTGAAAGTTTTAGAGCAATTGCCATTAAACTTCCCAGTAATTAGATATCTATCCTCACTGAATCCTGTGCTGATAGCTACAAAACTTGTTCTTGCTGAGAAAAGAATGAATGAAGTGAAATGCCGAGAAAAGAATGTATGAGAAAAAGTGATTAACATCACGTATAGCAGATTCTGGTAAAAACAATACAGTGCTCTTTGCTTGAGAGTAAAATGCGAACACAAGGAAACTTTTCAAAAATATATATATATATATATATATATATATATATATATATATATATATAAAATTGTAACCTCTGTCTGTACATTGATTTTTTTCGCGAAATTTCACGATAACTTTTCGTTTCACATGTCATAGACACCATAACTGCATTTTGTTTCTTTCGTGTATGTTTGTTTGTTTGTTACCTTTTCACGCATAAACGGCTGAACCGAATTTTATGAAACTTGCTATGTATATTACTACTAATCCAACTTAGACTTTAGGCTATATTAATTTTCTCTGAGACGAACAAGAGTGGGGATTATAAGGGAAGCCTGAAATTAAAAATAGCGATATTTCGTTTTCTATTGGTTTTTCGGCAAATATGCACATAACAAAAGTTGTTTATTTTGTTATTTAGAGTAACTTTTGTTATATACACTTTTGTCGTATACTGAAGTTTAAATGTGTTATACGCTAAAAATTATAGCGGAAGTCAACAATATTATTTGCCAAAAAAGACTCAACCGAACTAAATAAAACTCGGTATGTGTATTAACAGTGAGGCCTTCATTATAATAAGCCATACCAACATTTCTATGGACGGGCAGGAGTGGGGGTTATAAGGGAAGCCTGAAATTAAAAATAGCGATATTTCGTTTCCTATTGGTTTTTCCGCAAATATAAACATAACAAAAGTTGTTTATTTTGTTATTTGGAGTAACTTTTGTTATATACACTTTTGTCGTATACCTAAGTATAAATGAGTTATACGTTAAAACTTTAGCGGGCACTAACGGCTGAACCGAACTTAACAAAACTCGGTATGTTAATTAGCATTAATTCTTCCATGATTATAAGTTATATTAAAATTTTTAGGTTCGAACGGGAGGGGGGTTATAAGGGAGGCCTGAAATACAAAATCACCATATTTACATGTATACGAGACAGGAAATATAAAAATATCGAAGACTGTGAAGAATTATCGAACAAATAATTCTATTATTAGCAAATCACCGGCAACGACGGGTATCAATCCTAAACACTGGGACGGGTAAATGTCAAAATATTGTGCAATGTAAAGCCTGCTAAAAAATACCATTACCATTCAGCCTCAAATGAATTCCCGGGCGAAGCCGGGTATCTGAGCTAGTATATATATATATATGAGAAAACCAGATTAGGTTTATTTTTACAAGAGCATTCTAAGACATTCTGGAAGTTATAAAAATGGTTTTAATTTTATCTAATGGTAATGCTTCTGTTGAGAGTAGGTTTTTGGTGAATAAGGATACATTAGTAGAAAATTTCACATAGAAGAGTTTAATAGCTCTTAGAATTGTTTACGATGTAGTTAAAGGACATGGTGGGATCCTAAATATTGAAATTACTAAAAAAATGATGTTATCATGCAAAAATGGTTATAATACGTTATCACAACTATTTAGATGAGCATAATAAATTGCTTGATGATTTAAACAAAAACAAGAAAGAAAAGGAAAAATGAAGTAAAGTACTAAATGCCATAGACATAATATCTGGAATTTGTGGCTTTGGCTCTTGGTTTATTTGTTTGTTACCTTTTTATGCCTAAACTAACCGAATTTTATGAAACTTGGTGTGTATATTACTAAAGCCAACTTAGACTGTAGGCGATACTAATATTATCAGAGACGAACAGGAGTGGGGGGGGGTTGATTGAACAAGGGTTCAATTTAAAACTTTATTTTTAATAGCTCCATTCGATAACACAACACAGAACACATTCTTTTTGTTTTTGAACAATTATTATTATTATTATTATTATTATTTATTAATGTCCACTTTTTGCAACTAATCTGCAGATTTCCTGAAACGTCCTTCAATCCCTCCTGTTGCCTTTGAAAAGAAGACCTCCTCTGTTGTTCTTGAGAAGATCCCCCTTGGAACTTAATGCTTTTTCAAAAGCACATAACTTGGAACTTAATGCTTTTTCAAAAGCACCTAACTTGGAACTTAATGCTTTTTCAAAAGCACATAACTGAGAGGTTAAATTATCGACAGCCCTCTCTGTTTTGTTCATCAATAGCCAACTTGTTCTGAATGTTACATATACAGGAGGGAGAGTCCCTAATATTTTACGATTCAAAAGAATATTGGGTAGCCCAAAATTGCACTCACACATCTTATTATATTCTCTACAAATGGAATCCCACATATTCTTTAGCTTCAATAGGTGACTACCATTATCAACTTTATCATCTTTAGAGTAGAGAAAAAATTCCAAAAGTAAATTATAAATGTTGTCCTCGTCAGGGCAATTAAACAGCCTATGAAGCTCTTCCCAGACTTCACAAGCACTGTTATATCTTATGACTTTCTCTAAATTATGTCGGGATAAATGAGTTGTTAGAATTAAAAGAGCATTACTTTCAGCCTTACAATAGCTTTCTAACCTTGAATTATAAATAGCAACCTCATCTTGCGAAGCATCTGTACCTGTTTCTTCAGGCTTCACAAGTTTTCCGTCCACAACGTCCATGCTCCCAGAAACACTCCTCAACAAAGCCGAGACCATATATGTCCATACTGACCAATTCGACTTACCCTCTAAATGTTTAATCTTGAGCTGAATATTTTCCATTACTTAGCACTTGTAAACTATTCATAGAGTACTGTGGAAGGAGCTGAACCCATAACCTGATAAGATTTTAACGAAAAACAAGGGTTCACTTCGAAACTTTCTTTTTAATAGCTCCATTCTATAACCCAACACAGAACACTCTTCTTCTTTTTGTTTTTGAACAATTGAACTAAGTACTAACAAACAGCTGTTAGTAAAACAAACAGCTATTTATAATACATTCATTAAAATAATGCTGTATCTTCAACAATTTTTGCTTTTAGGAGTTTGAAACTCTAAACCTTGAAATTCAAGAATTGGAAAAGTCTGTTCAGAATGGGAAGGACCAGCTCCTAAAACTACAGGAAACTATTACTCAACTAGAAGAAGAACTTGTAAATAAACAAGAAGAACTCTTAGTAGCTCAGGTACATTTTTTCACATGAATTGTAACATTTAAATTGTTCCTTATTTTGGTCCTGGATTTTTAAAAAGACTCATTAAGTCTGATTGTAGTACCATATTTTTTATTGTCTGCTTTCTGCTAGGAAATCAGTTATTTAGAACCTTATGAGATTTAATAAAAATTTAACGTTGATCCTGATGAATATGTAACAAAATAACTTATATTCAAAACAATGTTTTCTATATATCTATAGACAAATTCGTATCTCTACCTGTTAATGGCTGCAAGAGTAATCTGTTATCTCCAACACAGACTATTAGCTTTCTTGTAATTGTATATTTGAGTTTGTTAACCAATAAAAATAGCCATGGTGGAGGTAGCCAGAAGCACAAAATAAAAATATTCTTCCTATCTATGAATTGATTTTAATTTGTCAGAATCCTTTTAATTTGAATGAAAAACAGTTTAGTTAGTTCTAATTTCTGTTTCCTTGAAAAGCCATAGAAATTATGTTGCTTTATACTGCACAGGTGGGAAATAGATAAATGTGATATTTTTTCTCAAATACTCCTTTCTTATATGATAAACCACCTCTCTGGAAACCTGAAAATTAAATTTCGAACGAATAATTTAATATTGTTTCTATATAAGGAATTCTGTATCGAGATCAGTCTGATGGAATTTGGCAAAACTTTCTTGAAATTTCTATTGATTTTTGATAAATAGTATGCTGAAAGGCAATGGCAAAAGTTAATAATAATATAGTATAGGGTAAATCAAAAAGTAATATATAATGATTTCTATTCATATCAATACCATGTTTTTTTTATTAAATAAAAATCCACTTTATGCTGCTGGTTATAACCCTAGGTTTGGATTAGGTTGTGTATGTGCGTGTGAATGCACACATATATGTGTATGTGTTTATGGGGAACTTGTTACATTTTTATTTTTTTTAAATTGAATTCTGAAACAAAATCTATCCAAAAGCAAGAATATGTCCATTGCTATTCAAATTAAAATTTACTTAAAGAAAACACCAATTAATCTATGCCTTACAACTGTTTTTTTATGCAATACTGAGGGTTTTTGGGCTCTGAGACAGATAGGGAGAGAGGAGGATAAAAATTATTTAGTGTCATGCACTTTGTGCTACTATGGCTAATTGGGACTGGTTATCTACACATTATTCGAAGCTTACATACCAAAAATTATATTCAAGAGACCTTTATTATACGAGATACATGCAAATATGTCCTGGTGATCCCCCCCCCCATGTCTTAAGGTTTTGGACTACTAAAATTTGATTAATTGTGATAACAATTATTCTGATTCATTATTAATTACAGTACTAGATATACTAAATAGCTCTCAATAAAAATAATGTTATATTCTGATTTATTTCAGTAATTGTTTTTCTTTCCGATGTGAGGTGGGCACACGTGTTTGTTTATATTTCTAACGCTTTCTGTCATCAGGTTATTGAAATTGGCTGAAACATTTCTTATTACCGATCGTATTTATACACTTAATATTCACGGTGGTGTTGTGTTACCAGTATGTAGTTTTATCTATTACTAAACTACACGAGGGAAATCTGCTTAGTTTACACAGCCCCTGCGTGACGGACTCTTGTAGTCAGGAAAGGACTAAGGATTTTATTTAATGACTTGATCACTAAATAAATTCCTATTGCCCAGGCCAGAATCAAACATTCTACTCAGGGTTTGTCATTTGAGATTAAGACCATTGCCTTAATGTTTATAGTAAAATGTATAGAATTCTGAAACAAGTAAAAATGAGGGAGCATGGCCTACATATATGACATACTGTCAGTTTACCTGGAAGTAGGTTATTTTACACTGCTTCGACTTTATTAACTTTTATTTACAATTTCCAAAATTCTACAGAGTTTTGATTGAAATTACATTGTGCTTATATTTTTGTTTTCAGGAAAATGTGAAAACAAAGAAAGTTTTAGTTAAAGAAAAAAAAGATGAAATAGGTGAAAAAAATGTTCAAATACAAAAGAAGAATTCCGAAAAAGAAAAGGTTCAGAAATTGATTAGTGACAGTGAGATGAATTTGGCTAAAATGCAAATCTTAGTCACAGATCTGAAGAAGACGATAGAGCATTCCAAAGCAAGGGTATTTGAACATTTTCTATTTTATTAGTCCACACAATAAGGCTAATCAATATTTCTAGTGTTCCACAGGTTTATAATGTCTATAATATATGTATGTATATGGTTGAATTTAACTTTCGAAATAAATTTAACTGATTCTATTACATTTCCGTCACCTCTTGCAGTAGTGCCCGATGCAATAGTGGTTTTTTAGGTGACTATAACATTTTTTGGATATCTAAAGCCCTAAAAACCAGCTCAGGTTCCGGGACAACATTCACACATAGCACTTGTTAGTAAATATTGTTTATCTACCTATTTGAAGATATGCATTTCTCTGAATGCTGAGTGCTTGTTCTATCTCATTCTTATCTCTGCTTCACTTTCAGTCATGAGTTCACCAGATGTGTAACTTCTATCAAATTTATATATAATGGTCAAAACTTGTGTATACATAATGGCTAACAGCCTTGTTATACTTGACATGTCATTTGATAGTTATAGCAAGGTTCGAGATAGATAATAGTAGATATTGCTTCATTCATTTCTTTCATTTCTGAGCAATATGCAATGCCTCCCCTATTAAGATTTTGTTATACATAAGATTGTGTAATGCTATTCAGGTAGGATGGAGTGTTTTTTAGCTAAGCTTATTTAGCAGATCATCAAACCTTATGAGGTTAAAGACCCGAAAAAGAGAAGAGTCATGCTTAGTCTCTATAACTCTTTCCGAACCATTCAGTGTTTGGGTTTAAATCTCAATCTATAACTCTTGCTCTGGATGTTTTCTCTACCATTTTCCAGTCTCCTTTCACAGATCTTACACCTGGTGTTTAGTTAGTATACTTACTGGCTAATAGTATTAAACTTCAAGACTTAAAAAAATGAGAACTACTCTAGTGCTCTTTTGGTTTTTCAAAAATTAACCCTTCCTCAAGCTTTCTAGTGCTCATATCAGTCATTATACAGAATTTTTTTTATCATTTTAAAGTTAAATATGAATTAACGAGGATAGTTAACTTCAGGTTTTATACCTGGTTTCTAACACTTTTGATATCTCGTTCACAGTGTTTTTCTGACAGAAAATTTGAGAACAAAGTGTGAAATTATAAAACTGTTAGCAATTAGTGTACTCAGATACTTTTTTGGGGGGGTGGGTGGCTTTTTATCATTTAGGCATTTAAAAAAAATATATATATTTATTAATGCCCACTTTATTATACTATAAATTTGTATGAATTCTCTCATTGTATGAAGTATTTTGAAGAATTAAAGTGCTTATAAATAGATAGTTAAATAGTAATGAACAACTGTGAGTATATACACTTATGTTCTTTTGTTTTATTTGTTTACAGGCAGATGAACTAATGAAGAAACACAAATGGATTGAAGGTGACCGTGAGTACTTTGGGAGGGAATCTGGCAGATATGATTTTTCTAAAATAGATAGAGAAGAATTAAAACGGAAAGTTAAAGATCTAGAAGAAACATTAGCGGTATCAGGAAAAAATTTAACCAATAAGGCTTTGGATATGCTTGGGAACCAAGAAGAAAAAGTAAGGATTATATTTGGTTGATGGATTTGTTATTTATTTATTACTAAATTAATTTCTTAATTACTACCTTATTTTTATAGTTCCAAGAAGTAATGAATAAGAAAATTATAATCGAAGAAGACAAATCAAAAATACTATCTGTTATTGAAGAGCTGGATGTTAAAAAAGAAGAAGTTATTAAGCGTGCTTGGGATAAAGTAAATCATGATTTTCATTCCATTCTTAGCTCTCTGCTGCCTGGCGCTCATGCTAAGCTGGAACCTGTTGCTGGAAAGGATTTCATGCATGGTCTTCAGGTTTGTTTTTTTTTTTTTACTTAATGAGTTTTTAAATATATTATTTAAAGAAAATATTTATTTTTAAAATAAATTTGACAACACATTATGGGACATATAAATTATAATCATGAATAGTATTACATATTCCAAAAGCAGTCCAAATCACAGTAGTGGTAGCTATTTTTTATACCTAATAACCATTGTTAAAAGTACTCTTTTGAGTGTCTGGAGTCTAAACTTTATATTCATAATGGTACAGTTCAGTAGAATGTAACAGAATTTGGGGATTAATCTGTTAAGAATACCCTCAGCCTTTCCAAGCCTCAAAAGAATTCATCACAGGTTACATTTTCAGAAGGATATTCAACTTAAAAAATGAGATTATTTTTTTAATTGTGTTCGAGGGCTTTTTGCAGTTAGTTGAAGGACCTTTGAAGTTAGTTGTAATATATAGCTCTGAAGAAACTTCCAAATCGATCCCTAGTCCTGATGTTTAGAAAATTTTGGGAAGTCATATATGTCACTTGAAGACAATAGTAATTTATACTGGATATGGTCTACAGTCTGTTGAAATAACTTTAGTTGAAAAGAACACATCATATCAGGGTGACTGGAGGAAATCCATTTATCTATACAGAAAAAAAAAAATTAAGAAATACTCAGAAAAGAATAAAAAAAAAATACGAATAAGAGCATTACAGCAAATAAGACATAACAATTCAAAACCAACTTACTTAGGAAGATAGTCAAAAAACTGTAAACTGAAGAAAATAATCTTGAAGGTGAAACACACTGGAATGGAAGGTAGTCAGAGTGGTGCTGAGAGTTGGGAAGGGTAAGTAAGATAAGGTTCAGCTCTGTAGGGATACTGATGGCAAAATGGAATGAATTTACAGCTATCTACCAACAGGGCAGGGTGTCCACGCCTTAACCTCCCCCCCCCCCCAATTGGCAGTCCACGATCCTGGCTGTGTTAACTGGTTAAATTGTTTAGTTTGTTTTGTTCTTTTAGGTGAAAGTTGGTTTCGGTGGATTATGGAAGGATAGTCTAGATGAGTTAAGTGGTGGCCAGAGATCTCTTGTTGCACTGTCTCTCATTTTAGCTATGCTTTTATTTAAACCTGCACCATTATACATTCTTGATGAAGTAGATGCTGCTCTGGACCCTTCACATACTCAAAACATTGGACAGATGTTAAAAGCTCACTTTAAACAATCCCAGGTAATATTTGACAATAATAAAGAAGTCTTGTAAAATCCTTTTTTTTTTTTGATAATTTGTACTCTTAATTCTTATGTTCTCTTCACAAGCTTTTACATAAATTTAAATAATATTAAATGGAATATTAGAAACCTTTATTTTCTTGGTATTTTATGAGATAATTATTAACCAGACTAAAATGTTCTGTTTTCATTATACACATTTTTCATTTGTATCAAACCAAAATAAACTAGAAAGAAAATCTATAGAAAAGAAATCTACTTATACTACAGTTCAGTGCTTAACCCTGCCTTTGCAATGGGTATCTGAGAATTTTACAACTGAGGCTTTTATTATTACGACCAGCACAATCCATTTTTCAAAATATTACAGGAAGTACAAAAAACATTCATGTCTTGCCAATTATTTTTTAAGAATTAAAGGAAATAGTCATTAAGGGGAATGGTCCAACGTAAAACACAAGTTACATATAATGCATACTTCAGAAAATTGAAAAGTTTGAAGATGTTGCTTCATATTAAAAAGAGAGCATATGAAGCTAGACTACTAGAGGAGATGCATGAGCATTACAGGTGCGAGAGTATCATGAGTTTTATATGGGTGTCAAAAGGCTGAGACAGATTCAGTCTTCATGAGCAAGGGAACCTCCTCACAGAAAGTGGCCACAAGGATAGCGCAGCTGGGCACAGTGGTTGTTGCCCTATCAAATGGATGAGAATAAGGATGTTTAGACACCTGATAACGATGTGATTGAGAAAATTGTTCTTTCTCTAAAAAATAACTAAGCTAGGGCTGGGTGAAATCCCTCTGAATTACTAAAGCATAGAGGGATGCCAATAACAGGGAAGAGGTTTATCAATCGTTTGGTGACATTTGGATATAAGAAAAAAAAAAACAATGGGAGAAAGTGAATATAAATCACTATACATTAAAAGGGAACAAATTTAAAATTGAAAACTATGCAGGTATTTTTCTTCTTCCCTCTGTCTATAAGATCTTTTCAATGATGGTATGTCAGAGGTTGTTGGAGAGGATACTGGAAGAATACCACAATTGATTTTGCCTAGGAAAATCGACCATAGATAACCTCACCTCTTTATTGACTTCTGGGAGGCTTGTGACAGCTTAGACAAGCTAAACTTACTGGTTTGTTGGAATACACATAAAGCTTATTATATTGACATGAATGTTATGAAAAGGGAGATTTTGTTAAGTCTAGAATTGGCATCTCTTACAGATTTTTAGTTGTTAAGACAAGGAGTACTTTTGCCAACTGGAAGTGGAAATCCAAATTTAGCTATTTAAGGATTAATTCTAGTTTATAGAATGGGAGTTTATATATTGCTATAAGAGTTTTCGCTAAGTTTAAGATTATTATTTTATAAATGAATTAATCCTTTTCATTACAATAATAAATAATAGAACTTTTTGATTAGGATAGTTTGTATTAAAGATCAATGCAAAATCTAAACTGAGTTGTGAGGCGATTAAACAAAGAATGTAATATCATTAGTTTTTTTATTACTTATATATATATATTTTTTCCAGTTCATTGTAGTTTCATTAAAAGATGGTATGTTCAACAACGCAAATGTTATTTTTCGAACTGCTTTTGAAGATGGGATGTCCGCAGTAAGACGAACTACTGGAAGGAGGTAATTTCTGCGATTGAATTCAAAGAATTGTAAATACTTGTACATTTGTTGAAATAATAAAACCTATTTTTGTTCAGATGACTTTTTTAAACTGTAATATTCATTGATTGAAAAGTGAACTAAGTCAAAAGCAAACAAATCATGCAATGTTATTAATTAACATTCTCTTTTTCCAACTAAGACTAATCAAGGCTGTTTATTAACTGGTTACTACACTTTTCTTGTCACGGCAGTACTACAAATCTTCTTTAGTGAGTTCCTCAATAAACAAATTGGTCCCAATGCTCTTCGTAAACCTAGAGTTGTGAGTTTGATTCCTGGGTGTAGGCAATAAGAATTTATTGATGAACTCACTAAATAATGTTTAATTGCCTAAATAGGAATTAAACAAATGAATCTAAGATTACTAATTTGTATTATGACCATTGTCCTAACTCATATGACTGACCTCAACTATGAAGAAATTGGATTTAGGTCAGATTTGTTCTAGAATTTTGAAAGACTAATAACAAAGAGTCATTCGCAAAACAATTTCCATAATATGGAAATAATTAGATGTAATCAGTTTATTGTGTAAATTTAATACTGAAAACCTTTACGTAGTACGGAAATCATTATATATTTTTCTAAAAATATATTATTATTTCATTTGATGTTAATGCATAACAATTGTTTTATTTTCTTTAGAAACTCAATTAAACGTTAGATATTTCTTTGAACTTTTTCATTTGATGAATTATATTTTATTTTATTCGTAGAAATATAATTATAATGATTGCGCTCAAATATCTATTTTGTTTGTTATCTTTTTAAATTATGATTATTTATGGTACATCCATTAGGAAGTCTAATTCTCAGTAGTTGACTAGAAGCCACCATTGATTGATATAAATTATATTGATGAATATTCTGTTTTGTATATTTATAATGTTAAAATTATATATTTTAAAAATTTGAATTGTGTAATATTTGATGAATTCCTACTTGTCTGTAAAAAACAACAACATTATGTTGGGAGTAGTGCAGTTTAAGAAAATAAATATAAAAATGAGCAATCTAATAAAATATACAGTAAAATTGTATTACTAATATGACAATATGTTAACTAATAAGAGTGTTATATGTTTGGATGCTACAAACCCATTTTTACATTTCTCTTATCTAAGATTTAGTTTTGAAAGTTTTTGGGATACAAGACATATTGCAATGAATAGAACTAATGTGTTTTACTTATTTCACCTAGTGACTTATATTGATTGTTACCTTCTCTTTATAAAAGTCATTAACTGATCCATTGGTGGCGATTTAAGGTTAAACGTACCAGTTCAATTCAAAAATTTATTTATCATTTTATTTTATTTTATCCACATTTTTTATTTAAAATCACCTGCTTTTCGAAATATAAACCATCATTTTCTACTACTTGAAGCCACCTTTGAGCCAAGAGTTTAATGTCCTTTCGGGGCCATAATGAATTTTTAGTGTGGAAATCTCTTTACACTTATTTTCCATTTCTCCCAATTTGTTGAAATAACTACCATGGAGGAAATGTATGAAATGGAGTATGTAGTAATCCGAAGGTGCAAGATAAGATAGATGAGGAAGAAAATTAAATTTCATTTTCAGCAGATTTCCCTTAAGGGGGAAATCAGCTATTGAGATTGTACTCATGACGTTATTTTCGTAAAAATTTCTTCAAGTGTCCTTCGATTCTACCTGGTAGATGATGAAAATGAGGTCCGTTCAAAATTATATATATATATATATATATATTTGTCTGTCTGATGAAAGATCAAATTCGTTAACGACTACAATCCGACCAGCTAGAGGGAGGGGAGGGGGGTTTAGAGGTGGAGAATTTTGAAAATTTGAGGTATCTCTGTTATTATACATCAATACCACCAAAAAGTATATATAATTAATGTTGGTCTATAAATATTTTCTGTCATGAATATAATTGACCAATATATGGATTTTTTAGTTTTTGGCTATGATTAAACCACCACCCCTACTCAGTCCTATTAACAATAAGCTGTTATATCATGAATCACTTCATTCCAAGGTTAAATCATTTTGTTTTGTGAGATACATGAAAAAATGTTGTGATGACATCATCAATTAAGAGTTTCCGTTCTTTACTTGAAAAAGTTTATTTTATCTATACCATACTCCTCCATATTTAACCGTTTCTCAACACTAAAGATCACATTTGCTATTGGTTGAAATCAGGTGTGGAATAGTGGGTGTTTAGAGAGGGGGAATTTGAAAATTCAAAATATTTCCGTTATTATTAGTCTGATCGTAATTTTTTATTCAGCCAATCTTGTTAAGCTATTGATGTTCTACAATTGCGTATTTTTTTGTAACTCAAGTATTAACCGAGTTTTTTCTGTTTTCTTATTTTCAGTCTTCAGTTACCCCTATCCCACCCCTACTCTTTGCTTTTTTTTTTACATAGAAAAAGAGAATATGTGGTGACAGGAGATCACAAGTGTGATATACCAGCACATGGTAAATCTACTTAGTTTACTCAGCCCCTGCCAATGGAATTTTGTAGCAGTAATATTGGATGTCGGGGTTCTTGCATTGCTTCTTACTCACCAGAACTATGTACCGTTGGAAGTAAGCTGCTTGTACTCTCTCATTAGAATAATAACAGAATAAACCTCTGGGAAATTGCTCGACCTTCAGGGACTAACTCAAAAGTGGACTATACCCTTAAAATTTCATTATATACAGATCATAGGTTTTTTTTTGTTTTAGAATTCATTCTTTTCCCACAGACTTGTTCCAAAGTTAACTTTGTTAAGATTGGTTCTCTCCCTGTCCCGATTTCAGCCGTTAAAAAGTACTTGATCTTTAGTTTAACATAAAATACTTATATATCGAGTTTGATAACAAGAAAAAAATTGTGACTGCTAGAGCAGTAACAGACAAATAAATAAATATATATATATATATATATAAAACTTTTAACAAACAATTTTATAATCTTTATGTATTTTGTAACCAAAAGAATACATCAATATCAATTTTAATTTGAGTCATTCTAGGTCAAAGAAAAGAATACTCCCAATTTATTAATAAAAAATCTTTTATATTTTCATTAATGTATTCCCCTACACATTTCAAAGTTATTAAATGGTTCCTTCTCAAGGCGTTTCCAGTGATTAAAAATATATACAAATTCGTTTTGAAAAACAATAACAGTATTAAAACACACATGTACACATGAAGATATTAATATTAACAATAACATTTAATAATTAAAGCACCAACAAACTGTCATTAACAGAATAAAATTTCAATAGGAAAACAGATTAATTTTTATAGGTTCATTTATTTATGGGAGATTCACTTTGAATACAGCACTCTATCGAGTTTGTAGTCGTTTTCAGATGTGGGTATTTCTTCAACAATTTGTTCCTTAAATGCTAGCCCAACAGTGATGAATGATTGAGCAAGCTCTTTTTCTTTTAAGCCTCTTAGTTTCTGTAAATACCTATCATAGTACCCTTTTCCTCTTCCTAAACGATCTCCATTCCTTGTGAAGGCCAGGCCAGGAACAATCACCAAATCTAGTCCACCTAAAAAGAATGTTTCTATTATTGAATGAGAGTACCTTGAAACTGGCAATTGGTTACACTTCCATTTTTGTTCAGGCCATTCTTAAATATGGGTGTATGCAACTTTAGACCTCATTTCATTGGGTAGATTAAGTTCCAGGAGTGGCATGTGTCTTTCTCTCACTTCTGCAGAATGGAGCCAATCAACTTTAATTTTATTTATGAGTGGGTACTGAATTCAATAGAATTGGAACTAGTTGGGATTTTTACAAAACTATTCTTTATCACCAAAAAAATATATGATTTCAATGGTAAGATAAATATCTGGAAGAAGGACACTGGGCAACTTGAACATCCAAACAATGAGTGGATTGTATCCACAATCCCCATGCTTTCATTCATGGATAACATGTTTTGAAAACAGAACAATACTTTTTTTCAAGGGTAATTATGAAGTTACAAAGTTACTGAAAACTGCTTTAAGAAGGCTTGATCCACACTTTGTTAAAGCCTCTATTAGACAAGTGCTTGAAAAGGCATATGACTATGATGTTAATCTGGATCAAATCGATGACTTCTCTACAGGTTTATTACTGTTTTACAGACTAAAATTGCTGGAGGCATCACAGGTAGTAAGGATACTTAAGAATGTCATCAGATTGGCAAGAATGATTTTGTAGGAGAATTTTTTTATGTTCATAATCAGTGGTGACACCTCTGATGGCTATGAGTTTACAGTAAGTTATGTTAACATATGTACTGCATAAACTGGTAATCTGAAAAATAATGACAAACTCTGGTGTTACCATCCTTACACATGGTGGTATGCTGAGGTAGACATATTTTAGCATTGACTGGTGCTCTGGAATTGTTGGACTGGTGTAAGATATAAGGCTTAAAGTAAACTAACGATACAGAGTAAAATGGGACCTCTAAATGGAATGGGGAGATTCATTATCCTGTTGATTTGGGGGAGTTACATTCCTGTCAGCATGCTCAAGTACTAGGGAGAGATAGTTTAAAAAAGGAATAGTGTGGATGTAGATAAAAATGTCACAGGATCATTGGAGGGACCCTCTTTACCCTGTAAAAAGCTCTATGCTTCAAGAGTATCTCAAGGAAGGCAAAAGTGAAAGTATACAAAATAGCCATCCGATCAACAGTTATATATGACAGTGTATTGACGGTTCTCACCAGGAAAACTGAGAGCCCTCCTATGTTCCGGGGTAATAATTTCAGAATTTCATTTCTCATTAGTTTTTTTTTTTTAACTTTATTTACAAATGTTCTATCTCTTCCTGCTGTTTAGGATGCCCTACCCTATGGTTTGTATATATTCATTTATTTAGGTGAATTACAAAGGGAAATAAATTTGAAATTGATTGTAGGTAATTTGGGGATTGTGGCTATTCTTGTCTTCCTTCTTTTTGCGTGATTTGGCTGAGACCATTAAATTTTCATGTTCACATTAATCCAAATTCTCTTAACTGGATCGTCACAAGTCCCTCACTGAATAATCTTTGAAATTTTGAAGTTAACACAAATAACATAAAATAAAAAATGACCTGCCTGAGAATCTTTTAGCAATTTTATAATCTGATATCTTCAATGAGAAATAATATTACCATGAGTAAAAGCATTTTCCCTATCTTCTGTTTCTGAAGGTTGTTTTATATTCCAACTAGTAACAGGTAAACTCTCCAAATCTTCGAGTGATTTCAATTTCACCATGTCCATATCTATTTTAGTGTACCTATAAAAACATAAATGCAAAATATCCTATTTAAATTTTTGACATTTTTAAACCATAAAAAAAAAAAAAAAACAATTGTTTTATAACTGTTGTGATATCTGCAGGCTAAACTGATTGTTATTCCTATAAAAAGAAATTCCTTATATTAATGGAAGCTAATAAGGTAAGAGGAGTTTCCCAAGGACTGCGTGAGACAAATCTGACAATAAATGCATCAGGGAAAGCTAAAAAAACTCTGCAAAAGGCCAAAATTAAGCACTTAATAACATTATCACTCAATCTATATATAACTTTCTGAATCAGGTATTGTGGTTGTATCATGGAATGATTTCCAAATAATTTCTTCAAATATCTATTGCGCATACCAGGATATGATGAAAGTGGTCATTCCAAAATGAAAAAAAAAAAAAAAAATCACACACACACATATATATATATATGTGTATATATATATATATATATATATATATATATATATATAATATATTGTTGCGTAAATTACATACTTGAAAATTGTGTACCGTGTTTTATGACGATCAGAGGAGTGCTGTGATTTGTAAGTGATTCGTGTGATGGCGAGTTATTGTGCTGTGTAATAAGAACAGGAAGTTAACAGTCGATATTGTGATTAGTGGTGAAGAATAGTTTACCAAGTGTGTAAAAGCGAGTAGTGAAAAAAATTGTGTAGTGATAAAAACATTAAAGTTTGTGTGTTTAATTTTGCAATCCAAAAGAACCCTAATAATCAACGTTTATTATTTTTGTAATAAACGTAACTATATACATACATACATTAGCTATGTTATCTGTCCTTGAAGTGTTCCCGTGGAAGTACGGTGAATCGATTATTTTAGTTACAAAATAATACCTTCATTTTCATTATTAGTACATAAACATTGTGTAGTATGCACAGAAACTGTGCAGCAATTCATTCATAAAATGATCTATATGAATTTACTTCTACTAAATATGTAAAAACTTTATGTAGGAAAATAGTTCAATAAAATATATTTGAAATTCAATGTACTTAGAACATGACATACTTCAAACTAAACTTGTTTTCCTTGAGGACCGAGTGACTCAATTTCTGATTATTTTTAATTTTTTTTTTTTTGTTAAGAAATGAAATGTCGATTTTGAGCTTGCACTAAAGTATGTAAAACCCCTAAATAAATCAAGGAATGTTACGGCTATTAAGTTTGATTAAAATAGATGTATTTAACAGAAATAATGTTATTGCTTTTTAGCCATATTTTATTTTTGTAGGCTAATAATGATTCTGTAAATGCTGAATTTACCTTGGAATAAAGCATTGCTTGCCAGTGGCAAATATTTCTTTGATAATAATATCAGTTTGTACCTCCTCTGGTAAACTTAAATATATTCCAATTCTCGAACTTTCTTTATATTGTTTTAATTCGAGTAACTAAAAATAAGAAGAAAAAAAGAATGAATAATGAATGAAATGAAAAATACTAGTTAAATCAATTTTTAGTTCTTAAAAATTTCTAAAGATTTCTTTCCTTTTCTTCTAGAACATGCTTTGATATTTTCTTCAACTAGGAAGAAACAGCGAACATTTAGCATGTTAAGTAGCATGTAGCACCTGCCATACTCAAGAATATTGCATTTTATTTAGGATGTGTTGAATCAGGTTGTAAATATTTACATAAGAAGCTCATTCAATACTAGAAAGTCTATTATAAATACAATTTGCTCAATTTTTTTTTAAACCAACAAGCCCTCAACCGAGAGAGATTGACACTTTAATCTTTCAAAAGTCAAAGAGTCTTAGTTAGATGAGAGACTGATATGACTCAATTTGGCAAGGTCTAGCTGAAAAAAAGAAGACTGTCTTTTAAACTAAGCAGATCCCGCACATGTTGTAACATGATACGCTGATGATCTCATATCACCATCTATTCTCTATTTCTTCCATTGTAAGTAGCCTATTTAAATAGAAATTAAAATGAAAAATGGACATGAGATAATGTGAAAATGGAGTAAGTAGAAGTAGGGTTTACCAAAGGCTGAAACCAAAAAAAAAAAAAAAAATTCAATGAACTATATTTAAGATCACTGTTCTATTTACATTAAATTATGTTAACTATTTGAGCCAAGTTCTGTTTACATGTTAAAAGTTTTGACTACATTATCTTCACAATACTAAATGTGTATGTCTGTCAAAATAATTATTGTGTTTTGCAAATAAAATACATTTAAGGGAAAACTAACATTTCTCATTAATTATTGAGAGAGAGAGGGGTTGGGGAGCAATATACTTTATAATTTATCAAGGTGAGGTACAATTTTAATAATGTCATACATTGGAATGAATTATCGATTATAACAGCATTTTAATGCAAATTACATGTTTTATACATTGTTATATGAGAAATATGTATGTTACAAAAGTTATTTAAATATCAAAGTGCACAATTATGTTATGTACATTTTTGGCAAAAGATGAATAAGAAATAAAAAGTTATGATGTGGGCTGACTTAGCTCTCCAGTCCTTCATGAGAACCGTAATGTTTGAGTGAATGTACTGGTTTGCTCTAGCCTTGGACAACTTAAGCAACTGTAATCTAATTGCAAAATACATGTTTGTTGTAATAGGTAGCTTAGCATATACGAAATATACAAAAATTTATCGTTTTTTTTAGGCAAGCATTACCAGACAGTTAAAATATTTTTCCCAAGAAGTTATTGCATTATTTCTACATTTGAGCTCTTTAGTAGACTGTCTCCCTGATTATATTTTTGATATTAGTTATATGCAATTTATTGTAATTTTTAAGTATCAATTGTTAAGTATTGGTCATATTACTTCAAGAAAATTAATTGAAGAAAAACATTTGTCATATCACATAGTGGTAGGTTCCGCCAGTATATATAATACTGCACAGGACACACGGCAAGCAATTTCAGTTTGATGGCACCATCCCCCATGCCTGTCGTTAGTTGCACTCTTTTTTAATACAACTACTGTGATGTGTACTCGACGATCAAGCAGTAATGATGGCATCTACCGACATGTATGACAATATTACAAAAACATTTGTATTTAGTAACCTTCAGCCATTAAATACATAATCTATTTTGTTATAACTCTTCTAGAGACACTAGAAGAAATCCTTAATAATGATAATGTGTTTAGTAACACGTAAAATAAGACAACGGAAAATGGAACTAACAACAGGTAAAAAAAGGCTACACAAAATGGTACTAACAACAAGCAAAAGAAGACTACATTAATTGTAACTAACAACAGGCAAAAGACTACATGAATTGTAACTAACAACAGGCAAAAGAAGACTTCACAAAATAGAACAACAGTCAAAACATAAAACATTAAAAGAAGCCTGTCATTTATGTGCAGTATAAACTAAGCAGATATATCACGGGCAAGAATATGTATGATATTGTCAACTAAAATTTGATTCTCTCTTTCTCCGATAATACAAAGCCTATGCAAACATTTCAAATTTAAGTTAAATACGAGATAATTAATGATAGAAATGCTAAGAGTGAAAATCTCATAAGAGATAAGAGTAGAGTTTCCTGAAATCTGAAACTAAAAATAACTGTTAATATTGGAGTATGTGATCAATTTGTAGATCAGCAATTGTGAACACTATTTTGTTTGTTAAAAATGTGGTCATATTTATGAATAAACAATTATAGAGCATTAAATTTTTGTTAATATTAGTTATATAATTTTTTTCAATTGAATGCATAATAACGGATATAAATATTATTTTTTCTCCCTCTCTAATCTCCCACTCTTGACTCAATTTGCTCATTTATCAGTTTTGTCATTAGTTTACTATTAATCGGTTAAATATTGAGTATGATATCAGCCATGCAAAAAATGGGGTATCTAGATTATGAAATATTCATTTATGTTTATAGCTTGGAATACTATCATTCCATGATACATTTGCTTATTAATAATATGAAATTAGGTTTTGGAGTTTACTGAAGGCTTAAAAAAATAAAAAAGTAACTAGTTAGAGAAATATGTATGGAACGAACATAGTAGAACAAATAGAAAAAAATATTGGTTATATAAAATTTTATAATTTGACTCAAAATAATGAAGATTTTACTTTATTGATTTCTCTCAATTTTTTTTATTGTATTCATTTTCTAAACCTTCCTGTTTCACCTGGTCAAATATCGGCTATTAACAGACTAGAATTATTGCTTTTACATGGTCACTAAAACATTAAGTTCAGAAACAATCACTTTCACCAGCATGAGCATTAACAGGTATATACATTTGACAGGACTAATTTCTGTCATTTCCTTGGTAGGATTGATAACCTTTGAAGGAATTTTCGAACATCACATCATGAGCACAACCTCAATATATGAGTTCCCTCAAGGGAAATCTGATAAACAGTTCTAGAAAACAATATGTGGTATCTAATCTGTACATTGATCATTTCATTAGATATCAGCTTATTGTTGATAAATTGAATATTGTGTTTATATCTGTCACAATATGAAATCCACAAATCAAAGTTAAACTCCTACCAAAATGTTTTATACTTTGGGCCCCCTAATCTCACCAAAAGAACTCTCTTACTCTCTCACACATCATAATGAAATTAAGACATATGGTAAATCAGAAAAATAATTTAATTTGACAAAAAACATAGATTTCCTAAATTGAAATAGTTATTATCTAACTAAATGGGGGTACCTGTTTGGTTATATCTTGTGATTGTTGACAAACTGACTCCTTTGACATTCTCTTTAATCGAAGTTTAACTTCATTTCTGAGGGCAGCTTTAGCCATATTTAGTTGATGTATGCTTCCAATCATTTTTATAAGTTATAGTAAGAAAACAATAGATTGCATAAAAAATAAGATAACAAATTGTTATCTATTCTTTCATAACTACAAAAAATGAACAAAAAGAAGACATTACATCATATCAGAAAACAAATACTTGTCTCTCTTCATCAATATATGAACATTCAATCAGAACGCCAGTCAATATAAAAGATAGAATAAAGCCAGTTGAAAGTTGAATGTTTGGAAAGAACCGGGGGAACATAAGAGGTAACAGATAAGATGTACGTTTTTCTCCCAAAGAGGTAGATTCAATAGGCTAACTAACTGTAACCCAGTAGCTGTGGTTAGTTTAGTGTCACCTCCTCCCTAAAACGGAAACAAGAATTAGAGCTAAACCATTCGTCGTTGCCTTATTCAGAGAAGCATGAAGTGTAATTGTAGTTCACCTTGTAAGATTAGCAATGTCATATTTCACAATTTAAAATAAAAGAAATGCTGGGGTAACTCAGTCCACTAATGAGTTAAACATTAGGTCGTAGGTAGTCTTTGACTATTTTGTTTTATTCCGTATGGTGGAAAAGAGGATTTTTCTGTGAGACGGGCACACTAAATAACATTTTTATTCATTTTAACTCACCGCCCCCGTAAGAAACTATTTGGTTTGTAACCCGTTTTATATAGTACAACTTCTCCATTATTTATAGGTGAGAACTTTTTCACTACTTGAAGAATATGAGAATATTTAGACAGACCAAAAGACTGTCGGTGCTATCTTTTTGGGTAAAACAACATTTTGTATTAGTAGAAAGACAAAGTTGTTAGGTGTGATGGTAATGAAGAGCAACAGCTGGAAAGTAGTTATAAAGGCCAGTATTGTTACCTAGACCAGATGCTACTGAGGCCTACAAAAAGCCTTCGCTTTAAAAGTATTGTTAAAAAAGTGATGGTGCAAATTTACAATGTGGACATTAGACCAACAGTTAACTCTAAGGAAATCAGGAGATATTTCCAGGTATGGGAGGTAAGAGTCTTAAGAAAATGGCAATAGGCGATAAGATGATGACTGATGATCCAAAAATAATATATTTGGTGAACAAGATAAGGTCATGAAGAGAAGCATAATAAAAGTTGAAAGTATAATATAGCACATTTGTTTAAAATTTAAGCTAACTGTTACTCTGCAGTTTACTTTACTGAGTTCGTTGTCAAGATGGCAACCGGTGAAGTCGACATCGAAACCGCTCCTTCTTTTTTTAAGACACTAAAAAAAGCTCAACCAACTTATCAAGTGAAGGAGAAGCAAGTGAGTATTAGTATAAGCCATAATCTTCCTCTGCCATAGTTAAAAGTACTGATTCAAACTCAGGCTCAGGCTCAGGTTGGCCGTGCGAGTTAAGGCGTTGGTCTTGATCTCGCGTGGTAGACCTAGAGTGGGGGGTTCGATTCCCGCCCTGGGCAGAAGAAATTTATTTAGTGACGGACTCACTAAATAAACTTGAGCCCACCCTGGCTAGAAAAGGGTGGTAACCTGTAGATAACCCGTCCCGGTTAGCCTAGTAGCATAAAGTGAACTTAAATAATAATAAACAAAAAACAAAACAAAAAAAAATGAAATAAACTCAAAAATCAAAATTAATCGAGCAAGGAGATATATTTCTTTTAGTTTAATAGTAAAGTACATCCTGGAAAATTATGACAGGAATCCGTGTTAATGTCCTATAGAAAAAACCTAGAGGTCGCCAGTTTCCATTTTCCATCTTTTGTAGAGCTGCTCCTATAGATGTGCCGGAATCATCACATACGAGAACTAGCTCCGCTCCTGGAATCGGGTGAGCTATGAGAGCTGCGTTCCTGAGGGCTTCCTTGCAATCGTCAAATGCCTTGATGGAGTCATCGGTCCAAGAGATAGGGGATTTGTCATTTTTCTTGGTTCCCGTCAAAAAGATATTCAAGGGTGCTTGAATGGCAGCAGCATGGGGAAGGCAACGCCGTTAGAAGTTTATCATCCCCAGGAATCGTCGTATGTCCTTGACAGTAGGAGGTGGGGGTACGCGGTGATTGCTCTCCGGAAGTGCAGTGATGCCTTGGGGAGTGACCTTGTGGCCCAAAAACTCTATCTCCGTCGCTGCGAATACACATTTGAAGAGGTTAGTCGCCAGACCGTGTTCGTCGAAAACTACGTCCAGATGTTTCTTCTGCTCGTTCTCGTCCGCTGAGCCGATGCAGATGCTATCAACAAAGGGAAAGGCGAAGTCGAGACAACGGATAACGGAATCTAGGAATTTCTGGAAGGTCTGAGCCGCGTATCGTAGACCGAACACATCCTCACGTACTCGTAGAGGCCAAATGGTGTGATAACAGCAGTCTTCTGTATGTCTTCCTCCGCTATAGCTTTAACTCACAAGGCTAACATTAGTAATACACATTTTGTATTATTATTTATTAACGTTCACTTTTAGCTACCATGTCTAGTTGGGAAATATTAATACATAAGATAATAGATAAGATCTCAAAAGAACATATGTCTGATAACCCATCCCAAATAGCCATAGTGGCAAAAAGTCCGTCACGCAGGGGCTGCGTAAACTAAGCAGTTTTCCCACGTGAAGTTTAACAATAGAGAAATTTCACGAGAGCCGAACTGTTAAGGAAACGGCTGACCTAGCTTTTGGCGGGAAACACTCTCATTCGTTATCCGCCCAAATTTAATAAAAATGCAAATATCTCGGTTAATATTCAAGATAGAGAATAAATGTATATAACCATATTTATAGTAAATTGAATTTCCAATAAGGTTGATTCTATACAATTTTTCGATCCGACGTATAGTAACGGAAATATTTCGAATTTTCGAAAGTCGTCCGCTCTAACCCCCCCCCCCCCCTCCCACTGGTCCGATTTCAGCCGTTAACGAACTTGATCTTTCTTTTTACATAAAACAACTAAATATCGAGTTTGGTAACGATCAAACAAAGATTTTGACCGCCAGAGCGGTAACAGACAATATATATATATATATATATATATATATATATATATATATACATACACCATTTTGAACGGGCCTCATTTTCGTCATCTACTAGGTAGGATCGATGGACATTTGAAGAAAAATTTCGAAAATTCCGTCATGAGTACGACCTCAATAGCTGATTTCCCTTAAGGGAAATCTGCTAAAAGTGGATGCTAATTAATAATAAAACAAACAAAAGAATGTCCGTTACACAGCAAACTAAGCAGACTTGCTACGTGTTGAACGATGGAAACAAGAAAGTACGAATAGCTCGCTAAATATTTGAGCTACGAAAAAAGTTATGGAACAATAATTGTTGAGCACCAATAGCTTAACAAGATTGATTTTGTAACATTTTTCAATACGACTCATAATATTGGAGATATTTTGAATTTTCGAAATTCCCACATTATGCAGGGAGGGTCTCTCCTGAAATAACAATCTCTATGAAAAATATAGACTGTAGCTGGGCGTGACATTAGGGTTACGGCGAGAAGGACCCGAGAAACATGTACACATCATAAGCGACTTTTTAAGAACATTTTCGGTCTTATCTGCGAGGGTTCGACCTTCCGTACAGCTTTACACGTTTTAGGTACAACAAACAAGAACCTCAGCGTACCGTGTGTGTGTGTGTGTGTGTGTGTGTGTGAGTGAGTGCGTGTGCGTGTGCGCGTTGTAAATAGCAAACAACGCGCTACAGATTTGAAGGAGCTGCTTCCATCCAGGCACAGCTTATTAGCAGATTTCCCTTAAGGGAAATCAGCTATTGAGGTCGTACTCATGACGGAATTTTCGAAAAATTTCTTCAAATGTCCATCGATCCTACCCAGGAGATGACGAAAATGAGGTCGATATATATATATATATATATATATATATATATATATATATATATATATATAGACATATATATATATTTGTCTGTTAACACTCTAGCGGTCGCAATTTTTGTTTAATCGTCACCAAACTCGGTATTTAATCGTTTTATGTAAAAAGGAAGATCAAGTTCGTTAACGGCTGAAATCGGACCAGTGGGAGGGGGGGATTTTCAAACATTCGAAATATCTCCGTTATTATGCATCGGATCGAAAAATTGTATAGAACCAATCTTATTGCAAATTAAATTTACTATAAATATTGTTATATGCATTTATTCTCTATCTTGAATATTAACCGAGATATTTGCATTTGTAATCTGCATGTTCGGACTTTCCGCCGAGAGCTCTGGTGGCCATTTCCATAACTATTCGGCTCTCGTGAATAGGTTTAGAGGTTAGGTTAACTGTTTTTTGGGGCTAGAAACTTCTGGGTTATTACGCCCTAAATAATGTTTTAGGTTTAGAGGTTTCATGAGAAAAGCCTCTATATTCGATTAACATTCAATAAATCTACTGAAATATATACCATGGTTCTTTTTGAAAAGTACAATAGTATATGCTCGAGCACAGAGTAATATTGTGAAAAGTTGATTTTGATAGAAAATGTAATAAAAGCGGACCTACAATTTCACCTTTCGTTTTTGTTTTGTATTGTATTTTTTATTTTAGCAAATTTCCCTTAAAGGCCCCCGATCAGCTATTGAAGTCGTACTCATGACGCGATTTTCGAAAAATGTCTTCAAATGTCCATCGATCCTACCCAGGAAGATGAAAATGAGGTTCGTTCAAAACTGTATATATATTTGTCTGTTAACACTTTAGCGGTCGCAATGTTTGTTTGATCGTTACCGTATGTAGAAAGAAAGATCAAGTTCGTATTGGCTGAAATCGGACAAGTAGGAGGGGTGGGGGTTTAGAGCGGGGAATTTTCGAAAATTCGAAGTATCTCAGTTACTATACGTTGGATCGAAAAAGTATATAGAACCAATCATATTGAAAATTAAATTTATTAACAATATTGTTATATACATTTATTCTCTATGTGGAATATTAACCGAGATAATTGCATTTTTATTAAGTGTGTGAGGATAACGGACGAGGTGAGATTGACTATTGTCGTAAGTTTCCAGATTAGTTCGGACGTTTCCGTAACTGTTTGGCCCTCGTACAAGCTTGTTCTAACCATTCTTTTCGTGTAAGTTTTTACTTTGTGAGATATATGCAAATATGTTTTGTTCACCCCCCCCCCCTTTTCTTTAGTCCATGCACTACTAAAATTTGAGTTATTAAAATATAAATTATTCTGATTCATTATAAATTACAGTACTATAAATAGGAAATAGTTGGCAATAATGTTAATGTTTTATATTTAGTTATATATCAGTATTGTTTTTCTTTCCTGTGAAGAATATGTCTATTTGTCTGTTCAGCTCTGAGAGGCTGGCAGATCAACTTGTTTACAATTCAGAAGCCGTTTCCGTTAAAGCTTATTAAAATTAATTGAAGGATTTCTCATTGCTGTTTGTATTTAATCACGGTGGTGTTAAGTGTTAGCAGTATGCAGATTTCTCTATTGTAAAACTTCAATTGGGAATTCTGCTTAGTTTTCGCAGCCCATTCGTGACGGATTTTCCTCGATTCATTGTGTTCTGTCCTCAAATTAGATAAATACTTAATTTCCCCCATTGAATTACAAGTCATTTGGAAATTTCATGTTGAATTACTTGTTTTAAATATTAATGACAGCAGGTGCTGAAATTATAGTTGGAGCTTGCTGAATAATATGGTCTTTAGATAGAAGAGAAGTGTTTGTTTTGGGCTGAGGATGGGTGGGACTATTGTTTGAAGAGTTTAGATGCTCAAATAAGTTTTGACAGGAAGTGTACAATGGGTCCAAGATGGGATCTTAGTTCTCATTAGGGCCTTTATTCATCTCACTCTAATCTAACATCCACAAAAGTAGTTTGAGTGAGTTTCATTTCACGTTAATATTATTAAATGTCTTTTAATTTAGAGATAAAAAAAAACAAAAAACTATGCGATACCGGGGAAAATTTACAAACTATTTAAAATATTATTTTCCTTTTGTTTTACACAATTGTTTTTGCTGTTAATTGAGGATAATCCATAAGGTGCGCAGTTATTGGGGTTGCCTTCTTATTAAAACTTTCCAAATGTCCTTCAAAAGATCTAAAAAACGAAGAAAACAGGGGGTTCTTCACTTTTTATAGATCACCATCTTTTTTCTATACAATCAACTAGCAATCTGCACAGCCGATACTGCTAATGCATATTCTAATTATAGGAAAATTTATTCAGAAGGCAAGATCTGTCCTTTGATGTAAAAATTCAAGAGGAATATCCAACATGGACCGATGAAAAAAAGGCCGTGACGCAGGGACTGCGTAAACTAAGCTGATTTTCCACGTGGAGGTATGACTCATTATTGATCTCATCCCACTACATATTTTATATTTCTAAGTAAATATCCGCTGAGTAGAAGAGGGCATTTACTGAAGGCTGAAAACGAGAAAGCACGAGAAACACACTTAATATGAGGGCTATGAAAAAAAAATGTATAGAACAATAATTGTAGAGCATCAATAGCATAACAAGTTTGGTTCTATAACATTTTTCGTTATTACTAACTGAAATATGAATTTACGAACTCTCCAACCTCTAACCCCCCCCTACCCCTATTTCTTGTCCAGTTTCAGCCATTAACGAATTTGACCTTTAGTGTTGCATAAAACCTATAGTTTACCCGACCCAAGTAGCCTTAGTAGCACAAACTGTGTTTTATATAAAAGTAAAGATATTTCGTTAGTTACCAAAATAGAACCTGGAGGAGTTGGGTTTTGGAAAATGGGTAAAGTGTAGATCTCATATATATATGTATATATATATTTCTATATATATATATATATATATATATATATATATATATATATATTGTTACATTTGAATTACCAAAATCAGAAATAAACGTTGCTTGTAAGAGTTCTTTTGGTTTGCAAAATATTATTATTCTCTATCTTGAATAACCCGAGATATTTGCAGTTTTATTAAGTGTGTGGGGATAACGGACGAGATGAGATCTGCTAATTTCGGTTCTAGTCGTGAGAGGTTCCGCTAAAAGCTAGTTCGGCCGTTTCCGTAACTAATCGGCTCTCGTGAAATTTCCCTATTGTAATATGTCACGTGAGAAATCTGCTTAGTAGTCAGCCCCTGCGTGACGGACTTTTTTTATTGATTCTGATCAATTGGTTCCTCTACTAACATCTGGGTAAAGAGTTTTTAGTTTCTAGTAATATCTCCTGTAAACCGTATTCACTCAGATATTTGGAACATGTAGAAACACGAGCTAGCAGGAAAAAAATCTAAATTGTTTCGTTATCCTGAATATTAGCCGAGATATTTGGATTTTATAGTTTTCGGTGTTTTTAAACCCCCACTCCTACTCATGTCATACATATTAACAATAAGCTGTTATATCATGGACCATTTCATCCCAAGGTTAAATAACAAATATGGTTTTCATTGAACTTTTACATTGTGTGAGTCATGCAAATACGTTACGTGATAACGCCATCAATTAAGATTTTTCGTTCTTTACTCGAAAGCGTGTACTTGGTTTTAGCGGATTTCCCCTAAGGGAAATCAGCTATTGAGGTTGTACTCATGACGGAATTTTCGAAATTTTTCTTCAAATGTCCATCAATCCTACCTAGTAGATGACGAAAATGAGGTCCGTTCAAAACTGTGTATATATATATATATATATATATATATATATATATATATATATATATATATATATATATATATTTGTCTGTTACCGCTCTAGCAGTCGAGCAATTATTGTTTAATCGTTACCAAACTCGATATTTTGTTATTTTATGTAAAAATAAAGATCAAGTTCGTTAACGACTGAAATCAGGCCAGGGGGAGGGGGGTTAGAGGAGAGGATTTTCTAAAATTCAAAATATCTCCGTTACCAAAGGTCGGATCGAAAACGTGTATAGAACCAATCTCATTGCAAATTAAATTTACTATAAATATTGTTATATACATTTATTCAATATCTTGAATATTAACCGAGATATTTGCATTTTTCAGTTTTCAGCCATCAACAATCCTTCTTCTCATGTTACATAAACAATACTCTGCTACATAATAAATCAGAATTTTTACTAAACTCGATATATTTAGCCGTTTCATGCAGTTCTAAAGATTGTATTTGTTATTGGCTGAAATCGGATCTAGAATAGTGGGGTTTTAGAGGGCTGGATTCGAAAATTTAAAATATATCTGTTATTATGAGTCGAATATGAAAATTTTATAGAACCAATTTTGTTATACTTTTTACGTCCCACAATTGTTATTCTATGCACGTTTTCTTAACAGAAGTATCAAGCGAATTATTTGTACTTGCTCTTGCTTTCAGCCTTCGTAACATTCCCCTACCCCTGTCTTCTTCTTATCCGCTTTTTAGATATAATTAAAGAATATGTGATGAGATTAGATCACAAGTGTGCTATACCAGTGCGTGGGAAATCTGCTTAGTTTACGCAGCACCTGCTTTATTTAATTAGACTAGGTTTCACCTTAGGGTAGATTCTGATTTATCTTCTGAAGAAATGTCATGGCATATGACCAAAATAATTGTATCTAAATATTTTAGCAAAGTTGAGGTCAAAGAAAAATATGACTTCAAAATAAATCATTATAAACAGTGTCCCACACCTTTCTGTGTTTGTCATTATAAATTCAAAAAAGTCCGTCACGCAGGGGCTGCGTAAACTAAGCAGATTTCCCTCGTGAAGTTTAGTAATAGATAAATATACATACTGCTAACACAACACCGTGAATAAATACAAACGGAAATAAGAAATGTTTCATCCAATTTTAATAACCTGCTGGCAGGAAGCGTTAGGTTAGAAATGTAAACAAACTGGTCCCGCCTCACACCGGAAAGAAAAACAATTACTGAAATATATCAGAATATAACATATTAATTTTATTGAGAACTATTTACTAAATCTAGTACTGTAATTAATAATGAGTCAGAATAATTGTTATCACAATCAATAAAATTTTAGTAGTCCAAAACTTTAAGATGGGGGGGGGTCACCAGGAAATATTTGCATGCATCTCGTATAATAAAGGTCTCTTGAATACAATTTTTGGTATTTAAACTTCCAATAATGTGATTTATTATGTAGCATAGTATTGTTTACGTAACAAGAGTAGAAGTGGCGGTTTGCTGAAAACTGAAAAATGCAAATATCTCGGATAATATTCAAGAGAGAGAATAAACGTATATAACAATATTTATAGTAAATTTAATTTGCAATAAGATTGGTTATATACAATTTTTCGATCCGATGCATAATAACGGAGATATTTCGAATTTTTGAAAATCCTCCCCTCTAAACCCCCCCTCCCTCTGGTCCGATTTCAGCCGTTAACGAACTTGATCTTTCTTTTTACATAAAACGACTAAATATCGAGTTTGGTAACGATCAAACAAAAATTGCGACCGCTAGAGCGGTAACAGACAGATATATATATATATATATATATATATATATATATATATATATATATATATATATATATATACAGTTTTGAACGGACCTCATTTTCGTCATCTAATAGGTAGGATCGATGGACATTTGAAGAAAAATGTCGAAAATTCCGTCATGAGTACAACCTCAATAGCTGATTTCCCTTAAGGGAAATCTGCTAAAAGAATATGCAGACCTTCAAACCACCAAAACACACCCGGTATAAAGCATGTGGGAAATCTACTTAATCTACCTGCATGACGGACTTTTGTCAAATGATCCATACTCTGGTAAATCAATATAGCTGTGTGCCATGAAAACTGCTAATATACGAGAAATGGTCCCTCCCCCAGCAATGAGTTGGGAAGAAAGTTCATGAAAGGAGAGGTGTTTGCAGGATAAGAAGGAATTTCAGGAATTCTGGCGGGAAACTTGGAAAACCACCCCTCCACTCACTGGGGAATGCTCAACCACATGGCCCCATCAACCAAGTCATCGTACTCTCAAGGGTCGAATATTTTAATATATTAAGTTCTATTTTATGGTTTCAACTAATGAACCACAGATCAGCTAAGAGTTAGTCAGGCTATTGAATTATGGAATACTCCAACCTTAGTGAACCTGAGTGCTCAGGGAATCTCCAAATGAAATTTACGGCTTTCAATAGTAGCTGATTTATATTACCTTGGTGATGAAAATGAAGCGCGTTCAAACATGTGTGTGTGTGTGTATTTGAGATCTTTAGCCGCCTCGAGCGAGGAATCGTAAGATTCGTGATCAGAGTTTTAAGTAGCCAGTGATCAAGTCGAAGTTAGTCAAACAGGCATTGTAATGAGTTGACTCCAGTAGACTGACGGGCCTCATTGTAACCGGAGGGCCTGTGTCCAGTTCATACTTTCAGCCTGCCTGTGGGCGTGAACTAAGATATATATTTTTATATTTATTACGAAAATAATAAATCCCCCAGGCGAGCAGAGGACCTTTGTAGGTGCTTCGAGGCACCAGCTCACCCGCTGATTGGTGGTTAGAATTTATACATATATATATATATATATATACTATATATAATTAATTATTACAACATTAAGTAGGAATAATATTACGTCATATGAATAAGCATATCCCCCCTTATATTGAAACTAGCTAATCTGGCTTCTCTCGGGAAACTATTTGAGGCTGAGTGTTGAAGATATTTTTTTTTTGGTTGACATGGCTTTAATGTTTAGATCTATACTTTCCGTCTAGGGTTATTGTTTTCTCGTAAGGGCCAGGCAGCTTCGAGGACAGACATTTCAGTTTAAAAAAAAAAAAAATTAAATTGAGTTCCCAATGAATCCCTCTCCACTATTTGTCACACCGTGAATAATTCAAATGATAATCAATTATAGCAGTTATTATAATTAAATATCATCTATAATGTACATAAAATAATTCGAGTACTCATTGTGAACTTAGTTATATACATAATTGTAAAAGTGAATAGAATGGAATTCCAACATTTCACAGGAAATAAGTTAACACAATTACCAGTGTTGCCCTTCCAACAACTTCAGCTCTAGCTTGAGTGTTTGCTTTATCACATTGGTTTACTTAAATTATTTCTTTAAAACATTAAAAAATTCGAACTTTCTAGTTATTTATCTACCTCGTGTAAATAAATAACATTGGTACCCAAAAAATAATTTAATTTATATTCTAAAAGAGAGGTGAGGGAAAGAGTATCCCTCCCTGCAACCTCAAATACATATATTGAGTTTAAACGTATATTGTCTTTTGCTATAAAGATATTAACAAGTAACGTTTAATACTAGTAGTAGATAGTCATTAAATTTTAATATATTAATTAGTAATTAATACTAATTAATTAGTAATAGATAGTACATAGTCATTTCAATAACGTCAACATACACGACATACGAAACAAGATAATATTGGGTTGATGCAAAATTAATGCAGGTTTTTAATATTCATTGAAAATAGGCCATATCTTTACTTTAACTATATATATTTAATCAAAATAATTTCCATCTGAATCAATGCACTTTTGCCAACGTTCAACAAGTTTTCTTATTCCACCAGAAAAAAAATCTGAATCCCTGGATTCAATGAAGTCACGAAACGAATTTTCAATTTCATCGTGGTTTTGAAAATTTTTCTCCCTCAAAAAGTTATCCAGATGCCTGAAAAAGTGGAAGTCTGTAGGAGAGAGGTCAGGTGAATAAGGTGGGTGTGGGAGAACTTCGTAGCCCAACTCGTGCAGTCGTCGTAGCGTTGGTTTTGCGACGATTCATCAATGCTGGGCAAAGACATTGTAATTTTTGATTCATGTTGTCAATTTCTTGGCAGTACTTGTCAGCAGTTATAGTCTCACCTCGATTGAGAAAGCTGTAGTGGATAACACCAGCAGTATACCACCAAACTGTGACCATAACTTTTTTTGGATGCAGGTTGGGCTTCGGGAAAGGTTTTGGTTGTTCATCTTTGCCCAGCCATTGGCTACAACGCCTTCTGTTGTCGTATAAGATCCATTTTTCATCGCAAGTCACAATGCGATCGAGAAATGATCATTTTTATTGCGTGTCACAAGCATGGAACAGTGGAAATCTCCACTGCGAAACTTCTGGAACCAACGCTGCACCGTGCACTCGTTAATAGCCCCCGGACCCCACACTTCGTTAATATTACGAGCCGTTTACGCAGCGCTGCGCCCTAATTTAAATTCGTAAAAATAAATTTGACGAAAATCGCACTTCGACATTTTCGATTTAAGACCTTTTTACACACTGAACAAAACGATTTTACTGATCAAATTCATGGTGAAAGAGAGGGTATTAGATAAGGTTTGTTTAGGTATAATAATGATCAATGTTAGGATTTGCTTTGTTTACACAATTGGAATTAAGATATCGCAATAGAGGAAACCTGCATTAATTTTGCATCAACCCAATATATACCACAATTTAAGAGTTTGATTCCTCACCACTTCCGCTATCATACGTTTTGCAAGTTCAGCATGACTTGTTTTAACTAATACATTATACAAAATAATCGAAATGCTCTTATATTATAAATTTCTATTGGAAATAAATAACGAGGTTATTTTCTAATTAAATTAAGTAACAAATGGGGAGGGGAGGGGCGGAGATTTATAACCTCTCTAATCCGAATCATATTTAAAACTATCTTATAAGTCTAAAACCATTATCATATATGCCTATATTAAAAACCCTTTAATGAGTACTCATAAAATTATTGAGTCCCATTATAGTTTTAGCATATATATATATATATATATATATATATATATATATCGTGTATACTTCGTTGTACAATAAAAGTGAAAATAACAAAACTTACTCTAAATAACAAAATAAACGCCTTCTGCTATACGCATGTTTGCGAAAATATCAATAGGAAACGAAACATCGCTGTTTTCTATTTCTGGATTTTGCCATCTTAGGGAAGCGGGATTTCTGCTCTACCTATGTCTTTATTCTGAAGGACAGAAATGTGTTTGCCTGTTTGTTCTCTCGCCTCCCCTACTCCAAATAAAAATATTTTCAAGGGGGAACAAGAGGGGCGGCTCTCGGGAGGCATGACTTGAAAAAGTCCGTCACGCAGGGGCTGCGTAAACTAAGCAGATTTCCTATGTGAAGTTTTACAATAGAGAAATCTGCATACTGGTAACACAACACCACCGTGATTAAATACAAACGGTAATGAGAAATCTTTCAGTTAATTAAAATATAAATTCCCAACAGAAACGGCTTCTAAATTGTAAGAATAATTAATATTTTAATAACTTAAATTTTAGTAGTCCAAGAACTAAAGAAGGGGGGGGGAGCGGATGAGCAGAACGTATTTGCATAAATCTCACAAAGTAAAGAAGGTAAGGTAAGGTTAGAAGAAGCTTCCACCTGAGCCGAGTAGTTACGAAAACGGCCGACCTAATCCGAACTATACCCGACCACGTGTCCCACAGACTTCATAAAAATGCAAATATCTCGGTTAATATTCAAGATACAGAATAAATGTATATAACAATATTTATAGTAAATTGAATTTGAAATAAGATTGGTTCTATAAAATTTTTCGATCCGATTCATAATAACGGAGATATTTCGAAAATCCCCTCCTCTAACCCCCCCCCCCCCTTCCCTCTAGTCTGATTTTAGTGGTTAAGGAACTTGATCTGTCTTTTTACATAAACGGTTAAATGTCGAGTTTCGTAACGATTAAACTAAAATTGCGACCGCTAGAGCGTTAACAGACACACACACACACACACACACACACACACACACATATATATATATATATATATATATATATATATATATATATATATAATTTTGAATGTACCTCCTATATCTAACTACTACTCACAGTAAGCACTGACAGCTTCACTGTTCTCCTTATTACACAGTCCAGATTACTCACTCACGATTGCTGAAGTTCACAACACGGCACTGCACTGATCTTCGCAAAGATAACGGCAATGCACTGTCCTTTACTTAAACACGGACTATACCGTTCTTTACAGAAACACGGCACAACACTGTTCTTCACATAAAACTCTTTACCGTTCTGCAACTAAAGCGCACGGTTTACTGAAGTTGTAATGTTATTCACTTGATGAGAGCTGATAACAAAGTAAACTGTGGGGACGAGCTGAGCCGCTTTTATAGCCGGGTGGTAAACATAAAAGGGAATTGTCGAGACACGTTAAGATCCCGGACGGGTATTGCCGAGAACGGGCTAGACCATCGGTTGGCTCCTTTCATCTACTTCGTACTTCTTAAATATGCGATTAACTCTGTTTAATTTATCATGTACATAGTTTTCGCAACAATATATTTGTAGTTAGAAGTCAGTAATTAGAAACTTAAATCCATTATCATATTGAGAATATGGGAACGGATTACAGAAACTTTCATCATTTGTTTCATAAGAAGATTTAATACAAACGTGATACTTCTAATATTCACTGTAAAGACGATTTTGAGGTTAGTTTCGCTTTAAGCAAGCTCGTTAGCAGTGACGGGTATCGTAATGTGCCCCACAACGAAATGAATTTTAAATTCAGGTAGAATGGCTTAAACCAACTTGCTTCTGAAATAAAATGAGGAAAAAGTTGCTCAGGAAGAAGTTAAAAATTCAGCATCCGAGTTATAAATTTCCACTATGGTTCAAAGTAACTTCCAACAGACACTCACATCAAATCCCCGCAAAATTACTTTGTGGCAAATAGTTTCAAGCATTTATGAAGGTGTCGGAGACTTAGGTATGAGAGGAGGTCATTGCCTTGGCAAGTACGCTTTGACCCGAAGACTTTTCAGATGAGAAAATCACTGTGTAGTGTCTGTGCACTCAAGATGGAGTATTTGTTGCGTTAAACTAACTTTTTTTCCATGGATTATTCTATCCGTTAACTTCAAAAGTTAGATAAAAATCATTAGACAAAGTAACTTGTATTATGTACTTCATATTTGTGTAATAATTTAAAAAAAAAAAATAATATTGTCCTCAAAGTTCCACCTCAAAGTTCAGTGGGCACTCTGCTAAATAAAGTTTATATTGCAATCCCAGGGGATTAAACTTAGCACTTTAACATAGTAATCCGAAGTTCCCTGATTAACCCCTGGTCCACCGCAACCCCCAGTTATCAATTTAAAAAGTAATGCTATTACTGCTTGAACTAAGTAGATTTTTTATGTGTTGGAATGACGCTTTCATTCCATTTTCTATTTGGCTAGATAAGAACATGCGTGATCCAAGTTTCATTTTGTTATTATAAATATAATAAGGAAAACTTCTTTTTTTTTTATGATTATTAAAATTGAGGCTAATAATGTTTGCTACAATATGTTTATGTTATGATGGAAATTAATTTAGTCTTTTCTAGATGATCTCGAATGTTTTAAACGTTAAAATACGTTAAAATTATTAGGGGATATTTACTGTAATATGCCCTAATAATTTTATTCGTCTAGGACATTTCAAGAAAACCACAATACCAGAATTATACTTTGAAATGTCGGGTGACCTCTCTGTGTCACTAGTTTGGCTAAGTATTTAGCTGCCAGTTTTTGTCTTCTGAATGTCAATGGTGGGATTCCGGTTTCAGCACACAAGCTTATTGCTGGGCTAGATCGGAAGGCTCCTATGGATAAACGTAGCCCAGCATTATGAATTACATCTAGTTTGCATAATTTATTGAAGTTTGCTGAGCCGTATACAAAACTGCCATAATCCAATACAAAAGACAATACCAGAGCTTTGTATATTGTTAGCATGGTATTCCTATCTGCTCCCCATGATGTGTTAGCAAGTACTTTAAGAATTTTAAGCCTTTCAGATGCGCGTTTTTTGAGGTTGTCTATATGAACATTCCATGTCAGTTTGCTGTCGAGAGACATACCTATGAATTTAGCATGGTTGACATATTCTATTAGGGTGTCCTTAAGATAGAGATGTGGTGAGAATATTATTGTAAGAAGTACAAGAATACCACAATTACAAATTTGTTATCAAATGTGGCCATATATCACATGACTTTTGCACTAACTAGTGTAGCGAAGAAGTCCAAAAAGTGGGGTATCTCAGTTTTTATAAAAATGTTACTTGAATTATTTCTCCACCTGAGATATTAATTCATAGACTTGCTTTATGTAAAAATTGGATGAGCTATAATGGGGATTAACTCTAGAAAATATACAAATAACTCAGTTATTCAGTTTAGAGAAAGATTTATGGAAAAACAATTGTAGTACGTAACATTGTTACCCACGAACATGATCTATGGTTTTACGTGAACCGGCTAAATAAAGATAATGGAAGAAATAAAAAGTCAGCCTGGGCTGCCTTAACTAAGCAGATTTTGCACTTGCAAGACTTATTTGAATTTATCTGACAACGTATAAGTTCAATGAGAACAATATTTGGTATTGAAATAAAGTGTTTTATGATATAACAGCTTATTTTAAATATTACTTGAGTAAGAGTGGGCGTTTATTGAAGGTCAAAAACTAAAAAATGCAAATATCTTGGTTAATAATCAAGATAGTGTAAAAACGTAAATAACAACATTTATAGGTAATTTAATTTGCAATAAGAATCGTTATGTACAATGCCTCATTTTTCGATCCGACGCATAATAACGGAGATATTACTAACTTTCGAAATTCCCTCTCTAAACTCTCCCTCCTACTAGTCCGATTTCAGCAATTAAGGAACATGATCTTTAGTTTTACATAAAACGCATAAATATAGAGTTTGATAAAGATAAAACGAAAATTGTGAGCGCTAGAGCGAAACGAGACAATATATATGTATGTATATATATATATATATATTGACACTCACACACACACACACACACACACACACACACACACACACACACACACACATGCACACATACACTCACACACCGACACACAGGGTGTCCCAAGTTGCCGTGCCACCCCCCCCCCCCCTAAAATCGCCAATAGAATTAATAAAAGGCTGAGACTTGTGCAATAATTGTGACCCATGAAGACCTTTTTCGTTCCTATTCAACCTCGTAACCTTCTCCAGTACTTCTCCAGCGACTTTAACTTTGGAATTTCCAATGGAATGCCATATTTTTTATGGTATGGGATTCTTGTAGAAAATCAAATTCTAAAACGAGTTTTTATAGGTGAATTTTCGATTTGACGCATCCTTTAGCCGTAAAATGAACACATTTTTATTTCAGAAACACCACATTTAACTGACGTTTGATAATCAAACCGGCAGTTTCCGAGTGTAATTCTGGACATGTTCACTGCAGTGTTGACCAATTTCAATAGCGCATCGATGTATCCCGTGAATTTAAAGGAAACACGCTTTGAAGAGAGGAAAAAAAATTCGAATTTTACTTCCTTTAAAAAAATAAAATTAATTGTACATGTTTATTTGTATTGAGACGGTTTCCGTTGGGAGGTAATTAAAATAGACTGAAAGATTTCTCATTACCGTTTATATTTATTCATTTACTATTCTAGGTGGCGTTAAGTGTTACCAGAATGCAGATTATCTATTTTAAAACTTCAAGTGGGGAAATCTTCTTAGTTTACGCGGCCCCGGCGTGAAGGGCTTTTTATTGTCTTTGCATGAAATACAGCTTCAAAAAAAAAATAAAGAGATATTATATGCAAGAATAGCCTGACTATTTCAACTATTTATTTGTTTAGAGTGATTATGAATTTTGTCCAAAATAACCTAAAGTTTATAGGGTGTCTCAGAACGGTCCAACTATTTTACAAGTGTACGAGACGCTAAATACGTGGAGCAGAGGTGGGGGAGGGGCAACGCTAGCAAGCTCAGTTCTTAAATTTTTAGTTGTCGCCATGCCTTACACCGGAGAGCAACGTGCGTTCTGCGTGCGCGCGTATTTCGAGAACAATCGATCGCTCATTCGTGTTCGTCGTCTATTTCGACTTCATTATAGATTACGCAATATTGGAGAAACTCCTAGAAATGCCACTATCCTCGCGTGGATCCAGATATTCAACGCTACTGGAAATACACTAGGCGACATTTATCATGGTCGTCCAAGAACAGCAAGAACCCCTGGAAACATTAAGTTGGCAGCAGATTCTGTAAGTCAACAGCCTCGTGTTAGCATTAGGAGGCGAGAATCGCAATTAGGCTTATCTAGAGCAACAACTCATCGCATAATGAAATCTGATTTGAATCTTAAGGCCTATAAAATTCAGACTGTGCAGAAAGTGCACGAAAATGATTATGTTCTGAGTTTAAATTATGTAAACATAATGTTAGACACATTTAATGATTTTGACAACATAATATTAATATCTAAAAATGAATTCACCTCATGTTATACCTTTTAGCAGATTACCCTCAAGGGAAATCAGCTTTTGAGGTCGTACTCATGACGCGATTTTCGAAAAATTTCTTCAAATGTCCATCGACCCTACCCAGAAGATGGCGAAAATGAGGTCCGTTCAAAATTATATATATATATATATATATATATATATATATATATATATATATATATATATGTCTGTTAACGCTCTAGCGGTCGCAATTTTTGTTTGATCGTTACGAAACTCGATATTTAACCGTTTTATGTAAAAAGACAGATCAAGTTCGTTAATGGCTGAAATCGAACTAGAGGGGGGGGGATTTTCGAAAATTCGAAATATCTCCGTTATTATGCGTCGAACCGAAAAAATGTTTAGAACCAATCATTGCAAATTAAATTTACTATAAATATTGTTATATACAGTTATTCTCTATCTTGAATATTAACCGAGATATTTGCATTTTTATGAAGTCTGTGGTCGGGTATAGTTCGGATTAGGTCGGCCGTTTCCGTAACTGATCGGCTCAGGTGGAAGCTTTTTCTAACCTTACCTGTCGTTTCTAACCTTACCTTACCTTCGTTAATTTGTGCGATTTATGCAAATACGTTCTGTTCTTCCGCCCCCCCCCTTCTTTAGTTCTTGGACTAATAAAATTTGAGTATTAAAATATAAATTATTCTTACAATTCAGAAGCCGTTTAAGTTGACAATTTATTTTAATTAACTGAAAGATTTCCCATTACCGTTTGTATTTAATCACGGTGGTGTTGTATTACAAGTATGTAGATTTCTCTATTGTAAAACTTCACATGGGAAATCTGCTTAGTTTACGCAGCCCCTGCGTGGCGGACTTTTTTTGATGGAGTAACCCCGTGTTTATTTCCAACGTTCACCTCTACCGCTATAATTGGAGGCAGGTCCTCAATTTGTATAAATGAGACTGGTGTTGCCTGTCGAGAGAGAGAGGTTATCTGCCTTGTGGTCGAGCTATATGGGAGAAGAGGCTGTCTGAGGAAGGCCATTCCCATATGGCTGATTGTACATCGGTGCGGAACACAGCTCTACCCTCACACCTCCTCCATGCAGTCAATCCCCTAGTATTTATTTACACCAACTCTCTCAATCCTTCTCCTTTCAACAGTCACTCTGTTTGTAGTTGTATTCGGTTTGGTTATTACAATCTATTTGAATTTTTTCGTTGTTTAAATTGAAGTATCAAACCATTAAATACATTTTTAATTGTAACTCTTTCAGTTCTGTCAACGTAATACTTAGTTTCGCTCCCCCTCCAAAAAAAAGTCTGTCACGCAGGGGCTGCGTAAACTTTTCCACGTGAAGTTTAACAATAGAGAAATATACATACTAGTAACAGTAGTAGTTACGAGTATCTAAACCTATTTCACGAGAGCCTAACAGTTACGGAAATGGCCGAAATAGCTTTTGGGGGATACTTACGAATAGAACCGACACCAGCCGACCTCTTCTCGCCCCTTATCCGCACACACTTAATAAAAATGCTAATATCTCGGTTAATATTCATGATAGAGAATAAATGAATATAAAAATATATCTAGTAAATTTAATTTCCAATAAGATTGGTTCTATACAACTTTTCGATAAGCGACGTATAGTAATGGAGATATTTTAAATTTTCGAAAACCCCCTCCCCTCTAGACCACTCCCCCTCCCAATTGTCCGATTTTAGCCATTAACGAACTTGATCTTTCTTTGTGCATAAAACGATTAAATATCGAGTTTGGTAACGAACAAACAAAAATTACGACCGCTAGAGCGTTAACAGGTATATATATATATATAATTTTGAACGGACCTCATTTTCGTCATCTTCTGGGTAGGATCGATGGATATTTGAAGAAAATTTTTCAAAAATATATGTGAATAAATGCAAAGGGTTATAAGAAATCTTTTAGTTAATTTTAATAGCCTCCCAAAGGAAAGGATCTAAATTGTAAAAAAACAGATCTGTCAACCTCTCAGAGCTGAACGGAATCACTCATATTTTAGTAATCCATTTACTTATAGCAATTTTTCCATCCGAGTAACGGAGATATTTTGAATTTCCCCCCTCTGCTCCGATTTCAGCCATTAACGAATTTGATCTTTATTAGCAAATTTCTGAGGGAAATCAGCCATTGATGACGTAGTCACTAAGCGATTTTTGAACAATTTCTTCAAATGTCCATCGATCCTACCCAGGAGATGGATATTTGAAAAAATTACCTTTGAAGAAATTTTTCCAAAATCGCGTTATGAGTATGACCTCAATAGCTGATTTCCCTTAAGGGAAGTCTGCTAAAAGTCAAATATCTCGGTTAATATTTTAGAGAAAACCATTACTGATCAGGAGATGTAGAGAAAAATATGTAACACTATTGTTTATATAAAATTTTTAGATCAGACTCTTAATAATAGAAATATTTCGAATTTTCGATCATTCCCTTCTGCCCATGATTTCAACCATTACCAAGTAATATTTTTAGTTGTTTATAAAACGGATAAATACCGAGAAATGTCAAAAATAAGCACTAACAATTAGTATTAGGAAATAGAAATTATTTAGACTAGAACTTAAAATATTAATTGGTGGCGTCACAACGAAGAAACTTGATTGTATCTTACATAGTAAAAGTCCAATTAGCTCCATTTTTAAACCTTTGCTCTTAAACGTTTTAAGTGAGGGTTTACTGAAGGCTGAAAACAAAAACAAAAATACATATAACTCGTTTAGTATAGAGACACGAGAAAAAGTCATAACACAAAATTATAGCAAACTAAATGTGGTTGCATACATTTTTCGGTCCCATTGGATTCGATAATAGTGAAGATATTTGGAAATTTTTTATTACTCTCCAACATGTCTTCTCTGCATTTTTCTATAATCTGATTCTTAAAACTTTTGTAATTTGTAACATCATTTGCTTTGGTATATTAGCAGATTTCCCTTAAGGGGATCAGCTATTGAGGTCGTGCTCATGACGCGGTTTTAGAAATATGTCTTCAATAGTCCATCGATCCTTCCTAGGAGATGAGGAAAATGAGGTCCTTTCAAAATTGCACACACACCTAATTTCGAAATTTTTGTTTTATCCTTACCAAACTTGATATATAATCGTTTTATACAAAAAGAATGATAAAGTTATTGGCTGAAATCGGACATGGGGGAGGGGGGGGGGTTTAGAAGGGAATAATTTCGAAAGTTCTTAATATCTCCGTTATATGCGTCGGATCAACAAATTGTATAGAACCAATCTTATTTCAAATGTAATGTTCTATAAATGTTGTTATGTACATGTTTTCACTATCTTGATTATTATCTGAGATATTTGCATTTTTTAGTTTTCGGTCTTCCGTAAGTCCCCACTCCTACTCATCTCATATTAACATGTAATAACATTATCTACACTATTCTACAAAAATCACTTCAAACTGTTTTTAGCAAAGAAAAACTTCCATTCTGTTTGGTATACTGACGGATCCATGAGCGATGACAAAGTCGGAACTGGAGCAGTCACAGAAAGAGAAGTTTTTTCAGAAAAGTTGCCATCCCACTATAGTATACTTGGAGCTGAACTCGACGCAATTTGGTTGGGACTTAAAAACATGACACCTACATCATCACAGCCCAAACACACACTAATTTGTTCAGATTCACTAAGCTCATTATTAACCCTCCGAGACATTTACATCACTCACCCAATAGCACTAAACATAACAGACGAAATTCATAAACAACAAACATACCAAAATACAATTACCCTATATTGGCTGCCAGGACATGAGGACCTTAGACGTAGTACAACAGCAGACTACCAGGCTAAACTAATTACTAAACAAACTCAATACACACAAACAATCTTATTATACGAAGACATAGTGAGACATATACGCCACCGAATCCTAAACAAACGGCAATCAGAATGCATGGAAGTAAAGAACCACCTCCGCAGTATCATCGAGCCACAGGAGTACTAGACGGGAGGAAGTAGTTCTTGCCAGACTCAGGATCGGCCACACATACCTGACACATAGACACTTAATGACAAGGACTGATAACCCTATATGCAAATAATGCAACAAACACCTTACGATAAAACACATACTGACAGACTGCATCCAACGATATGACAGAACTATTAACTGACAGCAGCCAATATATTCCACAAATACTAACATATCTAAAACACATCAACATTTACAAAAACATATAATACAAAATAGAATAGGTCTACAGCATGCCTAAAAAGATTTAAAAGAGCTAACTTTTATTATATTCTTTGGACAATGCACGGATATGAGAAAGAATCAGATATTAAAGAAATATTTTTCATAATATAAAAGTACAAAAAGGTAAGCACATGAAGGAGTAAATATATCATCCTAATAATGCCAATCACCATCGCTGTGGGACACAAAACTAAATAAATAAAATTAAAAAAATAATATAAATGTACTAGTATATAGGAATAACATAATTTTTTTTTTAAAACCATTTTGAATTGTTGTGTTTATTACTAGTCTAATGTTTGTCTTTTAATTGTCTAATGTTTATTACTTGTCTATTACTAGTATTTAATGATTATTTTTTGTATTTAATTTTTTATTTGTGTTTCAGTTTTTGTTACTTTTCTATCATTTTGTTTTTATTTTACATTGTGAAATTCTGAGCCAAATCGCCAGGATGCGGATGCTCCTGTATAAATAAAAAAAAAACATTATTCTCCTCACTGAACTTTTTAGTTTTGAGATAAATGCAAATACCTGACACACGTGGGGAATCTGCTTAGTTAACGCAGCCTCTGCGTGTTGGAATTCTTTTTTCCCCATTTGATCTATCATTAGGAGATTCTCATTTTTCATCCAAAGATTACCGGGAATTTGTTTCTTCGGGTCAAATGTTTTCTGATTTTTCTAGGAACGCATCTTTAATTGCTTCTTACTTTAATGCCCCTTGGTCCCAGTTTTTAGAATATACTTTACTTTATTCGACATCCGAATATTCTGATGTAATTAATTACAACTAAATTAACAGGTTTACAACTCACCTTAATCATCAGCATCCAATCGCTTACATGGACGACGTTCAAGCGTTTGCCTGATACTTTCTTATTCATAACAACATTCATACCCACTTCCGCTTTAGATCATCTGATCTGAGTTCCCCTTTTACTGCTATGGAGTCACATATAAACCTAAAATCTCTTTGCTATATCTTTTCATTTGTCCTCTTATCTCTTCTAACTTACTGCAGTATCCTCACGTTCCATGTTGATATCATTGCAAGTTTATTAATTCCTTGGTATCCGAATCCCAAGGTTAATAAGTTTATCATTATTCTATGTAACTTCCATAATGCTAACAGTTATTTCAGGCCACTTAGAAGTTATGAGATACAGGAGTACTAATATTACTGATTCAAACACTTGACTTTTATAACATTTTATTTTGTATATCTTGTAAGTAATTTTTGCTATGTTATTTTTTATGATTATAAGTTACAATTGTAAGTACATAATATTCTATGATAAAGTATTTTTAAGGTCTTATTAATATTTCAAACAAGTGAAACCTCTAGCAACACTATCTTCGGAACAGAAAGTATTTATTCTGAGTTTACTGCTTCCAAATAAGAATCCAAATTAAAAATTAAAACCACCCTTCATTTGATAGACATAAGATTTAATCAAACAGACCCGGGCTAAAACGTAAACTACCTAATACGTATAACAGTTACACATCTGTTATACACGTATTCTTCCAAGATACGTATTAGGTAGTTTACGTTTTAGCCCTGGTGTGTAACCTACTGACTAACGGATAACTACGTCAGTAAAGCTTTAACGGGGTTGAAAATTGTGTTCTCGCATCGAAAGCACTTGCTAGCCCATTACTCGATTATCAGCCAGAGACGACGTCCTCCACTGACAGGTATGACAACATTACAACTTAGAAGTGTAAGCTTACAGCAGCGCCCTTTTGAATCTACTTAGAGCTTAACAGGAGTTACCAAATCGGCCTGAGTGACATACCTCTGCTCACATATCAAATAGCACAGAAAATTATTTCCCTGGTGTTGGCGTAATTCTGTGATATTCATAAAATCGTTAAAAAGATAGAAATGAGTATCAACGATTTTTTGAAACACCAGAGACACGACCAAAAAATAGTGTGAATAATGTTGCATCTGCTGATTCAATGTTCGAAGAAATTATACAGTAAGACAGATTATCTAAGGCACAATTTCAAGTGAGTTAAGGCTTTGTTCTTGACCTAACTTAGTGGGTTTGGTCACCTGGCTTAGACAATGCCAATTTAATGAATCACGCGCACATTGAATAAAAACCTTAGTTTCACCCTGGTTAGAAAAGTGTAAAATAACTCATGTTATTGTGCAATACATGTTAAAATTTGAAAGACACCAACTGATAAAGAGAAGCAATGGAAATAGTATAGACTTAATAAGTAGGATTCTTAACACAAGGAAAGAAACATGAACCACTGAAGCTTAGATTATCTGCTCGCAGAGTACTTCAAGGAAGACGAGGCTATTTCCTACCTCCTCGCAGTTTACTCTTTACTGAAGGAATGGAAAAAAGACTTGGTTGGGGCAACACATTGACTGATAGTGATCTCAGAACGCTGTTACATGAACATGATTACAACTTCATCTATAATTAAATAAAAAGGGCATTAAATTTTAAATATGTAAAAATGTGTTTTTGGAGATGATTGCTGTAGGATTGATTAAATAATAAACTTTTGAAAAATGAATAGGGATATTGATAGATTGGTAGGTTTTGTGGTATTTATGGGGCTTAGCATTTTTTTTAATTATAAATATCATTAATATTTATTAGAAATTATTGTCTTTTTCCCCCATAAAAAAGTAATTTAATTAAGGTTGATTTAATTAAAATTAATAGGATAAGAAAAAATAACCAATATCCCTATTCATTTTTGAGCAGAATATGTGTAGGACTGAAATACCATTGTTTTATACTTTCATATATATATATATATATATATAATTCTAACTACCCCTTAATAAAGATCTTGCCAATTACCATCGATGTGGGACACAAACCAAATAATAAAAAAAAAATCTTTCCGTAATTTTTGTTATATGTGTAATTCAGGAGTTTAAATTTAAATTAACTTACAATTTACATGTTTTAATAATTAGTAGTTATTAATTGTCCCTTAAATATGTTCACATAATAGATCATTGTCACCCAAGCTTTTTTTGTGAATAAATATATGGTGGAAAAGTAGTTTTTTTTTTATTTTATCATAGCCAGATTTTTGAACCCGATGACAAATTTATTTATTTAAAGGTGGAGTACATGTCCACACCCCCTTGGACTTCAACAAGTGGTCGTAGGTGTAATGCAGGGCGCATGCCAGTTATGAGGGCTTACCCAGTCCCAGGTCACTTCAGCTCCGAGTCTCGCCCTTGCTACATCTCTGCCTGGGCTCTCTGGTAAGTTCACATCGCAACATCGCAACGCTTAGTAGGTAGATTTTGATTTTTTTCCCCCTTTGCCATTCCCTTACTACCTATTTTTGAATTCGTCAAAAATATAAATATTTCATCTTTCCATTGTTTAAATTGTATTTAACGCCTATTTTTTTAAATTAAAACAAAAATACAGAAATTGGTTAAATTAATTATACTAAGTATTTATGGGCATACAAAAATATTCACTCTATTTAAAAAATATATATATAAATAACTATGTACTATTATGTAAGTGGAATAAATGAAAAGAAAACAAATAAAATTTGTTTGAGCGAAATCATTTTGAGCCTATTAAACATATTATTTCTTTATGAAACTCTGACACTAAATATATAAAAGTGGAAAAAATGAATGATCCATGAAGCATAGCAATGAAAAAATAGATTTACAGAAGTAGTTATTTAATTTAAAAGTGCAATGAGATTTAACGCATCTAAATAGCAATTCATAAACCTGTATTTCTGTGAAATATATCTACATGAGTACAATTCTAAACTGAAGTTTGACTTATCTAAGTAGAGCATATAAATAGCTGTAAATTAATTTATAGAATATCAAACAAAATAATAGTTAAAATAAACGTTGTCTGCATAGTTTATACTGAAACTGATTGAATTAAACAAATGTCAAGAAAACACCATTTTATTCAAATACATGATTCAAAGATTCACCTAGCGATGATTTTTATTAGATAGATTTTCATTTCAGAAATATAAAAAAAAAAAAAGCACACACACACACACAAATTACCGCTTATCAGACGTCATAGAGACACCTAATCATTTGACTATAATAAAATTAACTCGAATATTGTATTTCTAAATAACATTTTTAAAAACAAAAATGAAAAGACGAATCCTAATTCAATAAAAATAAAATGGATATTTCGGAATGGTGAGAAATGCATTGCAGGAATTAATGTTTCCAATTTTGCAATATTTCAGTTTTTCAATAGTTATTTTCATGTTTAATGGCTGAACTCAAAAAGAACCCAAAAGGCTATCTATTAAAATATTTTTAAGTACGGGGTATTTGACAGATATTCACATACACTCGATGGTTCAAAAAGGATCTCTGAATTCGCATAAAGGGATCTACATATGATACCATTGAATGGTATACTTTGATTAGGAAAGAAACCTGTATGGACCAAGGATTTTGGGCGTTCCCAGTAGGTGATGCAGAGGTCACCGACAAGCAGGGCTCATATCCTCTTCAAACCTAAAATTAATAATCTCACGATGGAAGAATGCATTAAAACAACTGTATTAATTTAAAACAAGGAGTTCGAAAAATAAGTAAAAACCATACACATTTGGTTGATTTAAATTATTTAATGAATGCTACTAGAGTAGTTGCCTCGCACCTATGGCGATATGCATCATTAAATAATGGAACGCCCTTAAAGAATGTTATCCTGAAGTTATATAATAGCTTTTCATGTTGCTTATTTGTTTTTATATACATATGTATGCACGTATAAATTTACTAATGAGATTTCTTTTTAGCTTACTATAATAATTGAAGCTCTTTTTAATTGTTAACTTCAATTTCATTAACTTGTGTATGAATTGGCTTATTTGTTTTGCTAAAGTTTCATTTGTTTTTCTTAAAAAAGTTCGGCATATTAATTTGTCTCATGGTGTATTTCCTTTTAACTGAATAACATCACCAATTAATTAAAAATGTACACTTATGAAATGAAATGTATTTATTTCCATTAAATGTTTAAGGCATAACAGGATTCGCCAAATACATCGGTTTTACTGTAACATTTTTACTAATTAAAGTACATTAAAGTCAAGTAATGTTTTTAAATATTATATAATAGCAAAATTGAATGATTCATTCAATGTATCAAATCTATCAATCTAATAATTATACATAGCAAATTAATTTTGTTAACGAATTTAATAATAAGGCTGTTACACAAATTAAATATATAACACTTTAAATATATAAAATATATTTTTATTCATTCACATGGTTATTAGACTTAAACTATTAAAGGGTGACTTGCTTTATAAATGATGAGAAATATGTTTCTAAATTTAAGAGACAATATAACCTGGCCATAAATTATTACTGACCGATTTTTGCGCCAAACATATTGGAGTTATATTTTGGCCCTAAACATTTTTCATATTATTCATCTAAACTTCATACGTGAAAGATGTTTTTATACAAAAAAAAAGTAGTACCTACTATATTTATTATTGATAAGCTTCTGAGTAGCAAACCTATCTTATTATTATATAATATCCTTCAGATAAAATGTTCTTTAATTCATGTTTAAACATAGATTATATTTTATATAGACTTAATACATTTGGGAAGTGTGATAACCAATTTTACTCTCCTGTAAAATATACGCTTTTACTGTTTGTGGCTGGGAGTTTGAAGAATATTCATTCATCTTGTTTGAGATTATTTATATTATTATTGGAATTTACATTAATTTGGCTCCTAATGAGTAGCTCTACATTCATTTAAATTTAATCCTTCCTGCTCTTTTCTGCAATTTAATTATTAAAATATGATTATTTGAGTGAAGTTGAAGTAGTGGTGGCTATGGAAGCAACCATACTATATTAGTAATAGAGTTCTTATTGGAAGATACTTCTTAACACTCATTAATAAGAACCAAAGCGATTTTAATTTCTTACATAATTCTTCAAAAGTACCAAATCAGTTTATATTTTTGTTCCCGCTTTTTCATGGAGCCTAGTAAAATTTATTAGACAGCCTCCAGATGAATTTGAGCAGTGTTTGCGCTCATCTCTAGAATATTTGTTTTCAACATGTTCATTGTAACAGACTAGTCATTAACCAATCAGAGGAGTGCTTTAATAGTACCTCAACCATTCTGTTTCAGTTCATTTAGGCTTTGGTGAATCTTTTATAATTAAGACTAAACATTTACCCATCTTTTTTATGTTCATTTTAAAAATAAAATAGATATTTCTTTATATATTTTACACACAAACACACACACACACACACACACACACATGTTTCCTATTAACCCTATAAGAAGGCTATATGTCTGCATGTCCCATGGAAGTGCCAGTTAGCATATCACATTTATTTTTAGTATATTACAAATAAATTATATAGAAATTATTTTGAGAGTGAATGTTATATATAAATAATTAACAATAATAGCGTTAAATAAAAAAAAACAAATAAAAAGAAAATTATTAGCCTTAAAACAAGAATTATTGATTATTCGTAAATACTTTAAGTATAGTTGTTTTATCAGCTGTAATAAGTATTCAACCTATTAATTGTATCAAAAGCATGTTCTGTAAAATTGTAAGCCCATTATTATATTTTAAATATAACTTATCTTCTCTCGCTGGAAATTTTATATATATATATATATATATATATATATATATATATATATATATATATTCTCAAAGAAGCAGTCTAACCCCGTTTTAGGGTGGGGAAGGGAGAGGGATGAGTAATATATAAACATAGAGATACAATTGCCAAACAGAACATTGTCAGAGTTAGAGTTGTGGCGGATGGTGAGGATACAGGTGTAGATAAAGTTGGTAGTTTGGACGGGTACTCGATATTTGTGGTATTAAACTGCTGGAAATAGTTTCTCTATCGGTTGGTAACCGTTGAACTACTGGTACTTTAGCAGACGAAGCTAAGGAGAGTTATTTTCTCTTGAATAATCTGGGTCAGTCCGACTTGTAATGAGTTCTGAAGAGGTGGGGTTCCAACTCGGGATCGAGGCTTTCCATGAACTAAAACTTCTTTTCGTGGCTTAAAATAATGACTTTTTTTTCCATCTACGTTAGAGTGTGCCGTATCAGATCAACTAGCGATTGAGTTCCTGATGATGATAGAAATATTTGTTCCTTGCATAACCAGGAGTAACAATTAACAGCAAACCTAATCTATGCCTTATCAAACACTTTTCGCGTATACGGATGAAACATTACATAAAATATACTAATTTTGAAAGAGTGATAGAAAGTAAGAAGGTGTGGCCGTCCTCACCGCCTGCCTACATTTATTTATTTATTAATGTTTTTCTAAAAATCATATGTTTTTAAATTATTAACTTTGTTTACTCTTTGTCTTAACCTTGTTCTTGTTTTCATTCCATCATGTTCTGTACACAATAAATCTGTTCCAACCCACTTCGTACCTTTCTCATTAACTCGCGATAAAGGAAATAAAGCAATCAGGAGAATTACTGTATAGGAGAGACGTAATCCTAAACAGAATCAAGTGGAAATCCTTAGCAGAAAAGAGAAAGGAAAATGTTGAGATCGATAAAATAAGTCCGTCACGCAGGGGCTGCGTAAACTAAGCAGATTTCCCACGTGAAGTTTTACAATAGAAAAATCTGCCCAATAACAAGTGTAGTAAGTAGTAAGGGATCACTAAACTTATGCACCAGGGACGAATAGTTACGAAAACGGCCGCCAGAGCTCTCTTCGGAAAGTACCAAACAGCTCACTCCTGCCGACCAATGCAGAATACAAATGCAAATATCTCGGTTAATATTCAAGATACAAGATAAGTGTATAGAACAATATTTATAGTAAATTTAATTTGCAATAAGATTGATTCTATACAATTTTTCGATCCGACGCATAATAACGGAGATATTTTGATATATTTCCGAAAATCCCCACCTCTAAACCCCCCCTCCCACTGGTCCGATTTCAGCCATTAACGAACTTGATCTTCCTTTTTTCATAAAACGATTAAATTCCGTTAATATTCGACCGCTAGAGCGTTAACAGACAAATATATATATATATATATAGATAGATATATATATATATAAAAGTTTGTAACGGACCTCATTTGCGTCATCTCCTGGGTGGGATCGATGGACATTTGAAGACATTTTTCGAAACTCGCGTCATGAGTACGACCTCAATAGCTGATTTCCCTTAAGGGAAATCTGCTAAAAATGGAGAAATAGGGAGCAATACATTCGATCATCAGAATGGGTCGATTCGATCACATGAACATGGAACAATTTCATGGCCAAAAATATAAAAATAAGCAAATAAATCACTGACTATAGGTGAGATATCGAATCTCTGTGGAATATGGCCAAAAATATGGTAACCTTCCTTTGCTTTCCTGTTGGCATCTATCTATAAGGTCTAAAAAAAGTCCACCACGCAGGGGGTGCGTAAACTAAGATTTCTCATGTGATGGTATAAGTAATTTGAGATGTCATGTCACCTCATATTCCCTATTTCTATTTAAAAAAAAAGGTTAATAGAAGACGGTGTAGAGGAAGTTATGGGAAGGCTGAAAACAAGAGAACTCGAATAACACGCTAATACATGAGTTACCAAGAAATACACAGAACAAAAATTGTAGATCATCTGTAATTTGACAAGATATGATGTATAACATTTTACGATCCCACACATAGTAACGAAAAAATCTTGAATTTTCGAATCACCCCTCTTATACCCCCCCCCACTACTCCATGTCTGATTTCTGCCAATAACAAATATGATCTTTAGTGTTGACATAAACCTTCAAATGACGAGTATGGTATGGGTCAAATAAACATTATCAAAACAAGAACAAAAATCTTAATTGATGACGTCATGACACAACTAATTTGCCTGTATCTCGCGTAATAAAGGTCTTTTCAAAACAATGTTTGGTATTTAAGCTTAGAATAAAGTGGTTCATGATATAACAGCGTATTGCTATTCTAACAGGAGTAGGAGTGTGGGTTTACTGAAACCAGAAAACTAAAATATGCAAATATCTGCATAATCTATATAACAACATTTATAGGTAATTAAATTTGCAATAAGAGTGCTTCTATCCAAATTCATTTCGACTCATAATAACGGAGATATTATGAATATCTCCGAAGAGATATTGTGAATAAGATATTATTATATGAAATTACCACCTCTACATCCCCCCTCTCCCGATTTCCGAAAGTCCGAATTCAGCCATTAACGAGCTTGATCTTTAATTTTGCATAAAACACTTATATATCGAGTTAAGTAACGAAAACAAAACATTGCATCTGTTAGAGCGATATATATATATATATATATATATATATATATATATATATATATATATATATATATCACTTTTCTTACTAGGTGGAATTGATGGACATTTGAGGACAATTTTCCAAAATTGCGTCATGAATACGACCTCAATAACTGACTTCCTTTAAGGGAAATCTGCTAAAACAGATCCCGTAGGAGCTGCGCAAACTATGTAGATTTACAACGCACTATAATATGATACGCTGATGTTCTCATCTCCCAGTCTATTACCTATTTATCATGCAGTACGAAGCATATGTATGCAGAAATGAATGTCTTGGAAAAAAAAAATACAAATTAACATTCTAGTCAGAAAAATCACGTATAAAATAATAGTTGTACAATTCCGACAATATTCATTATATAAAATATTTCGGTCCAACTCATAGCAATAGTGATATTTAAAACTTTGAATTATTCCCTTCCTAAATTTCTCTTCCCCAAGGCTAGTTGAAGTCATCAGTTTATTTAACCGTTAGTTATCTATGAAACGATTAAATATTGCCTGTGGTGTTAACTGAATAAATCATAAATCATGTAGTTCAGACCGTAAAATATTAAATTGTGACATACTGAACATATTTGCTCATACTCACACTGTAATCTTTCAATGAAGAACACAGTTTTTGGTATTTAATTATATGACAAGAGTAGGAGTGGGAGCTGAAATATAAAAAAAAATCAAACGTTAATATTCAATATTAAGACAAGTATACAGAGTTTATAGGAAATTTAATTTAGAATAAGATAGGTTTTATACAATTCTTCCGATTTATAATAATAACTCAGATATTTCGAATATTTGAAATTCCACTTATAACCCCCCCCCCCACTCCCTCTCGCTGGTTAGATTTTAGCCATTAATGATCTTGATCTTCAACATGAAACGTTTAAGTCTCGGACCACATTTTCGTCACATCCTAGGGAGGATCGATGGAAATTTGAAGAAATGTTTTGGAAAATCAAGTTATTGGTACAATCTGAATAGCTGATTTCCCAGAAGAGAAATCTGTTAAAAACTACGTGAGCTTTTCAGTGGTCAAAAGTAGAAATAGAAGAGGCATTTACGGCAGAAAAAATAATCAGTAATTGTTAGTGAGCCAGGAGGTAGACCTAAGATGAAATGTGTTGACTACGTACTAAGGACGCTAGGGAGTTGCAAGTAATGAATTTGAAAGATGTCACTAGGACAGGCAGAGGTCGTTAGCCCTCCAAAAATGTGTGAAAGGAAAGTTATTAGACGGTATACTGCAATGTACTCACCACACAAGGAAAATGTTAAATGCTGATTGCTAAATAGACGCAAAACTGAAGATTTCAAAAAGAAGAGCGCGTAACACCGTAACTCCCTGCGAAGAGGCACGCACACTATGGAAAAGCTCTTGGTTAGCACCTAGAATAACATCTAACCAAGTGCATCTATTTATACATACGATAACCAAGAGAAAGGGAGCGCTGGCTGTTTCTCAGATTGGAGCTGAAGTCAACACTATAAGGAAAACGGTTTCTGTTGCTGCAGCGAAATGAAAATTTGGAGATCATCTTATTAAGCGTTTCGGCACACTGAAACCACTTATACAACCTGCTAATATGAAGAGGTATCCCCGACGTTACAGCTAAAGACTGGAGAATATGTTTTGGACTGAGAAATCAATGTTTCTTGTGTTTGGATCAAATCACTCAATTATGTTTGGTCAAACTTCAACGGAAAAATGTATTCCCCAGTGCATATTTCCATTTATAAAGCATGAAGAATGGTCTGTCTTGTGTAGGTCTGTTTCACAAGGCTTTGGTTAGGTATATATTTAACACATTTAAGAAATATTTTACAAAACCTTTGTAAGGTACATAAAAATCCTTCTCGTCTCCATTTTCCAAATCCGGATATCACCAACTCAACATTTTGTGTGTAGGAGAGGTGTCGTTTATATTCTTGTAATTATAGAAAAATTGCTCAAGGTTATTTAGCCATCTCAGAAGGAGAGCGTATCTGAATTATTCACCCTTAAACCCACCCAAAAAAGGGGATCGATCTCGTGGACTTTGAGTACCTCATTTATGGGTTGGTAGTCATTGCAATCTTGACGGCGGCGTTTCAGCGTATGGCCACATCTCGAAACCTCTGTACGGGAGTTGCTTGGCTCGACGCAAAGCATTTCATAAAGGACTCCATTTTGTTTGGCCTGATGATAACGTGTCAAGATTAGTCATTTACTTTTCTTTGAACTAATTAGTGACATGGTAGCAATAATAGATATCTAATGTCAAAAGACCATATACAAATGTTTATAATAACATCTATATAACCAAGGAGAATACTTTTTTATAAGGAGAGGAAGATAAGTGTTAAAATGCAGGTACTCTAATCTTAAATAGTCATTCCATTACATATTGTGCTTAATAAGACTCTGCTCACGTAGGTTTAGCATTGTTAATTAAGGATAGGTTTATGCCGACTGTTCTCGGGAGGGTTTCTCTCCGTTCTACAAAGCATAATTAGGTTCAGGAGACCTGTTGACCTGGATCCTACTCGAGTGCTTTCTTTTTCAACTTTAAAGCCTTTTTGAGCTCAAGATTCCAACACTTGAGCCGCAGAAGAAAATTGGACGATTTTTAAAGGAGTGAGTTGTTTGATAAAGGACTTCTATTATCTGGTGAAAACCCAGTAAAGATTTTCAATAATAGCGCTCCAACTATAAGGAGGTTCCTAGGACAGTACCTTTCATTAAAGCAAAGATGACAGATTTCGTTATCTTGAACTGTATATGCTTTTTTAGCTAGGAAATGCTTCTGGTCAATTTATCCAACATTATTGTAAGAGTTGTCTGTTAGGTCTCTTCTGCAGAATATAAACTTAATTTGTTGGCAAGAAACAGATCCAACGAGGTCCAATTACTTCCTATCATCTGCTTGTCACGTTAGCAGTGACTTCTCCGCAGACAGTGATGATTCTAAGGATTATCTATCAATTACTGCATCAAAAAGCCATTTGAACTCCTGCATCCATGACAATATTTTAAATGAAATTGGGTGAATTAGACCAATAATTGAGGTAGAACCTTTGAATGTATTACATGAACTAGCCGTGTTACCCTTTGTGAACGGTTGCAATAGAAATATATTTCCTTGAAAATATAAAGATTGGATAGGAATGTCCTATTACATGTACAATAACGGCACAGCCTTTCAGTTTTAAGATTTAGATTATTTATTAACGTCCACTTTTGTAACTAAGGCTAATTCAGACGGATTTTCTACAGGTCACCAACCTTTTTCTAGCAAGGGTGGGACTAAGGATTTTTCTTAATGAATGCCGTCACTAAATAAATTTCTATTGCCTAGGCGGGAATCGAACTCGCCACCCTAGGTTTACCATGTGAGATTAAGTTCAACGCTTTAACTCACATGACTTACCTGAGCCCCTTTCAGTTTTAATGCATGTGAAGTAAAATTTGGCAATGGGAGTAATTCGATTAATAATGTTTCCCGTCGAAATATAAATATTTGGAGTTATTAAGTATTAGTGGGGAATCAGGTTAGCCATGTGGGATCAATTCCCACGATAGTGCTTTTAGTTAAAAGCTCGCTAAATAAAATTCTTAGTCTCTCCCCAACTAGAAAATGGAGGTAACCTACAGATTACTCGTTAATATATAATGTCTATTTAAGACAGTATTAGAGCTAGAAGTCACATGTGTCCATGGACGCCAATTTGACTTGGTGACCAACGTACCTAATTCAATTCTCAGAAACACAAAAATAAATAATAATAAGGCCTAAAGAGTAACTATTTTATTCACGTTAACGTTAGTTTTTTAATATCTGTTACAATGTTTATTCACTACCTTAGGCCGTGTAGAAGTCCCGACTAGCCAGAAAAGGATGAAAATTTATATAAATAAATAATTCCTATAATGGGTGGTTAAATACAGCTGGTTTATTTAGTATTTGCAATTCTACGAAAACTTCTTTATATATAACCTTTATTCATTGATAAAATATGATGTATAATTGCTATCTGTAAATATGTATGATTCATTTTTGTTATTTTATATACTTTTCGTTTTACTAAATAATTTTAATAACATTTTGCTCAATGTTCGTGCAATTGACGAGAGGAAAATAAGACAAACATTTCACTTGTTTTATTGCTTCCTTTCAAAACACATTAAGTGATGAATGAATGCTATTGCAAAAATGGACGAGTATAGAAGAATATCACCAAGTAATAGTGAATTTTCTGTGAATGTTTCTTTTCGAAATGTATGGAATAACAAGGTAACAGCTAAGTCTATAACTGATTTTGATATTATACGAACTATAGGAACAGGCTCGTATGGGCGGGTAGTTCTTGCAAAGGAGAAAAATAGTGATTCATTTTGTGCTATAAAGGTTTTAGAGAAAGAAGTAATAGTGAGATCTAGGCAGGTAAGCCACATAACGAACGAACGGAAACTCTTGGAAACTATCAGGTTCCCCTTCATTATTCACATGGACTATCATTTCATGGATAACGTGTACCTCTACTTCGTAATGCCCTTTATTCCTGGAGGTGAAATGTATTCCCTTCTCAGGAAAATTGGAAAATTCCAAGAAACACAAGCCAGATTCTATGCTTCACAAATAGTTTTGGCTTTTGAATATTTACACTCGCTCAATATAGTTTACAGGGATCTCAAGCCGGAGAATGTTCTCATAGATGCCAGTGGTTATTTGAAGCTTGCCGATCTCGGTTTCAGCAAAGTTCTAGAAGAGAAGACTTACACGATCTGTGGCACTCCAGAGTACTTAGCTCCCGAAGTAGTTCGCTGCAAAGGCTATGGATTGGCAGTCGACTGGTGGGCACTGGGTGTCTTGATTTATGAAATGTCTGTAGGCTTCCCTCCTTTCTATTCCATGGAGAAGTCGATACTCTATCAACAAATAACCGATGGGGCTTTCCGAATGATGCCAAGTTTTACGGAGGCACTTGAAGATATACTCAGTAATTTGCTTAAGACTGATCCTCTGCTGAGATACGGGAATATGAAAAATGGAGTTGATGACATAAAAAGGCACAAGTGGTTTAGTGGTTTAAGTTGGACAGATATTCTCAATCAGAAGGAAAAGGCACCCTTTATTCCACAACTGACAAGTCCATATGATACCAGGTATTACGATTCATTCGCCGAAGAAAGACTCAAATTCTCTTCTATAAACTTATTTCCTGAACAGTTTAAAGATTTTTGAAATGTATTTCAAAAATTAACTAATAAAGATGATATTTTACACATGTTTGTTTTTAAGATACTGAAAATAGTATGAAAAGTTGAACGCTAATTTAAGGATGGTAACCAGTAGATATTCCAAAAAATCCACACCATTCTAAATGGTTTAATTAGAACAAGTTTTCCAGGTAAAAGCCCTTTTCTAGCCAGGATGGAATACGATTTTTATTTGGTAAATTCAATATATTTATATATTTACTAAGAACCCAATCCGTATTAGAAACAAAAATCAGAAAAGACATCTTTCTAGTCAATTTTTTACTTAGCCAATTTTATATTTACCTAATTCAGGTAGTGCACAATATAATCTCCAAATTTAATGACGATAGTTCATATTTTTGTATATGTCTGAGGTAGATTAATATATATGAAAAACGCCATAAAGGATTTGGGAAATGGAACGCTAGAGGAAGTGAAAATAACTTCAAAGAGTATGATTATTTAATATGCAACATATCAAAATGTAATTAGGATGTTTTTGTATTTATTTACGCCCACTTTAAGCAACTTTGGCCATCCCAATTAGATGGGTAGATAACCCATCACACAGGCTACCACCCTTTTCTAGCCAGGGGTTTTATTAACTATTAACTCCTTAATTTGTTTGATATTATTTCTTATAACTTTGTTTTGTTATTTTGTTTACATGTTTTTTGTTTTTGTTTTGGTTACCCTCCATGTTTAAGAAGAGCCAAGTCGCCACAGTTGCGGAGCTTTAAATAATAAATAAATTAAAATAAACTTTAAATGAAGTAGAATGAAACATTTTTTTTATTTATTTTAATTTAATTACATTATTATGAATTAGCAAATCATTCTGAGAACATTTTTTGCACAGATTGATGCAAGATAATTTTCCCATCGAAATCTGCTAACAGGATGATATATACATTTTAATCAAACTCAAAAACTAACTTGGTTTGAATTGATTTTAGGTGGTATGATTGAGGTTGTACTTTTGAAGTAATCGAAATCTTTCTCCAAAAACCCATCAATTTTACCTGAGGATTGATTAAAATGAGGTCCATCGTAATGTAAGCATTTTATGTAAAACTAAAGAATGTCGTTAATGATTTAATCGGGCCAGTAGTGGTGGGGATTTGAAGGGTCAAAAAACAAAAATTGAAATATCTCCAATATTTTGAGTCTTATCGAAAAATGTTACATAATCGAACTTGATAAGAATTTAATGTTATTTGTATGGTAATGAAGATTGTAATTTGTATTTTTTTGATTTTCAGTTTTCAATAAACTTCCAATTCTCTTCATCTCTTTTTAACAATAAGCCAATATATCATGAAATATCTTTTCAAGCTTAAATTCTAATTATTGTTTCATTGGTCCTCTACTGAGTGAGAAACATAGATAAATGACACGTCATAAATATAATACTTTAGGCTGCATGGTCCATCATTTTATTTGAGCAATACTATACTCGATAGTTAACCGTGTCCTATAAAACTAAAGTTCATTATCGTTAATAAACAAAATCGGGCCAGGTGAGGAGATTTAAGTAAGGAATCATGTATAGCTCCAATTTTATGTTTTCTAATGAAAAAAAAATTTTAAAACCAAATTCTTAAAAAAAGGAACGTCTACACTTGTGTTCTATACGCGTTTACTCGACTCGACTGTTGGCGGATTTATTTGTATTATTTTGTTCTCAGCCCTCAATAAACCTTCAATTCTATTCATTGGATTTTCACTTCATACATCGAATAGTCATGTTAAATTTCAATTCCTTTTTTCCACAGGATTTTTGTAACTGAATAAATAGAAACTAGTGTGAAATGTGTCCGTCAGCTTGTCATATCAGAACGTACAAAATCTATTTAGTCTACAGAGTTTCCCTTAAGGTCCCTTAAGGGAAATCAGCTATTGAGGTCGTACTCATGACGCGATTTTCGAAAAATTTCTTCAAATGTCTATCGATCCTACCTAGGAGATGACGAAAATGAGATCCGCTCAAAATTATATATATATATATATATATATATATATCTGTTAACACTCTAGCGGTCGCAATTTTTGTTTAATCGTCACCAAACTCGGTATTTAATCGTTTTATGTAAAAAGGAAGATCAAGTTCGTTAACGGCTGACATCGGTCCAGTGGGAGGAGGAGTTTAGAGGGGGGATTTTCGAAATATCTCTGTTACTATACGTCGGATCTATAAATATTGTTATATACATTTATTCTCTATCTTGAATAATAACCGAGATATTTGCATTTTTATTAAGTCCAACGGACGAGCTATGGTTCCCGCCGTTTCCGCTAGTTCGGCCGTTTCCGTAACTCATCGGCACTCGTATGGAGATTTCTTTATTGTATAACTTTACGTGGGAAATCTGCTTAGTTTACGCAGCCCCTGCGTGAAGGACTTTTTACTTTTCTGCCTTAAGCAAACCCCCACTGTCTTCTGAGTTTAACGATAAAGTATTATATGTGTAATATGAACTGTTTTGAAATAAGTTTAAATATGAAGTCTTGTTTTTGTTGGACCGTTACCATGTGGCTTACATGCATGTGTATGCTTTGGTGACAACATCGTCTAGTAATGCTCTAAAGACATCAATTTTTACTCGATCATTTCCGTACACGATAAACTGGTAGGCCATCTAAAATTAAATTTTAAAATACTCATTCTTACTTTCGAGCACCGAGTACAGTTGCATCAATATTCTTCAAATGTGAAGTATTTAATCAGCTTAACGACATGTGGACCTTTTGCCAGATCGAAAGTTTCTGTTCTCGACCAAAATTTATCTCCTTGTCTCAAACCTTCTTAACTTCGAACTCCTCAGATGTCTTCCATTTGAAGGGAATCATAGATACACGTTTTGTCAGACGGACAAGTTTCCTGGACACTTTTATTTTTCGAAAGATAGCTTCTATCAACTGAATCGAATTCTGGTCCTAAGCCAATGAATAGGGCGTGCAAATCTTGTTCTATCTCCCACTGCTTCAAGAGTTTCTGTTCTAGGTTGAATATCCGATCTGATGGGTTTCTTCCTCTTCTGAGACATGGAGCTGCTTTTTGGGCGAGGTTCTTTCATAGTGCAGGTTTTTCCTGATAAGGATTATTTATCCCAGAATCTTGTACGTTACTGCGAATGGAGTAATTTGCCTGTATGTTTCTCGCCAATTGATTAACTTTTTCGCACAGTTCGTTCTACAAACCGTGCTATTTCCACATTAAGTAAATGTGGCATTTTTAAAAGCCTAAGGTCCTAAATAATTTTGATAAGTCAGAGCATGATGCTAAGATTCACTGAAGTTTTTAACACTGAACTCAAGAGCACTCTTTCTCCTCTCTCTCTCTCTCTCTCACACACACGCACACACACACACGCACACACACACACACACACACACACACACAAACACACACACACACACACAGCCATAGCAGAGGGTGTAATTCCATAACTACAGGGCCCAATAATATCTGTATATTGGGAGATGATGTCCATGTTGCTGACATGCTTGGAATTGCATGCTTTGCATGACATGACCCTGCTTAATGCAATACCTATAGCAATCATACCTCTCCAACATCGCTGAAGATCACAGCTGACCATGATCAACCGAGAGATACGAGTATACTACTGTAGGTATAATGCAATCTTTCTCGTCTTCGATTTTATGCAAGTTGTCGATCTGCGCTTTTTAGTGGCTTTATGGACATCTTTAATGATTTGGAAGTTATGCACCTGTTTATTGTTTTTCCAATCACCTCGACCAAACTCCCATCCATGTAATTTGGGGAGCAGCGCAAACAGGAGAGCTTCAGAAGATAATTCATTCCTTTTTCCTTTGTTCCTGAGTTCAGTATCCCTGAATTAAGGGAGTATATTTATACTATTCTTATACTATTATTCTTTCCACTTGTACGCCCTATCTTTCAAAACTATATACAGTGGAGTGAGTTATTTACAATAATTATATTTCTTACAATACAAATTAGTTGTTCTACGTAACATTTGCAGTAATTGGAAAAATAGTGAATAACAAAATAAAAACACAGACAACAAATAATAATGAAAGGAAATACAAAGGAAATAGACGATGTTTTTATCGTGTAAAGCAAATTAAGATTACTTATCTTTTAATTTAATTTTATTATTATGGCCGTTATAAACGACATAAAATCATTAGTAAAAATATTAAGCAGATCGTACTTTGCAACTGGCCAGTTATGACCACTAAGCATTATCTTTATGTTTTTAGTCTTGGTTTTTCCAACAGCTTACAGCCAAATATTAAACGGTCGTATGTCTGTTCTGTTCGTCCGTCACATATATACTGGCCGTTTTCAATAATTTTAAACCTATGTAAATAGCTTCTAGGCGGTCCAAAAGCTGTACTTGAGTGATTATATTATTAATTACTTTTAACATTTTTCTTTGCTCTATATTCGTTCCCAGCTTTGGAAAGCTGTGTTGTAAACCGCCTATAATAGAAGGAGTTTCAATATACTACACTTTCGAGTTTGATCATAATTATCTGGAGCGCATGTGAGCTGTTATTCCAGTAGTCGTTACTGTAGCTTAGAGAATTTACCTATATATTCTCAGCAATATTCAGAAGGGTTGAATTTATGCCAATGGACATTTGAAAGAGTGGGTTGATGGAGTAAAATGCACAGACATGCTTAAAAGGATAGAGGGAAAACTGAAATCAGTCTTCATTGAAAAAATTGACCATAAGTAACACTATAAAACTTACACCACAATATGTCCATTTGGGCTGCCAATTGTGCCTTCTAATTCCTTCATTATCATTAGCTCTAACGAAATATACGATACATTTCTCTTATGGGATGAATAATGTGACTTAGAATTATATGGTATTCAGTATTAAAATAAAACTAACATTCAGCAACTAGTTCTTCGTAGAATTAAGTCAGCCTAACTTTCGGAAGTTGTAATAATTTAACATTTTTTTTTTATTGTACTTGTATACCAAAACGTCTGTCACTACATACTCTAAGCAGATTTCCAACGTGCTGGCATGACACACATGTGGTCTCATCTCACATTCTATACTCCATTTAGTAACACATATAAACAGGATTGAAATTAAAGGTGGACAGGTGACGTTTGGTAAATAAATTACTAACAGGTGAAAGGGCCAAAAAACAAAAATATACAAATGACTCGGTTAATATTCGAGTTACGAAACAAAATAGAACGACACTTGTAGCAAATATGTAAAAGATTGATTACATTTTTTGGTACAACTCCTTTTTATCTACCCTCCATCCTGGTTCAATTTTAATGGACGGGATTTTATAACGTACAATAACAAAACCTGAAAGAAATAAGTCTACTATAATTTATAAAAAAAATTACACTGTCGAAAAATAAGAAATGAAGAACACAAAATAATAGATCTTTGGATAAATAATAACAAACGAATTGAAACAGAGTTCGCTCAAAAACAAAAGAGCAGTAATAAACACAACTGCTAGGGTACGCTATTAATTTTCACACTGAACAAAAAGGTGATTATGAGGTTGCTCAGAGTGTACCCACTTTAAAATTAGAGCAATTATTTTAGTTTAAATCGTTTATGGCAATACTGTCACTGAGACCAGATGGCAGTTAGTAGGGGTTAGGTTAATAGTTGTTACTGAGCCGGCCAAGCTGCTACACGATTAACGGACTTGATCTTCATTTTTAAATAAAACCCAAGAATACCACAAAAAAACTGCAGAAACAAGGAATCCATACATCATTTAAAACGAACAATACACATATCCACACATCATTGAAAACTAGAACATATATGAAATGAAAGGAGTATGATATACAAAAAAATGCATAAATAGAGACACAAGAAGAGAAAGACACCACCGGAAAATCAATCGTACTATTCCATCAGAATGACAAAACAACCAGGAATATAGATTCATGTTTCATAAAAAATTAAAAATAAACATGCCAATGGGAAAACCAACGTGACATGAAAAGGAAGACAGGCTTAAAGTGTCGAATAGTGCTCGCCATATGCCCTCCACAATCAACCATGACGACATGAGAAAGAAATACCAGCATTTGAAGTTTTAGCCCGTGGATCATTGGCCAACTCTCTCCTTCCCCATTTCTCACATCAGAACCAATCCATTGCTCATGGTTCCTACATTCTATCTCACCTTATTCTAACTGTTCCTCGGTTAATTGAGATTGCCTTTCTATACTTTATTCTATTTCATACAATAGCTTCAACCTCTTCCAATACTCTAGATGAAAGCATGAAACCATTCCATAACTATCCTCTATAATTGTAAAGAGTCATGTGAAGATGTTAAAAATTTCTAAATGAGTTGGGTGGCAACGGATATATTTCAGAAGAGTATTCAAAGGTGGCAAATAGAATATTTAGACACAACCCTGTATTAAAGAAGATCCAATATAAACCACAGGGATATGAAAGCCTCAGTAATATTATATTTAAACTATATACAGATTATTGGCTGGCTAAAAAAGAGTCTGGAAGGAAAAAGAGTGAGGGCCATGAAGGTTTTAAGGGAAGGAACCCCCTTCTAAAATTAGAACAATTATTTCCATGCATGACTAGCAATAATTAACCTTTTAACGGTTATTCAATGGAATTTTGCGATACTGTCAACAAAGATATTTTTAACAAAATACATTATTCCTTAAAACCTACGCCCACTCCAAGATTTGGACCGTTTGCAAAAATGAAATTAAAATAATTCAAAATTTAACCCTTGTAGACAAAACTTATTGGGACCAAAACCTATGGAGGGTCAAGGGGTTATCTACAGGTTTCTAGCCAAGGTAGGACTATTGATTTTATTTAATGAGTTCGTCACTAAATAAAATCCTATTGCACAGGCGGGAATCGAACTCGCCACTCTAGGCTTACCATGTGACTTTAAGCGTTGGCTTTAATCTTAGGCTCACCTAAGCCCCTAGCTTCTCATTTACTTAGAAGATGTTGAGTGGCTATCCCGGGAATCTGGGGTGAGATAATATCGCCCGAGGACAAAGGCCAAGAACAGGACCTGGAGTGCGAATTCTATCCTATAATGTCTGTAGACTACCTCGTAGCCAGTACAATTTCGAGATTGGAACACCTGGCTATAGAAATGTATGAACTCTGAGTAAAGCTGAATACATAAAATGTAATGTTAGGCGTGTTTTTTATATAAAAAAAAGCATTTAAATTGATAAAATACTACTTTGAAATGTGTTCTTGGAATGGAAAACGTAACTTAATAATGTTCTCCTACCATTTTAATGGCTCTGATTTAATTAATAATGGAAGGAGATGAAATGAGAGTTAGAATGCTTTGTTTTTGTACAATCCAATAATGCTTCTTTTCCTTGCTTTGTAAGTTCATAATTTAGTTCCGTTTTTCCTCTCATTCTCTCTAGAATCCATACAGTCCAGTTATGAATGGGTTTAAAACTCGGGTCTATGGACTATTATATTTTTTACTGAACTGATTGTTCTTATTTCCATCAATGCTTTCTTCAAGTTTTTACCATTAGCGAAAATTGAATCCCTGCAGCCATTTTACTCAACTATATGTAGCCTGAGAGCAATTTGTTTTAAGGATTTTTTAATTGTATTGTTTTAAGTGTTTTATTTTGTTTCAATTAGGTGTAGTAGCAGAAAATGTATGATAATAATGAAAATTCCTTTTTGGCGCAATGATTTAAAAATTGGTATTTGTTAAACTTTATGCTACTGTAGTTAATTGGGACGGCTTATCCACAGATCACCACCCTTTTATATCACACCCACCCTTAACGTGACACTAAGGATTTTTTGATTTTTTTAGTGCCAACCAATAAAAACTCAATAACAGCTAAAACCAACAAAGAAGAGAATACAATAAGCAAAAAACAGTTCAAAAATTTCCAAATTCTTATAATAAGTTAAAAACTGTTCCATTAGAAGTATCGAAGTCGTATATACGTTTTAGTGAAATCGGCAATAGAAACATAAGTTATATAAATTTTATTTAATGAGGTAGACGACAGGAACAATTAGGTATATTAGTGGTTTTTACAAGAATTTTAACAAGAAAATAAAAATCAGTAAAATGTCCCTGTTTTTACCATTGATAAATCGATTGATAGTTCCATATCATATACATATTTTGAGTATGTATATAGCCCTGCACGATTCCTGGACCCTATTTGAGAAAAGAACGATGAAGTGATAAGAGGGAGAAAGATGATGGAATAAGAATAGATAATGGAGAAAAAGATGAAGTAGTGGGAATTGTAAATGTAGTAAAATAACGTAAACGGCTGAAACGTATTTTTATCCAAAAAAATAAAGAAATACTTCTCGAGAAGGAAGTGAGAGGGAAAAAAGAGCCTCATTTAAAGTTCAAGTTAAAGGATCGGACTATATATATATATATATATATATATATATATATATATATATATATATATTTAATAAGATGTTCACCAAGTAAATTCGTCGTGTCAATGCAGGAATCGATCCATCCCATGATACTAAGCTTGTCAACAACATTAATTCCTTATTTTCATTCAAGGCTACACGATATACGATATACGAGTCTATGCTACTATCCAGCATTTGGATTGAATGTCCGTATGTTACAATATACGAGTCTTAATTTACTGTAAATCTTCCAAGAGTATTACTCACCCACCGAGTTTGAAGGCATCCATCTAACTTGTGTTTGTATATCCTCATTTTCTATCGGCATGAAGTTTTTGAGCTCTGCAAAGGCTGATAATGACCAATGAGAGGTTTATGGCAATTTGTTATTGGCTATGTGAATTTTATTAGAGTGAAACATTTTCATAGATAGGGTCCAACATAATAGTCCAGACACATTAACTTTTACGTTACACCGCGCCCCCACTTCCTTTAGAAAAACCATTAGGTTTTGAAAAAGATATGTGAGTGGAAAGTTTAAATCATAGTTGCAATATGAATAAGAGAGGAATGAGTGTCCTTAACAAGGGTAGTTGTCCACTTTGGGCATATAGTTTCAACTGGAGATGACCTGCAGCCCCTGGTGATAATTTAATGGTGGTGTTGTTGATAGTAGTAAATGGCTTGAGAGTTCTCCGTGAAATGAAGCTATAAATGCTAAAACCATAATCCAGTTTAGAACGAATTATGACCCTATAAATACACAAAAGTTTTTCTATCGATCCTCCAATCTCTGTTTGTGAGCAGTTTTAGAATATTGAGTCTTCTGGAACATTGCAAATACAGTTCTTTAAAAACTCGGACTAACGAAGACTTCTATAAAAAATGAGTCCCAGTAAGGAAGTGACATATCACTCTCTTCTATTCATTACTAGCATAGGTGTAAAAACCACTTTACTTAAGTTATAGTCAAATGAAGTGCTTTGGAACTCGAACAGTTCAAAGTAGTTTCTTGAACATTCTACTGAGTATAATCGGAATGTTCGTATTCTAAATAAAATAACAAAGCCACACTTATGAGTCCCTCGTTGAACTGCACGTAAGATAAAAATGAATTTACAATTATTGCAGAGGTTTACCGTTCTAATGGATAAATTCGTACTATATCAATTTATTCCTTCCACATTCAACACTCTCATTGGAAGGAGAGCTTTTAGATATTGAATAACACATCCATTAATGTCTAAAGAAATATGTATGTGCACAACTTTCTACGCCACCTCAATGCCAAAAAAAAGGGTTTTGTGACTTGATTGTTATTACAATTATTATTCTTTATGTCGGATTAACTAGAGGCTTACTATTATGAAGTGAATGAATTATAGACAAAACTATGTTTGCAGATAGCTCATGGCAAGGAAATGCGAATGGGTATTTTGTGAATTCGAAAACTATAATCAGGAGGTAACGGTTTCTTGTATTGGTTGGTAGTGGTCCTTTAAAATCTATGTTAAGTCGCTCCAATGGTCATGTCACCTTTATAACATGTGATTTCATTCATTTCAAATACTAATAAATCGAAGTGAATGAATTATGGAATACCTTTAAACTAGGTTTTATTAAGCGAAATTGTAGTGCATGTTTACAGAATGAAATCACTTAAAACTCTGAATAAAGAAAGCTTAAACAACGTGTGAATTAAAGTATTAACATATGACAATAAATTATGAACAATATATCACGTTAATAGTATGGTTTTATGACATGTGAAGTTATTGATTTCAGCAAGTTCTCTGTTAATGACATATACACAAAAAAACTTTATAAATACGAGAAGCTAGAGAAGGCTACGATTTCGCTAGACTGGAAATTGAGAGTGCTTCTGTTTTTGTACCTTTAGTCCAGTCTAAAACAATATAGCCTCTTCTCGTTTATGGCCACTGGCTGCAGTTGATGTTCCCACATGGTCTGTAGTTTATGTTTTTCGGATGAATAGAGTCAATTCGGAACTTGTTTCTGGAAAACAATGGGATCACTCTCATAAAATGACACTGACCTCTTAGAAATGGTATTTCAAGAGTTTTGCCAATAAAAGTAAGATCAAAAGTCTTCACTATGTACAAAATAATTATAATGGACTTATTTTAATGACTTCATTGGCCCTAAATACCGTTTTTAAATGCAAATTAAAAGACATAATTTCTCAAACATTCGTAATGTTTTGGTTTAATAATATTCGCAATGTTTTTAATTTTAGTAATTGATTCATGATTTAATGGACTGGTTTATATGAAGTACAAGAACAAAAGTCGAATGATTGAATAATTTATAAAAAAAAACAAAAAAAAACTTACAACTGGTCGAAAAATAAAAGATTGAAGAACACAAAATACAATAAATGATAACAAACGGTTTTTGAATAAATAATGACGAACGGTTTGAAGCAGAGTTCACACAAACACAACAGAGCACTAATAAACACAACTGCGAGGGAACGCTATAAATTTTCACACGGAATTAACAGTCAGGTTGCTCGCAGTGTACCCACTTTAAAACTACAGTAATTATTTTAGTTTAAATAGTCTATGGCAACACTGTCACTGAGACCAGGTGGCAGCTAGTAGGGGTTAGGTTGAGAGCAGTTATTGAGCCGGCCCAGCTGCTACATCACCTCCACCCAATGACAGAGCCATGGCAGCGGGCAGGAAGCCTAATGGGTCTTCCTCGGCGAGTCAGGAGAGGTTGTTCCGCTTGTGTGGCTGTGTCATTGGCTGAAGATTGGTTGAAAGGGGGCAGTGTTGTCTGGGGATTCGCGGAGATCAGCTGTGCTGGGGGGTTGGGTGAGGCTCGTTGCAACGAGTCCTTGATTGTGTAGGCTGGCTTCAGACGGTTCTGGGCCCAGTAGGAAGTTGAATCTTGAAGGTCTTCGGGTGTCGGTCCAGTACAAGATGAGGTCCAGAGTATGGTGGTTTCAGTGGTTGGCGAACTGCGACATCTCGTAGAAAGACACGACTGCAGTTCCTGATAACCTTAGGAACAAAGATTTGGCTGCTGCTGGGACGGTGAGGTGCTGGTCGAACGTCCTTCATATGGTCCCTGAACCTCCGCAGGAACTCCTAGGGGTCCTCAGGTCGTTAGTGGCTTGGGACAACTCACTAGGCAACCGTAGGGGCTGCCCGAATACCAGTTCTGCTGCATTACTGGTGTTATCGTCACGTACTGCTGCTCAGGCCAAGAAGTACTGTGGGCAGCAGGTCAGTCCATCTCGATGAGTTGAGCCGTGAGGGCGGTTTTGAGTGTCCTGTGCCACCGTTCAATACAGCCGTGAGTTTGTGCGTGGTAAGAAGTTGTCCTAGAGCGCTTGATCCCTAGTATGTGTGTGAGCTTGAAGAAGAGTTGGCTCTCGAATTGCCGCCCTTGATCCGTCGTTATTCTAGCAGGGACGCCATAGCGACAGATCCAAGTTCTGTGTAGGGTTTTGACTATTGTGTCTGTACTGATGTCTTCAATTGGCTCTGCTTCCGGCCACCGGGTAAACCTATCTGACATAGTAAGGCAATAACGTTTGCCGTCCGATGTTGGAAGTGGTTCAATAATGTCTATGTGGACGTGCTCGAAGCGACCACGTATAGCAAAGGTTCTCGGTGGCGTGACAGTGTGGCGATGTACCTTACTCCGTTGGCAAGCCACACAACTACGTGCCCAGGTGGCAATGCCACGTTCATATTTGGCCAAAAGAATCTTTGGGCCATAAGTCGCCTTGACCCGCGTATAACAGGGTGGCTGAGGTTGTGGATCTGTGTAAAAATGGTTTGTCTCAACGATGCAGGCAGGTTCGGAGGTGCTTGTTTCGCAGAGCAGGGGCCTTGCAGAATGTGGTACTTTCATCCACTTAAGCGAGAGGGCAGGGTTCTTAAGGAGCTCGGCTATGTCAGATTCAGTCTCTTGTACCTCTGCAATTTTTTCGATGTCATCGGGAAGAGTTATCTCTGATTGATCTGGTTAACCTTTGCTGGAAGGGGCTTGATAACTTGGGCATTGACGAGGAAGCCCAAGAATTCGATCTCAGTCTTGCCATACTCGCACTTGGTGGGGTTTAGTGTGAGACCATGCTCGCTCAGTATTCGGAAGACGTTGTCTAAGTGTGTATATCGTCTAGGTACACGAAGACATAGGGTAGTGCCAAAATACTATCCATGAGGCGCTGGAACGTCTGGGGAGCATTACAAAGTCCGAAGCACATTACCAGGAACTTGAAGAGACCGAAGAGTGTGATTATTGCGGTCTTCTTAACGTCTTCTTCTGCTACAGGTATCTGGTAGTAAGCTCTGTTCAAGTCAATCTTACTAAAGTAGATCTTTCCGCTAAGATTGGTCTTGAGAGTCTGTATGTTTGGAACACCGTATCTGTCAGGAACAGTCTGTTCGTTTAGTCGACAGTAGCCCCACAAAATCGCATTTTGCCATCCTTCTTTACTACCATAAGTAACGGACTTGAGTAGGGGCTGTTAGACGGCCTGCAGATGCCTTCTCCACACATAGGCGGAATCCGAAACATGCGGTTCCGGCGACTTTTTGAAAACAAACGCTTTTTCTGAGCGAGAGCGGCCTCCCCAATTCCTGAACTAGTTAAAACGACTAGCTGGCCCCGCTATACCCTCAGACCTCTTACGTCATATATGGCTGAGGCCTCAGTCGATACAACTGGCTGAGATTGCAAATCGTATTACTGAAGTATATGAGCCCAGCATCCTTGAAGTACGCGCATAGAGCACACAACCTTCACAGACACAACCTGCCCAGCTATCTCAGCTGGGGGAGATGGTCCAGAAGCTCATCATGGAAATCAAAGATCTGAAAAGCGAGATAGCACGAAGATGGCGTAGGGTCCCAACACATTCACACTCACGTCGCCGTAGCCAGTCAAGCAGCAGGAATAGAATGTTATTACCACGAGACCTAACCCCCCTACTAGCTGCCACGTGGTCTCAGTGGCAGTGTTGCCATAATGATTTAGGTAGCTAATCGTTATTAAATTAGCTTTCAACTTTACAGCTTTTTGAAAAGATTTATTTATTTATTTGTTTGTTTGGTGTCACGCAATTTGTAGCGATTTACACCCTTTATCATACAAACCAAATGGTAAAAATTACACCAAATTATTGAATATAATTAATAAAAATTCATAGCTGCTGCTAGGCGATAACAGTATTGGAAAATAAAATAGGAAATAAAAACTATTAATACAGAGAATTATTGAACACGGAAAGTTATGAAAAGAATCCTCGTGCGATTCAGTGTAGGGAAATATTTATTATTTTTATGTTATTTATTAACGTCCACTTTGTAGCTACTAAGGTTAATTGGAGCGGATTATCTACAGTTTACCACCCCTTTCTAGTGAGAGTGGGATTTTATTTATAGAGTTTGTCGTTAAATAAATTCCTATTGCTCAGGTGAAAATCGAATTCACGACTCTAGGTTTACAAAGTGAGATTAAGGCCAACACGCCTTAATTCGCATGAATAACCTAAGCCCCTGTGGAGAACTAGATATTATTATTTATTAACGTCCGTTTTTTGCAGCTAAGGCTAATTAAGACGGGTTGTCCACAGGTTACCACCCTTTTCTAGCCAGGGTGGGACTTAGGATGTTATTTAATGAATTCCGTCACTAAATAATTTCCTTTGTCCAGCGAGAATCGTATTCGCCACTCTAGGTTTGCAATGTGCAAAGGTCAACGCTTTAACTCACATGGCTAATCTGAGCCCCAGAGAACTAGATGCACAGATTTAAACTAATTTACGGCCTTCATCAAATAAATGAAATGGTAAAAAATACTCCTTATTGTTCAATATAGTAAATATAAATTCACTATATTCAACAATATGAAGTATTTTTTTCCATTTGGTTTATTTGATGAAATATAAAATGTTTGTCCGGAATAAATTAAGAAGTTGTAAATCTATCCATCCGTATTTTATATAGAATTTTTTATACTTCTTTAATAAAATGTATTAGTAATAGAATTAAAATTTGTTGCATACTTAATGGGCTCCTTATATTCCTATTAAAGGAAATAAAATGTTTTGCAGAAATTAAAAATGATTTCATTTGAAAGTGATATACGGTGTAATCTGTTCGCATGCATCGGGTATAAAATGCCTCTTCAGTTATAGATCTTTTTATTAGCTGATTTCCCTTATAGGAAAACAGCTACTGAGGTCGTACTCATGACGCGATTTTCAAAAATTTTGAATATTAACCGAGATAATTGAATTTTTGTGCGTGCAAGTTCGGCCGTTTCCGTAACTGTTCGGCTCTCGTGAAATTTCTCTATTGTAAAACTTCACGTGGGAAATCTGCTTAGTTTACGCAGCCCCTGCATGACGGACTTTTATAAACAAACAATGCCCCGTACAAACCCTCTGTATTTCTGCTAGAGACGGAAGAATTTGTTATTTGTTAAATTTCATTTATCCTTCCCCATTACTCGATTCAGGTGTACAACTGGACGTTGCCAACCTAATCATGAACATGAAATGAACATATATAAATATAAGGCAAATATAAAATTTGAACAATCTAAGGATAGCCGGCCAGAACAAACATCACTCTGAAACTACCCCAAATGGATTCAATTTTGTTGAAATCTTTAAACAATAACGACATATTTGATAGCGATATTTTCGATATCTGTAAATTACAACGATATTTTTCGTTGTTACAATACTAAAAGGCGTTCAAGAGACTAAAGGAAGTAAAAATATTGGTTAGTTGCAGCCATACCAGTTATAAAAAAAAATTATTCCTAAATCATTACCTTATATTTCTAGCTAATCTATTTGGAGTTTAATGTTAGGCACTCAGTCATTCCTAATGTCGAATTTGGCCTCTTTGCTGAATGAGCGAGGCTCAAATTCCTGTGGGGACAAAATGGGTGGTATTAGTGAGCATAAGTTGATATAGGAGGGAGATCTACTTTAGGGGATGAAGGCTAAGGGTGGTAGAGTGGAGAACTCGTTAGAGATACCCTCTGACCACAGTCCGAATCACAAATCTCACCCCTAAAAGCTGGGATTTATACCGCATCACCCCCTCCAATCTCAACGCTACTTGGGGAATAAAACAGTTCGTGACTTCGGCTCTCAAAGCACTTAATGAAGTAAAAAGGCTTTTCGTCCTTTTATGCCTCCTGCCCATCTTTCAGATCTCTTTGGATTACGGTACGGGCAGGTTAAATTTCAAATAATAAATATTTCTTTATTCATTAGAATGATGATGCTTGATATTTATGTGGTCGATATTATTCTCCTTTGTCTAGATTTAATTGTTAGTATAATCAATTATTTTATATATTATTAAATGAAATTATTAACAGATTTCTCTTAAGGGAAATCAGCTATTGAGGTTGTACTAATGACAGGATTTTTGAAAAAAATTTCTCCAAATGTCCATCTATCCTACCCAGGAGATGACGAAAATGAGGTCCGTTCAAAACTCTCTCTCTCTCTCTCTCTCTCTCTCTATATATATATATATATATATATATATATATATATATATATATACATAAATACATACATATACTAGCTAAGGTACTCGGCTTCACTCGGGAAATCATTAGAGGCTGATGATGGTATTTTTTTTTTGGCAAGGTTTCAATGGCAAGTCCCTAGTCAATCCCTCCCCACTGTTTGACATACCGTGCAAATTAAATGTACTATAAATATTGTTATATACATTTTTCTCTATCTTGAATATTAACCGAGATATTTGCATATTTTAGTTTTCAGTCTTCAGCAAACCCCCACTTCTGCTCATGTTACATAATCAATACTCTGCAAATAAACAGAATTATTCGAAGCTCAAATACGAAATATTGTTTTTGGGAGACCTTTATTATACGAGATACTTGTAAGAATGTTCTGATGCCCCTTCCCCCGACTTAAATTCCTGGACTACTAAAATACGATTGATTGAGATAAAACTTATTCTTATTCATTATAAATTACAGTAATAGATTTATTAAATAGTTTTAATAAAATTAATATGATATATTTCAGGAATTAAGTTTGGAAGGCCTGTTTGTTTACATTTCAGTCGCTTCCAGTCGTGAGGGGAATTATTTCTTATTACCATTTGTAATCGCTTAACATTCAAGATGGTGTGTTAGCAGTATGTAGATTTATCTATTATTAAACTTCACGAATGTAATCTGTTTAGTTCACGCAGCCCCTGCAAGACTTTTGTTTTGTCTAATAGTTGATGAATTTCTTCTCCTATGGTAGACCACTGATCCGCTTGGACTTATTTCCTTGTAAAAGAACACATCGTAAAGTTATTTTACCATAAATAGTTTTTATGATTCTTATTATATATCTAACCAGTGTCCAATGCAATTCTAATAATGTTTAGATTTTAATAAGAGCTTTTATCCTTTTCATTATTCGGGTAAATTAAGAAAGCCAAACATTACGTACGCCTTAAGTTGATTTCTTCTTTAATAATGGTTATTTTTAAAAAATAAAATATGTTCGCATTCTACCAGGGAACTCTAAAAAAATGAATTAAAGTACGAATAATAGAGTTGAGTTTTAAGTCTTATTTATTTATTTTATTAATACTCCTTTTTTTAGATGAATAGCCCATCATCGCTTTATTTGAGTAATAATTGAGTGCTATATTCGGTTTGGGTCATTGAAATACATCATATATCAAAATTTAGTTTTTCAACCACTGTTAGTTAAATTAAAGAAAACGAATGATAAAGTCTTTACATATTCTTCATAATTAATTATTTTAATACAAATTAGAACAACAAAACGCCACCAAAAGCAGGGATGGTACCCTGATCATTTACATCGAATGTTAGATTGATCCGATAATAGGTGCGATCACAACCAATTATGTATCAATTGATAGGCACACTTCAACAATAAGGACTCCCTTACGCTTGTAATACTAATTAAAAATTTACCAATCCATACAGAACCCCCAAATTTACGTCAATCCGTTAATAAAGCATAACATAATGTCCCAATTAGCCAAAGTGGCATAAAGTGGACGTAAATAAAATAAAACTAAAAAAAACATAACAAATAATCCTTAACAAAGACAAGAGACACTAAAACCAGAAGGCCCCAGTCATTTCAAGGTTATCTAGAAAGTAAGAAGAAAATCAAATTCTGTATCAAATGTTTATTTGATGGCGTATTACAGTTCATTATAATAACTGTCTGAAGTTCAATTCAACCTACTGAAGAAGACAAGCAGTCCTCTAGCAAAGTGAATATTTTTAAAGAAGAAAGCAGTGTGACTACGAAAATTCACAATAAGACCTTGTACAAAATCTTAAATGAAATTTTGTTGACAGTATCACTTTACCAGAAACTTGAAGGTTTTCTCCTGTTTCAGTAGTTATATAAGGAAGGAAAGTAATTAAACATATTTTGAAATGAATCTTGAAACCTCTTCGCAAAGCATGTCAACAAGTTTGTTTAAACCCACTTCGTTATGTAATGCACTAACTTAGAAAGCTTACCGGCCCCTTGTTGCTGGGTTTAGAATGAGGAAGTTTTGGATGGTTCTTCAACAACTTTAGCAATAATGTCATCAGTAAGTGGTTTTGCGCCTCTAAAGACAGTACATTACATCTTCTACTTGATATTCCCTAGACCATTCTTCCGCATAACCTAGGAATTCCTTTTAATGTCAGATGAAACACTAAGCAAAAAATATGGTTTCCTCCATGACTAATCTAACTCTAAAGATAGAATAAATATATTATGCACTTATTTAGAAGTAGGGCCCTGAGATAACTAAAAACAGACACATTTTACCTTAACGATTTTACAGTATGTTTTATTGTGTGTTTGGTTTTTTCAATCTTATTGTGGAGAAATAAAATGTGAAAGGTTCTAAAGAATAAAGGAAGAAACAATTTCATCACATTTATATCATACAAATACACTGGAAGATAACCTTTCACGTCTCAAAACGTGAAACACGAAACAGAATAGAATACTATTACACTAAAGAAATACATTTACTGATACATCATAGAAATACATTTTCATAACTATAAATTTATCTAATAAACATATTTAAAATTGTTTTTCGATTGTACCTGTCGTAGAATCAATGCAATGGAAACACAATCAGAATTGAAACTAGTTTCGATTTAAACGATTAATACGAAAAAAAGCTCTTTTTATCTGTAACAAAAACGCTGGATAAATCTTTCTGCTACATCGGAAATGGGTAATGAAGAACTCAACGACAGATGATGGTAGTAGGATTGTATAGAAACTGAGAAGAATAAATAGAAATTAAAAAAAAAAAAATAAATGTGAATATCTACAAATTAATGAAGAAAGCAGGTTGTAAGTTAATGTATGACATTGTTGAACGAAAATCTTATGAAAATTCACCACAAACATTTCTCGTAAACTCATAAGTACTTAGACGGTAATCCAAAATAAATCTGCTAAAGAGTATAGTAATTTCCACTCTTAGCTTTCATGTGATTGCTCAAAGTATCAATACTGAATTTTGGTTATGAGTATTTTTCCAATGAGAGATCATTCTCGATGGATATGGAACCATTATATTTTAATGAGGACAACATTATTCGTATATAATTTCATTCCCAGTAGTAGCAATTCAAATGTCTAGAGAAAACCCTATCCTATTGACACGAAAATCCCATTGACCTGAATTGTTAAATTGTATTCCGTTTGTTGACCTCTAAATGCGGGTAAACATGTTGAGTTGTAGCTTTCCGTTGTTGCTTATCGTTTCGCGATTCAATAATTTGTTGTTTTGAATTCCCTTTTCCTACTTAGGCTTCTACAGACCCTAAAAAATAGAACATGCGGAAAACATCGATTTATTATATATTGACATGCACTGAAGACTTTCTTCAAATATAGAATCAACCTCGCCTAGTTTACCACGTAAGATGGAAGTAGATGGAGTATTGTCGATTGTGGGCCTTCTTCTTTTACATCATTGCTTCGTGTGCTTGTACATTATGGCCTACTTTATTCCAACTTAAACATTAAGTATTGGATGATTTTCCAATGAATTTCAATATTCAAAGAGGTCTATGTTATTTTTTTGTTAAGTCAAACAATTGTTCCGCAAAAACCTGAGTAGTTATTACATTTAATTGCCTTTCACTCACGGTAAGAGAAGATTAATAATAGAATCATTAAAATGAAATTAAATTACTGGTTTAAGTCACTGCAAGAATAAAAAGTTGCTCTGAACTCACACACATGAAACCCATATTCAAATAAGTATACTTTTAAAAATGGCACAATTGTAAAAATTATATGCAGTAACTCAACTTTAGCACTCTGATAATCATGAATTGACTTGTATATATACACTATACAAACATATACAAAACTTAGCATATTTATATGTGAATATACACCATGGAACTATTTATTACTTAATATAACTTAGCATATACATACATTAGCATATATATACATATATACATCTACATTTATATGCTTAATTACTAATTCTAACTGCTCTTTAATGTATAAAATAACTTACTTCAAAATTGAATGATTATTTTGTTTCTCTCTTCTTGGCGTATTAGGTCAATTTGTGATCAAACTTCCTTAAAGTTAATAATATTTCACGATCACCAATATATAAATATCAATTCAGTAACACTCAAATAATGATAATCTTCATCTTCATGCTTGTATAAATATTCAAATACGTAACTAGTTTTACAAAACGTTTAGGTTGAAAGTATTTCATATTCGGCAGATCTGTACAGTCTTTTTCTACGATAAAAAAACCTGCATGGGGCTGGACGCAGTCGTTGTTTCTTATTAAAGTCTCAACCATTGCCGGAGAAGAAAGAAGTAAAAAAAATCTCCAAATGTACACTTTGAATGCTAATGTTCCCTCTTACTTCATTAAGGAAATAAAATAAAGAATGAATTATACCCACTACAGAAAGTTAAACAAATTACCTTGATAATTCAATAATTGAAGTGCTGTACTCTGCAGCTTCCCATTGTTCTTTGAGAGTGGCTGTACCCCTTGAAATAACAAGGGAGAAGTCTTCTTCAAGCTCTACACAACAAAACTATTTTCTCTGCAGCTGACATTTTCTTGAGGTGTCTCAATCCATAGCATAACATTATTTTAGAATGTTGTCTTGGCAAAATAATTTTTCTGAAGGCCGCTTGATGTAAATTGGTTGTTCAGCAGGAATACTAAAGAGGTCCCAGAGGCAATTTAAGATTTAGGAATACACCAGGCGAAACTGTGCAAATATCCACCGTTTCTCTCACTCAGCGTTTTACCACTGACGAATGCCAACTTACTAGTTAGACTCACTCAAAATAATAATGGAACAATTCCACTCACTCTGAGTAGATTGTTAATCAAGGCTCTCACATAAATTACTTTTATTTTCACATCACTGAGGAAAATGCCCTTTGTTTATTTAAATAATCCAACCAGAAATAATAGAGTTCGAAAAGGGTTAAAGGGAAACGCTAGCGCTTTAACACACACACTCACACACACACACACACACACACACACACACACACACACACACACACACACACACACACAAGACGAGTGTATATTGAAGTCGTTGTCTGAGTGCTCAGACAACTTTGCTTTCCATTAATCAGCTGATGCAGTCTACGTGATAAGAAGAGAACTTATTTTATTAAAAAAATCTTTTTTTTATATTAAATTGATTCATGCCAAAGAAATAGAATTTCTCACTCATTAGTTAGGAAATGACTCCCGATTTAACCCTGAGATGTTCTATAGACGCTTTCAATGATTATTGTATTTAGAGGGGAAAAAATTGGTCAGCACTTTAAGCTTATAGTCAAAAATAAGAGTTCTTAAGTATGTGTAACCCTTATATGTATATTGTGGCATATTTCCAGAGGATTATATTGAAAGCAGAAAAAAAAACCTATAAAAAGCTTGGGTCAAGAGCCATGAGGCAAGGCTTCCAGGGTGGTTGGATCGCAGAGAATCTGTGTAAGAGCATAGGAAGAGTTTACTTATGCTTGACAAAACAAATATTTCTTCATCCTTAGTATTATTACAACTAACTGCTTTCTTTTAAATTCAAGAATGATAATGATAAACATTAAAAATAACCTAAATAAATAAAAGCAATGAAATTTTAAGGTCCACGAAAAACGCGTGCCTAATTTAAGTGAAATCTTCTATTAAGCTGGATGTGGAGAGAAATTTTGGCCAATCTAGGCAATGGCTAAAATCGGCCTTGAGGGGAGGTGTTGTTTACAGGGGGAAATAATTGAAAATTCAAAATTTCTTGGTTATTATGATTTGAATTGAAAAAGTCGATATAACCAATTGTTAGGTACATTTTTTTCTTATCTCGAATATTAAGAGCCTACTTTTATTCGTCTGATTTTTACTATAATTAACAACACATTTAAATCCTGTTTACATAACCTTACTACGAGAGAAATAGACAATTGAAGGTGAGATGAGTTGTACTCTGGTTCAATATAAATTACAGTCCTAGATATAGTAAATAGTTTTCAATGAAATTAATATATTATAGAGATATATTTCAGTAATTGTTTTCTTTCCTATATTTCTATCTGTCTATTAAGCTCTGGTAGGTTTACAGTTCAGACGCTTTCTGCCGCGGGGGTTATTAAAATGTAAATTGACATAATGATTTCTCATTATCATTTGTATTTGTTCACTTAATGTTCACAATGGTGTTAAGTGTTACAAATGTGTAGATTTATCTATTGTAAAACTTTACGTGGGAAATCTGCTTAATATAATCAGCCTCTGCGTGACGGGCTTTTTTCTTAAATCAAGAGATACAGATTTGTTTTTTTATTTTATTTTATTTTTTGTAAATCGGTTTGTGCGAAATAATGACTAAAATGTTTTACGTAAAGCATAGCTATCCGGAAGTCTATCATATTCAAAATGAAATGAAAAAAATGATTAAAAACTGTCCCGTGAAATTTAAAAAAAAAATTTCTGTGGACTAGGATATTAGCGGATTTCCACCATTTCTATCCATCAGCATCACAGACTGAAATTCAATTACATGTAAAATGAAAGTATATTATCAAAGCTTTTATTGGGTTTTTTGAGCTTAAGTATATAGGTCATTCGTAATTTAATTGCTGAATTTCAGCTGATGTAAAAAAAGCGAAATACCAATATACAAATTAACCAGCCTTTTAACAACATTGAACACAAATTAAAAAAAAAAAATCTTTTCTAAAATAAATTAAAAATTTACTCCCTTTTCAATACAAAAAGAAAATGGCTCATTGTTTGTGTCCATTATTTATCTACCTTGTCATTTTAATGGCTTAGTAAAACGAAATTAATTAGATTTCTATTCAATCAACTATATAATGGGAACCAATCAATTTTTTAAGCCTTTTATGTGAAATGGTTTTTCTTCTAAAGAAAATACTTAAAAAAGCGTCATTCCATAATAATTATATTCAATACAAAAAAAGTAAGATTCTTAATTCTTGTTCTCTACTTTCCCTTGAGCCACGACTTGGCTGGAATTCAGTTTTGGCTACGAATTTATCTAATTATGACTCAATGTAAACGGAAAAGGACATTCTTATAAAATTAATATTTGGATGGAGAACTTCCTTTTTCTAACATAGAGGGACGAAACCTATACAATTCTTATTAATTTCGATATTTTTTGATGATTAACATTAAGAATAATTATTTGGTCCATCATTGGTATTCAACTAGTTTATATCGAAGGTTTCTATTGTGCATCTTGTTCAGGCACCCCATCGTTGGGTTTTTTTGGTATTTCGCTGGTTGGGTGACGAAAACACTTCTCTGGCTCCTTGTGTTACTATTATATACAATCCGGTCACTCTTGTCATTTTAGCGTAATGGTTTATTTGGCTAGTTCATGTTGTTTATAGAATTTCTAAAAATGTCTCAAATCATTTAGGTGCCTTTTAATGGTTGGACCATTACAAAAAGTGGATAACTCATGTTATTGTTAAAAACATTACACGGACTTTATTTTTCCCCCCTAAGTCAATGTTAAATCGCAGACTAGTCTTGTAGAAAAATCTTTGCGCTACAACAAAGATTTAATTAAATATTTTTTTAAAGGGGATATTTGGTATATTGTAACTTATTTCTTCTCACTTAACTCTACCCAGTTATTTTACAATAGCAATCGATATAGTCATCAATAATTTCACCCGCAGTGAGGCACACCTTGCCATTTTGTTTGGGGGAAAAATTCTTTATTCCTGAAGACTATTTATTCAAAATAAAACTATAATGACCTATTATAAACTACAAACATTTTTTCAGCACCCCTTGTCATGAAGAATAGTGAACCTTACTAAATGAAAAAGAAATGTCATTTTATTGAGGTAGGCCCACATTTAGAAGAAATTATTTCCACCTAAATGTTCCTATTTTGCGGGTTGTGGTTCATATATTACCAAACAATAATTTATTAAATTATAGATTTGAATTCTGTGATTCAAACTAAGGCGAATCTTCTCTATTAAAGACCATAGCAATGAAAATTATTGAAATACCTAAACATATTTGGTAAATTAGCATCAAGAAACCGTTTCCCTTTTTAAAAAGAAGAATATAACAAGAGTTGTAATGAAATAATAGTTATATTGTAAATATGCGTTTGTCAAAGGAAGTAGGAGCTTGAAAGTGATAATGAGAATCAAATTTTTAATTAGGTATAACTACTAAATAATTATAAAACACAACAAGAAGTTCAGGGGTTTGGAGATAATTTGATGCTTCCGAAAATTGGGTCAAAGCAACTGCATTGACGAATTAAGAACAAACACACCATATACTATTTTTAATTTGAGCATTTCGCAACTGTAGTATTCGTATATGGGGTTTAACATAAATGCCAGAAAAATATTATTCAGAGACAGCTTTTCAAGTTATTTAAAATAATTTATTTTCCCCGAGGAATATTGGATGTCTAGGACCATGGGCCAACATATGTATTGAGTTGCGCTCCTTTCATAACCTTTTTTTTAACAACACATCTCTTTTTTTTCTTTTTTCTTTTCTTTTCAATTTGCATTTAAATGGCAACGGACTCTTCTATGAAATCCGTTGTACCACTCCGACTAAAAACATCCTTCACTCAGGGGTTGCGTAACTAGGCAGATTACCCAATCGCCTATCTGAAAAGTGTGTCTAATCATATTAGATTTTTCCTTTGGCTTAAAACCTTTGCTCAAAAGAGTTAATATTTAGGTCGACCATAAAATGTTTAGATGATAATTGCTTTAAAGAAAAATTCCGTGAATAGCAATTTAAAATTCAAATAGCTAATTTCATATTCAAGCTAGAGAAACATGTATACATTTATGTAACCATTTTATCATATTAAAATTAATATTTGAAATAGTTATGTTTTAATGAAATCTGCAGAATACCAATTTCCAAATTATCTATTTTGTAGACAGTAAGAAGGCTTTTTACTCGGTATTCCCTATAGCATTTTTCAAGCTTTATGCGAACTTGGAATAGAAGATTAATATATTAAAATATTCATACACACGGGCAATAAAGCTTTCCTTGAAATCGAGAGAAGAGGTCTTTCTTTTCCAACTAAGAAAGGAGTTAGACAGGGGAACAATCATTCGCTGATACTATTCAAATCTTTTCTGCAGTTTGTACTAAGACTCTAGAACTGTAAGGGAAATGGTGTGCCAGGTTTTAGGTAAAGCATTGGGGAACCTAGAGTTTGCAGGCGACGTAATGCTAATTGCAGCCAGTTCGGAACAGTTAAAAGAAATGCTGAAGAGCCTTTTCAGGGAATGCAGACAAGTCGATGTTTACGACGACGAGCACATTTACCTAGGCCAGCTCGTCTCTTTCAAAGAAATGGCCTTCAAGAAAATATTAAGAAGAACGGCTTTAGGATGTTTTGGGCACTGAAATTCATTATGAAGGTAAACATTAAGTTGAAACGGAAGGCAGAAGTTTTTAAACTTGCCAGTTGAGACGTATGGATGGCAAACCTGGTCACTCACCAAAAATTCGTAACTAAATTGTAAGTATGGCAGCGCTCAATCAAGTGGTGTTTGACCAATGTTAGAAGAAGTCATCGTATTAGTAACATTCAAATGATTAAGCAGACTGGAATGAAGGATGTCGTATGCTGGGCAAGAGCTGTGAAATGAAAATGGGAGGGCCATGTGGCTAGGTTTGATGACGGCAGCTGGGCTAAACTAGTCAATGAATGAGAGGAAGAGGAAGAGAGGAAGACAGAGAAAGATGTGGGCAGACGGCTTGAAGGAGCTAGCTGGACCGGAAGATTTTATGAGTAATTCTTTGCTTTCATGGGGTTTAAAAATGTGTCTTTTTTTTGGGACCTGGTGATGGCGAGTTAGTGCCGAAAGGCCCCGAGGGAAGCAAATATCGTGGTGGAATGATTTCCACCTTTTGTGGCGGAAAGATGACGTATTGAAAACTATTGAAATTACTTTGTCACCAAGACTGGCTGAAAAAAATGTTTATTCAATCACTCTTGCTCTGACTCATCAAATGATTACAAATGTTTTCCTTTCCAAAAACCATACTCCTACAGGTCCAATTTAAGCCATTGTTTAATTATTCGCTGGCAAGTTAAGATTCTAGTATATATGAGCGATCCTCAAATACTAAGTACGATGTTGAAAAAATGTTAATGTTAACTTAATTCTTTTCCAAACAGGCTCCTCCTCTGCTGCTCCAGTGGTCTTCTCTTCACCGTGCTATGTTCTGTTCCTTTACGGCTACCTTCTTCAGGCCATAAATCGCAACTGTTGTTCCTAGCTGGGAGTGTCTGAAGTTTCGACCTATCCAGAACAACGTGCCTATAGAAGCTTGAAAAGGCTAGCCGTAGAGCTATCGAAAATTAGCACAGTGAAGAGAAGACCTCTGTAGCAACAGAGAAGCCGGTTTGGAGAAGAAGAAGATTGAACCCAGCGAAGAAGTCTACGAAAACATATATTTGAATTGTATTTGAAAAATCGGCAAGGAATTGGCCCTCTGCTTTTTTAACTCAACATTCTTTGAGATTAACCAAATCTTTATAAAATTAATATGTTCATAAATATCTAACCAATTTGATCTCCCACAATCATCGTATCTTTATTTTCTGTAAAAATAATTGAAAACATAAGTTGAAATGACATTTTGATTATCGTACTTTTAATCTATTGAATTAATTGTGTTCAGCTTACAACGATTTTTTATTTAGGTTTTGTTTCAAAATATAAAAGATTTAAAAAGTTTTTTATTTAATATAAATAATAACTAGAAGAAGAAAGATAAGAAAAAAATAATAATTAAATTATTTTTTTCTTTTAAATGGACTAAAGGGGATTCATTAATTAAAATTAATGTTTTTATAGTAGATCAAAAATGTTTGTTTAAAGGGTGGAATTCACCGTATATGTATTTTAAAATATTTTACATTTTTTTACTAAAATAAAAAAAAAAACTATTCAAGTAAAGGATGCAAAAACACATGTTTGTTTAACTCACCACTCATCACGCGCATCATTATTTATTAAGCTTTCATTTATTTCAAACATTCTTTTCTTATACAAACATTTAGAAATTTACAATAAATACTGAAAGTGTATTATTTTACTACAATATAATATAGCCCAACTCGTTGGGGCTTCGTTAACTGAGCAGATGATGATATATTCTGACCATTAGAGACCTGTAGTCTTAGGGATAATCTCACTGATCTTGTTGATTTTGACCTAATGTAACGATCGGGAATTGAGAGTTATCAAATTTCATTGACTTGATTTATTTTTACAATTAAAATTGAAGGAGAAAAATAACTGCTTGGATCAGGTGAATTTTGCTATTTCCCCTTGCAATAATCTATTCAATGCAGAGGTCTATTATACACGCCCTCGTGCTTTAAGCGTAAATTCAACTAATACAGTTTAGATCAATGTTTCAGGGGGGGGGCAGCTAAATAGATGAAAAATGTTTTATATTTATAATGCAACTGGTTGATGGATGTTTAACTTTAGAATTCATATGATGCACTAGTCCCTCTCCATCTGAACTGAAATATTCATAGATGACGTTACTCACCTTGTCTCTATTTTATTCTTTAAAACAATGCCTCCTCATTCATGTATATGGATTTGTATTTCGTGCTACACCTTTTCTAATGTATGTAGGATGAAAAAATTGTTGGCTACGCTTCCACTATAATAATAAAACTATATTATAGTGGAAGCGTAGCCAACAATTTTTTCATCCTATATACATTAGAAGTCACTTCCACCTGCCAGAATACCAACTCAGAATACACCTATTCGTTTATTGTGAACATCGTGTCAATCCATCGAGATGGAGTTATGGTTAAAAACCGTAACAGGTTGTATTAAAAATAAGTATAGGATTAGTGCTACCTTAAAACTTAGAGGAGCATTATAAATATACAATGGTAAATGGCAAACATACATTATTTTCGATTGGAATTGAGCACATTGGAAATTTTTGCCTCCCCCTAAGGAGGATCAGGAGAATAGTGTTTTATGTAGGAGTACTACTGGGTAGCCTCGGTTAACCAAGAAGGATCGGGAATGAGTTGCTTAATGAGTAGACTAACGGCCAACTCCATCCGTTGGATGTCGGGGGTACCCGGGGGGTCAGTGATCAGTTCATCAGCGGTCAGCTTGCCCGTGGATGAGATCTAAGGTAGTCAAAGTCTTTAGTCATCCCGACATTTATACTTGATAAATTTCCGCGTAAACTTTATATATACCTATATATATATATATATATATATATATATATATATATATATATATATGTATGTATATATATAATATTTATTTTATCAAGATACTACACTTGATGACTGTACTCGTGAACAATAAGGAGTTAGAGTATTATACACTCGAAAATAAATAAATAAAATGAGGTCTGTTCAACATGTATGCTTGTATATATATATACACATATGCTTGTATATATATGTGTGTGTGTGTGTGTGTGTGTGTGTGTGTGTGTGCGCGCGCGCGTGTGTGTGTGTGTGTGTGTTTTGAACAGACCTCCTTATTTTTGCAAAGAATGAATACTTACTTGGACAGCCCACTTTCTTCTGTCCGAGTACAAACAACCCCAAGAACTGATTTTCTGAGGAATTTGCTGAGGCAGTAATAAATACTACCCGTTAGTACCAGTTAAAGTAAAAAACTACATTAAAGAATAGTTCGTTGTTCTTCAATGCCTAATAACGTGCTGAAATTGTATTTTTAGCAGATTTCCCTTAAGGGAAATCAGCTATTGAGGTTGTACTCATGACGGAATTTTCGACATTTTTCTTCAAATGTCCATCGATCCTACTTAGTAGATGACGAAAATGAGGTCCGTTCAAAACTGTATATATATATATATATCTATATATGTGTATATGTATATATATATATATATATATATATATATATATATATATATATATTTGTCTGTTACCGCTCTAGCGGGCGCAATTTTTGTTAGATCGTTACGAAACTCGAAATTTAGTCGTTTTATGTAAAAAGAAAGATTAAGTTCGTTAACGGCTGAAATCGGACCAGTGGGAGGGGGGGGGGTTTAGAGGAGAGGATTTTCGAAAAATCGAAATATCTCCGTTACTATAGGTCGGATCGAAAAGTTGTATAGAATCAATCTTATTGCAAATTACATTTACTATAAATATTGTTCTATATATATTTTCCGTATAATGAGTATTAACCGAGATATTTGTATTTTTTGTAATGAGTTCCGCTTTCAGTAAACCCCCACTTCTACTAGTGGCATATTAATAATAAGCTTATATCTCATGAACTACCTCATTATTAGGTTAAATACAAAATATTTTTTTCAACAAAGCTTTATTTTACGAGATACAAACAAATACGTTCTGTTACCCCCCCCCCCTTTTTTTTCTTGGACTACAAAAATCTGAGTTATTGAGATATAAATAATTTTGATTCATTTCAAATTACTCCACTAACTATAGTAAATAGTTTCCAATAAAAATAATATTTTATATTTCTTTAATTGTTTGTTTTTCCGGTCTATCTATCGATACTGCGCTACAAGGTTGGCTAACCTGTTTGTTTACAATCCAGCCGTATTACGTTGTAGGGACTATTAACTTATATTGTAAATTCGTTGAAAGATTTCTCATTGCCGTTTGTATTTATTCACTAATATTCACGGAAGTGTTACCTGTATGTATATTTATCTATTGTAAATCTTCGCTGGCTAACCTGTTTGTTCCTTAATCATGTGAAAATCTCATAACCGTCTGAATCGTATTTTGTCCCCCCCCATTTCTATTTTCTTCCTGGATTCCTAAATTTGGAATGGTTGTGATAAAAATTATTCTGGTTTATTATTAATTACAGTAGTAGATATAATAAATAGTTATGAATAAAATTTATAACTTATATTCAAATATATTTCCGTAATTGCTTTTATTTCCGGTAAAAGCTGGCTAACCTGATTGTTTACAACTCAGACTGTTTGCTATCAGGAAAATTCTTACCATTTGACTTGCCCTTTATTTGTTTACTTAATATTCACTGCAGTATTAAGTCTTACAAATAATAGATATTCTGTGGTACTATTTAGTGTTGGTGTAATAAGTGTTCAGAGCGCTGCTATCATTAACGGTAAGTCCATCTTTTGTGTTCTTGTTGTTTTTTGAGATTGAATTGTTTTTAATTTAATCTCGGAGCCTAACGGACGAGAGTTACTTTCCCGCCAAAAGCTAGTTCGGCCGTTTCTTGACTTGTTTGGCTCTCGTGAAATTTCTTTATTGTAAAACTTCACGTAGGAAATCTGCTTAGTTTACGCAGCCCCTGCGTGACGGACTTTTTCTTATATTAGTATACCGATAAAACAAAAAAATAACTTGGATTTGGTTACTTAGGTAAAACTAGTTTTTTAATTAAAATTTAGGGATATTTTGTTGATCCTTATTTTAAAAATAAATCAAATCAATCCAACTGAAGTCTGTAACAGTCATGAGATTTCTCTCTTCCTGTTATTATTGATAGTAAATACTATAAATGGGTCAGTAGGTCAGAGAATGAATTATCTCGCTCTAGAGGCGCTATTAGAATTGTGTTTGGGACAGCGCCAAAACAAGTTTGTTGCCATTTCGAAGGGGGCTTGGGATCCACCAACTCTCCAGTCATCCACATTCAATCGATTTATCACCATAGAAGAAATAAATAGTTAAAAAATAGACATATTTTCAAAGTATTTCTCTGGCATTATTCTAATAATTAGCTCAATAAAATTTGTAGCAAATATTTTTTACGTCAAAGCACTTCATACGGAATACTAATCAAAACCACCAAACTAAAAATATAAGTTAATTTTTTTTAATAACAACGAATAATTAAATATAAATGTGCCTTTTTGAACGATAAAAAAGGTAGTCTTGATATAAAAAGAATTATAAAATTTAAAACATCAAAATCATTTATAGGAATGAAGGGAGTCAAATTTACCATTTGAATTAAAGAGTTAGTTTTAATCTCACTTTGTAAACCGTCGTGAATTCGATTCTCACCTAGGAAATAGAAATTTATTAGTGGCAAATTCATAAAAATAAAAAATGAAATCCTTAGTCCCATTCTAGCTAGAAAAGATATTTAATAACAACCAATTTGTGTAGTTGAGGCTAGAAAAGAGTGGTAACCTATAAATACTCATCTCATTTAGCCTTATTAAACGTTAATAAATAATACTGTAATAATAAAGGAATGATAACCTTTCTTCTTTTTTTCTGACTTCTTCAGTGGGAAACTTTCTCATTAGAAATTTCTATAGGTTTGAAGATTTCTTCGGGTTGTGTAGGAGAGTATTTGTACCATTTTCTCAAAAATTCATTAATGAGCTCTTATACTAAAAAAAATGGGCCTACATTTCTTCTCAAGATCTGTTCTTGAAAGACCTTTGAAAGGACCGATGAGCATTATGAGAAATATTTCGAAATCACCTAATGTATTCCTTTTAAAGAAAAATAAAATTAGACTACCCCAAGAAGATCTTTTACCAGAGTAAGATCAAAGATGGCAAGAAGCAGATCCAGGCAAAGGTTGCTTGTCTCACTGCAGAAGGTCTTTCGGAGTCTGAGTATATGGACTGGAGAATCTTAGAGTATGATAGTTGCGGCTCAGCTATTCAGGACTAGAGTGACAAGAATGTATGTAATAAGTTCCAAATTAGTACTTTATAACATACAAATTCTCACTTCTATGGGTTCATAATTGGTTTCAGCACATCGAACAACATAAATATCAGTAGGTATTATCAAACGAAATTTGAAAAATTGTTGGAAACCCGTTTATTTAATCTCTTGTAGACATGAATATTTTTAATATTTATTCAAAACAATATTTACTCTACGTGTAACTGTAGTAAATAAAAGTTTTACAATATTATAACTGTTAAATGATTCCAGATAAAGGGAACTTTCTGAGTATAACTAAAGTAAGGGGATGTCCTGTAGGTAATGAGTAATGCATTTCGGTCATGTTTCGATATGTGGGTGTAACTTGCCTTGGCCTTCACCTCTGGGTGGGGCATCTATCTCATGGGTCAACGCTCATTCTGTGTACTATGTCTCTGTACCAAGTTTCATTTAAGCAAGAAACTAATTCTCAATTCGTGTTCTCATATTTTATTATTATATCAACAATAGTTATTTTACTTTTAATTCATATTGCGGTGTTTGACATAGTTTGTAAGCTCCTAGCTGCCCATTTATTTAGTTATTGATGATGAATAGATCTACCTGTTACCAAATAAATTAATTGAATTCATTTAGTTTTTAGCATATTTCCCTTAAAGGAAGTCAGCTAATGAGGTCGAATAGTAGATAAAGAACTTCATTAAATGTCCATGGACCCTACCGACGAAGTCCGTGGTCACTACAAATTAACACACTCACACACACACACACACACACACACACACACACACACACAAACACACACACGCACAATACTATAGCCCATTGATTTTTTTCAATAAAAAAGCTACTTTTTCGTTCCTAATGCATTCGTTTGAAGTTACAATAGTTTTCTCGTCCCCTTTTCACGCTTTCACGACTGAATGGAATTTAACTTTGAATTTTGAATTAAGCTTAGATTTTAGGCTATTGTTATATCCTTAGATACGAAGAGGAGTGGGAGATAGATCCCCTACCCCACTCTCCTCACATTTTTAATCTAAATTAATTGATTTTTACATTTATGACATATTTTTTCCACAAAAGATGTGAATTTTAGAACATACGGATTTTTACCAAACATAGTTAATTTCTTAACTGACTGTTATATTTAAAACTTATTGTAATCAATCCGTATTTATATTTACTGTTATGTGTATAATACTTCCATAATATGTGATCGGATTTGCTTTTGGAAGTAATGAAATTTGTATTGTTTGATAATAATTATGATGGTTATTATGAATAATTATGATTTATATTGCCCACATTGTATATAACAGTAATATAGTGCAAAAAATTTATATTTACTACTCATAGATGACGTTCTTCCGCTGAAATGGATTGGCTTCCCTGTAAGTTCTTTCTGCAGTCCTCAGTCCTAAATTAACTCACTATTTTCTGTAAATTAACTCACTATTTTCATTAAAGTTTTGAGAGACGATCTCCTGGTGCGTGCCGTTCTAGTATATTTCCCTCAAGGCAAATCTCATGACGATTTTCGAAAATTTTCTTCAAATGTACATCGCTCCTAACTAGGAGATGAAAATGAGATTCGTTCAAAATTTTATATATATATATATATATTTGCCTGTTAACGCACTAGGGGTAGTAATTTTTGTTGGATCGTTGCCAAAATGGATATTCATTAGAGCAAGTTCGTTAATGGCTGAAATTGGGATCAGTAAGAGGACGAATTTCCTATAAATGTTTTATATGAATATCTTTATTATCTTGATTATTAACCGAGATTTTTGCATTTTATAGTTTTCGGTTCAGGAAACCCTCTACTCCTACTCATGTCATACTAACAATAAGCTGTTATATCATGAATCACATTATTTGAAGCTTAAATAAAAAAATATTGTTCTCTTTGAACTTTTAATTTTTAGATAAATGCAAATACGTGAAGCGCGTGGGAAATCTGCTTAGTTAACGCAGCCCCTGCTTGACGGGCCTCTACTAAGGTTTAAGATTGGAAATGCCTTTGCTAGCCATAAAGACTGTAATCACTTCATCCTACCTTTTGTTTGATTCATACATCAACAAAACTACATTACGATTTGCATGTCATTTGTACCAACAATTGGCACATCAAAATGAAAATTATTTTACTGATGTACAGTTTCTTCTTGAATTTCACCTGTGAGTGCATTTCAAAAGTCCCCTTTACAATTACATAGAAGTGCTTGAGAAATTTGAAACTTTATATCCAGTAATTTGATTAAAATCTACCTATTTCACTAGTCGCTTATTGGACCGGAACAGTGGTGGACTTCTTTTATAAAACATGGCTAATAAAACGTGGACCACACTGCAACACCAATTAGAACTTATAATTTATTACTATCCATTTCAACAGCTCTAACTATTATTTAAAAGGTAAATGTAGTTTATCGCCAGAATATTTCTTTTTTAAAAAGAGAATGGTTGGTCTAACCAAAAATACCAGAGAGAAGTTTATTCAGAAGGTAATTTGCTGAAGCACTTACTTTAACCAATATTTATTGAAACAAGTGTGTTCGTGGCAAATGCATAGTTAAAATGTAAAAGAGATATTTAAATTAGAGTTTGGAGTCAAGCTATTTTAAAAACAGCGAAGGAAAGTAAAGTAACGCCAAGAATAATGCATTAAATAAGCTGAACAAATGGGAAGTACTTGGCAGTGGCTTTTAAGGAATAGGAAGTATCCTCTTAATAAACCTCAAAAATAAACCTGCTTACACGCTGTTTTTCGTTTCTACATTTTCATAAAAAGAAATAAATTGGCTTTAATTTATTGTTTTTGGATTTAAATGAACATAATTTAATAAATGTTTTAGATTTTGTGTTCTTTATCACTATGAGTATATATTTTAAATAATATAAATATGAAAATTCTTTAGAAGTTGAATAATTTACCCAACATGCAGTCTATTTTAAAATATTTTCAGTAGTGATTAGTACCTTTCGGGCATAATACTAGTTTCTATAATGGTTGTCATCACAATTTACCAATAATGGCAAAAAAATAAACTGTTTCTTTTTACATGTAAGGGCAGCTTCCCTTCTCCACCTCCGATATATATATATATATATATATATATATGTATATATATATATATATATATATAGGTATATCTAGGGTATGTATTATTTATTTTGAGTTGGAAACGTCTTGTTTCATTATTTAAATAAAAAAGGAAAAGGAAATGTCTATCTTAAACTGACTTAGCATTATATAATTTTTATTATTTACTCAGCATACTTATAACAAAAGAATAATATAAGTTTTTCGACTTGTAGGGATTTTAAAGTTCTAAAAGAAAATAATTCAAAATCCATTATGAATCGTAGCTTTAAAATTATTAATTAAATCTACATTGGAAAGGTATAAATGATCCAAAACAGTTTATAAAAAAGTAAAAAAGTATGAAATAAATAAATTTTCTTCAGTGGTGAGACTTCGTTGGATTCATGTAATACGGGTATGTTTTTTTTCTATTTTCAAGGTCTGTGTTATCATATTGTGTCGTCTCAATGTTATACTTTTTGGAGAAAAATGTATCTCTATTTGCTTAAATTACCAATTAGTGGGGCAAAATAAAATAGCCTAATGGAAGTCTTTTAATAACTAATTTTAAATTACGTTTGTCAAAACCTATCTGAATGTTATCTTGTAAGTAATCTTTATATTTGATAATGGTCTTCTCTGACTCCATAATTAGAAATAATTAGATTTTATCCCACAACTTAATGGGTGGTGGTACCTTCCCCAACTGGTGCCTTCAATGAAAAAGAAATTCGGTTCTCGAACTCTAACGGGTAGACAATGTGCCTGCCATTAAAATGTTCAGGTGGTCATCAAAAAGAGTGTCCATGGAGATGTCCAGGGGCGACCTCCCTGTCAAGAAAGGGGAAGAACTCCTTTCCAGGATCGTTTATCTTCATCTATACCAGTTTGTTTATGTTACATTTAGATTGCTCTGCGTATTTCTCAATTTACTCTGAGTAGTTCAGTGGACTATAAAACCCATACTGAATAAATATTGGAATAAATTGATTAGCTTTGTCTGGGGAATGTCAACTATATGTTTTGTATGTATGTGGGCGCGCAGTGATTTAAGACATTTTTCTGACTTTGATGTCAATTTGTACATTGCCTAATAAACTGGACGGAATTGATTGAAACATGGTAAACTCAGGCTACATTAATATTTGTTTGAGTAGAGTGGCCTGTAATCCAACATCCGCTATTTAGAGTCTATTTTTTGGGGGAAAACAATGAAAAATTTGAATTTTGTTATTCGGGGTAATTTTTGCCTGAAAAAGTTGATCGTGTAACAGAGTATAAAAGAGATATGCGCTAAAAATGCAGTTCGATTCAGGATTTTTGAGAGTAAAATATAGCTGAATTAAATAAATCTCACTAAGTGTATCACTAAGTATAGTGAACTCATTAACCAAACTTAAGTTACTGGTGATATGAATATTCTTATGTGTGGGCAAAAGATGGGAATGAATTTTTAATATGTACTTTAGGTTTTACATCGTCAATCAGAATGTTGTAAGAGTTGTTTGTAGACCTCCGCATTGATTTGGTTTAACTCAAGTGAGTCATTCATTATTTATACATGCATTGATTATTTTTTTTTAGTTAGCTTAGATGCAATTATATAATTTTTCGGGCTGTTTAATATTTAATAACAATATATATTAATATTATAATTTATTAATTCCCAATTTTTGTTACTATGGCTACTTGGGATAGGTTATCAACAGGTTCCCACCCATTTCTAGCTAGCGTAGGACTATGGAGTTCCCCACTAAATAAATTCTTATTGTCCAGGAAGGAATCGAACTCGTCACTCTTGGTTTCTACTCCCCCTCCCCCGGTCTGAATTCCCTGCTGTCACAAATCTGCTAAGATTTGACCCGTTTATCCAAAGAAAAACCTGAAACCAAACTATTAGAAACTATCTGATGGGGTTGTACTACAGTCGTTCGATCCTAATTGCTCCTTGTTTGGGGAACTAAGAGAGAACTTCCTCTCCTTTTGGGAGTCGAGATAGCAGCTACATGGAACCCGCATATCTTCAAGCTGGACTTAAAACTTCGACTGTTTGCAGACAAGGTTCTTGGATTCACCGTATACCGACAGTGAGTGGACCCAGGCATTAGAAATTTTGAATATAAAATGTTGGCAACCTTCAGCTTTTAACATCTCTGGGCACTCAGAACATTCGTTAAACTTAAATATTATTATTTCATTTTTTTCAATGCATGCAATTTTTGGAGGTGAGGGAACATATATTTTAGAGGTAATGTATATGTTATTTGAGGCATAATGAGGTCTCCTGATGAACGCAGCATCGAATGAACAGTTAGCGTTGACTTTGGCCAAACAATTCATACCTGACCTGTGCCTTTGAATTTAATCGCTTTTTCACCGTCACAGAAGCAAATTGACAGCCCGTGATTTACTGAATGATTCTTGGTTTAATCATTTATGTATTCTACTTATTACATATATAGTACTGAATCAATTTTCGTGATCTATTTTAACGGTTTTATCGTTATTCGGGGGCTCAGGTTAGCCATGTGAGTTAAAGCGCTGGTCTTAATCTCATATGGTAAACCTAGAGTGTCGAGTTCGATTCCCGTCTGGGCGAATTTATTTAGTGACGAACTTTCTAAACAAAATCCTTGGTTTCACCCTGGCTAGAAAAGGGTTAACTATTAATTAATTAATTAACCGTCCCAATTAGCCTTAGTAGCAAAAGGTGGAGGTCAATAAATTGTAATAATTATCATTATTTTTTTTAAGGGAAGGGATATCCCACATAATTATAACCCGAGGCCCCTGTTCCGGGAAAGTTTGTGTCTGAAAGAATTAGTACGTGAGGTTTCAATATAAATGATTATTGATGGTAAGGAACAACAACTTAATGTTGTTCAGCGGGAAAGAACAATCTTCCCTTGAGTAGTGATTTATTTATTTCTTGTTAAATGTCTTTCCCTAAGAATTCATAACTTATTTGAGAGAAGGCCTTGCTTCAGCCAAGTAGTTTGACTTCCTTTTACTTCTCCTGTGTTGCAACCATTAGATGGTTGAATTAGTTAAGATGATAAGGCACGTTTCAACTCCATTGACCGGCCACTCCTGATTCCATCCTATAATGCCTCTTCGGTGGGTTTTGATCATTGGCTGACATCGCTACTCTTCATGCCTGCTTCTGTCGTCAGGGTGCTCTCCCTCTCACACCTTCACCTCTCCCCCACTCTCTCTCTCTCTATCTATCTCTCTTTCCCCCCTCTCCCCCTCTACCTATCTCTCTCCCTCCAATTCAGTAGAGGTTTCCATTTCATTAGCCTAGTCTGCCTTATTTAGCATATGATCCACAAGCCCTCTATAACTTCTCTCGAGGGGCCTCCTCTTCTTTGAAGAGGGAGAGTTAAGAGACTAAAGGGGTACTTTGGTGGTGTTGTGTGAGACCCCAGTGGAGTGACTCTGGTCGGGCTATGGGGCATAAAAGACGCCTAAAAGTTGAGAAAGAACAGTATGAGGTGAGGGAGGTAGGAAGAGAAACGCAGGTCACACATCTTATTAAATTTTCCTCAAATTTAGGGTTGAGGTTAGCCATGTGGGTTAAAGCGTTGGCCTTAATCTCAATGGTAAACCTAGAGTGGCTAATTCGAATCCCGCCTGGGTAATAACAATTTATTCGTTGGCGAACTCATTAAAAAAAATCCTTAGTCCCACCCTGGCTAGAAAAGTGTGGTAACCTGTAGGTACCCCGTTCCAATTAGCCTTACTTCCAAAACGTGAACGATAATAAATAATTTAATAATAATAAATTGATTTAATCTATAACTAATTCTAAGTAAAATTACCCTTTCATAAACTAAACAAAAAATGTAACTATAAACTGGCCAGGTTCTAAAGAAGACTTTTAAGTGGCCTTTCTGATATAGGTATTTAAGTAATTTTCACAAGGAGACTGACTAGAGTTTTTTAAGAGAATCACTTTTACAATCACCGGCTATTGAGAAAATTCTGTCCGTAGTCGGTCATCGTAGATTGTTCGGCTGTGTTTTAGTTATAGATTTGAGAGGAAGGCAATTTTACAGACAAAGTAAAATGTCCGAAAGGATTGGGTGTTGAGTAGGGAGATTTTAGCGAGGAGGCATAGGAGAAGGAGCCGTAAAGGAGAACAGATTTGATTACTCTCGTCAATATGAGGTGTTTCCAGTGGAGGCTTTGAAAGAAGTGATAGTCGGAGGGAGCGATATTTGATGGGTGACGATGTTACGGAAAATGAAGGCAGAGAAGTTGAGTTGGCGATCAAAGTGAATTCCTTAAGAACTTTTTTCGGGCTGAGTCGTCGGAAGGCGGTTTTTGGGTAAGAAGAAAATGACAGCATCGACTTCGGAGGAATTAACTGGAATGTTGAGGAAAGCTCGTGTACTGGTTCGTGTTTAGTTTCCGCGGCGTAGAAGCAAACTATAGGACATCTGGGAGGAGGTTGGGTGGGGATTTAGGAGGTGGGTCGGGAGTTGGAGCTAAAACCACGGTGTAATCTGGAATATTGAGAAAGAGTGGTATTTCTCTCACACAGAATGTCCCCTTACTTCACGACTTTCCTTGGTTAGTAGCATTTTCTGTCAGGTTTGTGAAGCAATTGAGTCGTGCTTTTGGAGATTGATCTTGCAGCTCGTAGTGAACTGGTTCGCGATAATGTCTAAGGTTGTTCAATTAGTTTCGATTTATTACCATATTCCCCCCTCTTACACGCACTCACTCACTTCGTCTCTCTTTCTCTACACACACACACACACACACACACACACACACACACACACACACACACACACACACACACAAACACTCACACACACACTTACACACTCTCTGTCTGTCTCTTTCTATCTTTAAGCAACACTCATACACACACTCACTCACTCACACACACACACACACACACACACTCTCTGTCTGTCTCTTTCTATCTTTAAGCAACACTCATACACACACTCACTCACTCTCTCTCTCACACACACACACACACACACACACACACACACACACACACACGCACACACACACACACAAGCACACACACACGCACACCACATACACACACACACACACACTCACATATACACAAAATAACAGGCGCACGCAGAAATATCCACTCGCACTTACATATAAACGCGCCCTCCCGCACAAATACACTTGTGAACACATCTCAATTATGTTTTTACTCATCTGCAAATAGTTGCTCTTTTAATGATTGTGATCTAAATGAGAGATTGAATGAGTGTGGCCAAAATTAAGCTATTCGAATCTTATAGAAGCCTTTCGTGTTCATTCTTTGATAAATGAGAAGAAAAAACTTATTACTACGGCAAATTACTTCACACATGTTATATGAACTGTAATTATATTTTTTTATATAATAATAATGTTAATAATTAGGAGTTAAGAATTTGCAACCAAATCGAGGCATTTAGATGGTATTTAGATTTTGAATATAGTTGAGTTGTTCTGTCTGAAATGTTCTGGAAGTCCAATTACTGTAGTTTTCTGCTGGGTCGTTTGTTGAGAGCAATTGTGTTCACAACCATTTCATTTAGAACAAGCATAATTTGAAGAGAAACAATTCTTTAGTTTTCTTTAACCGTTCACGAAGGAGGTATACATTTTCAGGATTATTATTTTCTCCAAGTATTACATATATTTTTTAAAACATAATGTTCTGTACAGTCCACTTTTTCTTTTCTCTTTATTTCGTTAGAGAGCATCTTTCCCGTAAAACAGTGTTCTTAAGGTAGGAGGAAGAAGAAAAGAACCTCAGCTGGTCTATAACGAGGGTAATTTAGTTCTAAGTCTCACCCAGTGGGGAAAAACTAGAACACATGCTTCACGGCCCACATTTGTTTTCTTTCAGTGAGCATTAAGTGAAGAACCTTTCTTACAGTTGACTTCATTCCAGAATACCTATTTATAACTTGTTCCACATAAAAATACACCCCATCTTAAGTTAACATTTCATTTCTTGTGGAGTGTTTATCCATTTTGCTGATTAAATACACTCGAGGATCAATATATTTTATGTTATTTAACAATTCAAATGGAACGTGAAGTAGAAGTCCATTAATAACTTCTGAAAACAAACACCTATTGAATGACATACTACAAACAGAAATTAGTTTAATGCTGACACACAAATTAAAATATTAATTGGAAACATCAGTGGTAAGAAACAGCATGACTAACTTTTGTGCGTCAAGTTTTTAGAAATGGAATGGACCACTCTCAATTTATACTACTAGAATAAATGTTATTGTATATATTTCTCCATAAATTTCTTCAATACTATATTAATATGTAATGAACCTGTTTTGGGAATTAATAAAACATTTCATTCACGATTAAATACGTATTGTATCAATTCAAATCGCAACATAAAATAATTATTGTATTATAAATTAAGTTTAACTATTACACAGGGAAGTAGAAAAAAAATCTCCCTCGCATTACTATATTGAGACCTAAGAGACTCCAATACTTCTAGTCTTTATCCACAGAACTCCACAGTTCACTGAGCCAGAGGTATCCCACAGTAAGTATGTAGCTATCAAATGCAAAGTAGCTCAGAGCATGGAAGCTGGACGTTTTGAAAGCGCTTAGTGTACAATAAATTATTTGAAGGAGAAATGTTTTCTTTTTCTACCTACCTATACCTGATGTCAGTAAATTTCAATGTAAGTTTTAGCCCTCTATAAATAATATTAATTTAATTAATAATTGACAAAGTGAATAAATTGTGAAAGTGACCTCTTCCTCCGTTTATACATACAGATATTTTTCTTTTACCATTCACTGTGAATCGTAGTAATTAAAGTATTGTTTTAATCCATACTATTACTGAACGAAGAAAACCGTCATACCAAATATCTGACGCTGAATATCTGATGTTTTCTCAAAATGAGAAAAAATAAATGGCCCCTTATATATGACGGAGGACTACTTTCTGGCCTTTACCGGGAAACCTAAAGCAATTGCTGTGGGTGAGGTGACGGACTCCAAGCACATTTAACATTGGCAACATAAGTAATCAAATTTTGGTAGTACCATTATACAACAAAAGTAACTTCCACACCATTTTTTATAAAATTTAAATATTATTAGTTGCTAGAAGGCTCGTCTTAATGCTCTCTTAGACCCAGTATTCGTTTTTTTTTTTTTACATTAATAAAAACATTTTTTTTAACCACACTTTATTCCATATTATATTATATGGCTGCACGATTCGTAATTTTTCAGGCATTCATTTTGCTATAAATAATAGCAAACAATTTATAAGACCCCAGGGATTAAATTATTTTTATAATCTAATTGCATGCATAATTTTATGTATCATTAAAAACATTTATAAGAAGATTTATTAAACCCAACTACTTACGGTTACGAAGCGCTCGGTCCCTGTACACCCGTAGAAAGAGATCTTCTCCTCTGGGGTGATCTTAATGTTGATTCAATCCGAAACAGATCATTTTAGGAACGTTAACTTAACTTATTAGGCTATGGTACATAGTAGGTCGTGGAAAAAGTGATTTTGTCGGTGACACTCACTACTCGAAAAAAAATTGAAGAAGTCTGACGAATTTAAAACTTTTTATTGAAGTAGGCAGCCATTTATTTTGTTGGATAATTCCTTAATATGTATTTAAATATTTTGCTTTCAAGTACCTCATATTCTTTGTGCTACTTCAAAGTGGCATGAATTAATAAAGCTATCCACTCCATGCTTAATGGATTTTATTTAAATATCTCAGATGATGGAGGTAAATTTGTTTCGAACGGAAAGTTAAAAAAAAAAATGTAGAATTCAAGAAGTTGCTTCTTTCAACTTGCTGTTTTATGAATTCTGAATTGAATAGCTAACTTTCTTTAGGAATAACTTGGTACAAAGAAAGTACCTTAATTGAATTACATGATTTCCTTCATGAATTAGAAATATGAAAAATGAGGATGTAATGATCTCTAGTTTATATTCACTAGGCTTAATGATTATAAAACAGGAAGTAAATACCGTTATCGGAAGGGTTGATATAAATTCAGGTACTAAAATCTTTTAAAAAATTAAATGAGATACAAGTTGAGCATCTCAAAATAATGAGATATTTTTTCCTTCAGATTTTGTTGAGTGTAACATCAGCATAATGATGTACATTTTCTTTACCTCTTAGAGACAGCGGAAAAAAAGTTTTCTTGGGCTAATATTTTTTATGGATCTTCTAATCAACTTTATGAAACTGCGCACACTCAAAGGATTTGAAATTGGCTAATGATAAAGGTTTACATGGCAGTACGATTAGGAGTACCTGGTTATTTTTTAGGGACCATTTGTTCACATTCAGTCAACGATTCTACGAGAAGATAACATGATTATATTACTTATGAGTGATATTCCACGGTAATTATTTATGCTTTTCCTATTTACTTTTTTAATGTAATAAACTTAATTTTCATTTTGGTCAAGCACCTAGGATTATATCGATCTAATATATTATTAAACAAATCCAAAATATAATGTTTCCATTCTGGTGTTACGTTTTTAAAAACATCATATGTGGTGACATCGAATTCGGTTGATTTACTATTTTTTGTCCATTTTATGCATTATTGTAAGTGATCCATTGAAAAGAGAAACGACTGAACAAAAAAAAAATACGGTTTCCAGTTTTATTTTTTTTCTAAACTGGGCTTGGTTCCATATTACCCATGAGTCGATGTTTATTTTAATACGACAGAGCTTAACTTGCCTAAATGATTATACAGTTTTCCAAAACTATTCTTCACATTTTGCAGTTATTCACCTTCTCTGTCCCAGAAATGACATTATTTAAAATCTGTTAGTGCACTATATTGCTTTTTAACACTAAGATAATAAATCCAGTGAGCTTTGTGAATATTTATCTTTGAACATTCTCCTAGATCTTTGTCGGGAAAGAAGTTTACGATAATTTGTGTTAATATTATTTTTGTGAACCCGTAAGCCAAAGTTAGTTATAGTAAAAAGTTGATGTAATGAATTTGTTATATAATTCACTTCTATTATGAGATTTAAAATAAATAACGCTTTATAAAGTTTTTCTTGGAAAGATTGAATTTTTTTTGGGTTCCATCTTACCTTCCCAACTTCCAGGACATTTTTTCTTGCTTGCTTAAGTGAGGTGTAAAATACGTATTCTCTCAAATTCTGAAACACTGAAATACAATTTTTATCGATCGAGACAAAATCTACTGCGTTTTTTCCTCTTCCAGAAATTTAAGTGCAATTTCCAGGCTTGTCTGAAATCTTTTGAGCGTTACAAAGGTATATATATATATATATATATATATATATTATATATATACTCGAAGATTTCATTATTTCAACTACTATTTTATCCTGAAACGTTTGTATGACTCAACTATTCTTGTTCCATACTGGTCACTATCCACAGAAGGAATGTTATTTAAATGATTTACATCACCCTGGGTCTGCTTTTACTATATAGAGATATAACGTTGCTAAGACTACTCAAATTACATTCGTAATTACAGCCATAGAGGACAGTTTTAACATATCATCTACGATTTCAGTTATGAAATGTCCTAGTAGCCAATTTTGGTTAATCCTTACCAAACTGGATTAACTATTACATTTGAAACTTAAGATCAAGTTCTTTAATGATTAAAAAATACCTAGAGCTTGAGAGAAGGACCAATATTTACCTTTGTAAGTATCTCTGCTGTGAATAGATTAATCCTTATTAGGTCAGTAATAAAGTGTCCAGTACTGTGCCATTTATTAGCATCTAAGCACAAAACACTTTATTTCAAGGTAGGTTTTAAAGCATTGAACATACTGTTCACGATTTTTTTTTCTGAATATAAAAGGCGACGAAGGAAAATAAATATCACTAAACCATTTGTGATTACTAATCTTAACCCACTTAAATTTGAATTCGTGTTTACACAGGCTTAATATTATTAAAGGCACAGAAAATCCAATTTGACGTGACATCATCATCTGCCTGACATCCAGCACATCTGTTAAATCACATCTAAGAAATCTGATTAGTTCTTGGGGCACCTACGTAGTGGAGTTTTTCTATGTTGATAGGTTGATGATTTGCTCAAAAAATAAAACATCTCGTGGTTCCTCACTAACTAATTTTATTAGTTCATAACAGCTCTCAGCTGCTATACTGCGTCAGCCGATCCTCAAAAAAGGGCTACTGACTGGGCTGAAATCAGTCCCCATAGCCCAGAAATGAAATTACATGTATTGTGATAAAGCCTGAGTTTTGGTGCTTGTTAGCATTAAATTACTTTCTTCTCCTGAAATGGAGCAAGTGGAAGTCCTCGAACATCGTATTTGATATATTGCCACTTTAAAACCAAATAAAATAAAAATTAGATTTGAACACAAGTGCTAAATCATATCTAATTTTTATTTTATAATAATAAAATATAAATTAGATATGACCAAAAGCGGAAAAAACTGAAAATTGGCTTATCACAAATTCCTGCTTTTAAATAAAGCAAAAGTATGGAAGTCAAGTATTTCTAAACAGCATTCAAGTGAGCTCTCTAGTAATGTATTACAATATTTTAGCCACCTTCGAAAATAATAAGTTCACACTCCCTTCTTCCATCTTCCAATTGCAGTGTAAGACGAGCTTTGCAATACTGAGTCCTTCTTGAAATCAACCCTAGAAGAGATGTGTGCCAAGAAAAGACACCTGTCACTAGTTGGGTGGCGAAATGAGGTGCCAGTGATTGATGCCCCCGGAAAAGCCAGCTGTTTTCGTCCTAATAAACCTCTGTCATTTATGCCTGCTTCATTCATCCTCTTTTTGCAGGCTCTATTTGCAATGCCTGTTGATTATTTTAATGAAAATCTTCTGCAACAGCTTGCACTGCCTGAAGTTGTAGAAGCAATAATTCAGCTTCTTTGATAGTTTTAATTACAGTTATCAGATCAGTTGGTCTATTATTAAAGTCGTGAATCTTTAGCTTATCTGCTGATATTAAGCGGATCTCTATTTTAACACATGAATATCATATTTATTTAGGATGTTGTTTATTATGTACCGTCGTTTTGTAATGGTCAGTAGCTCTTATTACCTTGATCCTTTCATTCAATTCCTCATGAAAAACTTCGGCATGACATTTCGAACCAACACTCATTAGAACTATAAAAGTCCGTCACGTAAACTAAGCAGATTTCCCACGTAAAGTTATACAATAAAGAAATCTCCATACGAGAGCCGATAAGTTACGGAAACGGCCGAACTAGCTTTCGGCGGGAACCATAGCTCGTCCGATACAATTATTACAAATGCAAATATCTCGGTTAATATTCAAGATAGAGAATAAATAAATATATATATATATAAATATTTATAGTAAATTTACTTTGCAATAAGATTGATTCTATACAATTTTTCGATCCGGCGTATAGTAACGGAGATATTTCGAATTTTCGAAAATCCCCCCCTTTAAACTCCCACTCACACTGGTTCGATTTCAGCCGGTAACGAACTTGATATTCCTTTTTACATAAACGAATAAATACCGGGTTTGGTGACGATTAAACAAAAATTGCGACCGCTAGAGTGTTAACAGACAAATATATATATATATATATATATATATATATATATTTGACATTTGAAGAAATTTTTCGAAAATCGAGTCATGAGTACTACCTCAATAGCTGATTTCCCTTAAGGCAATCAAAAAGGAATGTGAGGAAGACAATACTACAACACAAGACAATATAGAGGTCCTGAGAGCAAAGAACGTTACGTACTTTGAAAAGGTGTAAGCGGTGTATAACGCAAGGTCAACAAGGTATGCGTATATGATAACGTTTAAAGCAAACAGTAAGGACTTCATCATCGATCCCTACGATCAGTATGGGTGTAATGACCCAGAACACGAGGAGAAGGGTGCAAAGAAAGGATACATATTTGTGAAAAGTTCGTTCAACTTTATTTCGAAAAGTTCAGGGAACAATTTGGTGAACATGAGTTCATCGACTTGTGGCTCCGGCACGAGGAATAGTCCTCAGATATATGTACACTATACAACAGCCACGACGGTATGCACCAACAGATATGACAACAATATGTACGCTATGTTTATTTGAAGAGATGGGGAGAGACTAGAAGGCACGAGAAACCATTGTTGAAGGCATTATCATTGATAATTTGGGAGTAATTTCCGACCATGAATTTTAACAGTCTATTTCTAGCATTTTTATTTCCTCCCCTTCCTCTTTCCCTTTCCGTCCAACTTTCTCACTCTTTCATTTTTAGTTATAATTTCATTTTTGACCAATGGTTTAGCTAGAATGGACGGAAAACTATACCCATAAATAGTTTGTGCTACCATGTGATTGTATTTATTATGGGGAGATTTATTCTCAAAAACTGGCCTGCAATACACGTTGAGGGAAAATTCAACCGATGTGGAGTTTGTAATTGTGACATATGCTAAAGGGAATTAAAAAAAAGTCCGTCACGCAGGGCTGCGTAAATTAAGCAGATTTCCCACGTGAAGTTTTACAATAGAGAAATCTGCCTAATAACAACTGTAGTAGTAAGAAACCTCTAAACCTATTGACGAGGGACGAATAGTTACGGAAACGGCCGCCAGAGCTCTCGGCGGGTAGTCCGAACATAGCCGACTCCTGCCGACCACACGCAGAATACAAATGCAAAAATCTCGGTTAATATTCAAGATACAGAATAAATGTATAGAACAATATTTATAGTAAATTTAATTTGCAATAAGATTCATTCTATATTTTTCGAGCCGACGCACAAAAACCCAGGTATTTTGAATTTTCAAAAATCCCCCCTCTAAACCCCCCCCTCCCACTGGTCCGATTTCAGCCATTAACGAATTTGATCTTCCTTTTTACATAAAACGATTAAATTCCGAGTTTGGTAACGATCAAACAAAAATTGCGACCGCTAGAGCGTTAACAGACAAATATATATATATATATTTGAACGGACCTCATTTTCGTCATCTTCTGAGTAGGATCGATGGACATTTGAAGAAATTTTTCGAAACTTGCATCATGAGTACGACCTCAATAGCTGATTTCCCTTAAGGGAAATCTGCTAAAAAATTGCATAAAATTCTAGCAGTATCAAGAAGTACTCCTTCCTGTGCTTATTCTATAATTTCTACTGTTAGATTTGATTTCTTGGTGACTATTATTTTTTTTCGGCATAAGTCCATGTGTACTTACGATAACAGCCATTTCTATGACTTACCTTAGTTTTGTATTGTATACTTCATATAGCTCAATAGCTAATTCTTAGTTTTCGTTATTTTTTTCGGCATAAAATTGTCAAATATTCTCATCATTGGCATTGGTAAGTCACTGATATCGGCAGTTTTATTGTTTTTGTCATAATGAGAATATCAGATTTATTATGATGCCCAGTATGGTCAGTTATCATTAATTCACCCCAATAAACCTGGGCCGCTATACATGGATGCATTACTCTTGCATCACTTTTACAGCCTAATTGTCCTGGGGTATATAGCCCATTAGAAACAAGATGGTTATTTATTTTAGTACTAATAATAAATGTAAAAAGTTTATGGATTCCATTTAAGTGAGTAATGCTCCTGTAATATTCATTTTCTAAATGATCTCCCTTTTAGCAGATTTCCCTTATGGGAAATCAGCTATTGAGGTTGTACTCATGACGTGAGTTCCGAAAAATTTCTTCAAATGTCCATCGATCCTACCCAGGAGATGACGAAAATGAGGTCCGTTCAAAATTATATATATATATATATATATATATATATATATATATATATATTTGTCTGTTATCGCTCTAGCGGTCGCTCTTTTCGTTTGATCGTTATCAAACTCGATATTTAAACGTTTTATGCAAAAATAAAGGCCAAGTTCGTTAATGGCTGAAATCGGACCAGTGGGAGGGGGTGTTTAGAGGGGAGGGTCTTCGAAAATTCAAAATATCTCCGTTACTATACGTCGGATCGAAAAAGAATATAGAATTAATCTTATTGCAAATAAAATTTACTATAATTAATGTATTATACATTTATTCTGTATCTTGAATATTAACCGAGATATTTGCATTTTTCTGTTTTCAGCTTCTGAGATGAGATCGGCTATCTTCGGGTCTAGTCGTGAGTTTCCGTCAAGAGCAAATTCGGGCCCTTCCCGTAACTGTTCGACTCTGTATTCTGAAATTTCTCTATTATAAAACTTCACGTGGGAAATCTGCTTAGTTTACGCAGCCCCTGCGTGACGGACTTTTTTGGAATCTAGGTTACACCCACAGCGAAATCTTCAGGTATTGTCAACAGATCTGAATAACATTGAGTTAACATGTGGTGTAGACACGTAAAATACTTGAACCAATAATTGTGAATTAATGATTCACAGTCATTTATCATTTGAGGAACATTCGAGGTCCATGAGTTGGGCAGATCATTAATACTACAATTTATTTGGCTTTGGTTAACCATGTTTGTGACTATGCTGAGGTAAAAATATATTTATTGTACCTAAATAGTGCGTTTTGCTTCTTTCTCTATCTACGTATCCTGTCCGCACATACAATACAAGTCTTTGGTTGTCTTTGTCTAAATAGATACGGAGTTAAATTCTAGTTCTCATTTACCAAGCCTAAGTGAAGAACAATCATCTATCAATTTTATCTTTAAACCTGGAACTAGAACCACCTGGATTGTACGGGAAGCTCGTCAAGATTTCTATTTTCTCACGAAGGTCTCTAATCGTCGCCACAACGGTAGATTGTCCTGACTGCTAACCTTTGTCATGGGAGTTTTTATTATTATTCTCTCGAACTATTCTTAGAACGCCACTCTTCTAGCAGCTGAATACGTCCAACGTTTAATTTTATAGATATTATCGACTGATTAAACACAGGACAGAAGTGTTTAGTTTATAATTTTAAAAGCACTTGATGCTTATTTATTATATATTTTGGGCTCATGTGGAACAGAATGTCTTCAATTTTCATGAATTCACAGCATGATCATATAATCGAGTATAATAGTAGTATTTGCATCAGCATTTATTCTTATGGGTTCAGATTCTTGCTACATCTTATAGATTTGTTGAGCCATTCCCAACTACTTGCTCAGTTTCAGTTTCAAGTCCATCCTATATTCTGCCTTCTAATTTCCTCAAGTTCAAAACTTCTCAGAATCTTACCTCTCCTCAATATGGGTCTAACATGATCTTAGAAGTTTTGAGACTTTAATGCAATCTGAGGATACAGTTCAATGGGTCAAGTGTATTCTGTTTTCTCAGCGCCACAATTTTGTGGCTAGGTAGAACGCTCGTATGACTGCAATATGCATCTCTTTAATCCATTTCATGCATTTTTGAGTACTCCTTGGCTTACCTGTACTGACTGGAGCGGGAGGGAAGTCATCCTCCTCCAAGCTGAAATCATTGCTTGAATTTGGGACCGTTGTTACAGTCGGGGGCCTACCGAAACCGTACTACATCGGGTCACAACCCACACTACCTCGTGATGTTGAGGGCTGACAATCTATTCCCACCGGAGTAGTCCTTATTCCAGATTCGTAGTCTGTTTTCTTTGTTCCTCGTATTTCATAATTAGTTGCATTTTATACCTACTGCCATGTGTTTTTCACATGTAAGGTGACCCTAGGGCGTGTACATTGTGTGACCTTATGTTGGCGTAAGTGTATAGTGTACTGCGTATGTCACTGGATGTACTACTTGCAAGGCCAGCGGCTAGTTTCGATCCAAAGATTTGAGATGGGGTCGCCACATCCCTACGCTAGTATTTATTATAATTATAGTAGTTATTATTTTAGTGAATATTTATTATAATTAATGTATTTATTATTTTATTGACTATTTATTATAATTATTGTATTTATTATTTTTTGACTATTTACTATAATTAATTAATTTATTATTTTATAGACTATTTATTATAACTATCGTATTTATAATTTTATTGACTATTTATTATAACTATTGTATTTATTATTTTATTGACAATTTATTATAATTACTGTAAGTATTATTTTATTGACTATTTATTATAATTATTGTATGTATTATTATTTTTGACAATTTATTACTATTTTATTGACAATTTATTATAATTATTGTATTTATTATATTATAGACTACTTATTATATTTACTGTATTTATTATATTATTGACTATTTATTATAACTATCGTATTTATAATTTTATTGACTATTTATTATAACTATTGTATTTATTATTTTATTGACTATTTATTATAGTTACTGTAAGTATTATTTTATTGACTATTTATTATAATTATTGTATGTATTATTATTTTTGACAATTTATTATTATTTTATTGACAATTTGTTATAATTATTGTATTTATTATATTATAGACTACTTATTATAATTACTATATTTATCATATTATTGACTATTTATTATAACTATTGTATTTATAATTTTATTGACTATTTACTATAACTATTGTATTTATTATTTTATTGACTATTTATTATAATTACTGGAACTATTATTTTATTGACTATTTATTATAATTATTGTATGTATTATTATTTTTGACAATTTATTATTATTTTATTGACAATTTATTATAATTATTGTATTTATTATATTATAGACTACTTATTATAATTATTGTATTTATTATATTATAGACTACTTATTATAATTACTGTATTTATTATATTATTGACTATTTATTATAACTATCGTATTTATAATTTTATTGACTATTTATTATAATTACTGAAATTTATTTTTATTATTTATTATTATTACTGTATTTATTATTTTATTGACTAGTTATTATAATTATTGAATTTATTATTTTATTGATTATTGATTATAATTATAGTATTTATTATTTTTTGACTGTTTACTATAATTAATGTATTTATTATTTTATGGACTATTTATTATAACTAGCGTATTTATAATTTTATTGACTACTAGCTCAGATACCCGGCTTCGCCCGGGAATTCATTTGAGGCTGAATGGTGATGGTATTTTTTAGCAGGCTTTACATTGCACAATATTTTGACATTTACCCGTCCCAGTGTTTAGGATTGATACCCGTAGTTGCCGTGGATTTGCTAATAATAGAATATTTGTTCGATAAGGATTCACTGTCTTCGATATTTTTATATTTTCCGTCTCTTGTACATGTAAATATGGTGAATTTTTATTTCAGGCCTCCCTTATAACCCCCCTCCCGTTCAAACCTAAAAATTTTAATATAACTTATAATCATGGAAGAATTAATGCTAATTGACATACCGAGTTTTGTTAAGTTCGGTTCAGCCGTTAGTGCCCAATAAAATTGTTGGCTCCCGCTAAAGTTTTAACGTATAACTCATTTTTACTTAGGTATACGACAAAAGTGTATATAACAAATGTTACTCCAAATAACAAAATAAACAACTTTTGTTATGTTTATATTTGCGGAAAAACCAATAGGAAACGAAATATCGCTATTTTTAATTTCAGGCTTCCCTTATAACCCCCACTCCTGTCCGTTCATAGAAATGTTGGTATGGCTTATTATAATGAAGGCCTCACTGCTAATACACATACTGAGTTTTATTCAGTTCGGTTGAGTCTTTTTTGGCAAATAATATTGTTGACTTCCTCTTTAATTTTTAGCGTATAACGCATTTAAACTTCGGTATACGACAAAAGTGTATATAACAAACGTTACTCTAAATAACAAAATAAACAACTTTTGTTAAGTGCATATTGGCCGAAAAACCAATAGAAAACGAAATATCGCTATTTTCAATTTCAGGCTTCCCTTTTAACCCCCACTTCTGTTCGTCTTAGTGAAAATTAATATAGCCTAAAGTCTAAGTTGGGTTAGTAGTAATATACATACCAAGTTTCATAAAATTCGGTTCAGCCGTTTATGCGTGAAAACGTAACAAACAAACAAACAAACAAACATACACGAAAGAAACAAAATGCAGATATGGTGTCTATGACTGTGAAACGAAAAGTTATCGTGAAATTTCGAGAAAAAAATCAATGTACATACAGAGGTTACAATTTTATATATATATATAGATTTATTATAACTATTGTATTTATTATTTTATTGACTATTTATTATAATTACTGTATGTATTAATTCATTGACTATTTATTATAATTATTGTATGTATTATTATTTTTGACAATTTATTATTATTTTATTGACTATTTAATATAATTATTGTATTTATTATATTATAGACTACTTATTATAATTACTGTATTTATTATATTATTCACTATTTATTATAATTATTGTATTTATTATTTTATTGACTATTTATTATAATTACAGCAATTTTTTTTACTATTTATTATTATTACTGTATTTATTATTTTATTGACTAGTTATTATAATTATTGTATTTATTATTTTATTGATTATTTAGTATAATTATTGTATTTATTATATTATTGACTACTTATTATAATTATTGTATTTATTATTTTATTGACTGTTTATTATTATTGTATTTATTATTTCATTGACTATTTATTACAAATATTATATTTATTGTTTTTTTGACTATTTATTATAATTACAGCAATTTTTTTTACTATTTATTATTATTACTGTATTTATTATTTTATTTACTAGTTATTATAATTATTGTATTTATTATTTTATTGATTATTTAGTATAATTCTTGTATTTATTATTTTATTGACTGTTTATTATTATTGTATTTATTATTTTATTGACTGTTTATTATTATTGCATTTATTATTTTATTGACTATTTATTATAAATATTATATTTATTGTTTAAATATACTCGTAGACTTCCACGGTCCTGGTCATTAATACTATTAAGGTCTTCGGGTCTTGACCGTGTCTTCATATTGGTTGCCGACGTTTCGCTAGACATGCTGCTAGCTTCCTCAGGGCTATCTCTGAGACTGAAGAGTTGTTAGTTCATCTCTGGTATATATTTGAGTCTTATCCTGTTCCTTGGGCGGAGTCTTCCCTTCCAGGTGTCTACGGATACTTGGCGGTGGTCGTTCATCGCCTATACCGTCGTTTTCGTTTTTCTTTTGGAGGTCTCTGTGGAATTACCGGCTTCCAGAGTTTGCTGAGTCTGTGCATGCGGTTTACAGAAAAACCAACACATACCAACAGATACCTACACGCTGGATCTCATCACCATCCAGCACAGAAGAATGGGATAATTCGTACATTGCGCTAGAGCTGAGAGAATTTCAGAGCCACAGAACTTCCCAAAGGAAAAACGACACTTGATGACTGCTCTGCTAAAGAATGGCTACGGAAAAGAGGAAATCAGAAATCAATTCAAAAAGAAAAAAGAAAAGAAGACAAGAACAAGTGAAGAGGAAATCCGGAAAAACAGCCGTAATACCTTTTGTTAAAGGTACGACCGAGAAGATCTCTAGGATACTCAAGAAGCAAGGCATAGACACAGCATTTGGCACTGACAGGAAAATAGCTCAGATATTACCCAGCTGTAAAGATAAACTCCACACAAAAATCCCGGGGATATACAGCATACCATGTTCCTGCGGCTCAGAATACATTGGCCAGACCGGCAGATTGATAAACACCAGGGTCGCCGAGCACATCAAGAGTTTAAAAAAGTTTCGGACAGAAGAATCAGCCATAGCGGAACATTTCTGGGAAACCAAACACAACATTAAATTCGATGAAGTCAAGGTACTGGCAAAGGTTGACCGTTACCAAGAAAGACTGGTTCGAGAAGCTATAGAAATAGCGAAATGCCCTAACAACTTCAATAGAGAGGATGGATACAGACTCAGCAAACTCTGGAAGCCGGTAATTCCACAGAGACCTCCAAAAAGAAACGAAAACGACGGTATAGGCGATGAACGACCACCGGACCAAGTATCCGTAGACACCTGGAAGGGAAGACTCCGCCCAAGGAAACCGGATAAGACTCAAATATATACCAGAGATGAACTAACAACTCTTCAGTCTCAGAGATAGCCCTGAGGAAGCTAGCAGCATGTCTAGCGAAACGTCGGCAACCAATATGAAGACACGGTCAAGACCCGAAGACCTTAATAGTATTAATATTTTATTGGTTTTTGACTAATTATTATAATTATTGTATTTAATATTTTATTGACTTCTATAAGTGTATTGGAACTTTTAGTTTTAGATTTTTATGTATAGGTACTCTATACAATACGCATTGTTTTCGATTGTATACATTGCCGTGGGATTATTTAATACTCAGTGTGTTTTAACAACTCGATATAATTGAGTAGCCCAACAATGTGTGTTAATTGTTACAATAAAGTGATTCTCTTGCCTCGCTATTGTACAGTACTGAAATGTGGAGGTTACTACCCTATTCAAGTATTCAGGAAGTGGTGTAATTAAAATTTATTAAGTGACTTGTTTCAATTCCTTTAAATTGATCTAGTTCATACCTTGGGCTTGAAAATAGGGTATTAGGTAAGTGAAATTCTAAATATTTAAGAACAATAAATTGACGATACAAAATTTTGAAAACGAAAGACAAAAGGCTATCAAATGTTTCTTATAATAGCCAGAGAGAATATTAAACAAACAAGAATTTGCCGTTTAACTGGACAACTGACACATTGAATGTTTTAACCTCAGTAGAAAGTGAGGCAGTTTGGCATAATGGACAAGAGTGTTATAATAAAACACAGCACGGTTCGAGATTAGATAAGGCGGCTTGACGTCGGGATAGCCATACAATCTTCTTTCAATAACTACTATAGCCTTATTTCGTATTTCATTTCTGCAGAAAACTACTTGAATTTCAGATGCCACTTAAACGAAATTAGAATACTCACATATATTCGACTAGGAGGAAGCAAGCTTCGAAGATTTAAAGTACACAGAGCGTTTTATAGGTTGGGCCTTCGTCAGTTTGTTCGCTAAATAAAGAAGACTATCATTCACTTTGAGTTCCATTCTCTTGTGGTTAGCCTTATTTTCAATTAGAAGAAGATATTTAGAAAATGACATAAACTCTGCAGTATCATTTCTTTGAAATTTTGATTATGCTAACTTAAAAAAAAATGTTTATTTTTTCCAAAGATTTATTGTTAAGGATTAATACTTAATTTATTTTTATTTTAAAATTTTATTTTCTATATGCAATTGGGAATTTGAAATTAGTTATTATTAATAATATTATATTTAATAAATTCAAACTCAATTTTGGGTTTTGTTTGTAAATACTTATATCGTAGAGGGAGAGGGAGAGGGAGAGGGAGAGGGAGAGGGAGAGGTAGAGGGAGAGAGACAGAGAGAGAGAGAGAGAGAGGGAGAGAGAGAGAGAGGGAGAGAGAGAGAGAGGGAGAGAGAGAGGGAGAGAGAGAGAGAGGGAGAGAGAGAGAGAGAGAGGGAGAGAGAGAGGGAGAGAGAGAGGGAGAGGGAGAGGGAGAGAGAGAGAGAGAGAGAGAGGGAGAGAGAGAGGGAGAGAGAGAGAGAGAGAGAGAGAGAGAGAGAGAGAGAGAGAGAGAGAGAGAGAGAGAGAGAGAGAGAGAGAGAGAGAGTTGGAGTTCATCAAAACGTATAAAGCAATACTTCGATAGAATAATTATGTTTACTAAAATAAAACTTGAAAAGCAAGTTGGATAAAGTGCTTTAGGTAAAAATCGCATGCCTATTCATCGTGGGGTTTATGAAAATGAAAAAAAATATAAGTAAATCATTAAATATTTAAATTAAACAAATATAATGGTACTGCAAAGGGAATAAAGTACATTCTAAACAATATGCGTTATATAAATATTATATTTTCATTTCGACGAGAAAGAATGGAACATTTAAGAATGTTCATTTATTATTTATTTACAGTTGATCCCTTCCCTAAATTTCAAATTCTCCAGGTTTGATTTCGTGGTTTACCAAGGTGAATCTTACATGAAAAAATTGATGCTTCAAGTGACATAGGAAACAGAATCATTAATAATATCATAAGGAAAAAAGCAAAATTCTTGAATCTCACATACTCAAAGTCCGATGAAAACAAGAAGCTTGGAAGGAAACTTTGGCGTTATATATTAGCTTATTAAGAATGTCAAGTGAGAGGTTTTTTAAAGAATGAAAAATTCAAAAATGAAAATAATTCCGTGAATTTTGTAGTTGGATAAAAATGTATAGATTAATAATTGTAGAAGCTTACGCCATTAACAAGTATGTTACATTTTTATATCCAACACAAAATATAGAAGTTGCTTATGATTGTTGTTCGGACTCATAGTCCGTCAAGGATTTAATGAATTTATTTTTAGTTTTGTAGGGTTACCGTTAATGTTTGTGAATATGGAGTTTGGCAACGGTCAAATGAAAATTGCACCAGCTAGAGCATTAGTATGGAAATGTTGTCGATGGAAATTTTTGAGTTTATAAACGAATCGCCTCCAAAAGTAAGATTTACCAGAACGTTCGTCTTGCAAGTACATTCTACAGAAAACTTTCAACAAATCAATGGACATTGTAAGTGTCACTCATTAAACCAAAATAACGCCGGACAAGCGACAGGATCAGACCAATTGAACATAGGACATTGTCATCTTGAGATTCTATTCATGAAAGTGGTGTACCAAGGCAGAATTATCAGTCAAATCCCTATTGTTCCCGGTGGACATTAATCAAGGTGTCCGTGGAGCAAAAGAACCCGCCAAAGCCATGCATTACTCTCATGATTTAGTAATCTACCGACCTATTATTCACATTTCTCTGGTTTAAATCTCTTAAACGTTACGCTGGTATATTGCTCATTTACTATATTTAAGTTATCCACATCAACAAGTGCCTCTGAAAATTGATTAGACTAAATAAAACACTCACACACCTATATAAATGTTACATCATAAATGCTTCAAGGAGTTCCGGTTGGCCATGTAAGTTAAAGAGTTGGTTTTAATGCACTTGGTTTCCTATTGCTTGCGTTGTTGGTGTGGGGAAGGTTTTTTTAACGTTACGCAAATAACAGCATAAGCATATCGCAACAGGAATATCTTGGTTCCTTTATTTTTTTTTTTTTTATGTATTTTAGATCGGCTAACTTATGCTAGATGAATCTGCGATAAGCAGAAAATATTTACAACAAATTCTAGTTAATCCTATTAGAAGCCATGAAGAGACAAGTCGACGACGTACTTGTCAACCAAATGAAGATAATATTGAGGAGCTATGCCATATGATCGAGACGAGATTAAAGAAATATTTAAGCCTCTTTAACGTAATTAGTCTCCTGAATATGCCTTGGGAACGACTGAAGCAAGCAGGGAATACAATCTGGAATGAAGGTACTAGAAAAATCGCGTTCGGTAAGGGGAGGTGCCTCTTTGTGCCTATTCACAAAAAAAAAAAAAAATATGTCGGTTACGCAGGGCTTGCGTGAAGTACAAAGCGTCCCTTTACTGGAGTGAATGGGTGTTGATCTGTTCTCTCGTCATTCTCTGATTCCCGTAGAAAGAAGCCTAAAGAAACAGGAATTGAAATGTAAGCCAGTCATGAAATGCGACTAAATTACTCAAAGTGGAGATTGGTGGAGGTATACTGAATGCTAAAAAATGGAAATAACCCGGTTAACATTCAACAACGAGAATTGTAGGACATTAAGTGTTTAACAATATTGATTCAAAAATGTGTTTCGATCCAACTCATTATAACAAAGACATTTCAATTTATAATTATCCTCCCCCTTCCTGGTGTGATTTCAGCACTTAATGCTACGTTTTAATACAAAGAGTTCTTTTGGATTGCAAAATTAAACAAGTTTCACAGTTTTTATCACTGCACAACTTATTTGACAATGCACAATACACTTGGTTAATTATTCTTAATTACTACTCACAGTATGCACTGATAGCGTCACAGTTCTTGTTATTACACATTCCAATAATTCATTCACGGTCACTGAACTTCACATAAAAGACGACACAGCACTGTCCTTTACTTAGCGGCACTGCTCTGTCTTAAACACGGCACTTAACTGTTACAGTCACGGCACAACACTGTTCTTCTTATAAAAACACTTTACCGCACTGCACTAAGTCGCACTGTAGCACTGATGTGACCATCAAGACAGCTGAGCATAAACTGACTGTCCGCCGAACTGCACGTGCTTATATATATATATATATATAAGTCGGCAATATCATAGTCTGCGCGGCCGAGACTATTCCAGGAAGGACTGTTATGGACTAGTAAGGGCTAGACCTTAAGCGGCTAATTAGATCCAGAATCTTCCTCGTCGGCTCCCTTTCATGTACCTCGCACCTCCCAAATACGCGTCTCTCTCTCTCTCTGCTAATCCTTCATGTATTTAATTTTCTCCACAATATGATGCTTAGCAGTATGAAACGGTTAAATATATAGAATGATATCGATCCAATAGAAATATGAAAAAGAGGTACTCGAGTGTAGATCGTAAAATCTTAGCTGATGGTGTCGAACATAATATATCTCACTTATCTGTATGTATCTCACTTAGTAAAGGTCCAAATAAAAGTAGCTTATTTGGTATTGAATTTTGGAATACGACCTTTCGAGGTACATTGATTTATCATTATCGTTAGTTGAGTGGCAGTGGAGGCTTACTTAAAAAAAAGTGCAAGTAATTCGCTTAATATCAAAGAAATGAAAATAATTAAATAAAAACAGTTGTCGGAAATATATATGTAATTCTTTGATCCAACTCATAATAATGGAGATACTACTGAAATTTTGATTTCCGTCCTACCGTGACCGGTGCTACATATCCTAGGTAGGAGTGATGGCATTTGAAGACATTCTTCGAAAATTGCTTAAATAAGATTGTTTATACAAATTTATTTACAAACATTTCCAGTTTTTTATGTTTATTTTTTTCTATTTTAATGTTGTCATAAAGTATGCGTCCAATATTTTAATCTTAACATAGATGAGATGAATTGATCATTTTTCCAATGAAATATAGATATAACTTACTTGTGACTAGAACTCCTTCAAAAGTAAAAATCAATTTAATGGCGAAATCTATTCAGCAATGAAAGTCACAGCCAGTCAAGAGAATTAAATTTATGAAGGGCAACGGGAAATGTATTGTGCATTGTAATTTGAAATATGAAGATAATTAATGTTGGAATTCCGGTCGGCCGCTGGTTAACATACAAATGGTGGAGCTTCGATTGTGCTCGGGTTGTCAGGTGCATTAGCTACGCTACTAAAATGAAAATAGATTTGTAGGCTAAATAGGCGTAATGTCGTTCACAATTGCTGCAGTAATTGTTCCATTTTAAATAAAACATCATTATAAAATTGTATATGTCTTTTATTTTTCATTAACGAAAACAAAGAAATTAAATTTTGTGATTTTATCTGTTGATATATGACTCTTTTTTAGCGTTACTGTAAAACGTATTATTATTTTTATATTTTAGTACAAGAAATCAATTTAAGAATGAGCATGAATGTCATTCCCCCCAGTACCTTTGACAAGCCTAACTGGAAAAACTAGTATAGTCAATAATAAAGTCCTGTCTCTAAAAATACCTGTCCAATGTTGTTAACTTCAGACCATAGACTACTTCTAGAATCTTTCCTTTTTATTGTAGCTTTTTAGTTTCGATAAGAGAGAGTGGGAAATCGATTTCTGGATGGCATACGGTCCATTGCTTACGTAGATGGAATTTTGTGACTTTTCGTTGTAGAGGCCTCCTTTTTTATTTCTAACTTATCTTTCATTGGCGTCCTCTTGAAATCATTATATACTCTTTGGTTTCGCGTCATCCTTATGGATTGATTCTTGTTATTCCTCTATCAAACAAAGGAAAATAAGAGGAATGACACGGGGAGTTTGGGATACATGGAGAAATAGGTTTTACATACATACCCTTGCGAAAATATGCTTAGCTAATCACGTGCTTAAAAAGTATGAAGAAAATGAAGGCATCCCTTCAGGAGGGACGCCAGATTCAAGTCTAGAATCTTCTAGGCGAGGGGGCCGACTCAGTGTCTGGACCATTCTAGGCATTATAAAAGTCATCCAGCTTGGCCAACAGTTAGTTAGTTTTCAGTTTTCTTACTAGTGAATAACAGTGCGTTCAGTGAAACTTTAGTGAACAGTGCTTTTTAGGCACAGTGCCGTGCAGTGTTTTGTGAAGATCAGTGCAGTGACGTGTTTTGCGAATATCACTGATTGGCGTGATCGTGAGTTATTGAAATAAAAAGTGAAGTTATCAGTGAATATTGTGATTAGTAGTGAAGAATAATTTACCAAGTGTGTAAAATTGAGTAGTGCATCGTCAAAGAAGAACGTTTAAGTTTATGGGAATTAATTTTTCAATATAAAAGCACCCTAATCAACGTCTATTCTTTTTGTAATAAACGAAACAAATAAATAACAGAAACCACACCTGTGACCCGCGAATGTAAGACACCTTTTTGTCTTTATATGGGCAGATATATTTGAAATTATATAGTCAATTAGGGTATTACTATTCTTATAAATCTTACTCAAGATTAATTAGTAATGTTTTACTAACATGTAGAAATTCCCGCTCAACATTATGTATCAATAAAGAAAAACACTGAGTATTATATTATACAAGTGCATCTAAATTCAAAGAGCAGGTGATAGATGCATGCGCTTACAGGCATTCCATCTAAATATAAAATCAACGACACCTGAATAAATCCGAAACAGACAAAAACCATAGTACAAAGAAAATATTAATTAAGAAGAACAAACTTACCTCTAGCTTGTTCCATAAACAGCTTATTATTATATATTAACTAATCATTACAAAAACTAAAACGTAAACAAAATTCAAATTTGAAATCATGAAACTTATCTGTTATTGATTTAATGTTTAAATGAGAAGACGTTTCCTTCTACAGCAGTAAACCGGCACACTTTAGTACAACATTGCATATTGGTAGGTGGATCCTGGAGACAAGAATCAATTTCCTGGAGAAGCCAAGTTGGTACTGTTGATATTAGAACAGGGACATCATGTTTGCTTTGTCCTTATTAAAGCTGATAATTAGTTTGCTGGCATACAATTTATCATGGAACTAACAACACTCGTTATCTTCTCCTTCCAGGACTAGCTTACAGCAATGGCGATCATTAGGTTACAGAATTTCATTGGCTGTCTTAGTGAATATTGACAACATATCGCATATGTTACCACTTTCCTCGAAAAAAGGAGGATTAGAAATTGTGATAGCACTTAACATTTTGGTTTACTCATTGTCAGTTCCCTCTTAGATAATTCAAACTATAAAACACCCCCTTATTCTTAATGCAGCTAATTTAGTTATTGAATGTGACAGGAGTAACCCAACTTAATTAATGGAATACGCAATTTATCAATGGAAATGACCAATAATATTCATAGTTCCAAATGCTAAGAAAATTCAAAAATCTAAGACTAGATAGCAGTTGAAGCTTGATTAGTATAGCTTCTTTAGAAATAGATATTTCTTGACAACAAAAAACAAGGGTCTACACATATGAACGGAATAACGTTGAATATATACTTTCATAGGATTATATTTATTTTTTTTCCTACATTCACACTTCAAGTCGTAAACATACACTTTTAACATAACTAGTTACTGTAAAAAAAAGGTCTGCACCTCATACATGAGCGTGTGTAACGGAATATTACGTTAATAAAGGAAATAAACAAAAGTGAAAAAGTCCGTCACGCAGGTGGTGCGTGAGCTAAGCTGATTTCCCACTCATAGGAATATGAATCGTTGATAATCTCAACTCACCATCCATTTTCTATTTTAATTAAATTGTCTATGTAAACAGGAATTAAAATGGTAGTTGGGGTTGAGATGTTTAGTCACTGAGGTACTTGAAGTATGAATGGGGGTTTACAAAAGGCTGAAACAAAACAAATAACTTCGGTAATAGTCGAGTCAGAAAAAAAACGAATATAAAACTACTTGTAGAAAATGTAAACTCCAAAAACATTGGTTATATAACAATATTCGATCCGATTCATTGAAACCGAGATATTTCTAATTTTTTCAATTACTATTATTAATTATGGGAACATTAGAAGACATTTTTTGAAAATCGCGTCACGAGTACAACTTACTTAAGGGAGTACTTATAGGAAATATGCTAGTAGATGCTTATGCCAAGGTAGTCGCTATATCTCAACTGCTGAACTATTTGCTCTACAAGGCGTCTTAGCTAAATAACTAATAAATTGCTTTAATAAAAAGCGTTATTCGAAAGGAAACATTTTAATTTGAAAAGCCTTAAGGCTTTTCTTAAATGACAAGCTTTATTTCAGCGTATATATATGATTGGAGGGAGGTAATGTCATTGGTATGTTGGGTAGGTGTTGGAGCTCAGCTGTGAGTCAGTTCTGACTGGGCTACACTGCCTCTTCAACTCTGTCCAATTAGTATGTCAAGTGCCTCTAAATTCAAGCCTCCATTACTCTCTCCTCTGGGGAATACCTACTGCGGCTATCAAACACATAATTTCAACACATAAAATTTAAATGCTACGAATTGGAGTTGAGCAAATTCCTAGCATCAGCTGATTTCTCTTATATAGGAAATGTGATGCTAGTTTCTAATCTGCAGTGTTTGTATAATCAGCAGGATTTATTCGGTTTGGGTTCTTAAAAAAAACACATTCAAACGTACCCTGATCACCAACCATCATCCCAGTAGGGGAAACAAATTATATACATATGTATATACTAGCGGACCCGACAGACGTCTTGATATTTCAAGTGATTAGGATAATAAATACGCATACAAAAAAAATCATTCAAATCGGTACAGCCGTTTAGGAGGAGTTCAGTGACATACACACGTACAGTAGAATTATATATATATATATATATATATATATATATATATATATATATGTATAAATATATGCCCACGCACCCGTGTGTGTGTGTGTGTGTTGACACACTGAGCAGTCAAGCGCATATTGAATGAGTCAGTTTATCTACAGACCAAATATTACAAACCACGTAAAACAAAAAAGAAAATCTTGACATTTGCTCAAGGATGCCAGATCCAATTAAGGAAAGTCCAAAAGAAGCTGAAGGTCAAATAAATTGATATAAATGTACTAAGTTGGCAAAACTTTTATTTGTTATAGAGGGAAAGAAAGTTGGCCAGCAATTACTTGATGACTTAAATTATGATTTAAATAAATCATTTTACATAAATTAAAAGAGTTTTACATTTTCGAAGAGCAACTTTTAAATAGTATTTTTTTTATTTTCTTTGATCTAAATACAGAAATTTTAAATGATGTAAGTTTAATTTACATAAATATAATTCGAAAAATTTGATTCCATATTACAAATGAAGATAAATAAATATTAGGGCAATGGCTTTTGAAGATTTTACTTAAATTTACCATTCTGAATAAATAATTTTGAGAATATCATCTTCAGCTGAGCCTTTCAGGTGAAACCATAATTTCCTCGATTATCAATTTCATTCGGGAAATAATGTACTAATAATTTGCGAGAATATTTGGGTGACAATTATCGTTGGGAGTATACATTCTATTTATTTATCTGCACTCGGTACGAATTTGTAGAAAGAAGGATTTTGGAGCAAATCAAGTTTTCAAGTATCAAAAAGATATTAAGAAGTTCGTATAATTAGCAATTAATTCAAAAGTCCTACTTGTATTTTGGATTGCCGTGGTTTTTATGTTTAGATAAAAATGTCATAGATGCCAGTTGTTCCTTGCCAAAATATTTATTTGTCTGAAATATGGCAAATGAGCTCTTGATCATCAAATCAACGGTTTTTGTAACCAAATTATAATGTGATTTACAGTAATGGATCTCAATATGTGCAGGAGGAAATACGAGAGAAGGCTTATTAATGTAAAATCAACACAAATTGAACTAATCAAATTTTAGAAATTAATTCTCTCCGGGTTGTGTGTAACCTTTCCCACATCACTCATGAGTTTATCTTGGGTTCATTTTAGTTAGAGTGGTCATCACATTTTGAAATATCAAATTAGCGATGGAAATAAAGTAGAAATGGAAATTTTCTTAGTAGTTAAAATATTAAAATTAAGAATTAATAAAAATAATTATTAAACTACAGTTAATAGAGGTAATTGAATAGTACGGATTTTACACTATGATTCACTGCAAATGGTAATGAAGTGGGTTATACTACCGTCGGCGAACGATCAACCATTATAGAATAGATATGGACTAATCGCATAAATGTCATAAATGTTCGTGTTTTCATTGCAACCTTGAAGCTTCTATTCGGATCCCATTGAATGAAGCCAAATTTAATTTTCACTTGGGACCTTCTTAAATTTGATAACTATTGCTCATGTTTATATAATACTATTTATTATGATTAGTATCTGGGAAATATAAGCGAAGCTACTGGATTCGGAAACATGAAACGTCCCAGTAAACTTGAATTTTCTATTGATCGGAACCTCAAGATAAATAAGTTGTTGAACGAATTACACTATGATTTTAAAGTATAAGAAAGTCCTTAAGCATTTTAGGGAATCTTATGGACTTATGCAAAAAATACTGTTTCTTTTAACGAAGAAGCAGTTTAGGGTAGTATCGATATAGAATATTTAAATATTACGATGATAATACTGTTGTTGTAGCTGATACTTGTCGCAATCTCCCGAGAACATTATTGGAGAACTAGTGCAGCAAAAATTATTTATAAATGTAGACAAAATTAAAATAATGGTTTCCATTGCAAGCAGACGATGTATTTGTTATTCCCAGGGCAGTACCATCTCTTAGCAAAATGTCATTCAAAGTTGAAAATAAAGACTTGGGTCTTAATATTGACTTTAATTGTATGAATCAGTTGTTCTACATGTCTGGTCATGAGCATATGGACATTATAGAATCATTCCATGTTACATTTATAAAAGTTCTTCTACATCTGCCGTTGTATACTCTTGGGTATTTGGTTAGATTTTGAATCTTTTTTATCGCCCATTAATGAGAAGATTTGGATGAGGCCGATTGATAAAGTTGAAAACATAATATCTAACGATGGTTTTAGTATCCAATGTAATTGGACGTTAAGGAGCATAATGTACTCAAATATTATTACCACAGGTGACTAGAAGAGGTTACGAGGACTAAAAGATTATGTAGTCTTAATAACTCAAGCTCTAGAATTAGCAAGGAAGTACTACTACTCACTGAATGAGAAAGACATTAGAAGAACACAATGCTCTTCATTTTTACCGATCTAAATGATTTAAAAAAATAAATTTGAAATGGAGACCTTCGCTTCCCTGAGTGGCCTTGTTACGTATTCTAGCACTGTTCAGATTTTTGTGGTATAAAACCCTGCACCTTTCTTAGAGAGGAAATACTTATATAAGAGTAAAGAGGTGAAGAAGTTTAACCCGTGTCTACTCAATGGAGTAAAAAAAACACTTAAACAGTTTCTCTTTAGCTGTTCTTTGAATCGACACTGAAGAATATCATACATGTGTAAATATTTCTTTACAAATTACTTTTTTCAGACCAAAATCTGGAAATTAAAGAATGTGAGTAACAAACTCGTGATAAATGTTATTCTGTAATTATTGCACTAATGTGAAGAACATTTAATGCCAGTACCGTAGGTTAACCATGCGAGTTTAGCCTTGATTTGATTGGAGGACAATTGCTATCAAGAATAAGAAAAGTCCGTCACGCAGGGGCTGCATAAACTAAACAGATTTCCCAAGTAAACTTTTACAATAGAGAAATCTGCCTAATAAAAACAGTAGTAGTAAGGAATCTCTAAACCTATTCACGAGGGACGAACAGTTACGGAAACGGCCGTCCTAGCTCTCGGCGGAAAGTCCCGAACATAGCCGACTCCTGCCGACCACACACACAATACAAATGCAAATATCTCGGTTAATATTCAAGATAGAGAATAAATGTATAGAACAATATTTATAGTAAATTTAATTTGCAATATGATTGGTTCTATAAAATGTTTTGATCCGACGTATGGTAACGGAGATAATTCGAATTTTCGAAAATCCCCCTTCTAAACCCCCCTCCAACTGGGTCCGATTTCAGCTATTAACGAACTAGATCTTACTTTTTACATAAAACGCTTAAATATGAAGTTTGGTAACGATAAAACAAAAATTGCGATCGCTAGAGCGTTAACAGACTATATATATATATATATATATATATATATATATATATATATATATATATATATATAATTTTTAACGGACCTAATTTTCCTCATCTCCTGGGTAGGATGGATGGATATTTGAAGAAATTTTCCGAAAATTGCGTCATGAGCATGACCTCAATAGCTGATTTCCCTTAAGGAAATCTGCTAAAAACACTTTATTAAACAACTAGCTCAGATACCTTGCTTCGCCCGGGAATTGTTTTGAGGCTGAATGGTGATGGTATTTTTTTGGCAAGGCTTTACTTTGCACAATATTTTGACATTTACCCGTCCCAGTGTTTAGGGTTAATACCCGTTGTTGGCATTTGTTAATAATAAAATTAATTTTTTATGTAAGTCTTCACTGTCCTCCAAATTGTCATATTTCCCGTCTCCTGTGCATTATGCATAGATTTCAGTTATTAAGGACAAAATATTAACATAGATTTGAATTAATTTTTCCAAGTGAGGTACCTCATAGTTCAAATTGGAATGAATTGTTGAGCATATCAATATTTCTACGCAAATTACTTGCTCCACACATTGTTCCTGGAGAAATGTATAAAACAAAAGTTAATCTAAATAACAAAGTAAACAACTTTTGTTATGTGCATGTTTGTCGAAAATAGACAATGCAATATAGCGAATTTTTATTTCAGGCCTCCCTTATAACCCCCACTCCCGTTTTAACCTAAAAATTTTAATATAGCATATAATCACGGAAGAATTAATCTGATCCGACTTTTTTAAAGTTCGGTTTAATCGTTAGCGCCCAAAGAAATAGATTACTCGCCCGCTTTAGTTTATAGTGTATATCTCGTTTATAATTTGTTAAAAGACAAAAATGAATATCTCAAAAGTTACTCTAAATAACAAAATAAACAACTTTTGTTATGTTCATATTTACCGAAAAACGAATAGAAAACGAAATACCGCTATTTTAAATTCAGGCCTCCCTTACAACCCCCACTCCTGCCTGTCCCTAGAAATGTTGGTATTGCTTATTATAATGAAAGCGTTAGTGCTAATACACAGACCGAGTTTTATTTATTTCGGTTGGGTCTTTTGTCCCAAATAAAATTGTTGACTTCCGCTATCATTTTTAGCGTATAACGCCTTTATACTTAGGTATACGACAAAAGTGTATATAACAAAAGTTACTCTAAATAACAAATTAAACAACTTTTGTTAAGTGCATAATTGCCGAAAATGCAATAGGAAACGAAACATCGCTATTTTTAATTTCAGGCCTCCCTTATAACCCCCACTCCTGTTCGTCTCAGAGAATATTAACATAGCCTAAAGTCTAAGTTGGGTTAGTAGTAATATACATACTAAGTTTCATAAAATTCGGTTCAGCCGTTTATGCGTGAAAAGGTAACAAACAAACATACACGAAAGAAACAAAATGCAGTTATGGTGTCTATGACATGTGAAACGAAAAGTTATCGTGAAATTTCGCGAAAAAAATCAATGTACAGACAGAGATTACAATTTTATATATATATATATAGATTTAAAGTGTGGCTGCTCACCGATGGTAGAGGGCTGACTTGTGAGAATCGAACTCACAACTCTAGGCTTTGTAAGGCAGATTAAGACCAATGCCGTAGCTCAAATAGCTAACCTTAGTCCCACTATGTTTACCAAGTGTGTCTTAATCACACTTGGTAATCCTAGAGTGGTGAGTTCGATTTTCATCTGGTCAATAGGAATTTATTTATTGACCAACTAAAAAATAAACTCCTTAGCCACACCCTGGCTAGAAATGGGCGGTAACCTGTTCAACCGCAACACTTAGCAACGCAAAGTGGCGATTAACAACTAACAAACACGTAGTACCTGGAAATGGATAGTGACAGTATGACCTGTGTTACACTACTCGTATACTTCCAGTAATTGATGTGGAAGCATTGATTTGCATATAGGTATATATCTTCCTTATAGCTGGTTTTAATTGCAAGAATACATTGTGTTTGAAATTTATTTTGATTTGTGGATTTCAAAATTTAGGCTCCCTACTTCTCTTGCTATATTGAATTTCAATGGCGTTGCATCAGACTCCTTCAATAGAATTAAGTAAATTAAGCTATATTATACTGTACTAACACTAACGAATAGATTTTGAAATCGAAGCGTTTTCGGCCATAAGATCGTTAATAATAATTATAAATAAATAAGTTGAACATTGATTTGGGTTATCACACTGAAATACAAATAAATACTTAATACATACAATAAAGGATTCTCTTTATAGGTACAATTTTGAGGAACTAAACAACACCTTACAGAACCCGGGGATCTGTAATCCTAACCCTCTATTGTTCCAAAATAAAAGTGCATGCGAGTGTGAAAGAGTTTAGCCCGTTTATTTGCCAAAAACACGAAAATAAAAATCGTGTTATATAATTAATACTTTATTAAACACTGCATAAAGCCCACCACACTCATGCCAGAGGAAATGTTCGTCACTTGGATTTCTGCATCGGTGTCCTCTACTATTGAGAAAAAACTCCAAACCGTCCAGGAACTATGAAACACCAGGGAGCTCAGGACTGCTGTAATACTCATGCTCAAGTCACGCAATCTGTAGGCACTCGTCTTACACTTCAGTTCTTGTAAGACAAAGTCATTGCCAGCACTACTCTGGATATGCCTGGCTTCGGCGAGATGGGCCACAGCCCACATACTCTCAAGCCTGTCGTGTTTATCCTTCTTCCATTGAAAAATGTCCTTCAAACGGTGGGTACGACATGCTCTTCCATAATTGCCGCTTTGTCCTCCACTTCAGCACATAATATTGCAGAAAAGATCCTATAGGATTACAATAAATTTTCATACTAGACTATCCCCTGCCTTACACAGTGAACGATTTCATTATTCAGCCTCCTGACAGCAATACAGTTGCCTAGGGAGTAAGAGTAAGAGAGAGAGTAGAATTTATTTATGGACAGCTTCATTCGACTTGGGTAGATGGGAGTGATTCATCCTCACTTGAAGTTCTAGGTGAACTGAAAAGGGGTCGATTCCCAATACTCTGTTTAGTTGGCTATTTCTCCCAAACCCTGGCCCATTTGTCGCTATCCGGAGGGTTTGTTTTGAAAAGGTTATATCCTTACTTGTGAAGTTCACTGCTGCCAAAACAAACAGTAAGTCAGTAATAGGCCTATAAGTGTTTCGTAGAATAACGTTGTACAAGTCAGTTTCAGTGATGTTTTAGCAGATTTCCCTTAAGGGAAATCAGCTATTGAGGTTGTACTCATGACGGAATTTTCGACATTTTTCTTCAAATGTCCATCGATCCTACCTAGTAGATGACGAAAATGAGGTCCGTTCAAAACTGTATATATATATATATATATATATATATATATATATATATATATATATATATATATATATATATTTGTCTGTTACAGCTCTAGCGGTCTCAATTTTTGTTTAATCCATACAAAACTTAATATTTAAGCGTTTTATGTAAAAAGAAAGATCAAGTTCGTTAATGGCTGAAATAGGTCTACTGGGAGGGGGTTTAGAGGGGAGGATTTTTGAAAATTCGAAATATCTCCGTTACTATACGTCGGATCGAAAAAGTATACAGAATCAATCTTATTACAAATTAAATTTACTATAAATATTGTTATATACATTTATTCTCTATCTTGAATATTAACCGAGATATTTGCATTTTTCAGTTTTCACCAAACCGCCACTTCTACTCATGTTACGTAAACAATACTCTGATACATAATAAATCACATTATTGGAAGTTTAAATACCAAAAATTGTATTCAAGAGACCTTTATTATACGAGATACATGCAAATATGCACTGGTGACTCCCCCCCCCCATCTTAAAGTTTTGGACTACTAAAATTTTATTGATTGAGATAACAATTATTCTGACTCATTATTAATTACAGTACTAGATATAGTAAATAGTTCTCAATAAAATTAATATGTTATATTTTGATATATTTCAGTAATTGTTTTTCTTTCCGGTGTGAGGCGGGACCCGTTTGTTTACATTTCTAACCTAGCGTTTCCTGTCGGCAGGCTATTGAAATTGGATGAAACATTTCTTATTTCCGTTTGTATTTATTCACGGTGTTGTGTTAGCAGTATGTATATTTATCTATTACTAAACTTCACGAGGGAAATCTGCTTAGTTTACGCAGCCCCTGCGTGACGGACTTTTTTGTTGTTATGTGACTGTAAATTTGCCAGTCATTTAATTTTTTGGATACGTGTTGATTCCAAGTAAGTTTTGTCTCATGGTAAACTCCTAGATAGCGAACGCTTTGGCATTTCAGTATCCATGGAATTAGTTGCTCACTAATTTTCAATTAAACAATGGCTATTTTATTAAAACGGAAAGACCTTGGCCTTTAATTTTTCTATGTGCGTGCCAATTTCAATTGGATCATTTAAATTTTCTTCTTGCCTAATTATTAGCTTGTCGCCCGTGTGTGACGGATTGATTTTCTTTTTGGTTTGTTGGAAATCTGAAGAGAAAAGGATAAAAAGTAGAAGGCTCAGTACAGCTCCTGGTGGTACTCCGTCTCTGATGCCTTTTTCATGGTGAGTGAATTATTAATCCTCATCTGGAAGGACCTCCCTAGAAGAAATAAGACAATTATACTGTACAAAGATACTGGAGGACGTCTTAATTTGTGCTTTCTTGTGAGCCTGTCTATTTTCATAGGACCTACGAAGTCAACTGTATTGCCAGGAAGTCTAATGTGGGGATATGATGATAGTAATGCTGCGTTTTTGTTTAATTAATCAGTTTGTGGGTTCAGTGATTCCAGTTTATCTTCGAAGTGGCCGGCTAGTAAGTTATTTTTTTCTATTAAAGGGGGGGGGTTATTACATTTGCGGTTCTGTTATTTTCAAATGTTAAGTTACTCCCTACGGTTCCCAGTTAGTCTAAGAAAGGAGTTATATTTCATTATCAGGTGATTAGGGGTTGGGGGTTAGTTATGCGAGTCGCTTTTATACATGATAGGTCTAAATTATGTGTCTGCATAAAGTCACTTAGTAGGTTTTGCCTTTTCTTTATCCATTGAGAACTATTGAGTGATGATAAATTCCTAAAATTAGGAAATTTCATTGTAAGATGGAACGATTTTTAGTATGAATTGTGATTAGAAGGATTTAATGATAGGGTAAGCAATAAGTCAGATAGGCCTGTAAACTATCATAGGGTGATATGGAAACATTTGGTTAAGTATTCTTTTAATAGCATTTTCTAGCCCAGGTTTTTTTTCAGGTTTGTGTGAAGAAGTCTCACTTGTTTGGAGTTGGTCAATTTGATTTGGAGGAGAAGGTGAATTTTGAACAAACTCAAAGTTACGTTTTTGAAACCTATTTTTAAGTAGCACTTTCTTAAATTCTTTAAAAGCTGTGCTATCTCGGCAATTTGTTTTACCATTTTCCCTGCAGTATGCCTAATTGTGGTCAACAAAGCATTTAGAGTACTTTGGATCTAAATGACAATGTTTTGAGCTTCCTATTCTAAAAACGTTTGCATACTCTGATAGTTCTTTCGGTGTTCGCCTCGTCTCCATTTGAACCACCGAACAGAAAATAGTCCTAAGCTCAAAAATGCCATTGCTCTGAGAGGAGTTGTAACTCTACTGTCTTAAGAGGAGTAGTATATCCATTTCAGTTGGGTAATCTTGTTACCTTGGTAACACGATATTGTATAGAGAGCTCGCCAAAACCTTCTTTCTTAGAGAGTCCACAGGATAACCCTGTAATAATTATGGACAACTTATTATCAGGAGGGTTTTGAAGAGTAAAGTACTTAACATCCAAGTAATAGTATAGTTTGCTATAGTCGCCTGTCGAGATTAATGAAATTTTTATCTTTTTGAAACATTGCTGTAGTTGAAATTTAATATTTACTACTTGTTTTATGTCAGAAAGCACTGTTTGGTAATTGTCAGCGTCATGTAAGAATGCTGCAGGTATTTTTATTGTGTCTCGTTAAAGTTCGAATTTGTTTTGTCCGTTAGTATTTTCGTCATTGTAGATATTTTGAATAGGTTAAAAATATTAAGAATGTGAATTAGGGTGGTTTCCTTATTGAAACATCTGATTATCAACTATATCTATTACTTTTTGGTTTAGGTCCAATGTAATCATTCGATTCATTTTCATTTAAAACCTGCTGTTCTTCAGTGAGATCAGTAGAAGAGAACTATCAATCACACTCCATCGACATCCTTTTTTCACAGTATTATAATCTGAATAACTGGGCCCCAGATAAAATAAAAATTAAATAGACACTGATAGGTAACGTAGGGAATCGTCTGTAAGGAAAATACCTGTATTGGTCACGGCTCAACCAACAATGGAGTCACTAATGTTATCCTCTTCCTTCAAACGTGTTTCTGATTTCTTTCTTCTTCCTAGGCCCGATTTCACCTTTCTTCTTAAATAAAAGAAAAACCGTACAATATGACTTCTTATTTTTGGGAATGCATGATGAAATACCGAGAAATCAGTTGACTAAAAGCAGACACACAGCTGATACCCAACGCAGTTACCTAAAACCTGAGCAGCCTCATCCTATCCGGCTTACCATGAGACGTCTTCACCCGGGTAGGAATAGCCCCACCTACAATCACAATAAAGGCCAAAGAATGCCTTCCGGTCAAATCCTCTGCTCTTGAACGTGTCCAAGCTATAGATGGAACCTTAGCCACATTCAATCATGTCCTTGGAGACTACATTCACATACAATTTACTTTTACAAACCTCGCGTACACTTACAACATTATCTGGAGATCCCAACCGCACCTTACTTCAACTGATGTAATTTTTCCAACCTACGGACCCAAAGCATGCAACGACACTAGCTAAGCAAGGAATCCGTGCCTGCGACCTCTCCCAGAAGCATGGATAATGTGTTAAAGTTTTATGAGGGGAAAACCACAAATATAATAGTAAATAATGCAAATGAATGCCTGAAGTTTTTAATAATTGAATCAATTATTGTCCATGTCAATATAATGCAATCGTTATATTTCGATAAGATATCGTTTACATGTTTCAACCCCACAAAGTTGGTTAACAAAGCACCACCAAACATAAATTAGTCAATATTTATCCATTACGAAGAGACTGTATGAAACCTACAGGAAATTAACATTTTCGGTATATGATGAAAATGGAGAGGTTCATTTGGTTTTTAAGGTACTGCGAATTTTTTTTTTTGATGGGTAACTAACTGCAATTGTTTCAAAACCGATGACCGACGTATAACATAGTTAGCTTATAAATAACAGATAGCTTAAACTTCAAAGCATATTTTTTAAAAAAAAAATAACTCCCCTAAAAGTAAATTCCCTTAAAAATATAACTCCGCTCTTACTTAGCACTGCATAATAATAATTCCCTAATGAATATTTATTGTTCCATTAATTAAATTTAAATTCCTAGAATTCAGATTTAATTAAATAAAGTATGTTCTAAATGTTCATGGATATTAAATAGAATTTTTACAAATGGCTAAGACAAGATAACAGAAAGAGAAGAAAAGTTTTGCGCTTGGTAACTTTATGATTTGGAATGATAAAGAGCCGAGAGATAGGGGTGGTTGGGAAGTGAGGTAGTATTTTTATAATGCCACCCCTCTTCCCCAGTTTGTTTGGATCTAATCTAATATAAGAGCTTTAATGTTGTTGTCTGTGAGAATATTTCTAGTTAATTTTGTTCCCCTCCTCACAACAACTAAGTAAATATATTTATGAATTCACAACTACATTTGAACAAGTCAATAACCCATAGGCATCGTTCCCGGCGTTTCTCAAAGGAGGGCTCCAAACAAGTTATCAATTGGCTATTCCTAACAAATACAATCGTGTGTCTTCTCTGAAAACTGTGACGGTTAGATAGGTTAGATCATTGGTGAACAATTGTAGCTCATATGGAAAGACCAAGGCCGAAGATAATCTTTCATTTAGAAGTCCATAAGTTAAAAAAAAAGTCCGTCACGCAGGGGCTGCGTAAACTAAGCAGATTTCCCACGTAAAGGTTTACAATAGATAAATATACATACAGGTAACACTACCGTGAATGCACAGTAAATGTACAATACAAGGCTGAATTGTAAACAAACAGGCAAGCCAACCTCGTAGTGCTGCATAGATAGACCGGAAAGACAAACAATTAATGGAATATATTTGAATATATCATATTAATTTTATTGAAAACAATTTACTATAGCTAGTGGTGTAATTTGTAATGAATCAGAATCAGTTTTATCTCAATCACTCAAATTTTAGTAATCCAAAAACAAAAGAAGGGGAGGGGTCAACAGAACGTTTTTGCATATATCTCACAAAGTAAAAGTTCAATGAAAACAATATTTGGTATTTAGGCTTCAATTAATATCTTTTATTATATAACAGAGAATTATTTATGTAAAACAAGTAGAAGTGGGGGTTTACTGAAGGCTGAAAACTGAAAAATGTAAATATCTCGGTTAATATTCAAGATAGAGAATAAATGTATTTAATATCATTTATAGTGTATTTAATTTTCAATAAGATTGATTCTATACACTTTTTCGATCCGACTTATAGTAACGGAGATATTTCGAATTTTCAAAATTTTCCCCCTCTAAACCCCCCCTCCCCCTGATCCGATTTCAGCCGTTAACGAACTTGATCTTTCTTTTTATATAAAACGACTAAATATCGAGTATGGTAACGATTACACAAAAATTGCGACCGCTAGAGCGGTAACAGACAAATTTATAGATAGATAGATTGATATATATATATATATATATATATATATATATATATATATATATATATATATATATATACAGTTTTGAACGGACCTCATTTTCGTCATCTCCTAGGTAGGATCGATGGACATTTGAAGAAAAAATTCCGTCATGAGTACAACCTCAATAGCTGATTTCTCTTAAGGGAAATCTGCTAATACAGTATTCTTTCAATTTTTTGTATAAGCATATGCATATTATTTTTTTAGCTCCAAATTTGTAATTCAGAAATTTCCTTTTAAATATTAAGATATTTAAAACGTTAAAAATGCAGTTTCAAGTTTATGGGTTACACAGGTTTACTGTGATGAGAGTAACTTTAATCATTCACTTTAGCTGCTCTACAGCAGTCGGTAACATTTAATGTCGGTAAAATGCCGTGCTCAATGATGAGTAAAATAACTTGAATTACTTCCTCCAGCTGTTTATTCCTGTCAACGAATTTCATCTCTGACGTACCATCAGCTACAAATATGAACAAGAACCAAAAAGGGTTTTGAGTCCTAGTCGATTTCAAGATTCATTCAATGGTAAAAATGTTATACATTAATTATTAAATGACCTATTTAAGTGTTTGCACACATGTACAACTACATTGGCCGTTTGTATTTAGAATAAAGTGCAATAATATATGACATACAAACGAAAACACCGTTGAGCACAGAAAAGAAAACTAAGAAAGATTGAAACAATAATTAGGTAAAAGAAACGTTAAATAAAAACATGTAGAAACTGGTTCAAGAGGATAAATTGAAATAGAAACAAGGAGAAAAAAAATAAGAGTGAAATAATAATAAATGTTCTCTTAGTATTTAATTGCCAGTTATCTTTAACTACCAGTTAAGTGTAATTGTTCAAATTTTGTCAAACTGTCTTGTTTATTTTAAATGTTAAACGCTCAAAAAGCCAGTCTTTTCAACCCCTCCCTGAACATTTGGTGTCTTGTTAAGGAGACGAAAGTCGACTAGAAATATTTTACTCTTAGTATTTTGACATTTCTTCCATTCTTCCGAGATTTTAGTGTTTCTGTCTATAGTTCTCTCAGTTCATATGGTATACATAAATGATTGTTTCGATGTCTACATTCAGCCAGAAAGAGTTTTATTGTTAGTTCAGTGGTGCTCTAACGTCACGCTGATGACGCTATCCCACATATAATTTTCCATTTTTCTCGAAATTAGAATATTAGATTTCCAACAAAATTGAATATTTAACATTTTTCAGCCCGCCACAATAACGGATATATTTCCTCCTGCCCGATATAACAACACGCAATTTTTAAACTTGAAATAAGGCGATTCATGATATATTAGTTTGCTGCTAATGTTAGAAGAGTAGAGTTTGGAGATTACTGACGAATAAAACCCATATTACAAATATCCCGCCTTATTATCGTATTGTATATTACATTATATATTGTATAGAACAATCGTAGAAAACTAAATTTGCAATTAGATCATTGCGTTTATTTGAGCCGACTCACAACGGAGGTATATCGAATTTTTTATATACTCTCCCCTCTGTACAGCTGGTTAGTAAAATTCCTATTAATAAAGAAGCTGTTTACTATAATACTAAATATGAAATACAAGGGTAATAATATAGAAAGAGTATTTCTTACAGGATGTATACTGACGGCTACAGTTATCAATATATTCATTGTAATTGTCCTTCCAGTTGAATCCAATGAATCTCAAAATTTCAGGTAGTCTAGAACAGGGGTCTCCAAACTTTCCAGCCTTAGGGGCATACTGATTACTCCAGTAAGTTCCGAGGGCCAAAACCATATTTTTTATTTGAATTGTTGCTTTTGTGTGTGATTTAGTAGTATGGAAAATAAGTGAAAAATTGATAGTGAATGCAGAAAATTCAAAGATCAGTGGAACATTCAGAATTTTTTATGTATATGTTTGATTTGCAATGAAAGCATAGCCGTTTTCAAAGAATATAACATTAAACGTCATTATGAAACAAAACATTTTCAAAATTACTCAAAATATACAGGAAATTTGTGGACAGAAAAATTCGAAGCTATGAAGCGCGGATTGAAATCGCAGTATTATCAAAAAAACAATAACAATAAGCCTACAGCAATGTTATGAGTAGTTAGCCCATGACCATATCAATGTAGATGTCATATTGATAATTATTCAACATAACATTAGAATACTTCAGTAAACTAAATTTAATTTGCTATAAAAAATATTTTCTCTAAAAGGAGTTTTCAGCTAAAGTATGCTAGCTCTTCGCGGGCCGGACAAAATCTGTCTTCGGGCCAGATGTGGCCCTCGGACCGTAGTTTGGAGACCCCTGCTCTAGAAGGCTACGATTTTCAAGAATTTATATGCAGAATTCATACCATTTGTTTTTTGTTTGTTTTTTCAAATGCCAGGAAACGAATTAATATTTAAATACTCATATATACTGAATTCGCTTATATGACATTCAATTACTTTTTTTGGTTTGTTATTTATTTTTTATTCTTATTAAAATCGCATTTCGCAAGAGAGGCGATTGAGGGACGTATCAGCATTGGTTTATTAGAACTGCGATCGTTTAGAAGAAACCAGATTCTACCAATATTGGCACTTCCAATTTATATATATACATTATAATGATATACCTTGTATTGATAATAAAACGTAAATCATTGCACATCTTGATGTAATTCATATATGTTCCTATCTAATTATGTGTGCACCTCAAAATGCATTTTTTCTTTCACATTTTGAGAATATCCTTTTATTTTGTTGCAGAAGGGTCAAGTGGCGTGGGATGAGGCAAATTTTATTTTTCCTCGTTTGGGGAGTGTTCTGCGCCTGGACAATCTTGCCTCAGGAACTTTCCAATCTGACACAAGCAGAACCGGCAAACAGGTAATAACGAATAATTCTCTTATGATTTCAGTTTATGAAAATTCGGTTGGGTAAATCACTGCACTGCCTTTTAGTTAAACTCGGCACTATACTGTTCTTCACATAAATCACTTTACCCCACTGGAACTATAACGCACTGTTCACTATAGCTGGACTAAACGCACTGTTGATCACTTGAAGAGAGCTGAGAACAAACTGACTTTCCTTTTTTTTTTCTTTTTTTTTTTTCTTCTTTTTTTTTTTCTTTTCCACATTGCTTCTAAAGAAAGATGAAAAACAAGGAAATGCAGGCCTGTAAACCCTGCGTGGGTTTGGGTAGGTAGTCCCCTTGTACTGAGCGATGCGCACTATTATAAGGAGTGGTTGTAAACATTTTGGGGTGAAAAGAGCGTAGGGTAGTTGTGAATGGACCCGGCATCTGGCAGTGCCTGGTGGGATAGGAAGGGATATCAGAAAACGAAGAAGAAGATAGGATAGGAGGAGAGGAGGTAAGAAGAAAAAAAGAAGAAATGACTTTTGGGGCGGCTGTACCGCTTTTATAGAGGAGCGGCGACTTATTACGAATTAAAGTGGCCGTTAATTATTAATTTAAAAATGTTAAAAAAATAAAATAAAATTTATGTTTTCATTAATCCATTTTTAAAAATTAATAAAGTTACTTATCTTAATTAATTAAACAAAATCTGAATTGCAGTTTAATTCTTCTTTTAGTGAAGCGCCACAATATTTAGAAGTTACTTTGAAGAGGAGGGGGATGTATTGACTGAGGGTTGGCTTGGTAGATTTCCAGATATTATTTTGACATTATTACTTCATCCCAAATGCTTATCAACGAATGGACTGATTAAGACTATCTTTGATTAGCGTCCTCTAAGAGCCCAGAATTAGAGAATATTACAAAGGGTTTAAAAGAAAAAAAGAGATCTTCCATACAGAAGAAGGATTAAGTTTTGGTGACTGCCTTCATCTGGAATTGGCAGGAAATAGTGTAGGAATAGCAGAAACACCAGATCTTTATTTCATTGTGTATGTCTAATTTTGGTTTTACTACATAACAGTATTCCTAATGAGATTAAATAAACACAATGATTCCAACACGCGTTGTCTAAAAGAGGGGGCTACTGAATTCTGAAAACTTCAAATATCTTGGTTAATTTTAAAGATAGAGAAAAGGAAAATATTTTTAGAAAATTAAATATGCAACAAGAGTGGTTATAATCAAATTTTTGACGCAGCTCATATTTGATTTTCATATAAAGTTCAGCTCTTAATTATTCCACTTTCTTTATTGTATTTTAATTATAATTCTTTATTGCATTACAGAATATATTCTATCTCTTTGCAATGAAATTTTAATGGAACTTAAAAAATCAATTCAGAACCAGTGAACAGTCAGAACTATGGATTAAGAGTTTATTAGGCATCTTTTATCTGTTTGCATCAGGTTTCACTTACTGAACGTCTTTAAACCCACTACTCAATTTTTATCAAAAACGTTATCTAATGAACTTTTTTAAATTTTAGATTTAAGTTAAAAGTACCCTTAATAATTTTCCCTGGTATGTATGAAGTACGATTTTTGTTGTTGTTTTAAAAATGATAAGTATGGATACCAGAGAAGTATGTGACCATGTTACTATAATATTTAAGAAGTTTAAATTGCCAGAGTAAGATTTAATTTTTCCTAACACCTGGTGGATTCTATGGTAGTTGGACTCAAGGGAAACGTGATAGGTCTTGCATGGAAATAATTGAGACAAAGCTTGAAATACTCCTGAGTTAAAAAATTATAATGTAGCAAGAAAAGATGACGGTTTCACTAAATGCTATATTTGGGTGAAATAATCAATCAGCTGGCATCATTCTATCTATTTTCTTTATTAACGCACAAATACTTTCAGTGCTATCGACCCACTTGTACAAATGTTATCGTTGTAATATGGTTGTAAATATGCTTCTCCATCGATTAAAGGATGTGATGGCAGTACTGAAATCCAAAAGGCTTTGTGTTTGAACAAAATATGTGATAAGACGTTTTCGGAAAATTAGTCTAGAAATTAACCTCCACCCCTACTCAAAACAAAATTAAGGCCATTAATTAACAAGGAAGAAATTATTTTAGGATTAAGGTATATTATTATGCAAGAAAACCCGAAAATTATCTTGAAACAAAAAAAAAATACTAATTCTGAGAAATAATTAAATGAAATAGAAAAATGTTTAAGAAAATTCCTCGATACAGACCCCTTCCCTGACATTAACCAATCTGCAGTTACAATTATCATTGCTCATTTCAATATTTAGAAGAAAATCGCTGATAGCAATTAGGACCTTTAATTCTAGATTTATGTGCTGCAACTCCATATTTTAACTTTCTGAAGGAGTAGTGAAATATACTATATTCAGTATACTAGCTAAGTATAGGAAGGGGAGGGGTGGTAAAAAGACAGTGAATACCTTACATATTAGGCCAAAAAGAACTTATATATATGAAAATGGAAATTAATTATATAGTAATTCCTTTTTAGTGGGAGAATGTTATACATAATTGTATTATTAGGTTTCCTAACTCTTTCTGTTGGATTATACATGAAATTTAGCCGCTAAATGAAAACTTGTCCCTGTTTTAATTAGGTATACAAGTGTAAATATCAAAGAGAAGTAATTAACACGTGTGTGAATATTTAATCAAATACTCTCTGGCGTTAGCAAGGTAGAGAGCTGTTAAATTAGGGTTACCTTGTAACCTTAGAAAGCATTGTTCCCCTCTTAAAAGAGAATAGGAAGATCCAAGCAGAATATATTGTAAATCATCCTTTATGTGTTTTATAAGGGTCGCTCTGGCTTTGCGTGCCTTTGCCACTTTTAGGAGCCGGAGGAAGAATATTTATTACGGTTATTGAATAGGAAGAATATTATATTACAATAATTGATAGGATTTTCACTTATATGTGAAATGAGAAAAAATATTGTCGTTACTGAAGAGATTTCATTTTGGATTCATGCATGCTAACGCTTAACGCAAGATATTGTTTTCATGCTCTGATTTCAGATGTTGAAACTTGTTTTTCGAATCAAAGTAGTTTTCTTTTTAACTCACCGCGACATTCGCTATTTTATGAGTGGGCGGTTTTTAAAGCATGATACCAGGAGACATCCTTATACAATACCTTACACTTCTAGTATGCCACAGGGCCATTCTTATCAAAATTCGACGACGAATTTTCAGTCTTTTTCTTATGTATGCTTGACATTTATGATATCAAAGTTCGAATTCTAATTGTTTAATCCAGATTTGGGGCTGAGGTTAGCCATGTGAGTTAAGGTTATCTCACATAGTAAATCTAGAGTCGCGAGTTCGATTCCCGCCTGGGCGGAGGAATTTATTTAATGACGGAATTCATTAAATAAAATCCTTAGTACCACCATGGCTAGAAAAGGCTGGTAACCTGTAGATAACCTGACATTTCATTCAATTTCATTAATTTTATGAGGTTACAACGCACCATTGTGAAATATATATAAAATTATTGGGTCCGGGTGGTCGTACGCGTTAAACTTGGATACATTTTTGATCCCCTCTCACGGAGAAATTTACTTCACTAGCTACTTAGCTACTTAGCAAAGTAATTTCTTAATTCCCTAATCAATAATTTATATAATTTCTTAGTAGAAATTCACTACTTAGCTACCAGATGACGCTAGTGCCGCGATGCGACTGTTGATAGCGGGAGTGTAATCAATAAGTAGGTCCGACAGCTCCACCGAAATGGTTAGGCTCTTTGATTCTTCCAGATCACATCTACAGCTGGCTCAGAGCTGGAACAAAAATATTGATCTGACTATAGTCACCTGGAATAACAAGGCCCGTCAGTTTACTGGAGAGATCTTCCAGCTAACTCGTTTGCTAGTGTTGTACGTCAATTAAACTTCATAAAACACTGATGGCAAATCCTCCACGTAGACTGAAGATCTCCAAGATATCAAACCGCAGCAATTATTAACTGTCCTGGGATTTCCAGTCTGGACGGCAATATGGGATTACACTGCGTTCTTTAATCTGTTGACTCATTTCTTCTTTAGCTTCTCACTTGGTCGGGTACCTGCCAATAGCATTTTATGATCGGTGATATTTTCTGTCTACTCTAATATCAAATGCTTTGTTTGGCAATTGAATTATGTATTAGCTGAATTACAGTAGGTTATTCTTAAAGCATAGTTCGTTGCATTCACGAGTTTATAAGTCCAACATGATTGCTAGTATGTACGTGATCCGAAGAAAATGATCTTAATAATGCCTTGGAGGTTTCGTCGTATAGCCAGTATGAACTCCAGAATCATCGAAGGCAACATCGTTCTTCAGAATTAACTTGAAGTGCAAAGGAAAATTGGATGACAGGTTGATAGGCAAACCTATTTTGCTTACGCCTGATTATAATATATTATTTCTGAAGTTAAAGAATGGTTCCAACCATTTTACAACTAGAATGTTACAATGCTGTAGTAACGTTTTCTTTGAAATTGTTCTCTATTATTGTCTCCGAATAAAATTAACATATAGGAATAGAATTAGGAAAGTTTATTTTAAGTTACTGTAGAGGAATAATAATTCTTCTTATTCTATGAAATGTTATAATCCGAATTAGCTTCAATGTATTAACGAGAGAAAAACTTGCTATGGAGGAGGGTCGGGTCCAATTGGTTAGAATTAAACGAATCTAAAATAGATGCTTTATGTGAGTGACTCAAGAAATATTCAAATAATTCTAACGCCCGCGTTTTTATACAGACAGTTGTCTGTATCTTGAAATATATAATAATATTATTGACGGTTTTTAATTGTGATGTGTGATTCTTGGTCAGTGGGTGTAATATATACATATATACTAAAAAAAGTCCGTCACGCAGGCGTAAACTAAGCCTGCTATATAAAGTCCGTCACGCAGGGGCTGCGCAAACTAAGCAGATTTCCCACGTGAAGTTCTACCATAGAGAAATTTCACGAGAGTCAAGTAGTTAAGGAAACGGCCGAACTAGCTTTTGGCGGGAAAGTCACCCGTCCGTTAGCCGCCCAGATTTAATAAAAATGCAAATATCTTGGTTAATATTCAAGATAGAGAATAAATGTATAGAACAATATATATAGTACATTTAATTTTCAATAAGATTAGTTCAATACAATTTTTTGATCCGACGTATGGTAACGGAGATATTTTGAATTTTCGAAAATCCCCCCTCTAAGCCCCACCTACCACTGGTCCGATTTCAGCCATTAACGAACTTGATCTGTCTTTTTGCATGAAACCTTTATATATCGAGTTTGGTCACGATCAAAGAAAAATTGCGACCGCTAGAGCATTAACAGACAAATATATATACATATATACAGTTTTGAACGGACCTCATTTTCGTCATCTACTAGGTACGATCGATGGACATTTGAAGAAAAATTTCGAAAATTCCGTCATGAGTACAACCTCAATAGCTGATAGGGAAATCTGCAAAAGTTCATAAAATCATTTAAAGGAACCCACTAAGTGGCCACGAATGATATTATATTTTATTGGCCCTTAATTTTCTGGATTGTATTAGAATAGAATTTCCTATTTTAATGTATTTATTTCGTTTTTCTAAGATAAATATGTTAATAAAGAAAGTGCTGCATCCATAATTGATTGTAAATTGAGAATTTTTGAAGGGAACTATTTTATTTCCTTTTTAATATCCCTCACAGAGGAAATCCCTGAATTGAAACAGTAAGCTCTCTGGAGGCTTCATTGACTCCTACTGAGCAATCATCGGGATGAGAACGGTATTGAAACTTTACCAATTAGGCAAGAAGTTGTGATTCAATCAGGAATATACGACCGATGAAGGGCTACTTTGAATTTAATAATGAGAGCTCATAATTACCTTCTTGTCTATTTAGGGTCTAATACTGCTTTAGAACTGGATCATAACTGTAAGCCATTCTAACAGTGCAAATTTCAATTTTAAGCAGATTTCCTTTAAGGGGGAACTACTTAACCATTTCATTCAACACTAAAGTCCAAAGTCGGTAATGGCAAACACCGGAGCAGGAATATGGGGGGAGGGGTTGTTGGGGAATCGAATATTCAAAATATCTCCGCTACTATGTGTTGTATCAAAAAATATTACAGATCTAATCTTGTTAAACTACTGCTTAGTTACAATTGTTGTGCTATATATGTTTCATTAGCTCACATATTAAGCGAGTTACTCGTACTTCCTTTTTTTTTTTGAACATTTATTGAGCAAACTAGGAATTCTGCTCATCGGACTTAGAAATGGAAAATGTAAGCTGTGAAGAAATCAATAGTGTGTTGTACCAACACTTGGGAAACCTGTTTAGTTTACGCAGCTCCTGCGTGAAGGGCGTTTTAAGTTACTTTGAAAACATCATTTGTTTTGTTTGTGTCTGTGCATGTGTGCGTGAGTGTGCCAGTAAAATTTCATATCACTCACATTATAGTATCTTGGTGTGGTCTTCTGCTTTATTTACAAATTGCAGCGATATTAATGGAGGTCAAATAAATAGTTAATAACATTTGACTTCCGATTATTTAAGATGGAGACACTTTTTGATGCCAAATTATTCTGCCTGGATATTAAATTCGAAATGACCAATAGAGCATCTAACTTTATATATTATTAAATGCTATCGAGATATATTGAATATTTTCTTTAGAATTATTTTCTCCGTGTTCATTTTAAGAATTATAGCCATTTTTAAGTGTATTTAATTTTCCTTCTCAATAATGTTTGTCTATCATTTGCTATTGGACATATGCGCAAACGTGAATGTCCTGAAGATTTATTTACTTGGCTTTTTGAACAATATTCCTTGGTTTTAGGTTTTAGGACTGATGTTAGTAAATATTCTACGATTATAGACTCTCTATTTACGTATTCTTTAAACTAAGCCACTCAGGATCAAAAGTAACTTTTCACTACATGTTTTATACATAATTGATCTTCCCCTCTGTAATTTTTATTTCTATGAAGGTAGGAAAACTTCCTTAGAAAGGAGCGAGAGGCTCCGAATGCGTCAGTGTATAAATAAATGTTGTATTACACAGGCGAAGTGGAAATTTCTTATCTAAAAGAATATACTATAAGTGTACGCGATTTATGAGGCAAACACTATATCACAGAAAGAATGAATATCCTCCTATATCGGAGGAAACCACATGCTCACGGAAGTGTTAATTTTTTGGCAAATTCTACATGAGTATGTTCATTCATATGTAAGATAATTTATTAACATTAAAATCTAAGCCCAAGCTTGCAAAAAGAATTTAGAATATAGCGAAGAAATAGAATTAAAAAGGAATCATAATTCTTTTAGCATTCGTGTAAAATGTAAGTGATTGACACACATTCATGTTCCCAGCAAACATTATAGAGATAGACATATTTTCCTATTCCAGAACTCCTAATCCTACTTAAGTAAAGGAGAGTACATAGTGTGCGTCGCTGCGATAAATAGAAATAGAAATGACAGCACACTTGAATTACTATAGAAGTTCAGAAGGTCGTGTTCAATTCTATAGGCGAGGTTAAAAGCTATATAGAGTGACAAATCCACATAAATAGACAAACATTAGGTGGAATCTAACTCCATAAAATATATTAATTCAATATTCAAACCTTGTAACTTAATAAATACACCAAAATTTAAGTATAAAGATTTTTAAAATGCTTCCATGAGACCATTAAAATTCAATAATTATCCCAGAAAATATGCTCAAATACTTAAAAACGATAAAACCTCATACTGACTACGCGACCCCCCTCCTCCTCATAGCGATAGAATACACATTAAAATTGAACAACCTATCCATCGTGAGTGCTTCGAAATATCTCCGTTATTATGAACCTGCTCAGCAAATTATAAATAACCCTTTTACACGTATATCAATCATAATACAGGGTGATTCAAAAAGAATTCTACAACTTTAGGAATTTAAAACTCTGCAAAGAAAAAAGGCAGAGCTAACCACTATCTGTCGGCGAATTAAGGGAGCTATATTAAAGTTTCATTTAGTTGCTTATTTGTTAGCTTGAGTAACTGTTGACGAGGCGTCAGCATCAGTTGATGCTAAGATGACGACCGCTCAACAGAAAGCTTTTTGTGTTATTGAGTACGGCAGAAGTGAATCAACGACAGTTGTTCAGCGTGCATTTCGAACGAAGTATGGTGTTCTACCTCCTGATAGGTGGTGTATTAAACGATGGTATAAACAGTTTACAAAGGAAACCTGAGCGTCAACTACCCGAGGCGATGGATCGGCCGCCAGGCAGCCCGGGACAGAGCACTTCATCGCCGGCCTCCAAGAAGCCATGACTTTACTCCCTGCGATTTTTCTTATGGGGGGGTATGTTAAGGATATGGTGTTTCGGCCACCTCTCCCAGCCCCCATTGATGATTTGAAACAAGAAATAACAGCAGCTATCCAAACTGTTATGTCTGTTATTTTACAGAGAGTGTAGAACGAGTTTGAGTATGGGATTGATATTGCTCAAGTGTCTGGAGGGGTCCAGATTGAACATTTCTGAACTTGTTTTTGAGTGAAAAAAACCTTTTTAAATACTCTTTGTAATGATGTATTACAGAAGGTTCTATTATGTTTCTTTCATTAAATACACATTTTTAAAGTTGTAGTATTGTTTTTGAATCGCCCTGTATTTTACAAATAATAATAATATATTTCTTTTTTTTATTTTTAGTTTTCAGCCTTCACTACACCTCCACTCATTCTCATAAATTTTTCGTGTAAAGTATCTCATAAACAGGTTACGCCCCACTTAAATATTAAGCCCTGTGTAGATTGGTTTCTTGTAACGAGAGGTTTACAGAATAATTAGATGGTGACATTAGATCATTATTGTGCCATTTCAGCACTTGGGAATCTCTTTACGCAGCCCACGGGTGGTGGACGTTTGATTTATATCTCTTTATTGTATTACAATTCAGAAGCAACAGTTGGCAGAACCCCGACTTAACTGCAACATAGAATATAATACTTCCTCATCTAATGAAATTTTACTTCACATGACTAATTTTATTTTTACATGACTTGGTAAAATAATGCAGAACCTGCTTGTACCATTGGACTAATAATTCATTTATAGCAGTTTATCTGTTCCTGCAGAAACAAATTGGCATCTCTTTTGATGTACTTCAATGCACTTTCAGTTTTAGGCATTCTAGAATATTTTTAATGAAGTCTACTTCTGACCATTACCGCGCCTTGTGTTTTATATTTATTTGTATGTAGACTTCTTTATTAACCGTGTTAGGCAAAACTTCTTTTTTAAACAAACCTTCCTTTTTCGGTGAAAACACCATTTGTTTACTACTACCATGTAAAAATATATAGATGTTGTGGTTGTTTGTGGAGGCTTGTGGTCAAAGTTAATGAAAGAAGTTTCAACGCACCACCAAAAACTCTAATTTACCTTAGAAACTGAGCACAATAACACATTGCCATTTTTAGGCACGCTCACACTAAGAAAACCCACTTGCACCTTAGCAGTAAACTGTTGGACAAAACCACTATAACAAACAGACAAATAGATTGCAACTCATGCCACACCATAAATCAAAAACAAACATAGCACTTGTGCCTCGAAGAAAACATAAAATTAGTGAATAAAATACTAAAAACACCATTTCCCCCAATAAACTAATCAACTCTTTCAACTTGCTATTGATTGGAAACAGCTATACTAAACATAAACTTGATACTCAGGAGGTCTTATCACCACTTTTTCCTTCACAGGAATGAGGGGATGGGTGTACATTTTTTAAGTATGTTTCAGGACATATTTGTGTAAAGTGATGATTATTTAGCGAATAAGGTAATCCAAACTTTATATTTTCACAATTGTACATTTTTATTTCAACCCTTCAACGACTGATAAAACAGCTAGATCTTAAATAGAATTATAAATTACCCGTTATTAGAGGATGAGCTGTATTTTTATGCCGTTAATATTATTATTATTTTTTTTATTAGAACAAAAAGACTACGATTTAGTATTCAGTGAAACAAGTCGCAGATAATAAACTGATACGTACAGAAAAACGATTTCATTTTTGGAGACATTCCAAGACTACTAGCTACAACTTGACTAATTGTAAGATAGTTATCAGGAGATGTTTCTGTTCAATTTATTCTGGCAAGAGGTTTGATCCGACCAACTGAGCTTCGGTACAGCTTGGCTAATGTAAATTTTTGGTTCAGTCTGACTCCTTTTGTTAATTAAGAGACGGCGTTTTGGTGGAAGAAAAGGATATACTATACTAGGACAACTATTCTGCATTGCTTGATTCATTTTAATGAGAATCATAATAATTTATTACAGTTTTTAACAAATATTTTTTAATTTCTATGATAAAATAACAGTTTGTATTAAATATATTCAGCTATGCTAATATTGCAGAATCCTGAGCAATATATCGATGAGGTCAAACAAGTGGAAAGACAGATAATAAAACGAAAATAACTTTTGTTGGCTTAAACTTTTCATAGATAACCATAAAATACGTTATAGCTAAAAGTTTCGGTTGATTTTTCACTAGAACATCAAATTGATTATTCAAATGTTCTTTACATAGATTCAGAGCTAAAATAATAGTTTGTTTTGTTACATTTATTATAATTTTAGTTTCGAAATTTTGGACATTTATCCCATTTTCTCACATCAACAGCATTCTCCAAAAAATAGGTTTGCTACAGTGAATTTATACTGTGAAAAATAGTTTTAGCAACATTAAATATAGACTCAAAGAGAAAGATAAGAACTACGTCGTTTAAAAAATAATATTAATTTACAAAATATTTCATATAGGGCGTATTACGGTGGAATGCATAAAGTGTCCAATGACATTGGACACAGATCGCGTATATAATGATTTCGAAAGTAATTTGGATTTTCTATGTCGGGGAAGGAGGCCCTAATGATGTGGTCAATGCCGCCAACAAGGACAGATCGTCTTTGGGGAGGGATTAAGCTACTTCATGCAGCCTGTCACCGCAGACTCGAGGAAAGAGATAACAGGTGGCAAGAACACTACTGTGGTTTGGCTAGGGAAGTAACTTTCGCAAATGACTGTCAGATTTAAATGAAATCGGTAAAGAAAATGTTGAACCTTCTGTGGTATATACTAGGCCCGTATTATACACGTCAAGAAATGATGCTACTAAGTGTACAATCAGAGGCATCCTAGAACATTTAACCATTGAAATTTAAATGAATGGACAGGTCATTTTCTTTTCGGGAAAAAAACACATTTAAAATCAATTGATTCTTTTGAAGAGTGGAAAACAAGTAGACAATGGTCACTAATAGAAATCAGATGGATGCCCCTGAATCGATTACAAGAATAAAACTGAATGCCAACCTTATTCTTCTTCGCTAAGTTCCGGAAAGAGTCAAGGGGCAGTTATGGTGGCTCGAGACAACACATGATTTGTTCAGACTTCTAGGGACTACTGAAGGCGATATTTATAATGAAGGCAATGGAAGGAATGGTTTTACAGCTGGCCCTGCCAGTAGAGTTCGATTCATGGAAAAGAAAAACCGGAATGTTCTAACCCTGCTCCGAATATTTCAAGGAAAAATATGATAACCGGAGAATGAGAGGAATTCTATTTGGAAAGAGAGGCATTATACTAAAGGCAACGACTAATGACCTCCATGCATGTGGATTGAGCACTAACGAGATAAAAGCAATTGCCTCAAATATTTTAGTTTTAAGGATGGTTAAATTATCACGCTGTTTTCTAGTAGTTACAATTATTAAATAATCATTTTTATTTTTTGATTATCTATAATGAACAAAATTTGCAATTGATAAAAAAAAATTTATATTACCTAAGAAATTGATTTCAATATTTTTTATTATTTATTTTCTTAGTACATGATGAAAAGGAATGCCGGTAAAATCGATATGGACATGTTTCTTAACGCTTTTGTGGCTGCAAAGACAACAATCAGTTGATTGTTACCATACTGCTTATTTAAGAGAAGAACTAAAAGTAAAGTAACTTATTTACTTATATGAATGATATTTAAAATCATAAATGCAGTCACAATGCATTTAAAAAGGTTAACGATGTAATTTCGTATAATGTTGTTCTAATAATTTTGCAGTAACTCTGATATTAAGAAACATATTTTTTTTTCGTTTTCAGTCTTCATAAAACCCCGACCCTCAAGCGGTTTTCACAATAAACTAATAAACCGCGAAATGAACGCAGGTTAAATACAGCCAGTGGGCTCTATACTTTCGGAAGAGGCACGGATTCGAAGGCGATTTGTGGGTCAATTCACTAACTGAACAGTATTTCGTCCTTTTTTTGGCCTTTGTAATCGTATCAATACGCCGCATGAAGCATATCTCCTAAGTTTACCATATGGCTAATTCTACGTTAGTTTATTTTAATTTAGGGTTGATATTATTTGGCTACTTAAATCTATAAGTTGGCAGCAATAAATCTTTCGAATGAAGTAGGATAATTCATATAATAAGTATAATAGATATTTACAGAAAATAGGCTGTTGCAAAACTAAATGAATTAAACTTATAAAAGTGCGTCGCGCAGAGGCTGCGTAAACTAACAGATTTCCCATGTGGTGGTATATCACACTGGAGATCTTTTGTCACCACATATTCAGACTCAAAACCAATATGTACGAATTACTCACTTAGTATTTTAGTAACAAAAAAAAACGCGTGGGTTCACTGAAGTGTGAAAATTAAAAAATCCAAATATCTCGGTTAATATTCATGATACAGTTAATACATAATAGAAATGAAATTTATAATAAGATTAGTTATATACACTGCTTCAATCCGGCGTATAGTAACGTAGATATTTCGAATTTTCGAAATTCTCCCCTTCTAAACCCCTCTCCAACTGGTCCGATTTCAGTGGTTATTGAACTTGATCTTTCTTTATACATAAAACGTTTAAATGTCAAGTTTTGTTATGATTAGACATAAACTGCGAACGCTAGAGCGATAACAGACAAATAACGAATATATTGTTACGTTTATTACAAAATCAGTAATAAACGTTGTTTATTAGAGTTCTTTTGGATTGCAAAAACAAACACGCACAAGCTTCAGTAGTTTTTATTACTGCACAATTTATTTACAATACACTACTCACTTGGTTAATTATTCTTAACTACTACTCACAGTTTGCACTGATAGCTTCACTGCTCTTATTATTACTCACTCCAATAACTCACTCACGATCACTGAAGTTCACAAAAACACGGAACTATACTGTTCTTTTCATAATTACGGCACAAGACTGTTCTTCACATAAAACACTTTACCGCACTGCATCTAAAACGAACTGTTCATTAAAGCTGCACTGAATGCACTGTTGATCACTTGAAGAGAGCTGAGATCAAACTAACTCAATTTTTTTTTTTTTTTTTTTTTTTTCTTTTTTATCCGAGACCCAGCTTCTTGGTGTTGATTGGTGATAAGGTGGTGTGTCCCACCGGGAGTGAATAAGGATAGTTCCCCTTCTGCTGAACTATAGTTCCATTTTAAGGGAGGTGGTATTTGTGGTGGGGTGTAATGGAACTGAAGAAGGTAGGTGACTAGGTAGCTGGTCACCTACCTTTTAGCAGATTTCCCTTCAGGGAAATCAGCTATTGAGGTTGTACTCATGACGGAATTTTCGAAATTGTTCTTCAAATGTCCATCGATCCTACCTAGTAGATGACGAAAATGAGGTCCGTTCAAAACTGTATATCTATCTATCCATCTATATATATATATATATATATATATATATATATATATATATATATATATATATATATATATATATATTTGTCTGTTACCGCTCTAGCGGTCGCAATTTTTGTTTGATCCTTACCAAACTCGATATTTAGTCGTTTTATGTAAAAAGAAAAGCCAAGTTCGTTAACGGCTGAAATCGGACCAGTGGGAGGGGGGCATAGAGGGGAGGATTTTCGAAAATTCGAAATATCTCCGTTACTATACGTCGGATCGAAAAATTGTGCAGAATCAATCTTATTGCAAATTAAATATATTATAAATATTGTTATACACATCTATTTTCTATCTTGAATATTAACCGAGATATTTGCACTTTTATTAAATCTGGGCGGCTAACTTTCCCACCAAATGCTGTAAAACTTCACGTGGGAAATCTGCTTAGTTTACGCAGCCCCTGCGTGACGGACTTTTTATAGCTTGTCGGAAAACATCAAAGCGGATTGTCTGGACTCTTCTAGATCTGGACTGGATTTTGCCGAGGACGGGCAAGACAATATGGCGGCATACTTTGATCTTCTCCGTACTTCCCAAATACGTGACTATCTCTGTTTAATTTTTCATGTATTTAATTTTCGCAACTATCTATCTATCTATAGATCTATCTATCTATATATATAATTTTGAACATCTTTTTCGTCGTTTTTACTAGGTAGGATCGATGGATATTTGAAGACATTTTTCTTATTTTTTCTCGCGAAAATCGCGTCGTGAGGACCACCTCAATAGCTGATTTTCCTTAAGGGAAATCTGCCAAAAAAAAATCATTTCTAATACTATTGCTTAATGTTATTTTTCAGAGATAAGAGAGTGACTGGATCGCTGAAAGTTGATTGGCCGGTGAAGAGAGCTTGTGAAACGCCAGGAGATATCGTGATCGGAGGGTTGATGATGGTTCATGAGAGAGAGGACTCGATCACATGTGGCCCCGTCATGCCCCAAGGAGGTAAGCACTAGCTTATTACCATACATTTACCTTTATACTATCGGCTCATGTCAATGAGAATTCTAGACGTAAATTTCAACCAAACTAGGTGGAGAATTCAGCAATTAGAAGCAATAGTGTTTTCTCTAAGGACTGTCTCTTCCAATTTTATTTTCCAATGCCTCATTCTTTCAATCCAATTAGACACGGAATTACTAATTTCTTAAAAAGTCCGTCACTCAAGGGGCTGCGTAAACTAAGCAGATTTCCCTCTTGTGTCACGTATTTGCATTTATCTCACAAAGTAGCAGTTCAATGAAAACCATATTTGGTATTTAACCTAGGAATGAAGTGGTTCATGATGAACAGCTTATATTTGATATGACATGAGCAGGAATGGGGGTTTACCAATGGCCGAAAACTAAAATATGAAAATATCTCGGTTATTATTCAATATAGAGAAATCATGTACATAACAACATTTATAGAACATTACATTTTCAATAAGATTGGTTCTAGACAATTTTTCGATCTTAACGAACTTGACCTTTCTTTTTACATAAAACGATTAAATATCAAGTTTAGAGTAACGGTTAAACAAAAATTGCGACCGCTAGAGCAGTAAGAGACAAATATGTATATATATATATATATATATATATATACACATACACACACACAATTTTGAACGAACCTCATTTTCGTCATCTACTAGGTAGGATCGATGGACATTTGAAGAAATTATTCGAAAATCGCGTCATGAGTACAGTTTGAATTAAGGGAAATTTGCTAAAATAACACGTACTTATCTAAGACTACGGACTAAGGACTTTACGTGGAGTATTCTTCATTAAATAGATTGCTATTACCTTCAGAAATCGATCCCACATCTCTTGGGTTACCAAGAGGATTTTCTTCAGCAAATAGGTACATATGTTTTCCTTATGCATTACAATGTGGACTCCCTACAAATTATCGGTAGGCTTCATTTTTGCATGGCATAAAATTGATTTAATTCTTTATATATTTTTAAATCTACTGATATATTTTGAGATGAACAATAATTATCTATATCTGTCTTTATATGTGGACAGAAATTTGTATTTCAAATAAAAATGAATATAAATTATACATAAATCAAAAGTAATATTTTACATACGTTTACTGCTACTATAATCGTAATTCAGATGCGGTAACACATACGTATAATTTCATTTTAAGTCAAAACGTGTTTTTTGTTAATGCAGGAAGGGAAAATCATTCTGAAATAGTAGTAAAAGTAATTAAACATTTGTTCAAAATTAAATGTAAAAATGCGTTATTAAAATTGTAAAAATTCACATACAATTTAATTTATGCTGAGACACTTCCACAGCTATTTCAGAGAATAATAGAACCCACTTTCAGAAGGTACCTATAACATACACTATACTCTAATATAGGCTAATTCGGTGTACACGAAAGAAATCCTGTGGGATGATTTTACGTTGAGGGTATAGGATTTTGAGTTCCAAAAATCGATCTGGCGTAACCATTAATCGTAGAAAACTCTTGTTTTGGCATAAAAACTTATTGCTAATAAATAAAACAGATAATTTTTCTTCCATACTTTTATTTTTAGCATCAATGCATACATCAAATATTTATTTATTTGTTAGGGATGTTATCATGTCTTTAATAATAAATAGTCTTAATGTTCTTGTAACTCTTTGTCAATTTAATCGATTTAAATTATTTTCGCATTGTAATGAAGTAATATTTTTAGCTGGACAGTCCACGGATGAAAAGCACATCAGTCACTCTGCTAAGTTAGGAAGTGATACTTACTTACTTAATATCGTCTTCAAGTCTTCGAGACCTAAGAGTAGTTCGGGGGTCCTAAAATATCGAAACCACCCTCAGAGCAGTTATTTAATACATCTTAGAACAGCTGTAAAATACTCCACATCCCCTGAGAACAGTTATACTATACTCCGCAACCTCTGTGAACACAGTTATACAACACCCCAATACCCTTAGAACAGTTCTATAATTCCACCTATCCTGTAATACCCTACCCTTGAGAGAAATACTATCTTCAGTGCATCACAATGCATTCCTTCTTAGTCTTGGTACTACAAAAATATACGACCTGCGAACTACTTATATTTTGAAACAGCGTCATAAAGTTTAAGTACCGAGTTCATAGTCATAGTTTGGGGCCATTATATTTAAAGAAATGGGTTTTGTTATAAATATTAAAGTATTTACAGTTATGATAAATTTAAATGCTGAATACGTAGGTTAGCTGCCAGGGGGAGGGTTGATTTTTGCATGATAATTACATTGTGATTTTGATGTGAAAATTTCATTATTTAAAGCAGTACTAACTTAGAGGAAAATCTAGTTTATATTAAATAATGTATAATATTGTTGGAACGAACGTGTATAAACTTGGTTTTAACTCTCTCTCTGTAAATAACGGCTCTCTCTGATGTTCTAATTATATTTATTATGCAAATGACTGATTCAGTTCATTCAATATGAGTCTGTGACCTCACCACGTAAGACACTGTGCTCCAAGAGCGTAATTGTTGTGACCTAAAAATGGTTTCAATAGAAAATAAATTATTGTGGATTGTCCCTTAGTTGGCACAATTGCCCGCAGCGAGGGGACGTACGGTCTGTATATTATGGCCCCCAAACTCCTTTATATCCGTTATTTGTTGCCTAATCAATTTCAGCATTCTTTTCATTTAAGTAATACCATGTGTTACATTGCTGAATGGCCACCAGAGAAATAATTTAAAGATCCGTAAATGAAATTATTTTTTCATATTCTGACTGTAAGCTTTTCGCGCGTCAGGTGAGATCAGTAGGTGGTGGCGTACTGGCAGTTGCCTAGCGTTTAAAAGAATAGCGAGTCTTCCATTAATTATAAACTCACGAATAGGGTATAATTCCATCCTTGGATTATGCCAAACACTTTGAAAATCACTGAATTTGAGTTCGAAAAAAACAAGGATACACTCTTTATCACAGTTCTTTATCCATATTTGGTGACATTAGTACTAAATGATTATGGCGGATAAAAGTATTACTATCTTTAATTTAGATTCTTGTAGTGCACGTGTATCTGGTCATTTTCCAATCGGTTAACTGCTTTAGTGGACAAATTATTCAATTTGATATGATCATTACCATTTAATACTATCCTATATGCTACATTAGATGTTTGTGCTTACATGAGCTATTCTCAGAATATTGTAAGACCAAATAGCAAAAGACCTAAGAAAAAAGCTGAATCGTTTACAAGAATTTACATGTCAGTAAAAACTAACGTCTCTAATATAACTCATTGAATACTTTTTTGGATGTAGACACAAATCTGAAGTTTATAAAGTATGAATGGTTTTTGAATGTGTGTTTTAATATAGAAACGTTCGTCACGCTAGGAGCTGCGTAAACTAAGCAGATTTCCCGCGTGCGTCACGTAATTGCGCTTATCTCATTGAAGTGATTGTTTAATGAGATCAATATTTGGTATTTAGACATCAAATAAAGTGCTTCCTAACATAACAGCTTATTGTTAATATGACATGAGTAGAGGTGAGGAGTTGAGGAGATAGTGAAAAAGCGTACATAACATTTATAGTACATTACATTTGCAATAAGATTGCAATTGCCCATACAAGTTTTTGATCCGACGCATAATAACGGAGGTATTAAAAATTTCCGAAAGTCCCCCTCTAAACCCCCCCCATCAATTGTCGGATTTCAGCCATTAACGAACTTTCGTTTTTCATAAAACTTTTAAATTTCAAGTTTGGTAATGGTCAAATAAGAATTGCGACCGCTAGATTGTTAACAGACAATTTTTCAGTTTTGAACGGTCCTCATTTTCGTCATCTCCTAGGTAGAATCGATGGACCATTGAGGAAATTTTTCATGTTATGAGTACGACCACAATAGTTGATTTCCCTTAAGGAAAATCTGCTAAAAATGTGGAAATGAAAGTTCAGTGATTGTTACAATCGCAAATCTGAATTTTTTCTGCATTCGCTCTACTTTAGCTTATTCAGTAAGTATAAACAACTCTATGGGCTCTAAAATATTTAAATAAATGTGAGGTCATGGTGAAAGCGTACATACATATTCTCCTTTATAACCCAATGCCCCCTTAAAAAAAAAAGAAGAATTAAAATAGTGCAAAAAAAGTTATCAGGATCAATAAAAAGTCGCCCGGCGGTTTAGGGCTAGCCTACACTTCTCTAATCAGGCACTGGCGATGGAGAGCTCACTCTGAAAGTGCATTCTGCATAAATTAAAACAATAGTAGAGGACAAGATCTTTTTTTAATCCTGATCAATTGGTTCCTCTACCATCCAGAATTTTTGGTAGAAACAATTTATCATTTTAAATTATATATAGAATTCTTATTGGCTAATCTCAAATTGTAAGTATCGAGGTAAATAAATGTGGGGGCCAAAGTAGTGTGAAATAGGAGTTAGGGGTTCTACGGAAGCGGAAAGCCAATCTGAACAGTTGTAGGTTATTTAAGATTTCCTCATAAACTCTATGAAAGAAAGTCCCCTTCTTCTCACGTCTGAGTCCCAACATATACCATATTTTATTTTTCTGCTCTTTCGCCCCAGCAGACTTTTTCTCTAATTTTAGTGAATTTCCCCTTATGAAATACACTTTAACCGTTGGCTGAATTGGTCGGGGACCCTGGTATCATTTCATTTTGTTGCCATAAATGACAAAAACACCATTTCTTCAAATATGTGTGTGTGTGTGTGTTTGTATTCGTCCGCGTGCGTATGCTTATGTGTGTCCGTAAGATGCATTCATTCCCCTTGAAACTCGAAATATAATTTTAAAAAAAACAACACAAAACAACTGTTCAATATAATATCTAAAACCAGTGAAATCAGCTTAGGAGGACAATTTGATGGATGAGGCACTTCCTCTCCATAACGTAATATGAGATGTAATGAGATAATGATCTCATTTCTCTGACTCTATAACAGTAGGATTTTTGTATAAATTTCGAAGTTTATCACAAACTTATAGTTGATACTCATAATTTCTAGTTTCCTTTTTGCTACCTTCCTATTACTCGAGGAATGCAGTGTTTAATGAATTAATAACATAATTATTCTTAAATACAATGAATAGAAAAGAGTTATCTACAAAAGTGGAATATACAGACATATGAGTGTGTGTGTAATTGTTATTCAAATGTTGTGTGTAATTGTGTTCAAATATAAAGAATGGTCAGAAAGGCACATGGCAAATAGTCCTTCGAGAAGTTGCTATGAACAGTAAGCAAATTTCGATATGACTGGTCATCTTATCTCACCATCTTTTCTCTACTTTCCCCATATTAAGAAACAAATAATATGTAATCCGAAATTTAAATGTATGTGGGACATGTGACGTTTCGTTCCTCAGTTAAAGTAAAGTCAGCGAATTAAAGTGGGGGTTACTGAAGGCTGAAAACATAAAAAATATAAATAATTCAATTACTATTGAGAAAAATTGAAGGAACAACAGTTGTAGAATATTAAATGCTCAACATGATTGGTATAAAAATTTTTGATCCGACATCGAATAACTGAGAATTCCCCTCTTCTTGACCAAATTTCAGCGTTGGTTATCGGTGCTGAATGAAATTGTTAAATATCAAATACCTTAAATGGTAAAGATCAAATAAACATTTTCGAATGTACAACGTACAATCATAATTTATGAAACAATCACACAACATATTCGCCTGATATCTCTTTATAAAAAGAAAATGTATGGGACAACAATTATAGAAAATTAAATTTGCAACATACTATGTCATATAACAGTACTGATCTCACTCATCATATAGGAGATATATTGAATTTTCTATTTTCGCCCAATTAACCCCCTCCCCCTGTCCATTTCAGCTCTTGATCTTTAGTTCTACATAGACGTACATACAAACACGTTTAAATATCGAATTTGGTATGATTAAAACAAATTGCCATCACCAGAGCGTCAACAGAGTAATGAATAATTATAATTTCGAACGGACCTCATTTTCATCTCTTAGGTAGGATCTACGGACATTTGAAGAAATTTTTCGTAAAGCGTGTCATGAGTACAACCTCCATAGTAGATTTCCCTAAGGAAATTTGCTAAAAGAGCAGCCTACCAAAGTGAGATGTTTTTGAAATTCTTATTATGTGTGAAATAAAAAATATTTAGATTTATTTAGATTGCTTCAACTCTGTCAAAATAAAATAACTAGTAATTTTTCATTAGGTCAGTTTTTTTTTTTTTCAAATAATGTATTCTTTAATATGGAACTTTCCATAGGAAATTTCTTACTGGTTTTCATTTTATGTTTATTATTATCAGTGATTTTAACTGATATCTATTTGTAGGTAGGCCACATTTTAGCACCACTTAATTTATTTTCACTTTTGGTATTTTTATTTTTGTGTTTTTAAGAACTGATGGATGGGTGTCGTTGGAGTTGAAACTCCTCAGAGCCACTTCCTTTGCACAGGAAGTAAAGAGCCTGAGGAAGTGCTAGGGGTAATAGAGAGAGAAGGAGAGCGGTGAGGGGAGGGGGGGGGGTGAAGGGGAAAAGTGTGGGTGAAGGACCCTTCAGGAAGGGTTCGGATAATTCCAGTATAACTTCCTATCTACGACATATTGGGCCTTATCTGTACTTCCGTAACCCGTTTAGTAGATTTCCTTTATAGGAAATCTGTTATCAATTTCTCGATCTTCTGGCATACCGTCCCTTCTATTTCAACAAAATCAGCTGGAAAATTTGCCCTTTTTATTATGCTTTGCTATTCACCGGTTTTAAGCATTGTATGAATATTAGGACCACATTTAAAGAGATTTCCGGACTGTTCTTTTGAATTCGCTTCAATCGAACATATGCCATTCATATTGTTTTTTAGCAATTTCCCTTATAGACTCAAGTGTCAGATGGATTTTAAAAAGAAGGATACACGAATTTGAAAGAGAAAAAGAGGAAATCGGTGGAAGAAGGAAGGCCAAATGACGTAAAATATTTCCGCCCCGCGCTAAACTACATGCAAGGGAAGGCGTTCTGGACGTCCGGGGTGATGCAGAAGATATTCGGGCAGGACACTTGGCTAGTTGAAGTAGAAGGAAGGCTCATGAAGAAACACGCGGATCAGCTGTGGAAAAAAAGGGCCCAGAAGAAGGGGTTCATCTAAGGGAGGAAATGTTGTAGATCAGATGTTTTGTTGTTTATATGTTTGTAGGTTGAGAGATGTAAGAGAAAAGATGAGGTTAATATTAGGTTTGTTGTTAAAAGTACAAAGTGTCTATTCTATTACAAATAAGTTATTTGTAAATATAAATCAACTATTAATTTTTTACTAATGACGCGACTTTCGAAAAATGTCTTCAAATGTCCATCCGTCATTCTAGGAGATAACGAAAATGAGGTCCGATCTAAATTACATATATATTTCTCTGTTAGCGCTCTAGCGGTCACAATTTTTGTTAGATCGTTGCCAAACTCGATATTTTAAAGCTTAAGTTAAAACAAAAGACCAAATTCGTTAATGGCTGAAATAAGACCAGTGAATACGGCTGAGAATCAATGCGAGTTGATTCTCGATTATTTTCATAGGTTATATCACGTCGCTTAGAGACTAGGAAACACAAGGTATGTACAAATTTCAAATAGCTCTCTCAGAAACTGGATGAAAACTATGTAAAAGAAAGATGGAAAGCCATTGAAAAAAAATATTCGAAGGAGCCGAAAATAATATTGGTTAAAGTATAAAAATATGCCACAAATCCAATTTACCATAATGAATGCAAGAAGACCACGATTTAAGTTAATTATTGGTGATTCATCTGGGGAGAGTGTCGATGTGTTTCTCCGTAGGTAAATACAAGAAAAACGGTTATTACTGGAAAGGTGGCTACCGCGACATCTTGGGAAGATTAAAAGTTGACATTGAATCAGAAATTGTATTAAATTAATTAGGAGTGGAAATTGAATGTAAGGATACAGATAGATAGTTTTCCTCCAGACTATTAAACCACCACAGGTAGATCTACAACTTTTGCTACTTCCTCCCGGAGTTCAATGTAGCATCTTATTGTGCATTCTGGCGGGTAAAATTCTTTGAACATTTCTCAGCGTCCATGGTCTGTCCTCATTGATTAGATAAACGCCAAGTCGTCATTACTTATGCTCTGCTTCTGGCATGCCATCTGCACTTCACCCTAATTGATCCAAATATTTTTTGCAAGAACAGCAGTTCCCTTTTGTTTTATTTTATGAGTATCCACGTTTTTTTGCAATACCTGACCAAGCGGAAATCAGATTTTGTATACAGTTAATTCGTTTTTCGACTGAGGTTTTGAAACGGATCTGAATTTAATAGTTCTTTGAAGTATTGGTGACCTACAGTTCTCTCCTGGATTAACACAGAATTCAGTCCGTGGACAGAAACCTGTTGGAAACATTTAAACAGTTGTAAAAGTCCGTCACGCGGGATCTGAGTTAACTAATCAGAATTATCACGTTCTGGAATATGACCCCTCCTTCTATTCTTTATTTTCCCCATATACCTATGTAAACAGGAATTTACTTATTCCAAATAATTATAATATGAGATGAAGACTGATGTACGTAAAGTTGAAATCGGATAGGAAGAGGGGAGGGGCTTAGAAAAGGTTGAAACCAAAAAAAAAAAATAAAAAATACAAATAACTGGTTATTATTCAAGTTAGAGAGAACATCAGATACACAATGAAAAAAAAGACCACCCTATCATCACAAACATCTACCGAAGCTACTATAAGTTATTGTGGAGAACCGATGTTACTGGCGGATCCAAAACTGACTAGGGACAGCAGCGGGAGCAAAAACTACAAATTGTAGCGATCTGGCTGCGGCAATAGGCAGTGGAAGATTTTAAAAATAAAAAATTTCCACAAACAAATCGCTAACAAACAATTTAGGAAGGGTTTGACCATCAATCGACTCAAAATGTATACTCACAATTCACCAATTGTGAATATAAATTGAAATAAAGTCCGTCACGCAGGGGCTGCGTAAACTAAGCAGATTTCCCACGTGAAATTTTACAATAGAGAAATCTGCCTAATAACGACTGTAGTAGTATGAAACCTCTAAACCTATTCACGAGGGACGAATAGTTATGGAAACGTCCGCCAGAGCTCTAGGCGGAAAGTCCGAATATAGCCGACTCCTGCCGATCACACACAGAATACAAATGCAAATATCTCGGTTAATATTCCAGATAGAGAATAAATTAATAGAACAATGTTTATAATAAATTTAATTTTCAATAAGATGGATTCAGTACAATTTTTCGATCCGACGTATAGTAACAGAGATATTTTGAATTTTCGAAAATCCTCCCCTCTAAACCACCCTCCCTCTAGTCCGATATCAGCCAGTAACGAACTTGATCTTTCTTTTTACGTAAAACATAAATATCGAGTTTGGTAACGATCAAACAAAAATTGCGACCGCTAGAGTGGTAACAGACAAATATATATATATATATATATATATATATATATATATATATATATATATATATATATACAGTTTTGAACGGACCTCATTTTTGTCATCTACTAGGTAGGGTCGATGGACATTTGAAAAAAAAATTTAGAAAATTCCGTCATGAGTACAACCTCAATAGCTGATTTCCCTTAAGGGAAATCTGCTAAAAGACATAGGCACCTTTTAAGCGATATAATGAGGGCACTTATGTCAAATTAAACTAAATTACAAAGAATGAACTTGACAGATTTCTAGTAGTTTCTCTAAGATGAGGCTCTGCCGTGTGAGGGTGGACAGGCTGACAGCTGAGGGATTAACAAGGTGTCATGGACGAGGGTCTCTTCTCCGGAATGTCTGAGATCTGACTGTTATTAATCCCTTTGCGAGATCGTCCTTTTATAGCCTGAGCCGATGAAGAACTTTATCCCCGCCGATAAAATATGCTCAAAAAGGCAAATGTAATTTAATTATCATAATTCATATCGAATATTGTTCAGTGTGACGACTTTAAGAGCAATGAATGTTAGTATACAAATCTAATGACGTTAACTACTAAAATGGCAGAACTCTAAATTTAGGTACAAAACTGTACATTTAAATACTCATAAATAATAATCTAACTGAGCTTTGTGCTGGCATTACTCAAAATATAAAATATATGGTCATTATGTAATTCAAAATGACATGTAGTCAGTCACTCCAATTACGTAGTGAAAAATGATTTGCACTGCTTAGCTTCATGTCATCCTCATTTCACTTTCCAATTTACAGAGTAGTCAATATGGAAATATTCTTCTATGCTCTGACTCTTTGAGGGTTTTACTCGCCTTTTATATTTATAAAAAAAATGTTGTCATCACATACAAATAAATTCTATTACCACAAAAAGTAAGTGGCCGAACTAACCAATTGGGCAGGAGGGAAATTAAATAAATTTTCATTGCATGGAATGGTAAATTAAAAAATCATTTTTGCCCGATATCAAAAAGGACACTCTTTCGTAACGCTTTCTTATTAGATGGACAGAAACCAGGCGTCTGTATGTAGAGAGTACAACTTGAATTTTTAACAAATAATGTGTTAATGCAATATGTTTAACAAATACTAACTAAATGCAGGCGAAGAAAAATTTAAAACTACTCTTTCAATGGGAACTCTATTTCGGAAGGCATCTCGCTCATTGAAACAAATTTTTTTCAGTCATTAAAAACATTTAACATATTTAAGAGTTGTTGTTGCTGAAAATTTATAGTTATAATTTTTGGAGCGTGATGACGATTGGGTTTCGCCTGTATAATCTATTTATTAAATATGGTTCAGGGTTTTAGAACTGGGGATCAGTGAAGCCACCAGGAGTGGAAATTATTGACAGCCATGCTGCTAAATTCAGACAAAATATTGGGGAGGGGAGCGGTCTCGTTTGAACTTAATCCATTACACTAAGAGAGAACGATTTCACCTTCAGTTAGCTATTCCTTTATCACTCTGTTCATTCATTAATAAAGCTAATTCATGTAGATCGCTTTGGCTCTACCATATATAAGCTTGTAACACTAAACAAATGTTATCAAAATAAAATTTTACTAATATGAAACTAATTTTTTATGCTGGTTATATTTTAATGTTTATAAAAATAATTCATTAACGAAGGAGAGTAATTTAAATAAGCAATGATAATCTAATATTCAAGGAAGGTACTACCTCTTGAAAATATTGAAGTATATCATAAAAAACAAACCAAAAAAAGACATCGTGAAAATATGGCCATATTTAACTTTAGTTATCTTGTCTATGGCGGAAGATCAACAAAAAAAAATGAAAATTTCAAAGGATTATTCAAATCATTTTTATTACTCAACCAGTTTCGCGTTCATAAGACGCCTCATCAGGAGAAGTTCTAATACACAAAGCAACTAAACTAATGGCTACATCTTTCTCTATGACCTTCCACTAGCCGTGCCAGTGGGAGAATGGCTCCATGGCCATACTTTGTAAGCCATTCTCCGACAGGTACGGCTAGTCGAAGAAACTTCTCCTAATGAGGCGTAATATGGGCGCGAAACTAGTTGAGAAATAAAACTGATTTGAAATTTTAACTTTTTCTTTTTTAACAAAAGTTGACTTCATATTAAACATATATGTTCCTCTTACTAATGTTTATGCATTATCAAAATAAAGTATAAAAAAAAAAAAACTTCAACATTACTTTTCTAAGGATAACATCTAATCTTAAAAATAGAACTTTAGTTAAAATGGTTAATCACCCTCACCACCAGCTAAAAATAAATATGTTTACTTAAAATATTCATAACACAATTATAAATACGGGGAGTTTACCGGGAATCACATGGTTTTCAAAAAGGCACAATGTTTTTCATTTTGAGCCAAAAATATGTTTTTCAACCATCGTAGAAAAAATTAAAATAACAAAAAATTAAGTTGCAAAAATAACATTACGTAGATGGCGCCCTTCCGATTGAACTCATGGTTTCAGACGTCCCCTGTAGTTACGTATTGCATTATGTAACATTTCTCGTGGAATGACTCGAATTTTTCGTTTTTCATCGGATGGCTTCCTTCACTCTGGCAATGTGCGAGGTTTTTCAACGTATAGAAGTAATTTTAAGAAACCATAAAGAAAGAAGACCAGGATCATCAGATCCGGGGGAGGGTGGGGGGGGGTGGCGGATAGGAACGTCTCCAAAAAGAGACATATGTTTTTAAGGTTTGGCGGACACGTTCACTCTAAGTTATAGCTGGATGGCCCCATCCAGCTGGAATCATGTTTCGCAATGCTATGCGAAGTGCAGGCTAGAAAAGATTATTCACGCGGTCTGCGGTAGCAGAAGCTGTTATCGTTCTTAAAAAAATAAGGCCCGATGATCCACACATCACCGACCACACACCACGCCGTCACTCGAGTACTGTGTAAACGTCTCTTTTACAATGTTTGGGGATTGGCTGAACACCAAAATCAAAGGTTCTGATTATTAAAAAAGCCATCTAAATGAATATGAGTAAAACTGCTTTTCGTTTTCATCCAAGATTGTCATCATTCGCTTACAAAATTCTTTACTCTGTCTGTAATTACGAGGGATCAGTTTTTGACATACCGTTATATGGATGGAACTTCAGGTCTTTAATCAAAATATTTCTCACCGTAGAAGAATGCCGAAGCTTAGTGGCGGTTTGGGCTCTCAAGTGTAGCGACGCGTACACGCTCAACATTCGTATTTACGAACGGCTTTTCCACCCCCAAAATTGTGTTACGATCAGGATTCGGCCGACGCAGAGGAACATTGAGGTGTCGGTGAAAGACTCGTTGGGTTTTCATCACGGACTCGCCGTTAGCGTTAATCCGTCTCGCAACAAAAGGACGGAGATCAAGGTGTAACTTAAACTTCATCTTGAGTGTAACCTAAACTTCCAACTCCTCTCTAAGCAAAAGCCCCCCTCCCCCGCCCACACAACCATCTTCCTACTACTTGTACAAAATCTAATACAAAAACATCCGATTCCACAAAAATCTTACAATAACACTTAACATACTTCTTATTAGCCCTTTAAAAATGTTTGGCGTGAGGTCTTTAAAATTTTTCCACTAACAAGTTATTATACAAGAAAAATGTAAAATTGATTAATTTACCAAACCAGATTTATGACCAATTATAATCTATTTTACATGGCGAATTACAAATAGAAGAAATCAAACTACTTTTAACGTAACACTGATATAATATTCTTTGTTAAAGTGCGAATTAATAGTTAAAAAACATTTATTCATTAAAGATTGCTCATCAAGAACTTTCTAATGATGTATAATAATACAGAGATTATAGGGTACTTTTAGGAAACATGGGCACTGTAAAATGGCGACTGAGAGATCTTGAACATTTTCAGGAATTTGGGGAAGTGTCAAAAAGTTTCTTAGTATAACTAATTTATTCATCACTTTCTTGCCAAATAAAGTCAGGGAGTTGGCCCCGATCAGAACTTTCAACAGAACGAAAGTTTTAGAAGTTAACCTCGTTTTTCGCTAAATATTTGGTTATTTTCTTTTATTAATGCTCATCAGCAATGCAAAAAACAATTTTGGAAATCCTCCACCTTAATCCGCCGTAATGGCATCGTGTCGGGGTATTCCTTAGGCTTACCCTCCACTTCATCCCAGGTCTGGAATTGGTAGAAAATGTGTTTAGTTCTATCCGCTGCTGGTAACATCAAAGTCAGCAAAACCACTCTCACGGGCCTCTCAATTTTTAATAAAATAAATAAATATTCATATACGGGAGAGTGACTGTGTAAACATAAATATTATATATTGTTCTATATAATAAATATATAGAAATAAGACAAAATATCTCAGTTCACTTCCAGGTTGCGGTTCCAAGAGCCTAAACCTATACTTTTGAACCTATTTAAATAGTTTTTCAAGTCACCAGAAATGTATCTGATAAGAAAAGATGTTACGTAAAGGCACCTGGAACGGATTTCGCATGGACATATAGCAGCCATCTTTGACATATCCAACATGCGAAACCAATTTCTTTCATCTGCTTTATCTTTGGACAACTGGTCAAAATGGAAACGGGAATTGATATCCTCAGTAGACTTGCCTTAGACAGCATTAAATGATTACCTTTAAACATTTCAGGTGAAAGACTCTACCCAACAGATAAGCCTTTGATCATGATACTCAGCGCCTGAAAGCGTTCAGTTCTGTTGTTAAAAACTTTTGTGTTTTGATCCTGATAAAAAATCCTGCCATTCTTGTGGCATAAAAGTGAGACGAATATACTTGGGAATAAAATTGTGGATTGGTGTGCTGGAGAGGAACTTGGTCTATCTGGAAGGAAGTGGAGATATCTCCTAAAAGAGAACCAGCGAACCGTGAATTCCTTCCTTTCTTACCAGTATTGGCTCCCCAAAAGCACCCTCTTCTTAGCCACCCTTATCGACAAGAATAATGGTCAAAAGTAACACTAACTACAATATACAACTTCCATAACTAAGTTCAACGTTATTACGAACATTATTATCTAGCCTCTCCGGGGAATTATTCAGTGAATGTACCGAAGTGTTGGGAATATCAATATATATTAAACAATGATGTGGACATATTTGATTTTGAGTAAGGGCATTTACAACACACAAAGTTTTTTAGGTGAAGGACGAATCTTCAGAAACGAAGATATCAGGAAGTAAGTTTTCCCGGCGAAGTTGTACACCTTCTCAAAAGAAATTACTTCCATGTCTATTGTAACTAATCAAATACACACCGGTAGTTTCCATTCAAAAGATGGAAAATTTTGAAATATAAACTATTTAGGAAATTAGCTTGTAAAATCTGTGCATAACAAATGGAATTAGTAAAAAAAGTAAAAATTAAATATCACTCACAGGCACAGGGCCAGAATTCATAGAAATACAATTCTACTTAATTGAATTTATTAAAACTATTGGGCTGGCTTTGGCTTTAGATGTAAAGAGTGTACTTCTGTTGAGGCTTTGTCACGAGTGACAAACATTTTGTGCTTTGATAAAGTGAAATAAGCAGAATCGTATTTCTATAAATTCTGGAGCGAAGGATCGCGTGGCTGTTTCATTAACATTTTCCAAAGAGGTTAATATCATGTCGGTCAACAAAAGCTAAGGAAGAACTATAATAAAAATTAATTTGGTGTATTCATTCATGTTTTAAATGAGACTTCTTCATTAAAGAAAATTTTTTTTTCATGTTATATTTATCAATTTTATACTTGGTTCGTGTTTAATATGTCTATACTACATGAGACAAATTAGGTATCTATAAATTTGAATTGACTCGTTTTAGTGATCTCATGGTTTGAAGAAATGAGTTGAAAATTACTCCAATGGAAGGATCTAAAAAGCTGATTTATTGTTTCTGCTGTAAGAATGTGGATATTGAAATCTGCTGCAAACGTTACAAAAGGAAGTATTAAAATAATAAACATTTTAATAAAAAGTATATATATATATATATATATATATATATATATATATATATATATATGACAGATGTGAGATGCAATGAGCTATCTATGCAAACACCTTCATGGCCTTGAATCCCAATTTGTCGGGAGTTTCCGTCCTCCTAAACGTGCAGTTTTCAATAATTAGATGACATTTAGCTTATAGCAATGAAATGTTTTCCATTTTATACTTTTGTAAATTAAACTCTGCGTTTAAAATATATGAAGCCACTTCGGATCAAAAAAAATGACATAGAACAAAATGTAGAAGTGTCTGATTGTGGCTGACGGGAAGAGCTCTACAGTGGCACGATATTTCACAGCACCTGCAAAGAAAAGTGCTTTGCATAAATACGTTTAAATTTGAGGGTGCGTATTACATATATTTTATCTGTAAAAATGTGTATGACAGAAATAAATAATTATAAATAAGAAAATTAACATTTTACGTAGTATAAATATTTACCAAAAAATGAGCTATAAACGAAGTATCATGGTTTTACAGACCTCTCTCAACAAACCACAGCACCAGTTCAATCACTATAAATATTAATAATCAGTTTACAGGCTATTATAATATTTATCAATGAATATTAATATACCTGAAAAACCTAATTTGCCGGAAAATTAAATTCACCTTAACCTTTGCTTATCAGTAACCCCCATCGTTTTAAAGAAACAAATACAGCAGCCAGAAATTATTTGAACATTAAAAAATGTGAAATGAATAAGTATAGTCAACATTTGTGGTAAAAATAAAACTACCGAGAGCTTACAATTGTGCGTATTCATATTCCGATTTGTATTAGATAGGTATCAAATCCGATACTCAACAGTGCTAGAAATCTAACCAGGTGTAGTAAAATGTAAAAAAAATATCTCCTTGATTAGGAGTCGTATCAAAAAATATTAAACAGGTAATTTTTTCTACTGGCATAGTTTCAATAATTGGTGCACTTTAGGATTTGCTAAAACCAGTTTATTAACAAATTTACTGGTTCGTGAACCTTAATTAATAACTTATGGAAAATAGCAATACAGAGTAATACAGATATTCACTCATTTGAAGATGACATCCAAAATCTATATACTTTTTTTATATGGCTCTAAGAGAACTTACATGAGACAAATACGAAATTAGCTTTTCGTGATTTTATTATTAAACAGTACCTATAATTGAATTCAAATATAGTATTTTACAATTCAGCCCCAAGAATCGTTAGTCGTATGGTAATACACTTGGAGAAAGAAAAATACGTCCAATTCTTCACAATTTTTTCCCCAGCGCTAAGCGCTTTCGAAGACTATTGTCTTCATCTTCAGAGCTACACATGAAAACCAACAACATCATTAAAATCTCTATACATTACAACAGAGTCATTAATCACATTAATATAAATAAATAAAAACACAAAATAAATATCTAACAAAAGTGAATATAAATGAATAAATCAATTCCTAAAATAAAATAAAATACGGAGAGTGAAATCCATTGAGGTATAGCTAAAAATGATTTACTGACCTACTTGCATGCGCTCATAGGGAAAGACGGCAATATATGATATGGTAATAAACCTCCCACCAAACAGATTGATGTACTGAATACCCCATTCAATGCCTTTAGCAATGTTGTATACAACGCAATAATTCCTCGGTTCCAAAGCCAGTTCTGTAAGTAAGGTCCAAAAATACAGGTATAACTAGAATTTACCAATTTCGGATAGAATTTTGTCATTCCATACATAATTGGTGTTAACTTTTCTTAGTGTACATTGCTATGCCCTTGGGGAGGATTGTAGTAAATGCAGTTTTCAGAAGCAAGCTTGTTTGACTAACTGTAGCGAACATTTTTTTTTTTTTTTTTTTTTTTTGGAGTAGTTAGAAATTTGTTGCTCTCAGCCATATTCTTACATGATTTGATTTTGCCTTTCTGGCATTTAATTAAAACAAATTCTAAAGTAAGGTACTGAAAAATAATCTCTATCATGACAAGTGTAAAATGATTTGGTGTTTGTTTGGAGAAACGCATATTAGAGTATTCGAATCGCTTATTGTACTTCTTCTCGAAGAATTTGTCTATCCCGGCTTCATCCAGGAATGTGTTGCTGCTGTCCTACTGTTACTTGAAATAGTAGAGCGACATTCACTGCCATTCCAACCCTGGACTAAAGAGGAGTGTGGAGAATATGCGTCCTCGTTCCTATAAAAAAAAGACAGAAAAAACCAATTTCGCTGTCGACAGATTACACTGAGAGCATTAAACAATGACGACAGTTAAAAGTATGTCCCTCGGAAGGACACAAAGTCTCAAAGACAACGGGGGAGGGGTCCGACCAACTTCAAGTCTCCATACGTATTCAGAAAACAGAAAGAAGACAATAAAAAAATACAAAATATGGTCTTGGCCCGATCAACATTGGAACGGAGTGCAAATTTACAATAGTTCCACGCTGGGTAAAAGAGGAGCGTTAAGCTTTAATATAACCACGCCTTCCGTAATCTGTAGGTGTGCCAGATTATTCTATATCCAATGAAAGAATGATTTTAGAATTTAAAAAAAAAATAGTTCCCAGAGGCACCAGTTTTCATACGTGGTGTCCCACCCAATAAAAGATATTGAAAAGTCGATATACAAATAGGAAAGGACTGGAACTGAATATTGGAATTGGAGAGTGTGCTGGTGCAATACAGAACAGATGTAGTGTACTCGTGAGTGTTGTTAGTAACTTCTATTCTTTTTCCCCCTGCCAAAGTTGGTTCTTGAAGAAATCAGGAGTACCTTCTTCAGCAATGAAGTACTATTCCTTCATAAGATGGACACCCATAGCTCTCCTTTAATTATATAAATATTTAAAAGTCTAAAACCTCTTGGAAATCAGCCTGGTCGAAAAAAAAAAACTTGACAATAAACTTCGAAAATCAAAGAAATTACTGAGCGCTGGATTGCTGCAAGTAGAAAAATTCGAAAACAGGAGGCGTTCTTGCCCGTGTCCGAATCGGCCACACAAAATTAATACATAGTTATTTATTGAAAAGCTTATTCCCACCAACCTGCGATAGTTGTAATATCCATCATACTGTCTCACATCTTCTCCTTAATTACAAAAAAATACGATTGAGAGCTTTGAACATTAAACCGAACTTAAGAGAACTCCTTTGAGATGATGAAGAAGACATAAAAAGGCTTTTTGCATTTTTAACTGAAACTGGTTTGTTCCAAGAAATATCCATCTACCACTAATGACCATAGTAGACGCGGTATGTTTTAATAATACTAAAATCTCTAGATGGGCCTGAAAGGCTGAATGCTTTACCGATTAGGGGACTTCATATTTCATAGCTGTTGCACGTTCATGCAGTTTTTTAACTTTAAGTTACTTTCTTGTACTATATCCTCGCGAATTGGCAAACAAGCTCTCCAATATAACTGATCTTAACATTTTTTATGGAACTTGAACATTGGTGAAGTGAGCGTGTTTCTGAGTCCTCACGAATTCAGTGCTGTAAGAAAAATTCATTCAGTTTTCAATTGTAATTCATAATTAATGTTATTCAAATATTTTTTCTTCTGTTTAGAGAAGAGTGTCTTGCCAATAGAATGATATGCCTTTTAATAAACACTCAAAAGTGTTTCCATAAGCAGTCGGTTGCTTACTCACACCTGACAATGGCTTCAAACTTATGAAAATGCAAATAGAGTAGAGGAACAAATTACGTTTGAGTGTTGTTGCTAAGGCAAGGAAAGCTTTTAAGCCTAAGATGTCTCCCTTGTTTCTTCCACTAGAACAAACTCATCTGCATATACTTCCTACTACTTGTTTTACTAAGCCTATTCAAGCCATTCGCCTTCACTAACACTCGCAATTTACTGCGACCGAGGAGCAGAGAATGGGCTGTGGAACTAGTTAAATCACACACATTTGGCTTTATCAAAAGAACGCTTCAAATGGAAGATTAAGTCCTGTCATACTGCTATCAAGAGAATAATTAAGCTCATCGGCTTTACTCATTCAAAAGGTAATATTATTAGGTAAAAAATAAAATCGAACATTATAGTACACGAGTTGCAGAAATGTATCATAGAAGATGTTTAATATTTTGATATTTATTTATATATATATATATATATATATATATATATATATATATATATATGTAGCCTTTATAAATTTGAATATATATATTATTATTTATTTAATTTTTTTATTTGTTACTGCAAGTAATCTTCGGCCCTGCTATTTGATAACACATCTGTTGGCAGGGTCAGTATATAAAACGTATTTAGATCTTAAAAAGTCCGTCACGCAGGGGCTGCGTAAACTAAGCAGATTTCCCACGTGAAGTTTTACAATAGAGAAATCTGCCTAATAATAACAGTAGTAGTAACCTATTCTCACGAGGACGTATAGTTAGTGAAACGGCCGCACTAGCGCTCGGATGAGTACGACCTCAATAGCTGATTTCCCTTAAGGGAAATCTGCTAAAATCTACATGTGTCGTGCCCCCTTTCAAAGGGCTTAAATCTTCAAATATATTAAATATGAATTTGATAAATCCACAAATTAAATATTATAACAAAATTTTGTATAAAGTTTAATATCATGGATTTCGAACACCTAAAAATGCTCTTAAATCAAATTTCTAAAATTTCACAGTTTGGTAGTTTCCAAAGCACTAACTGAAGTATCCAACTTAAAAGACTATTAGGAGAAGGAAATAAAAAAAAAATATAAAAATGTTATTGATTCCTTTTTTAACTCTTAAGACACTGATAATAAAACTACATGTTTTATTCGACTAGATGTTTACATATTTAATGTCTATTTCTCCTCTTATTGAATATACCAGAACAGTGTTGTTTATTATTACTTCATGCACTTAATCGATACAAATTCATGAATGGCTACATAAAATAACGATGGTGAATTTTACTTAGGACTGGAGTGGAGTAACAGATATAATTAATGAATGAATGAATGCCCTTTATCTTATCTGTAGTTTAACACTATTCCCATTACTTCAAAGCATTTACAACCGCTTTACTCGCTATAACTTTTTTCCCCAAAACAAGAATATTTTGCTGAAGTAAATAAGCACTGTAGTACTCAAATATACACACGTGAAGTATAATTTAAGGCTTGTTTGAAGGTAAGCAAACAACCCTAACACACAGCTGAATAGGAAACTAGATCTCGTTTTCCACTGAATTCTTGACTAAATGAATTATAAAGAAGACGAGTATTGTTGATTTTGCCCAGGAGACGCATTTTCTACAAATGTTCCCTTCATTACATGTTTCATGAAGTAAGCCCTCCAACGTAAAATTTTATTAATTATAGATCTCAGACAACTTGGTTAACTAAAGAGGATACTAATATAAAAATCTCAATATCTATGACTTATAACTCAAAGGAATCTGCCAAGTTTTCCATTACAATGGTAAATCTGATATAACTTACGATCTGAGTACTTAGTACACTAGATGAGTAGGAATGCCCCCCCCCCGGTTACTAGACCTCTGTACGAAACTTAGAAAAGTGGATAATCATTCTACTGAAATTAGATTTAATACCTATTATGGTTAGAATAAACATTATGACCACCAAAAACAAATCCAAATGGTTTTCCAATGAAAACTTCAAAAATTGCTATACGAAAATTGGGATAATATATGGGAGACCGAAAAATGGTCAATTTTCCTGTTCATATATCGGCCGTTTCCAAATTTCAATTTTAAAATGACGGTTTGTAAAGAGTACTCAACGATCTATTACTGTATGAGAGTCATTGAAGAATGTTCCCCCCTCTCTCTTGAGGACCCCAAAATAAAGAATAAGAGAAACGTTCCAAAAGTGGTAGACACATAATCATTAATAACAATTATCATGATCAATTATATTAATCAATAAAAATTGACCGCTTACCAAATTATGTGACTTTCCTTAAATTCTCACTCAATTAAAATACTCAAATCCAATGCATTGGCAGTAAAATATGGTATTGCAAAGCTATTACATTAATTTTTAGGAGACCCTAAATTTATAACACCAGTATTCAATCTAATCGACATGCTCCATTATTAATCTTAGTCTAAACTATGACTATAAAAATTGAGAATATTACTGTTTGGCCAATTATTGACTTTCTTTCATTTTTAAACATATTTATTAGTTTTAATCCTTTATATAAATGTAGGAATCTTCTTTGTAAAAGTATGCTTCATACTTTTATGTTTTTTAATTTGCTCTTAAACATTCCATATTATTTTTAAAAAGATGCTAATTATTTGATTCCGCAATAGTATTGATTAGTAAATATATATTAAAAGAAATTTGTTTTTAGCCATCAAAGTGTGACGATGCCAATCTTGTGTTTTTCTACTAAATACGAAACTTTCTGTTTGCCATTGGCTTTTAAACATTAAATTATGATATTTTCAGTTTCTACATTAAACCAAATTTAGTTATAGATTTTCAATTGGAATATTTTAGTCAACTCATTTCAGTAGGAAGGAATGTTAATTCCTTATTGAGTATTCCTTTGTAACCAAATAATTCGATACTACTGCCTTCAGTGATTCCTAGTGTTGGTCAAACGCATCGATAGTTCATATTATCTCTCATATGAATCTGAAGAATAATTTCTGTAATCTTGGATACTTCGATTTGACACATCAGCAGATTCTTCTTGGACACCTTAAGGGAAATCAGCTATTGAGGTTTTACTCATACGCGATTTTCAAAATTTTTCTTCAAATATCCATCGATCCTACCCAGAAGATGACGAAAATGAGGTCCGTTCAAAACTGTGTATATATATATATATATATATATATATATATATATATATTTGTCTGTTACCGCTCTGGCGGTCGCAATTTTTGTCTTATCGTTGCCAAACTTGATATTTAATCGTTTTATGTAAAAAGAAAGATCAAGTTCGTTAATGGCTGAAATCGGTCTTGGGGGAGGGGGGTGAGGGAGAGAATTTCGAAAATTCTTAAATCTCCATCGGATTCTTAAATTATGCGTCGGATCGAAAAATTGTATAGAACCAATCTCATTGCAAATGTAATTTCCTATAAATGTTCCTAGAAATGTAATTTTCTATAAATGTTGTTATGTACATTTTTTCACTATCTTGATTATTTACTAAGATATTTGCATTTTTTAGTTTTCGGTCTTTAGTAAAGCCCCACTCCTACTCATCTCATATTTTCAATATTCTATTATGTTATGAATCACTGTATGTGATGCTTAAATACCAAATATTGTTCTCATTGAACTTTTAAGTTTTGAGATAAACGCAAACACGTGGTGCAAGTGGTAAATCTGCTTACTTAACGCAGCCCCTGCGTGACGGACTTTTTCGAATCACTGGAAGAGAGATAAGATTCTTGATTAATATTAAATGTTTATTCTCGTTTATCCAACGGAGATTTTATTGTTATGAAATAAATGATAACGAATAATGTTAACGAATTCTGTATATTTAGATGGAGCATATTTTAACCATGTTATCACAACGAGGAACAAGCAAAACCTAACTATAATTACTAAACACATTACGAGTTGCTCTGGTGAAATTACTTTGGCAAATATATTTGTTTCCTTCTCTTCAGTCGGCCGATATGCAACCTTTTCATCACCCCGTCTAACAGCTTCCTTAATGAAGTGTGTTTTTATACTTATATGTTCTTGTTTAGAACTTATAATAGGATTTCAGAATATTTAGCAGATTGGTTGTCATTCTACCGAGGATGGAACAAATGTTTTGTCTGTTCTGGAATGACATTAATCGCTAATTTTTCGTGTTCTGTATCAGTCTTAATTCTTACCTTTTATATGTATCATATAAAAATAATGTGACCAAGGAAATTAGGAATATTACTCTTTAAAAAGTTAACAAAGATTCCAATCTGTTCCTTATAACGTTTTACACCAAAAATAATAGCTCATTTTAGTAAAATATAGACTGATTGCATGTACGTAAAATTTATTAATAGTTTTCAATTATTTATTAGTCTATTTATTAATTACTAGTATATGTCTCTGATTCAGACACGCCATCCTTAAGGTAGCTCAGAGCTCATTCCTATTAAATTGGTAAGGGAGTTCATAAATATTTTTTATTTGTTTATGAAAATAAATCTATTGTTTCTAAACTGTATTATATTAGTTTAATTCCTTAGAGTTAAAATCCCTGTATGAATTTTGTATGCACTCCTATTTAATATATTTTAATAGAGTAAGCGTATATTTTAATGGGTTTGAAGTGTAATATCTTACCTAAGACCGAAGGGCATTATATACAGGAATACGCTCGCAATACCATTACTGGTGTATTATGGATTATTTGCCATTATGTATAATATTTGGGTCAGAACGGTCAAGGAACTATACCTTGACATATTATCACATCCAGATAGTATTTTTTTTTTTTTTTATTAAATCAATTTGAACTTCTCGTCAATTGCTGTGACAAATTAGGATATTTGGTCGACTTAAACCTAAGAAGCACTAAAATCAAACTCCCTCAGTATACATACACACACACACACACACACACACACACACACACACACCAGGAAGAGAATGCCTAATTAGAAATTATATTCCTAGGCTCAACAAGCCACAAATGAGCGAGGTCTTCCACTCGGCTTTGGTGTGAGGTCAAGTAGCCTCATTACATGCTGATCTCCTTACACAATGCTATCCTTGGCTTTGTTTAAATCATGTAACTCTAGTATATCCATTGCGTTATACACAGGCGCCACGACTGCTCCAAGTGATAAGCACAATCTGTTGAGATACTAGGAGGCGGAAGGCGAGAATTTAAATTTCCCAGTCGTGCAACACAGAACTATGCTGCGGGTTTAGTATTCTCAAAGCCAACAACCCCTAAGAAGTGCATTGTGTCACTGGATTAGTGTGGCAGTGGTTTCTGTTTCATTTGAGAAGAATACACGGCTATTCTTAAGAAGCTTAACCTCTGGGATAGAAAATAGATATGAAGAATGCCGGAGGATGGCAGACAGTACTGGCGGCAGAACAGGGGGGCCAGTGAATATATTGGACGGAACCCTGGCACCGACCAGCTCAACAGTGACTATATACCCCCTTCACAAAGCACAAACATATCTCCTTCTCCCTTTCTCTTCGCTGTCCCATGCTCTATTTTACTTCCCCTTCTTCCACGTATTTCAAACCCCGCTCTCTCTCTCTCTCTCTCTCTCTCTCTCTCTCTCTCTCTCTCTCTCTCGCTCTCTCTCTCTCTCTCTCTCTCTCTGCTTTTCTCTGTCTCTCTCTCTCTCCCTCTCCCCCTCTCTCTCTCTCTCTCACCCACACACTCTCTTCTCTCTCTCTCTCTCTCTCTCTCTCTCTCTCTCTCTCTCTCCCTCTCTCTTTCTCTTCTCTCCCCCTCTAGCACTCACTTCTCTCATATTTCTCTTTCTCTTTCTCTCTCTCACTCTCTCTCTCTCTCCACATCTGTCTCTCGCGCGTGTGTGCTCTCTCTCACTCTTGTTCCTCTTCTCTCTTTGTTCTCTATCTCTATCTATCTATCTTATTGTCGTAAATCTCAATCTCGCTCTCTCACTCTAGAATTATTTCAGAGGCATTATTTAGTACGCAAGCCCTAGAATGTTTGTTAGAAAATAATCCATCTCCATTAGAGGAGTGTTTATCTGCGTTATTGTGCTACGTGTGCAGAACAGCATACAACAGTTGGTGGTAATTAAAAAGCCCCCTTTTATCTCTGCCCCCTCCCTAGCGCCTTGGAACAATCCCCTTGGCCTCAGTGCATCGGCCGGGTTTAGCCTTGTAGCAAGTCTATAGGATCGCCCTACGCTCTGACGGTAATTTTGCTTATAATATCATTTTAATGTTTAAATAGTAATTATTAATTTGTTATATTTTAATTGTAATTGTGTTTTTGAATATAGGTGTTATTATTGTAAAAATTTTATAATGTTTAGACTGTTTGTTATATGACCAACTATGTAAAACATTTTTAAGAACTGATTTGTTGCGACTCCTTAATTATGGTGTTACATTGTTTTGTAGCTCTGAGGATGGGGATTTAGTCCCCGAAAGCGCTCAGCGTTTATAAGAAATAAAATTGTGAGGAGCCATAAAAAAGTTTTGTGATTAACCATTCATCACCCTCACCACCAGCTAAAAATAAATATGGATAAAAAGCCATCCCTTTCCTGGTTTTCATTGCCTCCATTCTTAGGTCTTCGGAGAAAGAAAAAAAAAAACCTACATTAATATCAATATAAACCATTAGATATACCAAAAACATACTTTTGTGGTTGGCGTTTTTAAACAAAAATGTTGATTTAAGAATTTAATATTTAAAAATTTCTAGTATTTAAGTCACTAACTGGCTAAATAAAATGCTTAGTCCTATCTTTGCTAGAAATGGTTGGTAGATAACCCGTCCCGATTAGCCTCATTAGCACAAATTGGGCGTTAATGAATAATACTGTTTAACAGTTTGAAGCACAAAACGTCAACAATAAATTTACATTAAAACATATCAGCATTAAATTGACAACCAAACATATCGAGATTAATCTGACAAAAACATATGAAGATTTAATTGGCAACAAACAAATATCAACACTAAATTGACAACAAAGTATATCAACATTAAATTGCCCACAAAACATATCAACATTAAATTGAAACAAAAAAAAATCAATATTAAATTGACAACAAAACATATCGAGATTAAACTGACAAAACACATATGAAGATTTAATTGGCAACAAATCAATATCAACATTAAATCAACAACAAAACATATCAACATTAAATTGACAAAAACATATCAACATTACATTGACAACAAAACATATCAACATTAAATTAACCAAAAAACCTATCAACATTAAACTGAAACAAAAAATATCAACATTAAATTGACAACAAAACATATCAACATTAAACTGACAAAAACATATGACGATTTAATTGGCAACAATTTATGTTGGTCTTGAATCTGAAAGATGTAGTGATTTTATGATCTTGTCAAATTTTTTTTTAGGTTAATCAGAAACACTTTTGTGGCTCCTAAAATTTTTTTTTACAAACGCTTAGCGTTTTCGGGAATTACATTCCCATCCTCAGAGCTACAAACAATAAAGCACCATAATTAAGGAGTCTAAAGCAATTTTTTAATAATGTAATTCCCGAAAGCGCTAAGCGTTTTTAAAAATAAATTGTAAGGAGCCACAAAAGTGTTATTGATTATCCATATCCATCACCCTCACCACCAGCTGAACATAAAAATGAGATTCTTTTTTTATTGACGACAAGACGTCCATTGTGTATGATCAATCATCCTCCTTAACTGAGGCTTAGAACTGGGGGTTCCTAGTATTTAGAATTAAAAGATTTATTATTGTTATTAGTATTTTCTAATTCTTACCCAGCCTTCTGTGAATCCAGCTTCTACTTTTATGTAAGGTACCATACCACTAATTGTCTACAGTGGATTTTAAAGTTAAAATATTCTTTATAAAGGACCCTTTGAGATGAAAAGCTTTGACTCAAGAACACTTACCACACTGCTTTGGTGGGAGGTCAATTCTTTTTTAGGCACTTTGTTATTTGAAAAATACTTTTCTGTAAAAATTATTCTTTCTTTTACTCTTACGAGTATACGACATGCTGAATATGTTTTCTAACTATTCTTTTATTCTCCGACAATAGGAGAAACAAACAAACAAACTCTAGAGGCTCCGAATTTTATATTCCAGACTTTTATAGAAGTAGCCACTTTATATTCAAAGACCTTGAGCGATAGACAACTCGCGCTATCTCCTCCTTTATGGAATAATGAAAAGAAAGTGTTGTTCTTCGAAGGAAAAAAATTGCCACAAATCCTTCTTAGGTCTCCTAACTTCAGAATGTTTATCAGATTTGCCAAATTTGTTCATCAGAAATGTGAAAAGACATTGAAATATATTATGTATTACAAATTTCCTTTTGGTATTAAATCCACAAAAAAATCATAACATTAATAATTAAAAGTACGAAGAATAAATTCACTTCTGGAGACTAGTTCCTACAACACATAGTCCTGGAGGCTAGGTCATTACAACACGTGTAACTTTATGGCGACCACTCCAGGCTAACTTTCTTGACTTGCTACTCCCACCGATATTCTAATGTAATGCATCTACTAATTATTCTGTTGTCATATATCTGAAATATTTCTAAAATTTAAAATATAACTTCTTCAAGCAATATTTCACTTTATGAACTGCGATCTCCATGTTTCACGCTACTTAGAACGCCAAGTCAAGTGAATAAATAATAACATTTGTTCACTTCTCAGCTCATAAGTCTTAGAAATCCAAACTTCCACTGAGGCTTCAGGACTCTGACAAAAATATGACAGGTGAGTATTAGCCAGCTAGACCAGAGCTTACACGACATAGAAATGAGCTGTATGCAATTGATACTACTGAACAGTAAAACAAATAAAAACTGTTATTTGAGGTGCTGGATGGTGAAGGAATTATTATCTCAGGTAAGAAAAAACGCCTCGTTCCTTCACTATTCTTTATTCGTTGTGACAGAGCGCTTTCAGAGCATACGCTCCATCATCAGTGCCCTCTTCACAATGATGGAGCGTATGCTCTGAAAGCGTTCTGTCACAACGAATAAAGAATAGTGAAGGAACGAGGCGTTTTTTCTTACCTGAGTGTTATAAAAAGAGTGTTTCTGTTTGTTTGTGTATGTGATTTAGCATCATATCCGGAATAAACGTTTTTGAAATTTTCCTAAGTTTCTGTTAAGTTAAACCACCATGTTTCTCTTGAACTTCATTATTATGCCCACCATACATGTGAACAGCAGTCAGGTTAGGCGAATGCACCTGAAACATTCAGTTTAGTGTCTGAAAAGATGCGAAAAAGGACATGAATCATTTAGTACATAATTCAGAACTTGAATAGAAATTATTAGTATTTATCTAGATTGAACCGTGCCTTGTAATTGTAACAAAAGCGACATCTCCGTCACGTTATTTAAATCTATAAATCTATATTTTTTTTATTATAATGTGAATACATATTTACATTTTTGGATAACTCAGTTGCGTTTTTATCTAATATAGTTACTCTGTCAAAACTGCAATCATGTTTGTATTTAACAGACCTATTCATGTTCACTGTCCACTATTTTCTTTATTGTCTAATATGTTTGGCATTACGTTTCATTTGTTTCCTAGATGTTGCCTGAAGCTTTTAAATAACATTTATTATAATCTGGACTATCTATTTTTATTGTATTTCGTTTCACTTTCTTTTTTTAAAGCTTTCTTTTAATTTAAACTATTTATGATTGTATTGCCATAACCCCAAGCAAGATATCTTTCCAGCTTCTATACCGCATGGATTGTTAAGTCCCAATAACTAATATTAAGTTATATAGGGTACATATTAACCGGTTCCAAAAAATTTTATTTTAGCATTAAGATTTTTTCCATTATTCATTTGGTTGTAAATATGATCTTTTATCAAATTGCACTTACTATTAATTTCAATCTTCTCCTTACCTTTCCCAATAAAGAAACTACCAATTTTGGATTGATTTAATTCGCAATTTTTAAATGTATTGTATAATCCCTCTTTCGCTTCGTGCTCTTTGCAACTGGATCTTCCAACAACCTCCTAGTTAGTCTAGCAAGGCTTTGTAAATCTTGTTTATTCAGAAAATCAGCTACTGAGGTCGAGGCATGACGCAATTTGTAATGTCCAGAGACCTTACTTAGTAGATGAGTAAAATAAGGCCATTTCATAATTATAATATGTATATATATACTAGCTTAGATACCCGGCTTCGCTCGGGAATTCATTTGAGGCTGAATGGTGATGGTATATTTTTGGCAAGGCTTTACTTTGCACAATATTTTGAAATTTATCCGTTCCAGTGTTTAGGGTTAATACCCGTTGTTGGCATTTGTTAATAATAAAATTATTTTTTTATGTAAGACTTCACTGTCCTGCATATTGTCATATTTCCCGTCTCCTGTGCATTATGCATAGATTTGAATTATTAAGGAGAAAATATTGACATACATTTGAACTAATTTTTTCAGGTGAGGTACCTGGTAGTTCATATTGAAAAGAAGTGTTGAGAAAATTTCTTTAAATAACAAAATAAACAACTTTTGTTATGTGCATATTTGCCGAAACCCCAATAGGAAATCATTATTATTAATTTCAGGCCTCCCTTATAACCCCCACTCCTGCCCGTCCCTAGAAATGTTGGTATGGCTTGTTATAATGAAAGCGTTAGTGCTAATACACATACCGAGTTTTATTTATTTCGGTTGGGTCTTTTGTCCCAAATAAAATTGTTATCTTCCGTTATTGTATTTAGCGTATATCTCGTTTATAATACGTTATACGAAAAAAGTGTATATAACAAAAGTTACTCTAAATTACAAAATAAACAACGTTTGTTATGTGCATATTTGCTGAAAAAGCTATAGGAAACGAAATATCACTATTTTTAATTTCAGGCCTCCCTTATAACCCCCACTCCTGTTCGTCTTAGGGAATATTAATATAGCCTAAAGTCTAAGTTGGGCTAGTAATAATATACATACCAAGTTTCATAAAATTCGGTTCAGCCGTTTATGCGTGAAAAGGTAACAAACAAACAGACACGAAAGAAACAAAATGTAGTTATGGTGTCTATGACATGAGAAACGAAAAGTTATCGTGAATTTTCTCGAAAAACATCAATGTACAGACAGAGGTTACAATTTTATATATATATATATATATATATACTAGCTGAGATACCCGGCTTCGCTCGGGAATTCATTTGGGGCTGAATGTTCGTGGTATATTTTTGGCAAGGCTTTACTTTGCACAATATTATGACATTTACCCGTCCCAGTGTTTAGGGGTAACACCCGTCGTTTATGTGGATTTGTTAATAATAAAATTATTTTTTTATGCAAGACTTCACTGTTCTGCATATTGTCATATTTCCCGTTTCCTGTGCATTATGCATAGATTTGAATTATTAATGAGAAAATATTGACTTACATTTGAATAATGTTTTTCATTTGAGGTACCTGGTAGTTCATATTGGAAAGAAGTGTTGAGAAAATTTCTCTAAATAACAAATTAAACAACTTTTGTTATTTGCATATTTGCCGAAACCCCAATAGGAAATCACTATTTTAATTTCAGGCCTCCCTTACAACTCCCACTCCTGCCCGTCCCTAGAAATAGTATTGCTTATTATAAGGAAGGCGTTAGTGCTAATTCAAATACCGAGTTTGGTTTAGTTCGGTTGAGTCTTTTGTGCCAAATAAAATTGTGGACTCCTGCTATAGGTTTTAGCGTATAACTCATTTATACTACCGTATACGGCAAAAGTGCATATAACAAAAGTTACTCTAAATAACAAAACAAATAACTTTTGTTATGTGCATATTTGTTGAAAAAGCAATAGGAAACGAAATATCGCTATTTTTAATTTCAGGCCTTCTATATAACCCCCACTCCTGCCCGTCCCTAGAAATGTTAGTATGGCTTATTAAAAGGAAGGCGTTAGTACTAATTCAAATACTGAGTTTGGTTTAGTTCGGTTGAGTCTTTTGTGCCAAATAAAATTGTGGACTCCCTCTATAGTTTTTAGAGTATAACTCATTTATACTTCCGTATACGGCAAAAGTGAATATAACAAAAGTTACTCTAAATTACACAATAAACAACGTTTGTTATGTTCATATATGCCGAAAAACCAATAAGAAACGAAATATCGCTATTTTTAATTTCTGGCTTACCTTATAACCCCCACTCCTGCCCGTCCCTAGAAATGTTGGCATGGCTTGTTATAATGAAAGCGTTAGTGCTAATACACATACCGAGTTTTATTTAGTTTGGTTGATTCTTTTGTGCCATATAAAATAGTTCACTTCCTCTATAGGTTTTAGCGTATATCTCGTTTATAACTCGGTATACGACGAAAGTGTATATAACAAAAGTTACTCTAAATAACAAAATAAACAACGTTTGTTATGTGCATATTTGCCGAAAACCCAATAGGAATCGAAATATTGCTATTTTTAATTTCTGGCTTCCCTTATAACCCTCACTCCTGTTCGTCTCAGAGGATATTAATATAGCCTAAAGTCTAATTTGGGTTAGTAGTAATATACATACCAAGTTTCATAAAATTCGGTTCAGCCGTTTATGCGTGAAAAGGTAACAAACAAACAAACAAACAAACAAATAAACAAACAAACAGACACCAAAGAAACAAAATGCAGTTATGGTGTCTATGACATGTGAAACGATAAGTTATCGTGAAATTTCGTGAAAAAAATCAATGTACAGACAGAGGTTACAATTTTATATATATATATATATATATATATATATATATATATATATATTGTCTCCACCGCCAATTTTAGTTTTGTAGTAACCATATTACTTAACTACTATTTAACCGCCAAGTACGTTAACGGCTAAAATAGGACCCACCTATAAATTATCTATAATTCGGACCTAAAATATATATGTACTTGTACAAAATAGACTCAGTAGTTATTCAAGAGTAGCATAGCTACTAACATCCACCGTATGTAGTTAAGGAACATTATTATGACTAACTCATAAGAAAGGAAGGTGTAGGTACGATGTAAACTCAGGTTATTCATAACAAAGTTTCTGGAACCTCATAATTTACTTTTAAAAACGCTTAGCTCTTTCAGGAATTTACATTCCCATCATCAGAGCGTAGGACGTGCCTAGAAAAATGCTACTGGGCTGGACTCTGACGGTGCACTCAATGCGAATGTAAATTCCTGAAAGCGATAAGCATTTTTAAAAATAAATTGTGAGGAACCATAAAACTGTGTTCTGACTAACCTGATTCATCACCAGCAGAAAATAAAAAATGGACGATGTCAATTGTTCATTTTGGTTACTTCTCTTAAGCATTTATGTTTTAAACAGAGAGCTTTCTGAATTTTTATTAAATAATTGATAACTAAATATCAATTCACAAATCATGACTTCAAATAAGGTTCCGGCCGCCTTGTATCATATATAAGTATCATTCATTTCATCTCGGTTTACATCTCAGAAGAAAGAGAAGCCAGTAAAGTTTGGATAAAGTCTTCCAAAGGAACTGCTTTACTCTTGTGTCAGGAGGCTAACGCTAGGGGAGCTGATAACATAAATGAATCTGGATCCAGTGACAAACAAGCCAGGACCTGAGAGCTGTTCTTCGCCCAAGACTCCTTGCTCACCCACCGAATACAAAGTGCCGTCATTATCTTCTAGTACCAGCATGTACTCTCCTCACAAGTCTCGCCAGATTCTTTAGTAAGATATATTTGAGGGAATGAGTTTGCTTTGCATCCTTAAGGTGCAGGGAACCGTAGCGTTCATATTTTAGTAAGGGTCACCAAGAAGAAGAGAAAAGCTTGAAAATTTAAAGCATTAGCCTTAAGACCTGAGAGAATCTTGTGTTGAGAGATCTCCAACCTGTGCTTTGATAATTGGGCTTTTACACATTAAGAGGATTTAATGTTTTAAATGGCACCAATCAAATTAATTAATGGTGTTCCGTATTTTACTTTTGTCTCCTAATTTCCTAAAGACAAATAGTTAAAATATTAACAGTTATTGAATGGTTAAATGATGAAATGTGATCATTTTTTATGAGAAATTTTGACAAAGTCCTGATAGAAAAATTCAACACATCTTTAGTAAACAAGTTCTGAATACACCAAGATGTATCAATGAAAAAAAGATAAATGGTTTTGATATATTGAATTTACAGAGTAATAGTTTATTAATGAAAAGTATGAATGTTACCCGTTTTATCACGTGGTTTAAGAAAATGACCCTTACGCAGGGACTGCGTACAGTTAGCAGATTCCTACGAGCTTGGATATATTACACGCTGATCTCAACTCACCATTTACAGATAAATAAGAAATAAATAAAATAAAATAAGAAGCATATGTTGTATACAGGAATAGAAATACAAGTTGGACATAAGATGTTTACTAGCTCAGTTTCTCAAAGTGAAAGTCGAATGAGCAAAAGTGTGATAAGATTTTAAAAGTTGTTTTTTGCACATAAAATCCTTTTTTAGTGACAATGTTTCAGTACAAACACTGAACAATTTACAAAATTAACCTGCACTTGCCTTATTCATTATATATATATATATATATATATATATATATATATATATATGCCTTCTCTTTAACAAAGTATAGGTTTACTAATGACTGAATGCTGAAAATGCAAGTATCTCGTATACTATACGAGATGGATGAAAACATATTGGATAACACTTATAGGAAAATAAGTTTGATTGGTTATATTCAATTCTTTTTTAATCCCAGTTGTGAAATGCGATTAATGTATGAATAATAATAATTATCTGATTCATGATAACTGAGATTTCGTTTCTTCTATCCTCTAAATTCACCTCCCTTCCTCATTATCATATCTCAGCCATTGGTAGAAAATATTATATATTTATACAAGATAAATAATATAGAGTATGGTATTGATAAAAAAAAAGATCATCAACGTAAAACCTTAAATGGTGAACGACTTTAATTATGAGTATTTTTGACTAGTAAAACTATAACGAAAATAATATTTAATGTATAAGTAATGAAAAAAATAGTTTTGCACAAAACTAAAAAAAAAACGTATTTGGTTATCAATAAGACAAAACTTGCAACAGCCAGAGCACGTATATTTTGACGTTCTTCGTTAAGTATATGGAAAATGAACGTTTAAAACACAACACTGATTTTTATTTAGTTGTAAAATATACGTATTTACATTTTGTTAAAATAGTTAATAGACTTTAGTAAAAAAAAGAAATACATTTGGCAGAACTCGGCATTTTGCTGTTAGCAGCACATAACCAAAGTTGATACTGAAAAAACGTTAGCATTCACAACGATCTGTTATTCACAGCTGGTTGGATCTGTTACCGACGAATGCTGCTGCTAGAATAAAAATTAATGGACTTAATTTTCGTATCTTCTGGGCATGATCGATGGCCGTTTGAAGACCTTTTTTTGTTAATCGCGTCAAACGTACTTCGATCATGTGTGCTCAATTGCTGAATTCCGTTAAATGAAATCTGTTAAAATACGACATTATGCAAATATTATTCTGAGTATTTCATTTGGTTGATGGTATTTTATACTTTTGTATATAAAACAATACAACAGTCAACCCTTAGATATAAATTAAAAATATTAAGAAACATATTTTTTTCCAAAACAGAATTTCTTTATCACAACTTAATTTTAAAATAATTTTTTATGTATACAGAATTTTTTCATTTGTTTCTGAAAAAAACTAAAAACTAATAAATACATGCATGAGTTTGATCAAGTGGACTAGCTCCCAGGAAGCTAGGACACTTAATACACCCTCCTATAGCATCTTTAAAAATTCTATCTGAAGCTATCATCTGCATTACGATCCTCTGCTACCGTGTACTCAGCTGTCTCGTCATCTTTCGTTGTGTTAAGGGTGTTGATTCTAAATTTATTTTTCAGTGCAGCACTAATTCTTAATTTAATACGTATTATGTTTAAAATGGTCTTCAATTATATCTGAGGGTCTAAACCCTGGAAAAAGACGTCCCGGTTTTACTACCACTCTCATGTTCGAATCTATTTATTAATGTGATATGTGTGTCACAATCATGATCCTGATTTATCACGTAATTTCTCATAACGTACAAAACAAAATATTTGTCAAAACAATTTATTAAAAACATAATTTATAATAAGGTACATTGTTTCTTTAAGATGTGATAAGTTTTTCATCATTTATAAAGCTTGACATACTTTAATAAATTTGCAAGTCAATAAATTAAAAAATGTATGTTATTTATTTAGAGTGGTATTAAGATTGTAAACGAAATTAATTTATTATATATAACTATTTTAATTGATATATTTTAAAAAAATATACTCATGTGATTTGAGCTAATTTTATAAAGAATGTTATATAAGCATAAATGCTATTCAAATATTTGTAAAGAAATTAATTAAAAATATTTGATGTGTCCTTTTATTCGGGATTTGGGCTGGCCGGTGGAGGTCCATCATCAAGGAAGGATACAAAGGTCAAAAACCTCCACTCTTATTAAGAGTGGAGGTTTTTGACCTTTTTATCATTCTTGTATCCTATTATGTTGACTAACATTTCATGAAAATAAATACATTTATTTTCATTTCAGAAAAAATTGCGACACCTATAAATTATACAAATTACGTTTCATAAACTGTTCATGAATCCATTTCATAACTTCTTAAATGTTTTGTTAGGTGCACTACTAATAATGACTGAGCTGAAAACGCAATTGTACGGTTTTGATTATATATATGTATATATATATATATATATATGAATGATGAAACATCATTATTATATGACGTATCTTGGTGTATAATAAATGCTAACACTGGAAAACATAGTGAATGTAAATTCCATATGAACTAAAGGGGTAAAAGTTAGAAGTAATGGAGAAAGAAGAGTTGGAGGAACTTGGGACCTTCAGAAAAACTTTTTAAACCCCTTCAGATGTATTGGTGATAGAAATATAGGACGCTTGGTGTCTTCCAAAGCAAAAGGCCTCCATTGAGTATTTGAACACTATGTATTTTCAGCTCTTGTGATGCTTTCTGACGCTGCGTAAGTTGAAGAAGGTTCAATATCCACCCCTGACAAAAATAAAAACAAATATTGGAATGAGGTGGGTCGGGGGCTCTGAAAGATACTAGTATAATGTGGTGCGAGAAGTACTGGCAAAAGAAAATGAAGGAAAAGAATCCCATAGTTTGATAGCGGATGAGAGATGCTTATTAAGGGGGGAGCACGATGCTCAATTTATAATATAATTAATACACATACATATTTCAAAAAGACAAGAAAATTAAAAAAAAATATTGGTGTGTGTAAAGAAACGAACTTTTAAGTCTAACAAAACTTGAGGAAATGCTAGAACATTTTGCGTCACGAGAGGCCCGTCAGTTCTATAAGGACGTTCAATGCCTCCGGGAGGGATTCTGTCATGGACTGTTTACTGTCACGAACAACAAAGGGACCTTCTCAGTGTCAGTCCAATTGCAAAACTAAAACGGTGGAAAACCACTATTTAGAAAGGCTACACTTTACACAGGCAAGGCACAACTGAGGGAGCAACAATAATTTCCCTCTGGAGCTAAGGGCTTTAACGGAGGGAGTTGAATGATACTCCGAGATTCCTCCGAGACAATAGGTTTCTTCTCTTCATATTTAAAATGGGTAGTGATTTTTTTCTCATTCCAGGTTTATATTTATCAGATATGGTACCCCTGGCTTGTTCAGTGAAGGTGACTTTCTATTACTTTAGTTGTGTAGAATTTTAAGTATATTATTATTATCCCACAGAAAACGGAGGTAAATCCAAATCGGGGGGAAATCCAACCTGCGCATAATTCATGCAGCATCAAGAATTACCCCTTGCTGTGTTTCTTTATAATTTTTACAAGCTGATTAAATTTCTTCGTACGTATTATTGTTGTTTTTGCACGAGTCCATTTTTACGTTAATAGCTGTAGCTGTACCAGACCACAGATTTGGAAGAAGAAAAGGGGATGCCTTTATTGATTCAAACCATTCTTCGACTTTCATATCGTTATTTCAAAAACCATGGACAGTCGTGGTCCATGCCAGCTGGGATATCAGCCATGGTAACGACATTCTCATCTAATCATCTGAATTAATTCTTTGTCTTGGTTTCATCAAAAGCATTATTAAGTTTGTTAGAACATTTAAAAAAAATCATTAGCCAATAAAAAACTTTTTGCAGGAAAAAGTTGTTGATATCTTTATGATATCGGTACTTCCAGTTGCCGGGTAACCCACAACTTTAGTTCTATTTACCCCCATATCACAACACTCCCTTAAAATAGAACATCATAGTGTTCAGTAGAAGGGGAACTGTCGGGACAACCACGGCAGGTCATCCTGTCTCCCAACCCTCATCTAACTCCCCACGGGATCTTCGATAAAAAAAAAAAAAAAAAAAAAAAAAAAAAAGTGCAAAAGTTAATATGTTTTAGCATATTTCCCTTAAGGGAAATCAGCTATTGAGGTTGTACTCATGACGGAATTTTCGACATTTTTCTTCAAATGTCCATCGATCCTACCTAGTAGATGACGAAAATGAGGTCCGTTCAAAACTGTATATATATATCTATATATATATATATATATATATATATATATATATATATATATATATATATATATATTTGTCTGTTACCGCTCTAGCGGTCGCTATTTTTGTTTGATCCTTACCAAACTTCATATTTAAGCGTTTTATGTAAAAAGAAAGATCAAGTTCGTTAACGGCTGAAATCGGACCAGTGGGAGGGGGGGTTTAGAGGGGAGGATTTTCGAAAATTCGAAATATCTCCGTTACTATACGTCGGATCAAAAGATTGTATAGAATCAGTCTTATTGCAAATTAAATTTACTATAAATATTGTTCTATATATTATTTCTCTATCTTGAATATTAACCGAGATATTTGCATTTGTATTCTGCGTGTCACCAATAGGCTATGTTCGGAGTTTCCGACGAGAGCTCTGGCGGCCGTTTCCATAACTATCGTCCCTCGTGAATAGGTTTAGAGGTTAGGTTAACTGTTAGAAACTACTGGGTTATTACGCCCTAAATAATGTTTTTTAGGTTTAGAGGTTTCTTACTACTACAGTTGTTATTAGGCAGATTTCTCTATTGTAAAACTTCACGTGGGAAATCTGCTTAGTTTACGCAGCCCCTGCGTGACGGACTTTTCTTTTTAACCTAACTTAAATATTAGGTACGCGAGCCATTCGTACTTACTTGTTTTCAGCTTTCAGAACCCCCCCCCCTTCTACTCGTCGGATTGTTGTTTAGAAATAGAGAATTATTATGCGTCGGATTGAAATATTGTATAGAACTAATCTTATTGCAAATTTAACGTTTTATAAATGTTGATATGTACGTGTTTTCACTATGTTAATTATTAACGAAGATATTCGCATTTTAGCAGATTTCCCTTAAGGGAAATAAGCTATTAAGGTTGTATTCATGATGGAATTTTCGAAATTTTTCTTCAAATGTCCATTGATCCTACCTAGTAGATGACGAATGCCCCTGCGTGACGGACTTTTTAAAATTTTAATCGAAGATTTTCTGCCTAACAGTATGCTTCAATCACTGCAACCTGGTGTGTTTGTGTGCGTGCGTGCGTGTTTGTGTGTGTGTGTGTGTGTGTGTGTCTGTGTGTGTTTATGTTTATGTGGATGAGTGTGTGTGAGCGTTTTATAGTCTAGAGTACAATATATTAAAACCAAAAAGCAAAACCCTGTAGTGGACACCACAATTAAATTAAATCATATAAACAAAATCTTTGACTTCACATTTAAAATTACGTATGTACAAAACTAATTGCGATATCTTCGGACCAATACTAATAAATGTCATAGGACATAATTTGTAAATAGTTTCATGGCAAATAAAAAAAAAAGGTCATCTACAAATCCTAAAAAAGGTGTTCCTTTACACTTCCCGTTCCTGTTAGTCGATTTCGATCAGGGTGGTAAGCTGCTAGTCGGCATTATTACTGTTCAATATATGAAATTTCAACATTCTAAGGGTTGATGTTTTGAGTTCAGTGAGATACGTGCAGACGTCAAGCCTAAAATCAAAATGGAGGGTCAAAACGGATAATTCCATTGACAGCTGAAAACATTGTTCGAAATCGCATTAAGTTCTTTTAAATGTTGAGCGATTGAAGTTGCAGGATCCAGAAATTTTTTAAATTTTTATATTTGATAACCAGTTTCGCCACATCAGTGGCATCTTCAAAAATACAAAACTATGAACACTGTACACATTTAACATCAATAGCCATTTAAATTCTAACAAAGGAACACAATATAAGTTAAATTGATTGAACACTTTAAATTTTAATAAATTATTAAGTTTAAGTTATATTCTTGCTTTGTTGTAATTTAAATGTTTATAGATGTTAAAATGTATTTATTTAGAGGTTAAATTGTTCATAATTTGGTATTAGCCTGAAAACGCTATTGAGTAGCTTAATATTTAGCAGGAAATCTACATTTTTCTTTTCCCAAAATTCTTTAGTTTGTGCAAGAAAGTTAATAGTTTACAGTAAGTATGATCTTGAAACGTGAGAACTGATAAACACGTACTGCCCATGAGTGGTTAGGGGATGTACTGACCAAGATGATTATGGTAAAGACTTGAAAATATATACTTAACTCTTTGAAGGTCTAACGTCCAGTCTCTTTAAAAGAGCGCCCCGCTTACTTACACCAACTGAGCACACCCACACACATTACATTATCATTATTTACATGGACAATAAATCTTAACCTGATTATTAATTATATTACTAGCTGGCCAGGTAAACTTTGACATATCCTTAGTTTTTTTTTCTCCAAAATAATAACAGGTTAAAAAAAAATGAATGGTAAAAAGTATAAGACCAACTGTTATCAGAAAAATTTGTTTAGTGGCAGTATTGTTAAATAATTGACTTCAAGGAAATTGATGATATCTGATGAAGGCCTTTTGGAAATGATTAACCACTATATAATATATTAATGTCTATTACACATTTTAATAATTAAGGGGGAAATTGTTATAGAGAGAAACAACATTACCATTTACCAGTATTTTTTTTTTAAATTTCAGAATTCATTCCTTTCACCGTAGACTTGTTTCAACGATAATTTTGTTGACTACATAAAATACTCGCAGGATTTTTCAATAAAATGTGCCTTTTCTAAAATAAAGATTAGTGCGTTTTACGGCTAAGTTTGAAAAAAGCTAAAATTGAAAAATTCAACGATATAAACTTATTTTAGAATTTGATTTTCTAGAAGAAGCTACCATAAAAAGTAGGGAATTCCATTGGAAATTTCAAATTTATGGTCGCTGGAGAAGTACTGGAGAATGTTAGGAAGTTGAATATGGACTGAAAGGATTCTTCAGGGGTCCCAATTATGGCACAACAAGTCTCAAGTCTTCTTTTAAAATAATTGGAGATTTTAAGGGGGGTGGAATGGAAAGTTGGGACACCCTGTATATATGTATATATATATATATATATATATATATATATATACATATATATATATATATATATATATATATATATTTATGCTTAAAAAACGCAGAATACGATTTTAAAAAAAGGAAATAAAGTTGAAAAAGGCATTTGAGAGTGATTATAATCTGTCACATTATAAGAACTCCTAATTCTTAAATGAACAAACCTTGAAACGGCACAACTTAGAAGATCATTTAAGCAAGTTATTTATTTATTTGTCTGAGCTTCCTTAAAAATTGTAATTAAATATTTACTGACTAATTAGTTGGCTTTAATTTTTTAACCCTTAATTCAAGAGTTCGTCTATTGACATCGTCTTTAAACATAAGAGAAATCTTTTTCATCAAGTTGTTTTTATCATTATTTTATGAAACAGTCCTACCGGCGTTTAGAATCTAAATAATGAAGAACCTCAGGAGAGTGAAGTTGTTGAAGTTGAATCAATGGGAAGTGAAGCAAGGAGATACAGTGTGGAGGTTCTAAACCAACAAGGAAATCTTCCTTCGTTCATGTATAAAACATTCAATTCCCGCCCTGAACCCATTCCTAACCCCTCTACAGGTTCCCGGCTTCCCTTTATTTAAAAGTAATATTACTCGAAGTTATTAAGGCACTCAGATATATCAATAAATCCCATGTAAGTGCTACAAAATACATTTAGGAGAAATGAGAGATTCCATTTGGCAAATTAAATCATATACGTGATAATGGTTATAATTGTAAAAAAAAAAAAAAAACCCTCAGACATGAAAGATAATACAAGTAATAATATTTTGGAAAAACTACTTAAATGGGTTTCAACTAATTACACATGGAATTGAATTTGTAATAAATTCGGCCAGTGCTCAGAACTTCATTTTTGGAAATTGTTTCAAGTTACAGAAATTAATCATTTATAGATAAAACTATAGACACACATAAACGAGTGAATATCCAGGGAGGGTTCAAGGCTAGGTTACATCAGCCTAGCTAGGTCCTAGTCTGTCACGAAGGTGCTGCATAAAATAAGCAGATTTCCCGTACACTTGAAAAGAAAACATTCTATTTCTCCCGCAGTAAGAAACCTTTGTAAACCAGTAGAGAAAAATTAGTCGGGTTTGAGAGGTTTAGTGACTCAGGTACTTGAAGTGAAATGGGATGTGCAGATGTAAAAACGGATGTGTTTTGAAAAGGCTGAACCAAAAAATACAAATAGCTCCTTTGATATTCGAATAAGGGCTCAGATTAGCCATGTGAAAGTGTTCGCCTTATCTCACATGGTAAAGCTAGATTGGCGAGTTAAATTCCCGCCTGGGCAAATATGAATTTATTCAGTGTAGAACTCATTAAATAAAATCCTTAGACCCACCCTGGCTAGAAAAGGGTGGTAACCTGTAGATAACCAGTCCACATTTGTCGCAATAGCAATACGTGGACGTTAATAAATAGTAATAAGAAGAAGAAGAATATTCGAGTCAAAGAAAACATGTGTAAACAATAGGTGTTGGAAAATAAAATACCAAAAACCTTTGATATATAAATTTTTTTGACTCGAAGTATAATGACGGGGATATTTCGAATCGAATTTAAATCCCCCTCTCTAAAAGGATTGAAGTCAAACCTGAAAGCTCCGAACTCACGAACAGTGTTTTAAACATCGACATTTTTTTCTCCCTTTTTACACTAATTTTACACAGACACACCATCACATGTGCCTGTTAGAGAGAGAGAAAAGAGAGAGAGAGAGAGAGAGAGAGAGAGAGAGAGAGAGAGAGAGAGAGAGAGAGAGAGAGAGAGAGAGAGAGAGAGAGAGAGAGAGAGAGAGAGAGAGAGAGAGAGAGAGAGAGAGAGAGAGAGAGAGAGAGAGTGGGTGAGTGGGAATGGCACACACTCTCACATTAATTATACTCATATCAAGGCTACCCCAAATCTATTTTCATCAGACCAAAGTTAAAAGCAGAGGAGGAGGAACATGAAAACTTGCAAATAGGACTTAATATAGCTTTTAACTCTATTCAAACGAATCTCAATGTTTAGAATATAAAGGTGAGAATATAATGAGGGGATTTCCAGCAGTATTGGAAGCAATCAGTTCAGAGATATTTTAAATACCTTATTCCTGAATTCCGTTTCATTTTGCCATCCGTTTAATTAGTATTTGTGGTTATTCTATAGTCAGAAATCATTACTTGACAAAATGTTCTTAACAGTTTTTTTAAAGCCCTGAATTGCCATTCGGAAATTGAACTCTTTACATTTGAATGGATTCATTTTAATTATTAAGAAATCATTATGATCCCGTTAACGAATGCGGCTTTCAGCATTTTTAAAATGAATGAATTTCTCACATGCCGAGAGAGCCAGCAAATGCTTTATTGTTCACCGGAATGCTTAGCGTTCCAAGAAAGATGAGTTGCATAGTTTAAGCAGGTTCTAGGAACCCAATTCTTTCTCACATTCAGCCTCCGAACCTGTGGATAACTTTAACATGACAAAGTCGTTACAATTGTATGAAATACTACACATTTTGTATTGTAAAAAAATATATTCGTCCAAATGTTTTACTAATATAACTTAACAGACGTCAAGATTTTGAATGTTTGCCACTAAACTAAAAATAAATATTATTCCAGGACAAATGAAAGGATCTTTAGGTCTCAAAACAGCATTTCTTTATTCTTACAAAGCAGTCGTTCCACCTTCCTGGGCCTTAGCAATGCTTTAAAAATGTTCCTCTTAGTTAATATAATCCTAATAAAGCTACGCGGAATTAAAACTCCAAAGTCAATCAACCTTACCAAGTGATAATTTGTCTAATAATTTGCCCGAGAGGAATATTTTTAAAGCATTGCTAATGCCCAGGAGGGCGAAAATTCTGCTTTATGAAATAAAATAATAAAGAAATGCTGTTTTAAGACCTAAAGATCCTTTCTCTTGCCCTGAAATACTTTAATTGGTCTCAGTAAGGATTAGATACAATAAATAGTGTTGTGAAAATGAAGGATTAGCAGAGAGTCACGTATTTGGGAAGTGCGATATAGATCAAAGAAGCCGACAGAATGTCCTAGCTCCTACCAGTACCTTCCAGCCAGATGTCGAGGGGTCCAGACAATTCCCCTTTGATGTATGCCGACAACCTATATAAAGAACGGCCAGCCGCGAGCGAGTCAGTTTTATTCTCACCTGTCTTGATGTTCACATCAGTGCTACAGTGCGGTAAAGTGTTTTTATAAGAAGAACAGTGTTGTGCCGTGACTGTAAGTAACAGTTTAGTGCCGTGTTTAAGACAGTGCAGTGCCGCGAAGTAAAGGACAGTGCAGTGCCGCGAAGTAAAGGACAGTGCAGTGCCGCGAAGCAAAGGACAGTGCAGTGCCGTCTTGTTGTGAATTTATTATATGTGAAGAACAGTGACGCTATCAGTGTATACTGTGAGTAGTAATTAAGAATAATTACCAAGTATATTGTGCATTGTGAAATAAATTGTGCAGTGATAAAAACTGTGAAACCTGCGAGTATTTAATTTTGCAATCCAAAAGAACTCTTATTAAAAACGTTTATTACTGGTTTTGGTAATAAAACGTAACAATATTATTGTTGATAAGAGCCAAAATTCACATATATTTCTTTCTATATTTGAACCAAAATATCTTTTTTAAAGAAACGGTCACCATTTCTTAGAAATTATACCGTAAATTATGTCTGTAAATATTACACATTTTATAGAATATCGTAGGAACTAAATTAATAATAAGTTGTTTAAAATTACTTGTTTTAATATAGTTATTTAAAATTTTATTTATGTAATGAGTTTATTATTTATTTTTACATTAATCAGGTTTTGATTAATTAAATATTTTATCTTTTCTTTTTATTTTCAGTTTCTTTTATTTTGTTAATTATTTGTTACGTTTTCTTTCATAAATTATTTTTTTCCATGCTCTAAGTTTTCTCTTTTTTATTTTAGTTGTTTAATTAGTACTTATTTTAATATGTTTTTGTTTTTTGTTCAAGTGAAATTTTGCATTGAAGGGACCACTCCACAATAAATAAATAATCAAAATGATACATAATGATAAATAGAATGAATTTTATCTAGTAATTAGATAAAATGAATTTATCTTGTGTTTCAGTATATGTAGATTAAGCACTAGCAAGTGCAGTGTGATTAGTCTCTGAAGGGGTAATAAAAACCCTAAAAGCATGTAGGGTGGAAATAAATGAAGTGAACATTTTTCTTTGTTTTTAGGTGTCCCCAGCCATACCACAAAATAGAAATTTACTATACTTTTGGCTCAATATCTAAATAACGATTCGCTTTAATTTTGTAGGTACTAAACGTAGTTACTTGAAAAAGTACATTTAATTCCACTGAATATCGTTATGAAACAGAAGGGCTCAGTGCCCTAGTCAGACAGAATTAAAAATGTCTACAATTTTTCATTTTAAAATAGGGGTGATAATTAATAAAATAAAATTTCCGATTATTTTTAATAATGTTTTATTTCAAGGTATTCAAGCGGTGGAAACTATGCTCTACACTCTGGACATCATCAATGAAAGAGCAAAATGGTTTAAGATTGGTGCACACATACTTGATGACTGTGATAAGGACACCTATGGACTGGAAATGGCAGTAGACTTCATAAAAGGTAAGGTCCTTTTATTTATGGTTTCATTTTATGTTTCTTTTATTTGTCACTCTCGCGTTTCTTCATTATTTATACAGAGTAAATGCAGGTCTATTGTGCTTATAAATAATCTATAATAAAACAAAACGTTAACTAACCATTTGCTGTTTCCCCAGAATCTACATCTGTTGTAAATTACAGTATATTATGAAAGGGATGTGTGAGAAGAAAACTAGAATATGCTCTGGTAGTACTGACAAAGGACCTAACACTGCTAATTCAAAAAACTTCAATAATTATGTGAACACTCGGTCACTGCCCGAAGACTTCGATTATAGTAGTGTTCATATTATTGAACGAGTTATCAAAGAGTAATATCTCATAAATTTGGAACATTCACCGATAGTTTGCTAACAACCTTGTGTACTTATTTTCTTCAGGGTTTAATCATGATTCATTGGATTAAGAGAAGTCTACAGTTCTTCAAACGTGTATCAATTTTTTTATAGTGAATACCAAAGAAGTTACTTTAAGTGTATAAACATTTTTGTTTCGTTTCTATTTTCGGTCATTTCCAACGAACTAAATGGAACCGAAAATCAAACTCCACCATTAATTGCAGACATTGATGTTTGTTTTATAACACGCCTGTAAATAAATCAGATTAATTGTGAAAGGCATATTTGCATAAGTATACATTTATCTCCTAATGTATAGTAAATATTTTCTCGTCGTAAGGCAACAAATATTTTTCTTTTTCAATAATAATGAAAAATAATAAGATTTTTTAGATTTATTTGTTTATGGAAATCACATCAAAGGTGATTTTCCTTTAAAAAGTCAAAAATTGTACGAAGTTAAATAACGAAAGTAAAATAAATAAGAAATAACAACAAGTAACAATAACTAGTAACAAAATTAAAATAAATATTTACTTATTATTTATTTATTTATGGACATCACATAAAAGCTGATTGGCCCTTTAAAAAGTAAAAATTTTACAGAGTTAAATAAAAAAAGTAAAATAGATAACGACATTTAACGATAAAAAATACCAACAAACAATGACAAATAACAAATGTGAAATAGATAAACATTTTATAAGTGAACATAAAAAAAATAAAATAATAAAGTCCGTCACGCAGTGGCTACGTAAACTAAGCAGATTTCCCACGTGAAGTTTTACTCTCATCCGTTATCCGCTCCGATTTCATAAAAATGCAAATATCTCGGTTAATATACGGAAATATTTCGAATTTTAGAAAATCCTCACCTCTAAACTCCCCCTCCCACTGTTCCGATTTCAGCCATTAACGAACTTGATCTTTCTTTTTACATAAAACGACTAAATATCGAGTTTGGTAACGATCAAACAAAAATTGCGACCGCTAGAGCGGTAACAGACAAATATATATATATATATATATATATATATATATATACTCATTTTCGTCATCTACTAGGTAGGATCGATGGACATTTGAAGAAAAATTTCGAAAATTCCGTTCCGAAAAAAACTGGTGATGAGCATAGTTGGTGGATGATCGATAGGAAATGAATGGCTGCAAATGGTACTTTTGCTAATGAATGTCGTAATTTTCTATTTCTGGGTAAACATATACACGTGTAATTTGAAATCCTGTTGCACACCACATGTTAAATTTTGCCGTATATTTGAATTTTGTGTAGGTATGAGAATAAAACAAACGAACATTCTAGAAATGAAAATGGTACTTTGACTTTTTCCAAAAAAAAGCACTTAAAACACAGTTTCATAGAAACGAAGTTACCGCATTTTAGCAGATTTCCCTTAAGGGAAATCAGCTATTGAGGTCGTACTCATGACGCGAGTTTCGAAAAATTTCTTCAAATGTCCATCAATCCTACCCAGGAGATGACGAAAATGAGGTCCGTTCAAAATTATATATATATATATATATATATATATATATATATATATATATATATATATATATATATTTGTCTGTTAACGCTCTAGCGGTCGCAATTTTCGTTTGATCGTTACCAAACTCGATATTTAAACATTTTATGCAAAAGTAAAGATCAAGTTCGTTAATGGCTGAAATCGGATCAGTGAGAGGGGGGGGGGTTTAGAGGGGAGGATTTTTGAAAATTCGAAATATCTCCGTTACTATACGTCGGATCTTAAAAAAAAAAAAAAAAAATTATATAGAAGCAATCTTATTGCAAATTAAATTTACTATAAATTATGTTATATACATTTATTATATATCTCGAATATTATCGAATATTATATCGAATATTTGCATTTTTCTGTTTTCAGCTTCGGAGATGAGCTCGGCTAACTTCGGGTCTAGTCGTGAGTTTCCGGCAAGAGCTAGTTCGGGTCCTTCCCGTAACTGTTTGACTCTCTATTCTGAAATTTCTCTATTATAAAACTTCACGTGGGAATTCTGCTTAGCTTACGCCGCCCCTGCGTGACGGACTTTTATTATTTGCTGCATACTATAATATTTCATACTTTTTAATAGTGAGATTATTTATATACAAAATCAATGAATAACAATGAAATATCACACGTTTACGTTTAGTATTTTATAATGAATGATTTAGAAGTCAGGTACGAATATTTATCTTTTCCTTCCTTACTTCTTCCTACAATTCCCACCCAGATATTTTAATTGCATTACAGGAATAATTGTACGATATTCGATTTTAGCGTTTCTAATTTTTCAAATCTGACATTTTTCTGCATTTACAACTTCAGAACCCACTCAATGTAGAAACTTTATTTATAAAAGTGCTGTTATTTTTGTCCATCTGTGCGCTTGATGCTGACACTGTGCGTGGCAAACGTTCCTGCAGCAGTGTCCCAAGTGACTAGTCGCTACCCGGCTTGGTCGGGAGTTGACAATTTTCTGCTTTTCATTAGATCATGGTGATAAAATTTCTCAATTAAAATCTGAAGCAAATAGAAATAAAAAGTTAGATTGGATGACAGGAGACATGGAAATGGTCTCTGGAAAGAGCACTTCACTTGATGAACCCATATTCGTTTAGAAACAAACATTTTATTTCGTTTTTATTCGGAATATAATTGGAGCCTTCAAAAGCCAAAGTGTCTCAAGAAGAATATTTTAACCAAAGAAATTTCCGGTTTAATTATATGTAGAAAAAAACATGAAATAAATGGAAAAACTGAATACCTACGTAGTTCAAGGTTCATTGTAAGTTTGAATAAACTCTTGTTTTAATATAGTGACCGGAAAATCAGAATACAATTTTCATATACTTCATTTTTCAAAACATTATATTTTTATTTTATGATGTATTCCCTCCTACTTTAATATGATTACACTGCAAATGATCTCATTGATATATTTGAATACTGTGGAATGTTGCATTGAAAATTTGAAAAAGAAGTTAGGCCTTCTCTAAAACTCCACTACTACTTATTTGATTTTCACTTTAAATTTCTTTAATAGTAAATACTATCTTTTCAACCTACGTTTAAAGTTTTGCTTCCAATCTTAGAAGTAGTGGGAAATGGAGGATAGAGTGTACTGATAACATTATCTGTGATAGTAGGCACACTGTAATATTATACTTGGGCTATTTCTGCACCTGGTTTGCCTATGCCCCGAGCTAACTTGACTGTTCTAATTTCACTCAAATCTAATTTTCACCCTAACTAGGTTTTAATGAGATTATTGAATAAGGCAGGTGGTTTCTAGTTGTCGGGTGTGAGTGTGAGGGGCGAATTGCCTAATCAAGGTGGCATCTCAATCTAAATTATTGCTCGGTTCCTCTCACTAGCGGTGTCCTCTATTTCCAGCCCAACACTCTCTCTCTCTCTCTCTCTCTCTCTCTCTCTCTCTCTCTCTCTCTCTCTCTCTCTCTCTCTCTCATCTCTCTCTCCCTCCCTCTACTCTCTCTCTCTCTCTCTCTCTCTCTCACGCTCTCTCTCTAGCTCTCAAATCTCTCTCTCCCTCCGTCTCTCTTATTTCTCTCTCTCTCTCTCTCTCTCACGCTCTCTCTCATCTCTCTCAAATCTCTCTCTCCCTCCCTCTCTCTTATCTCTCTCATCTCTCTCGCTCTCTCTCTCTCTCTCTCACACACTCTCTCTCTCTCTCTCTCTCTCTCTCGTTGTACTTTACTTATGTTTTACTTAGGTTTATACTTCCTATCCTTTCCTAAAAAAAACATAATCTAGTAAAAAATAATAAATTAACATAGCTACGTTTAATATTCATATTTTACGTAGCTATGTTACTTTATTAATTTTTACTAGATTATGTTTTTTTTTTTCATATTACACTATTATTGTAACAATATATTGCGATATCTCTGGAGTACGATGGATGGTAGAGGAATCAATTGATAAGGAACAATAAAAAGGCCTTGTCCTCTACTGATTTTTAATATTATGCAGAGTGCACTTTCGGAGTCAACGCTCCATCTTCAGTGCCTGCTGACAAGCAAAACCTTGAGTCAATATAACAATCATAGCATGGCCAATGACAAAATAAAAAACAGTCACAAAACCAAACACAATAATAAAGAGTAAAAACAATAGAAAAAATAATAACTAGTCAACTAATAAATATTAAAGAAGTGAACAACGACAAGCGTATGTCAAAACCTAGAAATAATATTAAAAAACTAAAAATCAACCCAAATTACAGATAAGAACTATTATCACCGTGGGTGGGAAACTCTGAAAAGCACACCAGAGGAACTGTAAAAGACATCTAAAAAAAAAAAAATGAAATACCCCATACTAATAATAGAGAGGAGATGTAGATGGTACCTGATTAAAGTTGTGTAGCCTGGACCACGACCGCCGGGCCTGTAGAGATGACAAGGCCCCGTCACTAACATGTCGAAGCCTAGCTGCCTCTTCCTTTTTATAATATTACCATCTCCATTCGCCAGTCTGTCCAGCCTTATACGCAGCCCATCAGCCGTATTTAATCTTTTCCCTTTCTTTTCCTCGTACAGCAATTGATATTTTACGGTGGACATGTCATGGCCCTCTTTCTTGGCGTGTGCGGAAAACTCAGTGTCACGTGTGATGTGCTCCTTAAGACGCGTCCTTATCTTTCTACCACTCTGCCCCACATAAGAGGCATCACATCCCGTGCACGAGATCCTATACACGCCAGATCTATCCAGGGGGTCCACATAGTCCTTAAGACGGGGCAAACAACTTTTCAAAGACCGCTTGCTCCTGTAGGCAGTAGCCATTCCCATTTTCTTCAACCTGGGCCCTATCTTCTCTGAAACAGGGCCCAAGTACGGGATGGAGACAGGGAACGACTTATTTTTATTTTTGGGGCGCTCTTCCTCCGTGATATCCTCCAGCTCCTTGGCCTAACTTCCACTTCAATCAGCGTTGGATAAGCATGTCCACCAACTGTTCCTCGTACCCGTTTTCTTTCGCAATATGCTTAATGCAGACCACTTCCATAGTGTAACTTTCTTGCACTAGTGGGATACTAATTAGCCTCTCCACTAGATACAGCAATCCCGCCATCTTGTATCTTGGATGATGAAATAAAGCGGCAGGTAATCGGACAGGGCTCTGTTGATGAATGAATCCGTTTCCTCCATTATTGTATTGTCTACCTAAAATCCATAAAGATGGTTACCCCATCACAATGTTTAGGCTCAATTCAATGTTGATCCAAGCTCTACAGATTTTCTTACACAGTTCATCTTACATTAAACTTATATTTGCTTCCTTTCGATCCAACTAACCATACATTCACTAGTACAGTAAAAGATGAAACATGGATAGACCATTTAATAGATTGTGACACATCGAAAACTACTAAACATGGGCCCACGGACCTAAACTCACGATTTGCTTTTCGTATGCTAACAAAGAGGAAATGTTGTTAATATTAAAAAAAATAAATTATTATCGAAATATCAAAAAAATAGACTTAAACCTTTTTATAAACATTGATTGGTCGCCTGTTACAAATTCTATTGATGTAAATGGAAAAGCTTGTAATTATATTAAATTTGTTACCAATATTTTCAATAAACATGCTACCCTGAGAAGTGTTAAAAAATTAAGGAGAAAACCCGTACCATCGACGATGAAATCAAAATATTAATTTCCCAAAGAGACTGAGTCTTCTGTTTATTTAATAATATAAAACGACAGAGGATTGGGAATCTTATAGAATCCTTAGAAATAAAGTACACAAATCTGGCAGGGGTAAGAAAAGGAAATGAATGGGTGACTCCTTACTTTCAACTTCATCATCAGACATGTGGAAAGAGCTTCAGAATTAGGAGTATAAAAACCGCACAAAGAATTCTGTTATTGTATAGATTCAGAAACATTAAATACTTTTTTCGTAACAATATTAGTGTTATCGGCAAGGGTGAGCTGGTAATTGTGTGGATAAAATAATTTTTTAAAAGTTAAATTAAAAGGAAGAAAAAGTTTTTTCTGATTGGGTCATCAATAGAACTGGAGTGCTGCAATGATCAGTATTAGGGTCACAACTATTCTCAATCTATATTAATGACACAACACTCTGTTTCCTACATGGTAACGTTCATTTATACGCAAATGATGTTGTTATTTGACATTCGGGTTCCCCGGTAAGGTAGAAGAAATTTTAATAAGAAGAAACCAAGACTTAAAGAGGATTACTGAGTGGTGTGCTAATAATGCATTAACTCTGAACACACACACAAAAAAAAAGTGGTTCCTAATTGGCACCCAAAAAGTGTTTAAAAAATAATTTTACTACTGTCTATTCTTTCAATAAAATAAGTGACCAAATTATTGCAAGGAGTGAAAAAATGAATATCCTTGTTGTAATATTTAATAGTAATCTCATATGCCATGACCAAGCAGCTTCTGCAGCTAATAAAATACGAAGATCCTTACATTGTTCAATAAAATAAAAGAACTTTTTCTCCTTTGAAGTTAATTTAAAACTAGACTGCAGTCTAATGTTGCCACCAATGTGATACTGTGACACAGACATTTTATGTACAAACGACATTAAAATACAGAGAGCGTAATATCAGCTGCCAGGAACATATTTAATGCTGAAAGAGATGTGCACATTACTTCGTACATAAAAGCTCTTGGATTGCTCTCTTCTAAGGTAGATGTGCGCCATAATATATTGTGCCCTGCAAAGAAGATTCTGGATCTTGGAGTGCCTAGAAATCTATATAAAGGATTCATTCCCCTGCATACAGAGGAATTGGTAAATAATTTCCAACTGGCAGCCTGCATAAAAAGCATAACTCGCCAGTATTTCTCTGCTGTTGCTTCAAGGGAGTTAAATACTTTCTTCATTCCGAAGGGCTTTCATTAATCATTTTCTAACGACCGAGATGGGGACACGAAAGAAACATTTTTATATTAGTTTTTCTTTTTTAAGTGTCTAGCACTAAGTAATTAGTAAATTTCATTTCTATATGGTCTATTGAGCTAATTTGTAAATAGTATAGCAATAAGCATGTATTTCTATTGTCTGTAAGTGAGGATCACTGGTCCTGTGACTATAAAATATAGAGAGCACCTCTCTCTGTCTTTCATATACTGGAATGATGGAATGACACGTTCCTATAGTTAACTCACATTATATTCTCTATTTCTCCTATATCAGTACGGCTTTGTTAACACCGCCTATAATGTTAATGGAGCATGAGATGTTTAAATATTCAGTTGCATTGCGTAAAAATAGCATTAATCGGAGTCCATTTTAACAACATGTGAAAGCGGAAGTTGTTCAGATATTCTATTGATATTATGATATATATTGACGTTATTTAAATGTGTACTCTTTGGTTTCTTATTTAGTATTTTAAACACGGGATTGTTTAGGAGGTATTAAAAATACATCAACCATTGTTGGACATGATAAAGATGAAAACACATATAATGGTAATAATAGTAACCCTTAATATTTTGAATATTTTACATTAAATTAAATAGTGTGTGATGAGGATGTCAATAGAACGGAAGGTCTCACTAATATTCATTTGGCTATGATTCAACACAATGAAAAACCTTATTTTCTGGTTAATTTAATGTTAAATTGCTCAAATGGTTTTAGATTCCCCGCGTTTATTAGTTGAGACTATAATATCCCCTTCTTCTTCTTCTTAGTTTCCTGAAGGAAAAACATATGTTTTGTGCTGTTGGTGTAAGTTAGTTGTATTTCTGTTGTTACTGAGCTCTTGAAGCTGTTTTTATTATTAATATATATATATATATATATATATATATATATATATATATATATATATATATACTATTCATGTAATTGTTATAAATGTCCTAAAATAACATCTTGGGTGAAATTCGCATTACGACCATTTATTAATACAATTCGCAGAAAGCACAAATAAATTAAGTTTATTAAAAAGTAGCAATTACCCATTAAAAGTGACAAAATATAGACAAAATGAAATGAATTGTTTATTGACCTAATAAGTGTAGTCCTGAAATTAAACCTTGTAATCCTTCGTTATTTTTTACTGGTACATCTTCAGCTATATATGTAGGGGCGTGCGGTAAGCTTTAGCGGTAATAATAGAAAATGTCGGCACCAAAATGTAATGGCGGAAATCTTGTGTTAAAGGCAAGAAAAAGTTGGGAGAGAATTTAGACTGAAACATTTGTTAGTTCTCATGGAGAGATGAGGGAAAAAGATAAATAAAGAAAACAAAACAACTATGTGAGTTCTCTTAAGAATTAGGTATATTGAATAGTTAAGTATATATAGAATTGAATATTAAGTATAACTAATTCTTAGAATTGAATAGTTAAGTATATCTCTATAACAAAAAATGAGATTTAAGCAGTAAACAAACTTTATGAAATAATATGGCGGCCATAACTATACATACAAAATTAGCGGTGGGTCTTATAATATATATGAGTACTCATGCGATACTTGCGATCATAATGCTAGCATTATTAGGTAGTTAATAGCGGGAATCCTGCACTTCCTAGAGATGATGATGTCTTGTTGCGGTGATAAATCTGGATGGGCACGTGGCAGAGAAGAAGCAAGGCGGGTGCGGAGGAAACTGTTGACTCTAGTAGAGGTAAACATAGACTATCACGGGTGACTTCCAACTGCGGTTGTCGATGAAGCGGTTCTCTATGAAGCGGTTATCTATGAAGCGAAGCGGTGATCTGTAGGGGAGGGAGGCCCCTCTGGCCGTATGAACGACCCCAACGTCTGAGAGCAACTGACCCCAGTGAGCGTCTGAAACCAACTGACTCTATCCTTGTTGTTGGCCGATGCCTTCTTGAACTGCATGTGTTTTTCCGCTGTAGCCACGGCCTTGGCGATATGCATGTGTGTGTGGCGGGTCTATGAACCCCGCGAGCGCGGGACATTTAAAATTCAAACTGACGACTGAACATCCCCCCGCCCATGGCGCGATTAGCGGCATTATTGAGTAAGAAGAGGACACAGCTTGAAGAGGACGTTCCTTTGCATGAAGAGCGTGGAGAGGGCGGTGAATCAGAAAATGTCCAGGCGTCAGCACATCCAAATCATGGAGGTCAGCAGAGAGGGGGGCAGCGGGGGCAACTATTGAGGATGCCCTCAATGCTGACCAGTAACGTGGTAAACTTTTCAAGGGAGAGAACCTTGGCGGGAAACTTTGCGGGTGAACATTTCTTCTTTGAGAAGCTCCTCCCTTGAATGCTTGGGTGCGGCGGAAGTGACAGGTTCCAATTCCCAAAACCTCTGAAGATCTTTATTTAGTTAACATTTCATGCAGCGGAGAACGTTTTCACAAAAGATTGTGAGGCAGCTTCGATGGATTTCTGCGGGAAACTGTGCGGGTGAACATTTCTTCTTTTAGAAGCTCCTCTTTTGAATATATGGGTGCGGCGGAAGTTACAGGTTCTAATTCCCAGAATCTCTGTAGGTCTTTATTCAGTTGCAAGTTTGAGACAGCGGAAAACGTTTTCACAAAAGATTGTGAGGCAGCTTCGATGGATTCCTCAGGCGGTGAGTCAAGTATGCGTTGCAGTGAAACTTGAGCGGGCATGTTTTCTAAGGCGGATTGTAAGGCGGATTTTCCCTTTGAGGATTATTCTCCGTGCGGCGACGACGACTGTTCTTCTTGCGGATGGTCTTGCCCTCGTTATCCTGGACTTCTGGGGCCCAGCTTATGCGGCGCGGAGGATGGGAGACAACACTGCTCCAGGAGACACCAACCCAAATTGGTCATGAAAGCAAGAGGGTCACCTTTAGAGGGATGAATGATAGCGGGCTTAGAAGGATATGTGCAACAAGATCGACTCCAAACAGCATGTCAATGGGAGCCGAGCGGTCATACTTTGGATCAGCGAAGGAGAGAGAGAGGTCATGCAGATAATTCCAAGGCCAAATGTCAAGCGGTTCAGCAGGCATAGCGGAGCAGATGGACTCAATAACGAAGAACTGTGCGGTGATCATTTCATCTGGCGATACTGGAAAGAAAACAGCAATGTAGCCAGGGCAGCCAACTCCCACAGGGTCACCCAATCCGAGAACATCCACTTGGGGCGGAATGATGGCCGAGCCCAAGCGGGAAGCGGCGCCTTGAGTGACGAAACTGGCCCGGCTGCAGGAATCAACAAGGGCTCTAAACATGTGCGGAGCGGGAAGAACATTTGAGAGAGATCTGTGCTGTGGGAAGAATAGAAAGCGGGCAATGCTTCGATGAACCAGACAACGAGACAGAAGGAAGAGACCGGAGTATAATGGGCTTAGATTTGGACGGAAACCATTCTTCAGTTGAAGCAGGAACATCCTGTGAGCGTTGATGAAGCGGAGAATCCATTAGAGGTGCAGTAGAAAAGCATGAAGGTCTAATCGGTAGCTCTCAGTAAGACTAGATGATGCGGGAAATAACTTTAGAGGAGGCAAGAGTTGTGGCAGAGAGGGGTCTGAGGGTCCGTATTGCGGGAGTCATAGAGGAGACAAGTCCGGGGAGTGATGATGGCGGGAAAGCTCAGGATCATTAGTGCGGTGGGGGTTATACAAGTTCCTCTCCGGCATAATAGACAGATGTTTGCTGAGAATCGTTGAAAGAAGGGGATGATCGTGAGCTACGGAAAGCCTTAGATGATAATTCTTGATCATGCCTGGGAGGTGGGGAGTACCTTGCCGGTGGAGAGGGTGACTTCTTCTGTGTGGTGGAAAGATGCCTTTGCCTAGAATAGCGGTGCGGGAACGACGGGGAAGGTTCCAGACTAGGCGTTGAAGGTGGGGAAGTGGAACTGTCTGAAGAGCGGGTAGCATTGAGATTAACGCCCTCATGGATGAGGGTGTGATGAGAGCGGTGGCATATCCGGCAGCGGCTTGAAGATTTGCAGTATCGAACTCCGTAGTTCCCCAAGCAGTTATAGCATAACTGCAACCTTTTAATAGCATTGTAGCGCAAGGCAGCAGGCAGTCCCTTGAATTTTGGGCATTGATAGATGTTATGGGCTTGGCGGCAATAAAGACATTTGGTAATGGTAGCGAACGCCTTCAAAAAGCGGTTGCCGCGGGGCGGTGGAGAGCTTGGTGGGTTCGAAGCGGTAGGCCGGAAGCGGGGAGAGGATGTATCCTTGCGAGGAGCGGGAACTTCTTTAAGATTTTTCTAAGATGTAGATACATTAGCTATGGCACTCAATGTTTTGTTTACATAGTTCACCAAGTCGGAGAGAGCGGGAAAATCTTCAAGGTAAAGAGAACTGAATTCCTTTGAGAATGGGCATCTAAGCCCCTGAATGCAATAAAGAAAGTGATAGTCAGCTAGAGCGGGAACATTTAAATTTTCTAAATGCTGTGCTTGTTCCGAAAACACTTTAAGAAAACCTTTCAATTGTGAAGAGGAGGCATGTGAAATTGGTTGACAGTCCAGCATTTCTTGAGAATTGATGAAGCCAAAGCGGCGGGGTTATCATATTTTTTCAAAAGAGCGGTTCATGCGAGCTGCTAGTTGGTATCGAGGTTTGAAATTCCTCTAAAATGCGGAAGAAGAACATGAGGTAGGTGGTGAGCATTCAAATTTGCGCGGGCATCCGAAGAGCAGGGTGAAGGGGATGAGCCAGGAACATGAGGTAGGCGGCGAGCATTCAAATTTGCGCGGGCATTTGAAGAGCAGGGTGGAGGGGATGAGACAGGAACATGAGGTAGGCGGTGAGCATTCAAATTTGCGCGGGCCTTTGAAGAGCAGGGTGGAGGGGATGAGACAGGAACATGAGGTAGGTGGTGAGCATTCAAATTTGCGCGGGCATTTGAAGAGCAGGGTGGAGGGGATGAGACAGGAACATGAGGTAGGTGGTGAGCATTCAAATTTGCGCGGGCATTTGAAGAGCAGGGTGGAGGGGATGAGACAGCTGTCTCGCCAATGGCGGCTACAAGTAATGCATGTGAGCTCTTGATATCTACAGTTTTGGCGGTTAAATGACTGGGAAGCGTATCTTCCTTTTCTATGTGTTCCTTTATTAACTTTGATGAAAGCGGTGTCTGATTGTTTAGCTTTAGGATCCATATTGAAGATAAACCTTTTATACAAAAAATATAAGAAAAAAGAACATCAATTATACAAGGATAAGAAATAAAGAAATGAAATGTACACTTACAATTAAGTTAGAACTCAAATAGTTGGTTTTGCGGTGAACTTTTATTAATCTAAAGCGGTAACCTTTTACTTTTATAATTCAATTAGTCTTGTTTAGCGGTAAACTTTTATTATTCTAAAGCGGGGAATCTTTTACTTTTGATAAATCAATTAGTCTTGATTAGCGGTAAACTTTTATTATTCTAAAGCGGGGAATCTTTTACTTTTCCGGATAAACACTTCCGGTTAATGAACACTTCCCGGGTTACTCGGCACCAAAATGTAGGGGCGTGCGGTAAGCTTTAGCGGTAATAATAGAAAATGTCGGCACCAAAATGTAATGGCGGAAATCTTGTGTTAAAGGCAAGAAAAGGTTGGGAGAGAATTTAGACTGAAACATTTGTTAGTTCTCATGGAGAGATGAGGGAAAAAGATAAATAAAGAAAACAAAACAACTATGTGAGTTCTCTTAAGAATTAGGTATATTGAATAGTTAAGTATATATAGAATTGAATATTAAGTATAACAAATTCTTAGAATTGAATAGTTAAGTATATCTCTATAACAAAAAATGAGATTTAAGCAGTAAACAAACTTTATGAAATAATATGGCGGCCATAATTATACATACAAAATTAGCGGTGGGTCTTATAATATATATGAGTACTCATGCGATACTTGCGATCATAATGCTAGCATTATTAGGTAGTTAATAGCGGGAATCCTGCACTTCCTAGAGATGATGATGTCTTGTTGCGGTGATAAATCTGGATGGGCACGTGGCAGAGAAGAAGCAAGGCGGGTGCGGAGGAAACTGTTGACTCTAGTAGAGGTAAACATAGACTATCACGGGTGACTTCCAACTGCGGTTGTCGATGAAGCGGTTCTCTATGAAGCGGTTATCTATGAAGCGAAGCGGTGATCTGTAGGGGAGGGAGGCCCCTCTGGCCGTATGAACGACCCCAACGTCTGAGAGCAACTGACCCCAGTGAGCGTCTGAAACCAACTGACTCTATCCTTGTTGTTGGCCGATGCCTTCTTGAACTGCTTGTGTTTTTCCGCTGTAGCCACGGCCTTGGCGATATGCATGTGTGTGTGGCGGGTCTATGAACCCCGCGAGCGCGGGACATTTAAAATTCAAACTGACGACTGAACAATATATATTTTGAAGGCACATTTTTGGTTTATTCTTCATACATCTCGATATTTGAACGCTTTAAGTCCAAATTTCACTATAATTGTTATATACCTACAGGTCTCATGTCTAGCCTAAATTCAGTCTTGTTCACACATTGTTGTTTTTCACAGTTCTCCTAAGAGGAAAGATATAATATATTGTGATATTATCTGTAGGAAATTACGAGAGAAATGAGTTTTCGGAGATCCTTTCTAACGGACTTTTTGTCGATTGAAACTAAAGGGTGACCCAATCCAAATGAACTAATTGAATATGGCTTCGTTAAAATTCTTTAAGTTATTTCGTTCATCACACTTGCAGTTACTTATTACGTATTTACTTATGTTTGAGTTGGTATACGAAGGACTGCAGATAGGCTAAAATGTAATCCTTATTTTTTACAATATTATCATGATTTTCCTGAGTATATTCTAAGGCTTATATCCCCATCGTCTGAGCTACTGATCTATTCACTATACTACTCCAGTATCTCTGAAGGTGAGTGCACGGTCCTCCGAAAGTATTCATTAAAATAAAAATATTGTGAAAGAGATATATTAATATCAGCCTGTTTGAACTAATTGCTAACTTATTTTGATAGACTGTTTTAAACCTAATTTATTAGTAAATGTCCAAATCAGCAATAGACAATTTTTTGTTCTACTATTTAGAAATACTAGTAATACATGTTTGGATTCCTTCTGTTTCGCTTAAGAATTTCCTAATTCTTGGAAGCTAAACTGTCTTAAATGTTTGCCTTGTCTAAGTAATTGTTATGATACTTAAAAATTACAAAACCAAGATCAGCCCTGGAAAATCTCACAAATATAAAGCTTTTTTAATTAAGTAAATGTCAAATGAACATTATAGAAAAATAGGAGCCTAACTAGATTAGATAAAACAAATTGCAATACTTTTTCAGTGCCATGAGGAATTAAGAATTATTAAGTTCTAAACTTGGCCCAAGAGATAGACAAACAAGATAACTAAACTTATGCTGCTAAACCAGTATGCCAGGGCCATGTTCTGATGAACCACAGAGTCTAGTTTGTCAAGAATATTAATTACCCTAAAATGCCACTCCAAGAACTTGTATACTGATCCCACACTCCCCAAATTCTTGGAAGAAGTTCATGTAATTCTTGGAAAACTTGACGCTACATGTCACCGTGACACTTGTCTTCTGATGTTGGAATGTCATGTATTTTACTTAGCATAAGTGTTTAAATAACAAATAACTTTTTTATAATTGACAAATGATTCGGACAAAATGATTAATTCAGTGTTTTATGTATATTAGCTGTATATGTTAATAAACGCACTTACCTGTGTTTTCAGCCAATAGATGATGGAACATATACTAATTATCGAATTGGAACAGAAAACCAAGTTTATCTCACGAAAAAATGAATTAAAATAAATCATATAAATATTAAAAGATGGATTATTAAAATCTTTGAAATTTGTCTAGCATAAATGAATCACTCAGCACATACAAAAAAAATATAAATCGCAAGAAATGGTTCAAACCTCCTAATAATATTGTTGAAAGAATAAGTAATCCAAAGATATACAGATGGTGGGGTTCGCGACCCTTTCCGGTAGATAAACGCCAATGGACTAAGTTATTCTAAAGTAAAGTAGGTCGAGCCAGAAAAACAATTTAATGGCCTCAAATACCTTAAATATTTTACTGGCGTTTCCATCTAAGAAGACCTTAGCAAGACTAATTAATTATCATTATAATCATGATCTAACGTCTTGTTGTTGCAACCATTAGGTTCTTTCGGAAGCTACTCTTTTCAACATATATCTACCGAAATTCACAAGACGTTAGATGCCTTCAATAAAATGATTTAGTTCGCCTCTCTCTCTCTCTCTCTCTTTCTCTCTCTCTCTCTCTCTCTCTCTCTCACTCTCTCTCTCTCTCTCTCTCTCTCTCTCTCTCTCTCTCTCTCTCTCTCTCTCCTCTCTCTCTCTCTCTCTCTCTCTCTCTCTCTCTCTCTCTCTCTCTCTCTCTCTCTCTCTCTCTCTCTCTCTCTCTCTCTCTCTCTCTCTCTCTCTCTCTCCTCTATCATCTTATTTTGAACTTCCACTTTGCTTTTAGCTGTTTCCGTTAAGGGAAATCAGCTATTGAGGTCGTACTCATGACGCGATTTTTGAAAAATTTCTTCAAATGTCCATCGATCCTACTCAGGAGATGACGAAAATGAGGTCCGTTCAAAATAACATATATATATATATATATATATATATATATATATATATATATATATATATATATATATATATTTGTCTGTTAACGCTCTAGCGGTCGCAATTTTTGTTTGATCGTTACCAAACTCGATATTTAAACGTTTTATGCAAAAAGACAGATCAAGTTCGTTAACGGCTGAAATCAGACCAGTGGTAGGGGGAGGGGGTTTAGAGGGGGGGGGATTTTCGAAATATCTCCGTTACCATACGTCGCATCAAAAAATTTTATAGAACCAATCTTATTGTAAATTAAATTTACTATAAATATTGTTATATACATTTATTCTCTATCTTGAATATTAACCGAGATATTCGCATTTTTATTAATTGTGGGCCGATAAAGGATTACAGACTTTCCCGCCAAAAGCCAGTTCGGCCCTTTGCCGTAACTGTTCGGCTCTCGTATGGAGATTTCTCTATTGTATAACTTTACGTGGGAAATCTGCTTAGTTTACGCAGCCCAGCGTGACGGACTTTTTTAATTTATTATATTACCTTTTGTGAAGAGACCAAATTTCACTTCCTTAGAGCAGTACATGCCAAGCGAAAAACTTTGCAAACATTGTTTTGGTATATCAATACTTATATGGTTGTTAGCTAAAATACTCCTTTTGCTTTGAAAGGCTTGCTCGATAAATTCTTCTATCAACCTCAGCACTACCATTGTCTGTGGTGGTACATTCATTAATTTATTATAATGGCCTCAAATTACAAATTACAGTATTTAGTATAATTGAATATTAATTACTTTTACTGATTTAAAAACGCTGAAGTGTGGCCGATCTACATCTGAATAGTAAGCCCAGGAGCTCAGCAAGCTGATGTAATATCACTTCAATCTACCTTACCGACAACCATATTAGATATTGATAGTCGTCATATAATATTCGCCTTTACTCAGGACCATATGTACTTGAAATAAACGCTGGTGTTAACTCACAATTTTAAAGAATTTACCATAATCATTATACCGAGAAACTGGGGCTCAGGTTAGCCATGTGAGTTAAAGCGTTGACCTTTATCTCACATGGTAAACCTAGAGTGGCGAGTTCGATTCTCGCCTGGGCAAAGGAAATTATTTAGTGACGAAATTCATTAAATAATATCCCCCCTAGATAGAAAAGGGTGGTAACCTGTAGATAACCCGTCCCAATTAGCCTAAGTTGCAAAAAGTGGACGTTAATAACTAATAATAATATACCGAAAAACTAAATAAATAAGTGAATCCAATTGTAACAGTGGTAAAAATGTTTTTGATATTTGAGCTATTCGATTAGCATTCGCCTTCCATTACAAATTTAATTTTCTCGGCCATCTCAGGTGGCGTCAGGCAAGCCCACGACTGGAGACTGCGTTCAATCACCCATATTTACGGGGAGTTTTATAACTGAAAAGACGATCTGAAAGCGTGGCAACCACTTAGAAAGAACTATTTTACATGAATAGTGAATTTAAGGTGAGATGGACGAGCTCGAAAGAATGCAAATTAAATTAGAAAACGATTGGTGAGATTGGAAGCTCACTAGATTATTTCTCTTCAGGGGAAATTTTATAAAATGAAATTCAACTTATCCCTACTACTATAATAATTTTATTCTTTCCTGCTGTCAGCACTAGGAAAAGGAATCTAAAGAACTTGGTCAAGAAATCAAGTTTTATAACTGAAAATATATGTTGTTGCTATTTACTGAAGTCCATTCCAACTACAGTTGATCTGTAAGGGTTATCTATCGGTTACAACACTTTTTTGGTTAGGGCAGCACAAAGGTTGTATTCAGTTAATTCTCCACTAATTAAATTTCTACTACACATGCTGGAATCAAACCCACTACTCTAGGTTTACCAAGTATTAACCATCTAAATCATATAAGAGACATGAATCTATTGTAAAAATGCCTAAACTCACTTGCCTTACCTGAGCCCTAAAGTGTGTGTATATGGTAAGTACACATCTAATACTAGCCTTTTTAGCAGATTTCCCGTAAGGGAAATCAGCTATTGAGGTAGTACTCATGACGCGATTTTAGAAATTTTTCTTCAAATGTCCATCGATCCTACCCAGGAGATGACGAAAATGAGGTCCGTTCAAAACTGTATATATATTTGTCTGTTACCGCTCTAGCAGTAGCAATTTTGTCTTAACGTTACCAAACTTGATATATAATCGTTTTATGTAAAAAGAAAGATCAAGTTCGTTAATGGCTGAAATAGGGGAGAGGGAGGGTTTCGAGGGAGAGAATTTCTAAAATTCTTAATATCTCCGTTAATATGCGTCAGATCGAAAAATTGTAAAAAAAAATCTTATGGCATATGTAATGTTCTATAAATGTTGTTATGTACATTTCTTCACTATCTTGATTATTAAGTGAGATATTTGCATTTTTTAGTTTTCGGTCTTCAGTAAACCTCCACTCCTATTCATCTTATATTAACAATATTATATAATGTTATGAAGCACTTTATTTGAAGCTTAAATACCAAATATTGTTCTCATTGAACTTTTAAGTTTCAAAATAAATGCAAATACGTGGCGCACGCTGTAAATCTGCTTAGTTAGCGCAGCCCCTGCGTGACGGACTATTCTTGTTTAACAATTTAGTCAAAAGCTGAGGCTCAAATAATTTTAACTTCTCAGCAAACTTACAACTACTTACGAACTTACATTACTTATAACTGTGTTTTTCATCATTTATATAAATACAGTAAATGTTTAGTATTGTGCCATGAGCACCTGGTACATTCCACTTTCGCTGCATCATGTTTTTTTCTACCAAAAATGATATGTATACTGTTTGAGAGAAAACTTGTGGAAAAAAATTAAAGGATGTTAATTATTAACGTCCACTTTATGCTTTTAGGTTTAATTGAGACCAATTACTCACGGTAATTTCGCTTTTCTAACACGCGTGTGACTCAGGATTTTATTTATTCGTTACTAATTGATCTAGTTTTATTAAATTTGGGCTCTGGTCACAGTAAACTTCGGCAATAGACTATTTCTTCAATTAATTACACTGATTCTGTATAATAATTATTTTATTTGATTTGAATTGCTATACAGAACCCATGTCAAAGATAATGACATATAATTATTCTCTATCACTCCGAATAAATGAAATTGGTAGTACGGTAAACGGTTTTCATCAAAATGGATCTAAAAGAAAGAATCTATAGAGGTTGGTTTCAACAAAGAACTCCTCCGTCGAGTTAGATGTAAGTTTGTAGATAGTATGTTCTCTGGCATTTAATTTTTTTTTCTGAATTCTTTCTTCTTTTATTTATATTCTCCATTCTTTTATGTTCATGAAAAGGGTCGGCTGGCCTTTTAAAAAGTATTGCGTAGAATAATTAAAAAATGGTATAAAGGACAAACAAAAAGAAAACGGCCCCTTTCCATGAGTTTTATATATATATATAAACAATGAAATGTCCAAATAACGAATTATCTGGACAGAAAGACATACTTTGGCTAAGTTATTTTAATTTCAGTTGCCATATTGTAGAGCCTAACAATTTTAAGAGATATTAATAGCTTAATTTAGTAAACTCGGAAACGGTGAGTACATGAATAATTTTGTGTTACGTCACAAAATGATTCATGCACGCAAGGTAGAAAGTACATCCTAGAAAATTGTTGCAAAATAATTATTGCTACTTAGGTTCTAGTAAATATTATTTTATTCCCAAATGGAAACCAGTTGCCAGAGTGTTCGATACAGACATAGTGTTGGAATACATAATATTACACATTAAGCGTTTGGAGTGAAGGATACCAGTGAATATTTAATAATCTGGAGACAACTGGTAACAACAAATTGCTTGTCCACAAAGTGAATTTAGTCGATACAAATATTTACATGCAGTTTCCTAAAATTAATATTTCATAGGGTATACAATTTCTCTTCTTTTGTGTAATGATATCATGCTGGTATTTTAGTAAAACCACATTAATATATATTATTTACGTCTATACTGTTATGGTTAATCGGATCGGATTATCTAATGATCATCCTATATCATTTTCAAGGTGTGACAAGGAATAATATTTATTGACTTTGTCATTCAAAAGAACCTTGTTGACCACAAAACAATTCAACCCTACCCGCTACTCCAGATTACGAAGTAAAGCCTCAATTCTCAGGGCTAACCATAGACCCAGCTGCCTTTAATATTATTTTACTCATTTATTTATGTAAACCACGCATTAATACTATAATATTTCATATGAAAATAAATTAAATCAGTACAATACAAATACAATACAATACAGTACAAATAAAATAAATAAACAGCACTTTTAATGAATACAAAGAAGTACTTGACGTCTTCCCAAAGAGTAATATGTTCATAGGAGTCATACCTATTCTTTTCATTCTAGTTCACAAAAATTCATATTAAACGACCGTGATTAGTAGAGCTAATAGATTATAATAATTCCCAGGTTTAAGGAGTAAAATAGTATTTCCTTACTTCGGTATCTCCTTAGAACCTCGTCAAAATCTAATTTTGCTATACTTCTTGATACTGGCCAATAATACAAACTTTCCACACGCGCATAGGCTGAAAATGAGACAATTAAACATTAGATGTTTCACACTACCCACGGTGACCCACCATAGAGTACTCCTTTACGGATATAATTTTTTTGACTACACGTTCAGAGCACCTTCTGCTAGAACAGCCACTATGCTTACTCATTGAATGAAAGAAAAAAATGTATTATTCTCTGTCTTTCAGGCTAAACAAGAGTGAAGAGTATTGCTAAATATTGGAATGTATTTTTACTAGTATCATTGTAGTATATAGGGTCATACCACGCAATTGGCCAATTTGTGCCAAAGCTAACCTAACAACGTAAGAAACTTAAATGTGTTGAACATGTTTGGTAACCTTAATTAATAAAGATAAATTACATTTTTTTTTTCATTTTTTAAAAAAAATTAAATATGAGGCTAAGAAATATGCAGCAGTTTACTACTTTGATAATGAATCGAACGTGGCTTTGATCTTAGTTATTATAAATGGAGCCAAATTTTTGAAGTAACCCTTCACCTTTTATATCCTTCTGATAATTTTGAATCTACTACAAAATGAATCATCATATATAAAATCAGAATCGAGAAGTTATACAAGACAACAGTATGTACAGATCGTAAAAAAGAAAAGGGAATCGAATAATCAACAACTATTAAACCAATAATTCTTCATTTTCCAACACTGTAAATGAATCAGAGGAAATACAAAATTGATGAAAATTATGACCATGTTCTGTGAAAAATTGTCTCAATACGATGTTTTCTGGGTACAGGACAACGTACGAATAGAATCACATACCAATTTTGCAGTTTAGAAAAATAATTGATAACATGTACAACCGATAAACGCCATACATTTCACTTTAGAGCAAAGTGTAGCGATTCACAGAAAGATAAATATTGCTGAACACAATTATTTTCTTTCGCTCATATTTTCTCAAACAGGAACTCTCCAATAATTTTGCCGATAAAGGGTTCTGCTTCTGGGGAGCAAGGTAAGCACTATTTGCTTTTTAGCATCGTATTATCCTTCATTCATTCTAAAAAAAACCGACAAAGAGAGGCATCAAAACTATTTACAATGCGTTGTTATTCACGAAATAACATCATCTTATTTACATCAAAACCGAAGAGTTTTTTTTTTATTAAACGTAATTCAGTAATAGCAAAAGTTATGATTTCTATTTAAGGGCGTTGTATTAGTCTTAATATTTCTTAAACCGAGATTCATGAGTTCGAGACCCGTTGTGCTATGGAATTTATTTAGTGGTGACCTCACTAAATGAAACCCTTAGTCTGCTACGGAAATAAAAGGGCTTTAACCTGTAGATAACCACCTGAAAGAGGACGTAAATAAAAAAATAATAATAAAACTTATTTATTGAACATATAAGAAAATTATTTGCATTAATTATAAGTTTTTTGCGCTTACTGAATTGAGATAACCATTTCTATGTGATCTTGAGAAATGGTGATTCTTTCGGATAACTTTGAGTCTAACTAAAAATGGAGGTGCAAATTATTCATTCAGATCTAGCAGATAGGCCATTTTGAAGAATATAATGTGCATCCATTTATAGAAGCGTAATTTAAAAACGAATGTTTAATTTTTACTTTTTTAGTTTACTCACATTTATTTACTAGAGCAAATAAATTCATTTAAACTTAAAAAGAATAAAAAACCAATTTATTAAATTAAATTTCATTGATTATTATGAATATTAAAGATTTTAAGATTCTTAAAGAATGGACTAAAATATTCTTTACAATTTGGTAACGTCAATCCAAGTAATTAACGGAACTTCACAGTTAATTTCTCATTCAGAAAAATGATTTTAACTTTCTTGGAATTATTTCGTTCCCTATTAAAAAACTATACTCATCAAGCATTATTATCAAGTTTTTATAATAAATGCCCTGTGACTTATACTAAAGCATCACAATAATATGAAGGGATTACGTACTAGATAAATTAAAATTGACTTTTTTAGTCCGAAGAATAAATGCTATAAGAAAGAGTATTGTGAAATTGTATTAAAGTATTTTGATTTATTTATATATTTTGATTTTATTGTGTGAGTAGGTTTTATTTTATTTTTAATGTTATTCATTCTTCATCAAATGAATGTTTATGATTTCAAATTTGAAAACTTATTAGTTGTTATGTTCTATTCTCTTAAAGATGCTATATTTTCGTTCCAATTACAACGTTTATCATGTCTTTAACTAATTTTATTAGTGTTTGTATACATATATGGCATATATATAGTTTAAAAAAACAAACATTTTTGTTTCTGTATTTGAAATTTATTCAGTTTTTATTTGATTGTTGTATTTGAATTTTAGGCCCCTGAAGAGGTAATGGGAATCACAAAATGTGTAAGGCAAAGAATAATTATAATTAAATTGCACTTTATTGTTGAGTAGAGGAGTTTAATGATTTCATATTTCAAATCAATAATTTCTTACTTGTTATTCAACTTTAAAATAACACTAGCTATTTGTCGTATTAAGGGATGTGGCACCATTGAGATCAGCAGAAATCTCAGTTTTAAAAAATGGCTCTGTTGTATGAGCGTCTTAGTAAAATTAAGGGCAAAACTACCCTTTACATTTCGAAGACCTGGAGTTGTTAGTTTTCCGCCGAGCATAAATTCCAGCCGACATATATATTTTTTTTTCCTCTTTCCCCAAAAACAAAAGCCCTTTTTTTTATGATGTTTCTCCCTAGGGGCTGGCAAGCTGCCAGTTGGTGTGCCGCGCCTTGGAGACACCACCAGCTTTCTATTCATCTTTTCATACGACCCTAAAACCCAGCTTTAACAGCCAATACAATTCTCATAAAAACATTTCATATCCTCTATTGTTTGTTTACAGGAACATATATGAGCAATTAAATCTGTTACTGAGTTAAGGTTTTTACATTGGTTCGGAACATTCCCCTTTACCGGTAGTAAAATACACTGAAATGTGTTTTTAAAGACCTATAAATATGTGCTCCTTACAGTCACATTGACATTAGCTAGCCTGTAAAATGAATGAGTTAATCTAGTAGATTTTACAACTATGTCCTCCAATCTTATTTCGTCGGCTTTGATTGTTGAATATTCGAGTAGCTCGTCAGCCATCTTAGTTTACCCGTTTCTCATTAAATCACGACCCGTTTACATAAAATTAAGCTCATACCAAGGATTCAGAATTGAAATCCTATCTTTGTTATGGGTTATTTGAACTTTTTTAAGTACAACAATTCTGTCTGAAATTCAAATAAGTCATCACTTCGTTGCTTTAAACGTATTTACTTATACTCGTACTGCTCTACATTTTTCACATCCTCTGTATGCCTCATCAGAAATCAAATTAATTCAGCTACTCTCCATAGAGCTTAAATCCGTTCGTCTAGGCAAGCTGGCTTCTATCTTAGCTGATAATAGTCATAATATTAGTCTTAATTGTGTATAATATGCACTATGTATATAGAGAAGATAACCAACAATCTGCTATTTATTTCAGGCCATTAAAATCAGATTTTCGAATGAATGCAATCACATTTTTAAAAAAAATAATTTCAACAGGTGTGCTCATGCTATTTTATTTAATAATACATCTTACAAATATATTGTTTTATTTTTGATTATTTAGAAAAATTAAGACTGTTGATATTTCAGCACTATGTCTTTTTTGTTATCATTATTTATTGAACGATGATGTATTCTGTTTTCTAGCAACCGTGAAGGCCCCTCCCTATAAAACATTATTCACAGTTTCTGCAGTTAACAACTCAAACTATGTGTATACTTAAACAGAGTATAACATTCATTATTTTTTTCTATAATAAATTTTAAATTGTGAATGATTCAGATGTGTCGTTCTAATGAATAAAATCTCAATCTCTCTTTGTCACACATCCTTTCGCCCCTTATATCCCTCTCCCCCTTAATATGTTTCATATTATGGCTTACTTTTTAGCAATATACCATCTATTTCTAGCCAGGCTGAGACCAAGGATTTTATTTAATGAGTTCGTCACTAAATAAATTCTTATTGCACGGGTGGGATTTGAACACAATAGATTATATTTGAATCAGAAGTATATATTTCATTTATTATCAACTCTTAAAATAATAATTGTCAGTCAATGTACTTGCGGGCATGGATGTATTTATTACATATTTTATTTTTCAGTTTTAGCAGATTTCCCTTAAGGAAAATCAGCTATTGAGGTTGTACTCATGACGGAATTTTCGAAATTTTTCTTCAAATGTCCATCGTTCCTACCTAGTAGATGACGAAAATGAGGTCCGTTCAAAACTGCATATATATATATATATATATATATTTGTCTGTTACCGCTCTAGCGGTCACAATTTTTGTTTGATCGTTACCAAACTCGATATTTAGTCGTTTTATGTAAAAAGAAAGATCAAGTTCGTTAACGGCTGAAATCGGATCGGTGGGAGGGGGGGTTTAAAGGGGAGGATTTTCGAAAATTCGAAATATCTCCGTTACTGTACGTCGGATCGAAAAATAGTATAGAATTAATCTTATTGCAAATTAAATAAATTTACTATAAATATTGTTCTATACAATTATTCTCTATCTTGAATATTAACCGAGATATTTGCATTTTGTATTAAAACCAGGCGGCTAACTGGACTTCCCCACCAAAAGCTAGTTTGGTCGCTTCCTTAACTCTCGGCTCTCGTGAAATTTTCTCTATTGTAACTTAAAACTTGGGAAATCTGTTTAGTTTACGCAGTCCCTGCGTGACGGACTTTTGTTATGAATTCTTTCATATTTAGTTAGTGCTTCAAATAGCTGTTCAAAATGTCAATTATTATTTTAAATAATTAATTTATATAGCAATTACACACACACATACACACACACACACACACACACACATATATATATATACATGAACGGACTCGGTAGTGAAGTAATGTAAATGAGGTCCAAAAGCAAGACCCCGTAAGGAAACAAGCCAGAATTAATAGTTTGAAAAGCTATTCGAAGCTCAAGTTTGAAAGGATTCATAACAATACTGAAAAATAAAATATCTAATAAATACATTTATAATCCAAAATGCAGTGACTGGGAATTATAATTTTAAGACTGGCATATATTAGATGCTACGAGAAGAATAAATGTTTAGCGTTCTTTAAATACGTGTTTTTGTTCAAAAATAAATATTTAGTGCATAAATGTGAGATGATGACTGTAATTAGCCATTGTATTCGTGGGACATCTGTTCAGATTAGGCAGCTCCACGTTTCCTACATTTTAATTTGGGTAGTATTCACAAAAAATCTGATTTGCGGTGATGGCCTTGTCATCAGGGTCCTTGTCCTCCTATTAAGTAAATAATCAAAATTTGTTTTTGATACAATTAGTTTAAATGGTTTAATTTGAATGTATATCTTTGATATCATGTGAAACATTATTTCCATTTCATTTTTATAGAACATAGATTATTTTTTTGTAAAACGCACAAATGGTTTTATTCAAATGTTTATACCTCTAATAGGTAAGAAGAAATTATCCATACTTAATTTCCACCTTCCCCTTCCTTTCAAAACTCATTTCCCCTTAATTGATTTAGACCAAAAAACGACGAGTCTTAGTACGTTGTAATTTGGTATATATAGTACTGTTGTATCGTCTAGTGTGCACCTCTCACAAAATCGCGTACAAAATATGTACATAATGGTGTATGTGCACACGCAGCATGTAGAGGTTTACCTATTTCTTGAGAAACCTAATTCGGAAAGCACAGAGAGAAGAAATTGATACATCTTTCTAATACTGATGGAATTGAAAGGACCCAATGAATGCTTGATAAAACCACAAACTTTGGATATTTTTGTTGTTACAAAGATACAGTAAAAAACATTAAATTAAAATTATTGAAATTGTATGTAACTGAGAATCTGGACATGGCCTGTCTGTATCCTTTACTCAAGTAAGTTCTAGCATAATTTATGCCAACAAAACAAAAGGTATGATCGTGGCACCCCAACCATTTTCCGATTGGGTCATGAACCCAGATTCGCATCTTATTTACTTATTTATGTATCTTTTATTTGGGGAAATTTCCTAAACGCCTTTCTCACCCCACCTTATGTCTTTCCACAAAGAGTACTTTATGTTATAAAACCCCTTTATTTTCTCCACGTAAAACTTAAGTATAACCAAAAGCCAAAGAGATTGTACTCAAAATGCTATTTTATATAAACACCTTCAAACATCCTTATATCCCACGTAGTAGATGACATAAACAGTTTAAAACTACGAAAATATCCCTCTCAAGTAGTTGAGAATTCGACAACTAGAAAACGTGAATTTACCATTTTCGTCTGCCCCATTTATCTCCTCAGTCCGTCTACAGATTCACAAATACGTAGGCCTATCTAACCTTATTTTGAGTTCTAGGTGTTCCATTTTACTTGGGATTGTCTTCCATCAGTCTGAGGTCAAGATTGGTATCTAGGTCAGAGGTGCGGTATTAGAGATTAAATGATATTACCCGAGATAGCATAGGGGAATAATGTTTAAGTGTTCTTGTTCCTGAATTAATCATGTGGTCATGCGGCGTTTGATTGGAGAGATGTTGCCAGAAGGTCGAGGGAAGCGAACGATCTTATTTCCTTGTAAAGCCTGGCATACAGGGCTTACAACGTAATAAGTCTTATTCAATAGTAACTATACAGTTGTGCTGATAAGTTACATAGCTCTAACGAAGACTGAACTTTGCGTGAAACATCTAAGTGAAAGCCTTGATGAACTGGCTCATGTGCGGCTATTTCCAGGCGGAACTTTGTTCAGTATAATAGCACCAATATTAATACCTTTATCACTGCTGTAGTGACAAGCAGAGGTCTTAGGAGCGATGGCATCCACTCTGTCTGACGGAGATGTTTTTCAGTTTGTTTATCAGCATGTTTTTAGGACAACTTTCTACCTTAACGTGTAAAATCCTTATTTAGTTAAACCTGTTGATTACATGATGTTTTACAATTGTTTTTCTATATTTTTTTTCTCTGACGTGAATATTAATGGAGTTATTCTTTTCAGTCTTCAGTAATATTTCACTTTAACTCATGGGATTTTAATATACCACTACAATCTGCTTAAATGCCAATAATAGAATACTAAATAAGAGATAGTGAATACAATTTATGTGCCATTTTTCGTAGAAGACGGTTAGTGTATGTAGCCACCCACTTTTATTTTTACTTTTTATTTTTTTAAAATTTTCATATTCAACTTTCCCTCTTAGAGACCCATTTAATCCAATGAGTATCTTTTCTAAATACTTCCCGCAAGAAAAGCTCTCTAGAATCAGACGATATATTCGTGATATTTATGTGTAATAAATATTCGTCAATAATGACAGTTAACTTTGAAATGGTAGTAAATATATGGATATATAAAATATATTGACTAAATAATTATTCAAACTTCTATTTAAAAAAAAAACAAAAGTTTCCATAACTCTTGACATAGGACCGTTATCTGACATAAAATAGTTTATGCGATTTGTTAGAAATGCACTATCTGACCTAGTTCTATCAAGTAGGACAAAGTTGGATTGCCTCAGAATGTGTTATTATTCTGCAGACTTCTCCTCATCTTAACTTTTACAATCTTACAAAGGCAGAAGGCGGTACGCGTTGCTTTGAGTAGAGGGGGACCACCTTTGAATAGCAATGTCCAAATCCCACAAAGTATCAATAATGAAAAGAGAGATACTTTCATTATTTTGCTTTATTAATATTTATAACTCAAATGGGAGCATAAGGTGTATTTTTTTTTATAAATTTCTATACTATGGTGACGAAGTATTTCTAATGAAACGCATTGTAATCTAAAAAGTCTGTCACGCAGGGGCTGCGTAAACTAAGCAGATTTCCCATGTGAAGTTCTACAATAGAGAAATCTGCATACTGGTAACACAACACCACCGTGATTAAATACAAACGGTAATGAGAAATCTTTCAGTTAATTAAAATAAATTCCCAACTGCCACGGTTTATGAATTGTCACAATAATTTATATTTTAATAACTTCACGGAGCCCAAGCCCACACGAAGGGTGGGGGGGGGGCGGACGGATGAAGAGAACGTATTTGCATAAATTTCGCAAAGTAACAAAGGTAAGGTACGGTTAGAAACGACAGGTAAGGTTAGAAGCTTCCACCTGAGCCGAGCAGTTACGAAAACGGCCGACCTAAACCCGACCACGTGTCCCACAGACTTCATAAAAATGCCAATATCTCGGTTAATATTGAAGATAGAGAATAAATGTATACAACAATATTTATAGTAAATTTAATTTGCAATAAGATTGGTTCTATACAATTTTTCGATCCGATGCATAATAACTGAGATATGTCGAATTTTCTATAACCCCCCCTCTAAACCCCCCTCCCTCTGGTCCGATTTCAGCCATTAACGAACTTGATCTGTCTTTTTACATAAAACGGTTAAATATCGAGTTTCGTAACGATCAAACAAAAATTGCGACCGCTAGGGCGGTAACAGACAAATATATATATAGATATATATATATATATATATATATATATATATATATATATATATATATATATAATTTTGAACGGACCTCATTTTCGTCATCTCCTGGGTAGGATCGATGGACATTTGAAGAAATTTTTCGAAAATCGCGTCATGAGTACGACCTCAATAGCTGATTTCCCTTAAGGGAAATCTGCTAAAAGTCCGTCACGCAGGGGCTGCGTAAACTAAGCAGATTTCCCACGCGAAGGATTACAATTGATAAAAATACATACATAACACTATCGTGAATATTAGGTGAATAAATATAAATGGCAATGAGAAATCTTTCAGTCAATTTACAATGCAAGTTAAAAATCTCTACAACGGAAAGCCGCTGAATTGTAAACAAACAGGCCAGCCAACCTCGTAGCGCTGAATAGAAAGATAGACAAACAGAAGACATAAAGAGATATTTCTGAATATAATATTAATTTTATTGAAAACTATTTACTATAGTTAGTGGAGTAATTTCAAATGAATCAGAATAATTTCTCTCTCAATCACTCAGATTTTTGTAATCCTAGAGCAAAAAAAGTGAGGGGGGGGGGGGTAAAAAGAACGAATTTCCAAATAAATCAAAAATTAAAGTTTTATTGAACAATATTTTGTATTTAACCTTGTAATGAAGTGGTTCGTAATATATCAGTTTATTATTAATATGACACTAGTAGAAGTGGGGGTTTACTGAAAGAAGGAAACTATAAAATCCAAATATCTCGGTTAATACTCATTATATGGAAAATATGTATAGAACAATATTTATAGTAATTTTAATTTTCAATAAGATTGTTCCCATACAATGTTTCGATCCGACGTATAGTAACAGAGATATCTGAATTTTCCCCTGGTCCGATTTCAGCCTTCAACGAACTTGATCTTTATTTTTGTATAAAAGACTAAATATCGAGTTTGATAACGATTAAACAATTGCGTCCGCTAGAGCGGTAACAGACATATTATATATATATATATATATATATATATATATATATATATATATATATACACACACACACACACACACACACACACACACACACACACACACACACACACACACACACACACACAAACACAGCTTTGAACGGACATCTCCAAGGTAGGATCGGAGGACATTTGAAGAAAAATTTCGAAAATCGCGTCATGAGTTCGACCTCAATAGCTGATTTCCCTTAAGGGAAATCTGCTAAAAGGCTAATCAAAATGGTCGATTTTCTGATTATTATGAATTATGGAGAATATTTTGTAATGCAGAGTTTTGGTATCAAGTCTATATTCTACATTCAATTTTGTCTGATCAATCAAGCCTATGTTTAATTCTATCCATGATTCTTTACTCCGTCTTTTTTCTATTCAAAAGTGTTGCTTTCCTTTTAAGAGAAGGCAGTAGAACAGAAACTACAAACAAAGTTAAGATACTACAGCGTCGGAACTCGGAGAAAGAAAATAAAAGTTGTCTAACATAGCTTTGAGTAAACACTATAGTGTGTCGCAATCCCCTGAGGCAGATACTCAAAGACAGATACTTAAAGGCGAAATCCTACAAACACCATCCATGACAATGTATTAAATATATTGAATTATACTTATATAATAAGTATACATATATTATATTATATATTAATGTATTACAAACGCCTTATGAAGGTTTATGTGCCTGGAATATTATAATCTGGAATTGTATTATGATTGTTCAGCTCCAGTGTGCATACATTTCCACGAATAAACTAATGTTTTAGATAAGCTAACCACATAATATATCCCCACACCAGTGATTAGTAGCCATCTCCTAGTAATATCTGGCCACTATGATGAATACAGAACGAATTGATATTAGTTAATTATATCTCCCTCCCGATAAGCAGTAGCCCACTCCTAGTAAGGACTGTATAGTAGTAATGGCGCTTGGTGATCTATGTATCTGGCCACTATGATGAATACAGAACGAATTGATATTAGTTAATTATATCTCCCTCCCGATAAGCAGTAGCCCACTCCTAGTAAGGACTGTACAGTAGTAATGGCGCTTGGTGATCTATGTATCTGGCCACTATGATGAATACAGAACGAATTGATATTAGTTAATTATATCTCCCTCCCGATAAGCAGTAGCCCACTCCTAGTAAGGACTGTATAGTAGGAATGGCGCTTGGTGATCTATGTATCTGGCCACTATGATGAATACAGAACGAATTGATATTAGTTAATTATATCTCCCTCCCGATAAGCAGTAGCCCACTCCTAGTAAGGACTGTATAGTAGTAATGGCGCTTGGTGATCTATGTATCTGGCCACTATGATGAATACAGAACGAATTGATATTATTTAATTATATCTCCATGCCGTTAAGCAGTAGCCCACTCCTAGTAAGGACTGTATAGTAGTAATGGCGCTTGGTGATCTATGTATCTGGCCACTATGATGAATACAGAACGAATTGATATTAGTTAATTATATCTCCCTCCCGATAAGCAGTAGCCCACTCCTAGTAAGGACTGTACAGTAGGAATGGCGCTTGGTGATCTATGTATCTGGCCACTATGATGAATACAGAACGAATTGATATTAGTTAATTATATCTCCCTCCTGATAAGCAGTAGCCCACTCCTAGTAAGGACTGTATAGTAGTAATGGCGCTTGGTGATCTATGTATCTGGCCACTATGATGAATACAGAACGAATTGATATTAGTTAATTATATCTCCCTCCCGATAAGCAGTAGCCCACTCCTAGTAAGGACTGTATAGTAGGAATGGCGCTTGGTGATCTATGTATCTGGCCACTATGATGAATACAGAACGAATTGATATTAGTTAATTATATCTCCCTCCCGATAAGCAGTAGCCCACTCCTAGTAAGGACTGTACAGTAGTAATGGCGCTTGGTGATCTATGTATCTGGCCACTATGATGAATACAGAACGAATTGATATTAGTTAATTATATCTCCCTCCCGATAAGCAGTAGCCCACTCCTAGTAAGGACTGTACAGTAGTAATGGCGCTTGGTGATCTATGTATCTGGCCACTATGATGAATACAGAACGAATTGATATTAGTTAATTATATCTCCCTCCCGATAAGCAGTAGCCCACTCCTAGTAAGGACTGTATAGTAGTAATGACGCTTGGTGATCTATGTATCTGGCCACTATGATGAATAAAGAACGAATTGATATTAGTTAATTATATCTCCCTCCCGATAAGCAGTAGCCCACTCCTAGTAAGGAATTGATATTAGTTAATCATATCTCGCTCCCGTATAGCAGTCGCCCTCTCCTAGTAAGGACTGTAGAGTAGTAATGCCGCTTGGTGATCTATGTATCTGGCCACTATGATGAATACAGAACGAATTGATATTAGTTAATTATATCTCCCTCCCGATATGCAGTAGCCCACTCCTAGTAAGGACTGTACAGTAGTAATGGCGCTTGGTGATCTATGTATCTGGCCACTTGATGATGAATACAGAACGAATTTGATATTAGTTAAATTATCAGAACGAATTGAAATTGTTTAATTATATCATCCTCCGATATGCAGTAGCCCACTCCTAGTAAAGGCTCCGATAGAAGCCGACCTGAGGCGGAGGGAGAGGATACTGAGGCACTTCAATACCAACCCTAGCTCAAGCGTCCGGAGAGCTGCTTCAGTTCTAAGCATACCAAAGACAACCATTTGGCGCACATTAAGGGCTGACGCAGGCAGGCGCATGCTTACCTGCACAAAAGAAGTACAAAATTTAATACCCGCTGATTATCCCCGCCGATTAAATTTTTTTAATTGGTAAAAAGAACAATTGCAAAACGATGCAAACTTCGAAAGTAATATGGACGGAAGAAGCGACTTTTATACGTGCGGGCATATTCAATCAAAGAAACTAACACCTTTGGGCACATGAAAATCCCCGCGCCTGTTGGAGAATTTCACTACCAGTATGAGTTTTTGTAAACGTGTGGGTCGGTCTTTGTTATAATCGCATAATAGGTCTCGTATTTTTCCTGCTCGACTTCACGCTGAAATGTATCATCTATTCCTGGAGAATGACTTACGGGCACTTTTGGAAGATATCCCTTTGGAAACAAGGCTTGAGAGCTGGTTTCAACTCGATGGTTGTCCTGCACATTACAGAAGGGCCGTACGAGACTGGTTGGACATCAACTACCCAGGTCGCTGGATAGGACGAGGTGGGCCGGTACCTTGGCCTCCCCGGTCTCCGGATCTCACGCCACTAGATTTCTTAGTGTGGGGATACGTGAAAGAAAATGTCTACCGAGAGCCCGTCCGCACAAGGGATGACCTCATCGAGCGCATCAGATTTGCAACCAGCTCACCGCAGAACAATGTTTAGATGCAGTGCGATCTGTGAGTACGCGATGTGATGCGTGTATTGCAGCGAGAGGCCCAGCACTTCGAACAACATATACGTTGACGCTTTAGAAATTAACGATGTAATTTTAGAGAAGGTAAAACCTTCAAAATTTTCAGGGTTTTTTTCTCACTAAGGTAGACCCATATAAAAACTGAAACATTTATGTTATCCAAGTAAGAATATTTAATTATTTTATCAATTTTCAAAATTTTTAATCTTTTTTTATGTATTAATCTTCAGTTATTGTTCATAATGTTATCTATTTTAAATAGGTATTTTTTTTATACTATGAATATTTGAATAAAAAAGTATTTATTATTTTTTCTTAATAAAAAATAATTTTTTTTTCAATTACCTTTCTGTTAGTATTTTTTTTTTTTTTTTTTTTACGATGTTTACAAATGAAACAATTAAATTTGACATTTTAAGTAAATTATATTTTATACTAATTTAGTATTCTCAAATATGTTTATTAGAGTAATAACAAATATTGCATGTCTTGGCTGAAACAGAAAAGAGCAGGGAATAGAAACATTTCATACAGAAATATTTGCTGAAACCATTCAGTTGTAGACAGAAAGGACAGCAGCAGGTAATGAGCAAACCCTTTCCCTGCTGGGGGAGGAGAGAGAATTCTGCCGTCCGTCAGCCGGTGGAGGACAACACCCTTAACGGTCAAGGACTACTATAGCGGCCACTCCAATACCTTATTCTCCATTTTTCTTTAAACTATTAATTTATTATTAATAAATTATTTATAGACTCCCTCACACCGTTTTAAGAGAAATCTAATTTTTCTGATAGCCAGCAAAATCTAGCCTATAAAGGGTTATTATAAGGAAATACCTCTTCCTTAATTACTTTATATTTCTTTAATATACTGAACCCTTGAATACCTCAACTAAAACAATCGTTTGAAAGAAAAATAATTTAGTGTGCCACTTCTGGCATTGGAATGATAAAATCAAATACTTTCGATGATACGTGTAAAGGCAAGCGCTTGTAGGTTGTTTACTGGTGTTCGTATTACGGGCACATAATACTCACTGACTTCGTTATAGTGACCACAATATGCTCTCGATTTAATCCGAAAATTCAATATTTGACCACAATCAGTTATGACAGCTGAATTCTTGTAATTATCTCTGCCAGGTATGGAGCTTGCCATGGCATTACAGCCATGGTGTATTTACAGACAACTTCCAACTACATGCTCGTTAATTTGCCCCAACCCATATAGGTGTGAATCAACCCCCGCATAGCATTTTACCGAATAGAAATACCTTATATCTGCCATTCCTTCCCATTTTAGGATATTTCCCTTTTCAAAAATCAATTGAGAATACTTATCAAATGTCCATACATCCTGCCTAGGAGATGACGAAAATGAGGTTCGATGAAATTTATGTATAAGTACAAATATATATATATATATATATATATATATATATATATATATATATATATATATATTTTATAGCTCATAGAATCTATCTAGATTACGAAAATGGGGTCTAATCAATATTATATAGGTATATATAAACTCGATATTAAAGCGACTCATGTAAAACTAAAGATCAAGCGCTTTAAGGGAAAAAAATCGGGCAGGGGAGGGTGTGGGAATAGAAAATTACAAATTTCTCCGTTATAATGAGTTGCATCGAAAAATTGTATATAACAAAACTCGTTGCAAATTTAATTTTATAAAAAATATCTATTGTTTTTTTCTTTATCGACAATATCAATCTACACTTTTTAGTTTTTTAGCTCTTATTAAACACCCATTCCTCATTTCATATTGGCAATAAACTGAATATCCGAAGAAACATCTTACTTCAAACTCAAATACCAGAAGGTTTCTTCAATGGCCCTTTAAAAATGTGGTATGTGACGTCATCAATTAATTAAGATTATATTTTATTTAAGACCTGAATATTTACTTGACCGATACTATAGTCAATATTCAACAGTTCATTGGAAGGGAGGGGGGAGTTTGAGTCGTATTGCAAAATATTAAATAATTAATCATTATATTAGTAGAACTAAAGAAAGTAATTATTTTCAATTTGTAGTTACTGATTATAATTAAGCTAGATATCTTTATTTGTCCTAAAACAAAATGACCCTATAATTTCAGACTTTTGAATGGATTTCTTAATATTCAGTAGGCCTTAAATACTGAAAGAAGACTGAATTGTGCTGATGAAGATACCGATCGTTAAAAGATCTAAGGGAACTATTTTTAGTATATATGGACAGTTTTTTTTTTCTTTTTCTTTTTAATATCAACCTGAACTTCCTTCCTCAAAAGCGGCTATTTCCGTCCTCATAAAAATTATTCACTCTACCGAGCGTAATATGATTTTAATAATAAAATACAATTCTTTTTATTCATCAGAGTAAAAGTTATCACACAATGGGCTTTATGAGAGAATTACAGCACAAATATATGTATATATAAAATAAATAGCAGACCAATGTAGAAATATATTTCTGTTTTTTTGTCCTAAAGTACAAAAACGCTAATTTAATTAAGCCCTTCTTTTGCTAAAGTTAATTAAAATAAAAGCACCACTAGCTTTCATTAAACAGATTTCAAATCTTTCATCGTGTTTTTATTTAAATACACCTTAGCCAAAGAAGAGCTTAAGTAATTTGTCAACAAGGCTAGTCTACATTAAGAAAAACGTTAATTTAGACAATATAAAATATTGCATAGAATATAATGACTTAATTTAATTAAATTCTCAGGATATATACCACTAATCTCAAGGAGCTTTTATCGTTGTCATATAACCCCCCCCCCCACACCTCTCAAATCACAACAATAGGAAGCTTATTTGCTAAAAAATGAAGGCACATCTTACACGAAGGAATGTTGACAGGTTTGAAAAAAGTATGTTATTGGTTTGGAAACCTCTGAATATTGCATAATCGACGTGTTTGGAAAAGTGGCTTATTCCACCTTATCAAACAACGACATTCCATCCCCATCAATTTGAAACCGAATGGCAACGGTCATTGGTAGGTCTCCACTTCGTTAGGGTTACTCACGATTCTGCTGGAAATTGTAATTTTAAAAGTTCTAAAACCGGTTAAAACATATCCTAAGTTCTGAAAAAAAAATGCCCCAGTACAGAAATAAATAGAGACGAAGAGACCTATCTTCATTATAGGCAGATTGGTATTGTTGTTCCTGAAGTAAGGAGGAAATTTGTAGTTATTGTAAATATATATATATATATATATATATATATATCTTTATATATATTTCTACTGTACGTGTGTATGTCGCTGAACCACCTCCTAAACGGCTGGACCGATTTGAATGAATTTGTATGATTTTGGGTGACGCCCTGGATGGTTTAGATTCATAAATCATATACAGATGGAGCAGGAGTGGGGGTTGTAAGGGAGGCCTAAAATTAAAAATAGCGATATTATGTTTCCTATTGATTTTCGGCAAATATGCACCTGTTATCCTGATAAAAGTTGTTTATTTTGTTATTTAGAGTAACTTTTGTCATATTCACTTTTGTCGTATAACAAATTATAAACGAGATATAGACTAAAATATTAAAGTAGGAGCCAACAATGTTATTGGGCACTGACGATTGAACCGAATTTAACAAAGCTCTATATCTAAATTAGCATTAATTCTTCCATGATTATAAGCTATATTAGATTTTTTATGTCCGAACGGGAACAGGGGTTATAAGGTAGGCCTGAATAAAAAATTGGCGATATTTCATTTTCAATTTGTTTTTAGGCAAATGTGCACATAAAAAAAGTTGTTTTTTGTGTTATTAAAGTAAGAAATATCATATAGTACAACGTCTGACTGGGTTCGCTTGTACCCCATACAATACTATCACAAAGTACAAGGGCAATGCGTTCATTATTAGAAGTGTCGCAAGCTATTCATTTTTACTTGCTGATACTTTCTCTTTGTTATTGTTTGCCATTTCCATTTCCACTTACTTGGTATAATCGAATTTCTACTTCATACTTTGCCATTGGTACATCAAAACCATTTAAGACAAAGAACCATACTTTTCCCACTTATATTAAAATGACGATTAGGCAAATTTACACAAGGTTTGACAACGTTATTAAAAAGTGTAGTACTTCCTAGAAATGTGCCAATTAAATTTTCTTTAGGATATTTACGAATTCAAGTAAATTACATTTTTTCTTCTTACTCTGGACCCAATATTTTTATGTTCTTCATAGTTTAATGGTAAGGGTCAAAAATAAAAAAAAACATTTTTCCAACCATACTTTATTCATATTTCCCTACATGTTTCCACCACCTCTTCAGTGGCCCATGCATTTCTTAAGTGCTCGTTCCGTCTTACGTTCGATGCGACAGTCCCTTTCTCACTGGAGAGGTCCTTCCTCACTGGCGAGCACTTCAAAAATGGATGGCCCATTAAAAGGTGGCATTTAACCCACGAAACATGTATGAGATGAATAAAGTTTACGCGAAAAAATGTTTTTTATTGGTGATCCTTGCCATTAAATTATGAAGCACCTATTAAATGTTTTGTTTAACTCGGGCCCTTTATTAGTTCATACATAATAGGGGCCCTAATTAAGTGCGACAAATTATCACTTCTAACAAAAAATTCACGTAAATTTGTATTATATAAATGATTGTTGCAGTCATAGATTACAATCACACCTTTTGAAAATAATAATGCACCAATAACTTTCAGAATCCATGCACTTAATGAGAAAAGACTATTTTTCTGTCAACATCACAATCAAAGTGTCAAATTAAAAGTGGTTTATTTCCCTGATGTGTCCAACTCCATTATAGAATCACCCTAGTGTCCATCGGGATGGAAAGAACTGTCATTACTATTTCCTGAGCAGGGATGTATATTTAGCTTGGATTGAGAGGCAGAGTGAGATATGGGATTTGACATTAACTAATGTATTCACATAAGCATAGATCAAGGAGGGAATATTACGAGTTCCATCAACACAGTCTCAATTGCAATAAGTTTATTAAGGGCTCTTTGTTTCATCATCTTGTCCATCCGTCCCTCTGTCCCCGTTAGCATATTTTTTATACCGAATATTTTATTTTTTCTCAGCTTTATCGCATTCAAATGTCATTGGCAATTTCTTTCTACTAACTAATCAATGTTCCGGAGATACATTTGTTGTTTCATACTTGTAGGCGATTGGTACTTAAAATATGAGCCAGGAGTGCATCCAACAAAATTACAGATGTATAGTTCAATTGGATTGAATGTACATCTTGGCGGTCACTGAATAGTGACTTACACAGCACATATTACCTTGGGGAAATGAAAGTATAGCCAGAGTAGAAAGATAGATTTGAAGGCGAATTTTGGTTTGCACCTTTGGTTGTTTTAACCGTTTGACATTTTCCTGTTTCTCCTATCTCAGCTCTGATGGATATAATGTTTTGAAAAATTTAAAGGTAAAGTAATGTTTTAAGTAAGTCCAACATAAAATATTTTATAATAATAATGGAGAATTTGAGATAAAACCAATATTCTTCTTCTCTGACACCACTACGTTTTTGGTTATTTAATTTTTGCACCTTATCCTTCCTAAGAACAATAAAAATATTTTAAGGACATTCAAACATCAACAAAACTATTTTTTATAATTCAAACCTTTTGCCCTCCAGAACAGTTACAACACTAAAAATATGGAGATTATAATTGATACTTATCGCCAACTACAACCTTAGACATTTATATTTTCCCAAGAAACAATAATTACAAACGTAAGCCTAAAACTATTCTCCTAAGTATAAATAAACATTTGTGGTAATTTGCCAACAATAGCCAATCTAAAACTGGGTAGATCTTGTAACACTATTACTGCCTAGATCTAATTAGACTGTATTAACATAATAAATATTTTATCTTATTATGAATAATAAAATATCGGGTTCAGGTTCCTCATATGAATGTTGGCCCTAATACACATGGAAAACATTGAGCCATGGAGTTGAAAGGTGGATTATAAATTTATTCAGTGACGAATTCACTAAATAAAATCCTTAGCCTCACCTTAGAAAAGAGTCTTAAATTGGCGATAACTTGTCCCATTCAGCCATATTATCATAAACGTGGAAATTAATAAATAACATGACATATTTTAAGGGGCTCAGGTTAGCCAGGCGAGTTAAAGCGTTGACCTTTATCTCACATGGTAAACCTAGAGTGGCGAGTTCGATTCTCGCCTGGGCAAAGGAAATTATTTAGTGACGAAATTCATTAAATAACGTCCTAAAATCCCACCCTAGCTAGAAAAGGATGGTAACCTGTAGATAACCCGTCCCGATTAGCCTAAGTTGCAAAAAATGGACGTTAATAAATAATAATAATAATATTTTAAATTGTATTTTTCTTTATAATTTTTAAGTTATTAGTTATGTAAAATTTCACATTAAAAATAACAATAATTAATACATACTTAGCATATAAATTATAAAATTAATTTTCTATTAAAAAAATGTCTTTGCATGTGTATACACAACCCCATTTAATATATAGTATATGTATATATATATATATATATATATATATATATATATATATATATATATTCTCTTGCAAAATAACACCTCCACACATATTCATGCATACAATAAATACATAATCAAATACTCTGTTTAAAAAATAATAAACTGACACACTCACTCTAATAAACAAGTTTTTATTAAAAAAGAATTTCTTTAATTTATTTAAATCCTCGTCATAATAGATTTTCAAATTTTCCGTGTCTGAAAATTAATTGCGTTCTCAAAACTATGGATGTGTATACATCTTTTCAAATTTTCTTCTTACCAGACTTTCAAATTCTTTCTTCAAAACTTTTAAATCATCAAAATCAAAATTATGCTCTGCAACATTATAATGTTTTTATCACGTCTTTTACATACTTAATTATGATATAGATATCAGATAGATTATTTTTGCTACATACTTGTTTCGCCAATGCAATTTTTGTGCAATCCAAAGAACTAATGTCATAAACCACATTTGACTATTTTGATAATTCTATCACTCCTCCTCCAAACTTACTTCCTAGTTGTATTATACATGGTATTGTTTACAGATTTTTATTTCGCTGAATTTTATATAATGTTTGAGACAAGAGGTGTAAAAAATGTGTTACCTTACACCCTTGACTTTGTTTAATGATATTTCAATATATCAACAAAGTTCTTAAAAATCCAATCTTTCCAAAGAGGTTAAAATGGCAGAAGATTTTTTATTCATTAAAAGTCAATAAAATCTCTGTTACTTACTTCATTCTCATTTTTTACGCTTCACGTCTCGTTTGAGCCTTCTTCAAAAATTTTACATACTATAGATCTTGTGTTCAACTTTAATATAAATTACATTACATTTGATCTCGATAAGGGTAAAATTGGAAATAGGATGTCAGATTAAAACACGTGACATTGAACTGCGAAACTAGATTCGTTTAAAGAGCCTCTTACAATCATTAAGAGGTATTTTTTGAATGGCGTAGTCATATTTATACTATAGTAACATAAGTTAAATATATTATTTATTTATTTATTTTCATGTAATTAAGCTTATCAGGACCGGTTATATACAGGTTACTTACTACCGTTTTCTAGCTAGGATGGGGCCAGAAGTCTTGCCACCAATTAACTTCCACTCGAACTCATAACTTCTAATGATCGAAGTGATCAATTGAATGTCTTAACATACACGGCTATTCTGAGCCATAATAAATAAATTGTCACAACTGAAATCGACTCAGAATAAACATTTCAACAATGCTTATTTATTCTTGAGATTCAGAAGTAGTCAAGGTAGTTTATGGTACTAAAACGAATGTGTGATTTAACCATTCGTTTTCTGCTACTATTATTTTGTAAGTTACTCTTGAAATGTTGTGGTTCTGAACGTTGAGTACGATAATAAATCGTGAATATAGGGGAAAGTAATTTTGATGATACCGTATTTTCTTATAATGTTATACGTGCAATATTCCGCGAAATCCTTCGTGCTATTATTCAAGTATTCCTGAATTAATTATTTACTTCAATTAGCACATTCCTGTAGCTTATATTATTTTACTAGATTAAACTATGATAACTACATAAATTAGAATACATAAATTTTGCATATTGTGGTTTGAGTATATTGATACTAGCTTGTCAGCTAATCTGGCTTAATTAGTATATAGCTAATGATTCACCTCAAATACTTATATACCAACTCCGTTTATAATGATAAAATAGTCAAATATAGAGTTATTTTATTAATGTCGAGAACTAAGTGAAGAAACAAATCGGGAAAATAATAGACTATTTAAAAAAAAGGAAAAACTGGGCAAAAAAAAATACGTCCACTGAAAAAATTTAATTCCAAGTCTGTGCAAAAGTTACTAAATATTCAATACATTTTCCTGAATAATGTACATTTAAAATTAACTTGAATATAGATTTTGTTTCAAATTTTGTTGACTGTTCAACGATGTGAAAAACATCTCAAAATGGAGTTGAATATTTTGAGTTTTCAAAATTTCATAACGAACGTCTATGTCTTAATTATAAAATATGAACCTTTTTTGATGGTACAATCAAGTTCGAAGCCTCCTTTTCAGCGAACCAAACTCTGAAATCGCCTCTAGAATAATTTCTATCTCATAATCTGATAGGGAATAAAATAATAATATGGCTAAACCTGAGCATTTTTTATTGAATCCGAAGAAAAAAGCCAGCAACTACAAAATAATCACTTTTTTCTTCCCAAAACTGCCTTTACCACCACAAGGAAAATATAGTCAAATACTTAATAGTTAAAACATATCAGATAACAATTTACAAAAATGACAATTTACACAAACGCAGTTTACTCTCAATATGCAGGTACTTAACCAAAACGAGAGTTATAGATATTACAGGGCGATGATAACCTAGTAGTTTTTGCCGTACAATCTTATGGAACTGTTCTTAAGCACAAAAAAAGATTTAGAATGTTTAATCAGAATGTGTCTCTTTATTCTTCATCTCATGACTGCCAAAAACAAAAGCTTACCATGTGAATCTACAAAACATATGCTTTACATCTAACCTTATATCTTACAATTACAAAGAGATATAAATATAACAATCTTTCATAATAATATTCACTCCCCCTAAAAAACCCCTAAAAAAACAAACTAGCATATTAGATAACCGATATATAAGCTGTGCTCACTCTCAAACATCTGGGTACAATATTAATTCAGATAATCGGGTTCAAAACATAAATCAGAGCTTTTTTTTTCGAAAAAATGAAGTATTAAAATTTAGAATGAATGATGAAGGATCCTTGTGAATGAAATTTTAAATCGATTGTTTTTAGCAGATTTCTCTTAAGGGAAATCAGCTATTGAGGTCGTACTCTTGACGCGATTTTCGAAAAAATTTCTTCAAATGTCCATCGATCCTACCCAGTAGATGACGAAAACGAGGTCCGTTCAAAATTATCCAAATTTTCCATTGATCCTATATATATATATATATATATATATATATATATACATATATACATACATATATAAACATATATACATACATATATGTTTTTCTAATAACACTCTAGCGGTCGCAATTTTTGTTTAATCGTCACCAAACTCGGTATTTAATCGTTTTAGGTAAAAAGGAAGATCAAGTTTGTTAACGGCTGAAATCGGACCAGTGGGAGGGGGGGGTTAGAGGGGGATTTTCGAAAATTAGAAATATCTCCGTTACTATACGTCGGATCGAAAAATTGCATAGAATTAATCTTATTGCAAACTAAATGTACTATAAATATTGTTATATACATTTATTCTCTGTCTTGAATATTAACCGAAATATTTGCATTTTTCAGTTTTCAGCCATCAGCAAACCGCCACTTCTACTCATGTTACATAAACAATACTCTGCTACATAATAAATCACATTATTCGGAGTTTAAATACCAAAAATTGTATTCAAGAGACCTTTATTATACAAGATACATACAAATATGTATAAGATACATACAGTTCTTGAAGTGGACAATTGGGCTTACAGATTTCAAGCGTTATAACTTAATTTGAGTCAATCCGGATTCTGAAAAGGAAAATGCTTAGCAATATTTGTTTGGCCTACCGTAATGTCTCTATTTTAAGGCCAATGCAAAGCGCCTTGTCGTAAATAAATAAAGGATAATGTGAATGGGCTCAGTGAAGGAAATTCCCCGTTCCATGGAAAAAGATGGTCGCCCCGTTGGCTAAAGAGGCCAAGGCTAGCTCATCACGGATTCCAGGGGGCGGGCTGATGTCTGGAAGGGCAATCTTCAGCCAAATATCTGCCCATTTCTTCATCAGATAAAAGGCACAATCGCCTTCTTCTACCATAGAAATATGAGTGGATATTCTATATGAGAATTAGATGGTTGACCCTGGTTCTGCAATTTTCTTACATTCACTATGAGGATTTATACAGCAGAGTCTTTAGGGGCCTTTTTACTGTAATATCCTCCATACAGAATGATACCAATGTGAAACTAAAAAATGTGCATCTTCAACGACCTTTTAGCAGATTTCCATCAGCTATTCAGGTCGTACGCAATTTTCGAAAAATGTCTACAAATTTCCATTGATCCTACCCAGGAGATGATGTAAATGAGGTCCGTTCAAAACTATATATATGTATATATATATATATATACTAGCTCAGATACCCGGCTTCGCCCGGGAATTGATTTGAGGCTGAATGGTGATGGTATTTTTTTGGAAAGGCTTTACTTTGCACAATATTTTGACATTTACCCGTCCCAGTGATTAGGGTTAATACCCGTTGTTGGCATTTGTTTCTAATAAAATTTATTTTTTATGTAAGTTTTCACTGTACTCCAAATTTTCATATTTCCCGTTTTCTATGCATTATGCATAGATTTAAATTATTAAGCACAAAATATTAACATATATTTGAATTAATTTTTCCCGGTGAGGTACCTGGTAGTTCCAAAGAATTGTTGAGCAAATTTCTCTAAATAACAAATTAAACAACTTTTGTTATCTGCATATTTGCCAAAACCCCAATAGGAAAGGAAATATCACTATTTTTAATTTCAGACCTCCCTTATAACCCCCACTCCTGCCCGTCCCGAAATGTTGGTATGGCTTATTATAAGGAAGGTGTTAGTGCTAATACACATACCGAGTGTTTTATTTAGTTCGGTTGAGTCATTTGTGCCAAGTAAAATTGTTGAGTCCCGCTATCATTTTTAGCGTATAACGTCTTTATACTTCGGATATGACGATAGTGTATATGACAAAAGTTTCTCTAAATAACAAAATAAACAACTTTTGTTATGTTCATATTGGCCTAAACCCCAATAGGAAACAAAATATCACTATTTTTAATTTCTGGCTTCCCTTATAACCCCCACTCCTGCTCGTCCCTAGAAATGTTGGTATAGCTTATTACAATGAAAGCGTTAGTACTAATACATATACCGAGTTTTATTTATTTCGGTTGGGTCTTTTGTCCCAAATAAAATTGTTCACTTCCGCTATAGGTTTTAGCGTATATTTCGTTTATAATTCAGTATACGAAAAAAGTGTATATAATAAAAGTTACTCTAAATTACAAAATAAACAACTTTTGTTATGTGCATATTTGCAGAAAAAGCAATAGGAAACTAAATATAGCTATTTTTAATTTCAGGCCTTCCTTATAACCCCCACTCCTGCTCGTCTTAGAGAATATTAATATAGCCTAAAGTCTAAGTTGGGTTAGTAGTAATATACATACCAAGTTTCATAAAATTCGGTTCAGCCGTTTATGCGTGAAAAGGTAACAAACAAACAAACAAATAAACAAACAAACAAACAAACAAACAGACACGAAAGAAACAAAATGCAGTTATGGTGTCTATGACATGTGAAACGAAAAGTTATCGTGAAATTTCGTGAAAAAAATCAATGTACAGACAGAGGTTACAATTTTATATATATATATATATATATAGATATATATATATATATATATATATATATATATATATATATAACAACTAATAACACTCTAGTGATCGAAATTTTTGTTTAATCGTTACCAAACTCGGTATTTAATCGTTTTATGTAAAAAGAAAGAACAAGTTCGTTAATGGATTTCCAAAATTCGAAATATCTTGGTTACTATACGTCGGATCGAAAAATTCTATAGAACCAATCTTATTGCAAATGTAATGTTCAATAAACATTGTTATGTGATTTTTTGCTCTATCTTGATTATTGACCGAGATATTAGCATTTTTTAGTTTTCGGTCTGGAGTAAACCCCCACTCCTACTCATGTCATATTGACAGTAAGGTGTTATATTATGAAGCACATTATTTGAAGCCTAAATACCAAATATTGTTCTCATTTAACCTTTACGTTTTGAGGTGAATGCTAGTATGTAGCGCAAGGGGTAATCTGCTTGCCCCTGCGTGAATGGACTTTTTAAAGATTTAAACTAGAATTCCGAAACGAGTGAATGGTGTCTTATGAATGTTTTGTCAAAATAATATACGTTAACGGATTCCGAAATTAACCTTTTTCACACTCTAGTGTATTGAAAACTAGAAATGTAGACATTCCTTTCACAAGCTAAAAGTCTTTGACATTGTTGTGTGATAAGCGAATTTCCGTAATAATTGTGCAGAGAGTATCAAGACTTGAAACTGAAAATTGAATCCTTAATGATAGAAATGGCTAAAAGCTTAAAATCCAATTTATGGGAATGGGTTATACCGATGGCAGAAAAATTAAATACCCCAAGTACCTAATTAATGCAAGCTAGAAAAAAAATTATAAAAGAACAAATACTACGTAATAGTTATTACTTTAACGATAATGTTAGAACGTTAGTTATGCAACTTTTTTTTTTTACTTTTCCTGGTTGAATATCAGCCAGTTTCAAGCTGCATGCATATATACACGCACTCACACTCACACGCGTGCGGTCACATTGATGCTTGATCGATATCAAAGTCGACAATTAAACAGTGCACTCTCACACACGCACACACACACACACACATATATATATATATATGTGCGTGCGTGCGTGCATGTGTGTGTGTGTGTGTGCGTGTGTGTGTGTGCGCGCGTGTGTGTGTGTGTGTGTGTGTGTGTGCGCGTGTGTGTGTGTGTGTGTGTGTGTGTGTGTGTGTAAAAATGTCCTTCATTACACAATTACTGTACATGATCGATGTAAAGATAGTTTTGAAAAATGGTTTCATTTGTACAATCCAAATAGCTGAAGTTGTAACTGTCACCGCCTCTTGTAATGACTGCCTAGACATTGATAAGACCTAAGTCGGGATAGGAGAGGAGTTTTTATTTAACTATTAAAATTAATTCCATTGTTCAATCAAATTCAAAATAATTATGCAGGGCTCCGAGAGTCCAATGTTTTTCAATTGATGGAGTGTGACATTTCAGGATTTACAGGAAGCCTTAGAGCCGCGGAAAAACTAGCCACGCGAAACAATATCTGCTAAAACCGTAGTAATATGGGGAGCGGAATTCTTGAAGTGAAACTTCATTGTTGATTTTGGGTTTATCAAACTTAATTAGGAATATTAATTAATTAGAGATCAATATAGCCTATTGTATAAGTATTCCAAGGTTTTTCAAGAGTGAAATTTCATAAAGAAAGTTTTTGAATGAAAAATATCCTTTGTTTTCATAAAACTTTATTTCAGTAAATCTGTTTACTCATTATAGTTAACAAAATTATCTCCTCCAGATTTGTTTTAAATGTATATATGTTGGTTTTCGTTATGAGAAGCAGGGGAAAAAGCCGTTTGTAGTATCTCGAGACATTTCTAGTATATTAACTTCTCCCTTAGATTTAGCTCATTGACGTAGAGTATTCTCGCATTTCATAATGAATGTAAGTGACTATCTCATTCAATTATCGGCACAAGGTAATTTGGTGGGTAAAACATTCTTCAACAACAAGTCAAACAAACTTCTATTCTTCGTACATTTATTAGTCAAAGTTACATGTTATTCTATACCAATACTTCCATTCGTTCGGAGAACTACGTCAATTCTAAACCAAAAATGGTACACCCTATAAAAAACAGCTCAGTATAGAAATCAGATGATCTACCCAAATCAGCTAATAAAATATTGGTTTTTCTGTCCCAAACTCATTCGATTTCCAAACGATAATGAATCTGGCTTGTAGTTGAAATACTGACAACTATAATGTGGTCTCTAAAACAATGCCTAAATTTGCAAAACAAAAAGGAAAAAAAAAAAGATACATAGAAACCCACAACCACAGTTTTCATGTAATATGGCCATCTTCTGTCTATGATGACAGCACAACGATTCAATTAGCCAATCAGAATTTACCAGAACTTAGAATATCTTTTTCCAGAATTTTGAGTTTTTAATTGTGATATCTCTTGAAGTTTTGTCTCAAATCTAGAGCTCATTATAACATATTTAAAAAATCATTTTTCTTGTGTATGAATATACTTCTATAATAAGAAGAAAATGGCAATCATATTTCATAAGGGTACACTGTTTTGGGATTATTCTTTATTCCATGTTTTTCAATATTTTTCAGTGATTAATTAACAACAAAAAAACATTTTTAACGTAACAAGTTTAATTTATCTGCAGCTCACATGGTTACATTGTTATATTAAAGTCATTTTGAGTATAGATGCTGGAGAAATAGCCCTGAAACACTATATCACTATATAATTAAGCTTGCTTCCCTACAGAGCTAATCCCGCGCTGACTATAAAGACATTGAATTGAATGTAATCGCTCCGTTAAATGTGATTGAGAGATTGGCCAATAGAAATAAATAAACGGCCCCTAAATGGCAGTGGTGCTGTTTTTATGCCCCTCGCTAAGGGATGGGAAGGGTTAGGATGTGTTCCGCAGATCGAAGATAAACTTGGCCTCTATGTTAACTGCTTCTGGCGCCATTATTTCTTCCAACAGGGCTGCCAAGGACTTTCTTGCCTTGGGACTTTATAAGCGGATTTTCCTCCCCCTAAAAAAAAAAAAGAGGTAATATTCCTCTTTCTCTAAATGAACAAAGTAAATTTCTTTGACTTAAGATGTTGTAAGCAATGGAACCTGAATATTAAAAAATAAATAATAGCTTTCTTTGAGGATTTTATGTTATGGAATAATTCCTAAGTTTAATTGGAATAGTAATTTCTTTTCATCGCTTATCTCATTCAGTTTCGCCAGTAGCCGAGACCAGTTACAGCCATCTTGTGTCAATTAAGCATATATAAAGGACGAAATATAGCTTGACAGGTAAACAACATGCATTTGATTGTTCAAATACTATATTGCTTAACGCCTGATTACTCATATAAGCACTTTTATGGCGTTTATGGTACATTGGGTTACTGTTAACCTGAGATGAGATATGAGTTTACCGAAGGCTGAAACCAAAAAAATACAAGTAACTTTCTTAATATTCGAGATACAATACAAATGTGTAGAACAACAATTGGTTATTAAACATTTTCTGACACTGCTCAATAACAGAAATTTCCAATTTTTTATTGCCTTCCCTTCTCCTGGTCCTCACTCACAAACTTGAACTATAGTTATACATAAACCGTTTAAATGTCAATATTGGTAGTGAGTAAAGTTATGAATGTCCTAATTTTCGCCCATTTTGAAAATCGTGACTTGGATATAACCAAAATCGGTGGTGTTCCTTAAGGAAATCTACCAACAAAGAGGCTAGCAAACTTCTCATAGGACACTTAGAAATCAATGTCTGAAGACCTCATTAGCGAAATACTTTAAAATATATCCTGTATCAATTACTCTATCTGCAAATGTTACTTTAAGGATTTATGAAAGGCAAAGTGACTCACATTTGCATTGACTGTCTTTTATTTATTTATTTTGGCATAAATAAATGTGCGTTGGCAGGTGTCTGGCCATTTGTTGTTATTATCGTTAGGTATTCTAATTAAATAATTTATAATACAATGTTGAATATTCTGTTAATATAAGTAATATATAATAATATTAAGCAATATATAATAGTTCCGGGGGAAAAACAACAACGATAACAACAATTAAATGTTAAGAGACTGACAATAATATACTCTTAATAAATTAATATATGATATTTAGTTTTTCAATATCGTTAATAATTAGCATAAATTCCATTGATAGTTCGTCCCTATTTTTAACTAAGTATATATGATTGTAAATATTGCTTTCTGTGATTTACAAGTGTAGGGCAATATAGTATTACACGCTTCAGACTGTTAAATATGTATTTTTTACACCACCCACATATATTTGTATTGACTATCTTAGATTAATAACGTCAATAAATGGCATGTCCTACTAGAAACAAAAATATTGGACAAAACACAGGAATTGAATAAACTCATTACTATTTATTGGTTATCTGGGCATGTAGGGATAGTAGAAATTTAAACTATTGAGAGACAAGTTGGGTTGTTAAACAAGGGTTTTATGACTAATGTTACATTGCAATAATTCGATACATTTTTGCAATATTTTACATGAAATCATTATTACATTATATCGATTATAATGGCTATCCGTTTTATGTAATGAATCATTGTTTATTTCCTCACATAATAATTAACTGAAATTTATTGTCTACCTACTATGAAGTTCATACCTTTTACTGGTATAACACAACTGAAATTAAGAAAGCAGACTTAGACTTATAATCATTGTATTTCTCTGCACACTTAATCACATTGCAGCTGTTGTTTGAATGAATAATGATGAACTTATCGTTGGCATCAACCCTGTCTTGAAAATAATCAATGAAACCATGAGGTATGGCATAATTCATCAATTAAATCAATAATTGGTTCTTCTGCTTTTTGGGTCAACGGAGCGTTGAATGTACTCTCCGTACAGCCTGTTATTCGTTTTGTAGAAAACATTGTTGGAATCTCTAGTGGCTAAATTGTTACTTTTATAATCCTTCATCTGGAAAAATATTAACATTAAAAAGTGATCTAGAGTAAATTAATAAGTAGCATAGATAAATGAGCTATTTCATTTCAAGAATGCCAGGAATGTTACTACCAACGAAGACGAATGATAGATGACTACTCCCGTTCAATTCTGGTAGATAAGGAGAACTGAATGACGCCATCTAGGGGCAGAGGAACGTACTATCTCTGATATGAATCATTCAACTACTATTGCTCTACGCCCCAAACATCAATTATCTCCTATTGCCTCAAAGAACTGAATGCGCCACATTCTTCTCTGGCAGCTGTACTCGAAAATGCAGCTAACTCACTCCAGCTAAGATGCATAACATAATTTAAAGTCCGTCACGCGTAAACAAATATTTCCCACGCGGAGGTTTACAATAGATAAATACGGGTATACATACACGTGAATAAATGCAAACGGTAATAGGAAATCTTTCAGTCAATTTACAATACAAGTTAATAATCTCTACATGGAAAAGTGGCTGAAATCTAAACAAACAGGTTATCCAACCTCGTAGCGCTGAATAGATAGATAGACCGGAAAGACTAACAATTAACGAAATATATCTGAATATAACATATTAATTTTATTGAAAACAATTTACTAAAGCTAGTGCTGTAATTTGTAATGAATCAGAATCAGTTTTATCTCAACGCATAAATTATAGTAATCCCACAAATAAAGGGGGGGGGGTCAACAGGTCAACAGAACGTATTTGCATATATCTCACAAAATAAAAGTTCAATTAAAACAATATTTGGTATTTAGTCTTGTAATGAGGTGGGTCATGATATAGACGCTTATTATTAATATGACATATCTAGTAGGAGATATGATATATCTAGTGGGAGTGGGGGTTTACTGAAATTGGAAAACTATAAAATCCAAATATCTCTGTTAATAGTCTTTATACGGAAAATATGGATAGAATAATATTTATAGTAACTTTAACCTGCAATAAGATAGTTAATATACAATTTTCCAATCCGACGTATATTAACGGAGATATTTCGAAATTCCTCCCCTCTAAACCCCCCTCCCCTGGCCCGATTTCAGCGGTTAACGAACTTGATCTTTCTTTTTAAATAAAACGACTAAATATCGAATTTAATAACGGTTAAACAATAATTGCGACCACTAGAGCGGTAACAGATATATATATATATATATATATATATATATATATATAGTTTTGAACGGACCTCATTTTCGTCATCTCCTAGGTAGGATTGATGGACATTTGAAGAAATATTTCGAAAATCGAGTTATGAGTACGACCTCAATAGCTGATTTCCTTCAAGGAAATCTGCTAAAATAACCTAGGAAAGCAAATTTGATGGCAAATAAACAGTTGATTTGACCTATGGTAATGCATGAAATTAGAATGTTGATTACCTGAAATTAATGTAGGAGAATACTATGGGCCTCAGAAGGAATAAAGACAAATTAATAAAACAAATTTAACTGAAGCAGTTACGCAACACGGACGGCACAGTAGAAATATCGCAACAAATTAGTATTTGATGAGCCTGATATTCTCTCCTGCCTGATATGATGGGCAGACTACTGTGGTTGGAACAAGAAGAAAGGATATAGTTCACTAAGTTGCCCTGAAAATAGTTAATGAGCATCAGAGGAAGTAGGAATTAGATATACTCTGAATGTTTAACAACCTAACGACGGACTCCAAACGAGAGATTGCAGAAGACTGAGAACACTGAGGAATAGCAATGCATTTAGTGGAAGAGGCACGGCGAATAAACCTTTAATAATAATGATTTTGTTCATCAGTGCGTGAAGGGATACAGCCTGACCCACAGCTTTTGTCGGGTAACATTTAGTCATTCATATGGCATCCTCTACCATAGTACGCAACTCCCGTAGCCACAGGAGCCACTCATCAACAGTCTCACTATTGTAATCAGAAACCGATAAAAGTCAAAACCAAGAAATACGTGAGTCCCAGTATTTTACTAAATACATACTTACAGAGTGTTGAAGAGATAAGAGCATAAAAAAAGTCCGTGAGGCAGGGGCTGCGTAAACTAAGCAGATTTCCCACGAGAAGTTTTACAGTCGAGAAATCTGCCCAATAACAACTGGATTAATAAGGGATCTCTAAACCTATTCACGAGGGACGAATAGTTTACGGAAACGGCCGCCAGAGCTCCCAGCGGAATGTCCCGAACATAGCCGACTCCTGCCAACTACGCAAAGAATACAAATTCAAATATCTCGGTTAATATTCAAGATTCAGAATAAATGTATAGAAAAATATTTATAGTAAATTTAATTTGCAATAAGATTGATTCTATACAATTTTTCGATTTGATGAATAATAACGGAGATATTTTGAATTTTCAAAAATCCCCCCTCTAAACCCCCCTCCCACTTGTCCGATTTCAGCGATTAACGAACTTGATCTTCCTTTTTACATTAAACGATTAAATTCCGAGTTTGGTAACGATCAAACAAAAATTGCGACCGCTAGAGCGTTCACAGACAAATATATATATATATATATATATATATATATATATATATATATATATATACTAGCTCAGATACCCGGCTTCGCTCAGGAATTCATTTGAGGCTGAATAGTGATGGTATATTTTTGGCAAGGCTTTACTTTGCACAATATTTTGACATTTACCCGTTCCAGTGTTTATGGTTAATACCCGTTGTTGGCATTTTTTAATAATAAAATTATTTTTTTATGTAAGACTTCACTGTCCTGCATATTGTCATATTTCCCGTCTCCTGTGCATTTTGCATAGATTTGAATTATTAAGGAGAAAATATTGACATACATTTGAATTCATTTTTTCAGGTGAGGTACCTGGTAGTTCATATTGAAAAGAAGTGTTGAGCAAATTTCTCTAAATAACAAAATAAACAACTTTTGTTATGTGCATATTTGCCGAAACCCCAATAGGAAATCACTATTATTGATTTCAGGCCTTCCTTATAACCCCCACTCCTGCCCGTCCCTAGAAATGTTAGTATAGCTTATTATAATGAAGGCGTTAGTACTAATTCACATACCGAGTTTGGTTTAATTCGGTTGAGTCTTAAGTGCCAAATAAAATTGTGGACTCCCGCTTTAGTTTATAGCGTAAAACTCATTTATGCTTCCGTATACGGCAAAAGTGCATATAACAAAAGTTACTCTAAATAACAAAATAAACAACTTTTGTTATGTGCATATTTGCTGAAAAAGCAATAGGAAACGAAATATCGCTATTTTTAATTTCAGGCCTCCCTTATAACCCCCACTCCTGCCCGTCCCTAGAAATGATAATATGGCTTATTATAAGGAAATCGTTAGTATTAATTCACATAGCGAGTTTGGTTTAGTTCGGTTGAGTTTTTTGTGCCAAATAATATTGTGAACTCCCGCTATAGTTTTTAGCGTATAACTCATTTATACTTCCGTATACGGCAAAAGTGCATATAACAAAAGTTACTCTAAATTACAAAATAAACAACTTCTGTTATGTGCATACTTGCTGAAAAAGCAATAGGAAACGAAATATCGCTATTTTTAATTTCAGGCCTCCCCTATAACCCCCACTCCTGTTCATCTTAGAGAATATTAATATAGCCTAAAGTCTAAGTTGGGCTAGTAGTAATATACATACCAAGTTTCATAAAATTCAGTTCAGCCGTTTATGCGTGAAAAGGTAACAAACAAACAAACAAATAAACAAACAAACAGACACGAAAGAAACAAAATGCAGTTATGGTGTCTATGACATGTGAAACGAAAAGTTACCGAGAAATTTTGCGAAAAAAATTAATGTACAGACAGAGGTTACAATTTTATATATATATATATATATACTAGCTTAGATACCCGGCTTCGCTCGGGAATTCATTTGAGGCTGAATGGTGATGGTATATTTTTGGCAAGGCTTTACATTGCACAATATTTTGACATTTACCCGTTCCAGTGTTTAGGGTTAATACCCGTTGTTGGCATTTGTTAATAATAAAATTATTTTTTTTATGTAAAACTTCACTGTCCTGCATATTGTCATATTTCCCGTCTCCTGTGCATTATGCATAGAATTGAATTATTAAAGAGAAAATATTGACATACATTTGAATTCATTTTTTCAGGTGAGGTACCTGGTAGTTCATATTGGAAAGAAGTGTTGAGCAAATTTCTCTAAATAACAAAATAAACAACTTTTGATATGTGCATATTTGCCGAAAACCCAATAGGAAATCATTATTATTAATTTCATGCCTCCCTTATAACCACCACTCCTGCCCGTCCCTAGAAATGTTAGAATGGCTTATTATAAGGAAGGCGTTAGTGCTAATACACATAATGAGTGTTTTATTTAGTTCGGTTGAGTCTTTTGTGCCAAATAAAATTGTTGTCTCCCGCTATAATTTTTAGCGTATAACGTCTTAATATTTTGGTATACGATGATAGTGTATTAAAAAAAAAAGTTTCTCTAAATAACAAAATAAACAACTTTTGTTATGTGCATATTTGCCGAAAATGCAATAGGAAGCGAAATATCACTATTATAAATTTCAGGCGTTCCTTATAACCCCCACTCCTGCCCGTCCCTAGAAATGTTAGTATAGCTTATTATAATGAAGGCGTTAGTACTAATTCACATAACCAGTTTGGTTTAATTCGGTTGAGTTTTTAGTGCCAAATAAAATTGTGGATTCCCACTTTAGTTTATAGCGTATAACTCATTTATGCTTCCGTATACGGCAAAAGTGCATATTACAAAAGTTACTCTAAATAACAAAATAAACAACTTTTGTTATGTGCATATTTGCTGAAAAAGCAATAGGAAACGAAATATCGCTATTTTTAATTTCTCCCTTAGAACCCCCACTCCTGCCCGTCCCTAGAAATGTTAGTATGGCTTATTATAAGTAAATCGTTAGTATTAATTCACACAGCGAGTTTGTTTTAGTTCGGTTGAGTCTTTTATGCCAAATAAAATTGTGGACTCCCGCTATAGTGTTTAGCGTATAACTCATTTATACTTCCGTATACGGCAAAAGTGCATATAACAAAAGTTACTCTAAATTACAAAATAAACAACTTTTGTTATGAGCATATTTGCTGAAAAAGCAATAGAAAATGAAATATCGCTATTTTTAATTTCAGGCCTCCCTTATAACCCCCACTCCTGTTCGTCTTAGAGAACATTAATATAGCCTAAAGTCTAAGTTGGGCTAGTAGTAATATACATACCAAGTTTCATAAAATTCGGTTCAGCCGTTTATGCGTGAAAAGGTAACAAACAAACAAACAAACAAATAAACAAACAAACAAATAAACAAACAAACAAACAAACAGACACCAAAGAAACAAAATGCAGTTATGGTGTCTATGACATGTGAAACGAAAAGTTATCGTGAAATTTCGCGAAAAAAATCAATGTACAGACAGAGGTTACAATTTTATATATATATAGATATATATATATATATATATATATATATATATATATATATAAAATTTTGAAAGGACCTCATTTTCGTCATCTCCTGGGTAGGATCGATGGACATTTGAAGAAATTTTTCGAAACTCGCATCATGAGTACGACCTCATGATCTCATCGATAGCTGAGTTCCCTTAAGGGAAATCTGCTAAAAGTCCCTTGGAATGTCAGAAGTACTGTGCGAAATACTATAGGGTATGATAGTGGCTCTATATCACTACGTTCGAAATGCTTTTTATTTACAGGAATAAGAAGAGTAATTTAAATAGTGATTTAACGCACAACAACAAGTCAATGAGATAAATAATAATTTATCAAATTAAGAATCAAAGAAGTAACTTTGTTTCATAATTTTTTTTCAGCTCAAAGGAAATCTGATAATGGGTCAGACACTACTCAAGACGTGATTTTCTAAAAATTTCCTCAAATGCCCATCGCTCCTACCTAGGATATGACAAAAATGAGGTCCGTTTAGTGATATACCCGTACATGTATACAAACTAAATTTCGTTAACGGCTGAAATCGGACCGCATGGAGGGTGGAGTGGTTTCAGGTTGGGGAGGAGAAAATCTAAAATGAATAAAATTCCGTTTTTATGAGTCTGGTCGAGAAATCGTGAACAAACTATTTTATGGAAAATTTAGTTTTCCATAAATTTAAACTATAAACTTTTTCTCTATCTTGAACATTAACAGAAATGTTTGCACATTTTAATTTTCAGCCTTCAGTACTCCACTTTTTGTCTTAGCACTTATAAAAATCAGCGAATATATCATAAAGCGTCTTATTCGCTCAAATACCAAATTATTTTCAACAGATCTTTAATAGATGAGATACATGCAATACTTTTGTGATTTAATTACGATTTTATTTCTTGTTTCGAAAATATTTATTTGATCTCTACCATATTTTGATATTATTCGTTAATGGCTACCATATTCTAGCTAAGGAAGCATTAGATTGGGGAATGGAAAACTCAAAATATTTCCCGTATTATGGAGTCGGATTCATAAATATTGTGGTACTAATCTTTTTATCGTCGAAATGTGACCTCAATTTAATCTGCGATGAAGGGGAAATGGCAGGATTTCAATTCATGAAAAACGCATGAATTATCTTCCATTGATATATTTTTCCTCTATATGTTTCGCGTCCTCTAAGACGGCTTTTCAGGAGTAGTAAACTTAATATAAAAATTATTGTTTTTATATGAAGTGTACTACTCCTGCTATTCTTCGTTTGGCACAGACTATGAAATAGGACTGGAGAAAAGAGTATAGGAGAGAAAATGGGCGTAACAAAAACGAAGATGGAAGAGTACTGAACAAATTGGAAGGAATCTTTACTCGTAATGAAGGACATGTGATGAGAAGGAGATGTTTTGAAATGATGAGATGGATACTTGGCCAACAGGCACGTATAACTAACTCTCACGACTTCAGTGTCTACATAAAATTAATAAAGAAAAGTTTGAGGACTTCATGAATGAAAATCTAGACGATTCCATTAAAAGTTTACTCCATTATTGTTTTACAGTCACTCCCTTCTATCCGTGGCTAGAATTATATAAGTTAACTAATTTTAACCATTACTATTATCTGTCATAAAAAATGTTGGCGAAGATAGTACAACAATAAAACACAGAAACAGTAAGAAAACATACAATACACAGTCTTTGTGTAATCTAGGATGATATATTTATTGCAGAGGAACTCGGTTTCTCTCGGACTAGGAATTGAATATTGCTTCTACTGAAATACGTCTTCCTTTGACATTTGGAGATATAAAATTTCATGAAAAATGATTTCTCCTCTAAAATCGTTTCTTGCTATGTTCTACGAATGAATTCGTTTTCATTTACATTTTATAAAAATAGTTGTACTTGAGTACATTATTTCATACAAATTCTGCAGTTAAAAAATTTATCTTTATTTTCGTCGGAGGTCAAACAAAAAAATAAAGGGACATTTAATATTCAGAATTCAGTAAAGAGCCCGTTTGAAGTCATAACTTCATCGTTGGTGCTTTTATTTTTCCTTTGGGGGAAATCGGCTTTTAGGATTCTACTCATGACACAATTTTCGAAAAATATCTTCAAATATCCATCGATCCTTCTTAGGAGATGACAAAAATGAGTACTGGGGCTCGGGTTGGCCGTGCGATTTAGGGCGTTGGTCCTAATCTCGCATGGCAGACGTAGAGTGGCGGGTTCGAATTCCGCCCTGGGCAGTAGAAATTAATTTAATGACGGACTCATTAAATAAACTCCTTAGGCCCACCCTGGCTAGAAAAGGATGGTAACCTGTAGATAACCTGTCCCGATTAGCCTAGTACCATAAAGTAAACGAAAAAAAAAATGAGTACTGCTCAAAATTATATATACATAGATAAATATATACATATATTTGTCTGTTAACGCTTAAGCAGTCTCAATGAACACAGAGACTGTTAACAAATTCGATATTCCAAGGTTTTATTTAAAACTAAATATCATGTTCGTTTATGGATTAAGTCGAAAAAGGGGGAGGATAAGAAGGAGAGAGGGGGATTTAAAGGAAAGGAAAAAATAGAAAAACTCCACCATTATGAGTCGGATCATGTATCTATGCATATGCATCATGATATAACTTTGATTAATGGGTTCAGCCCCTGGCAGTGAGCCAAAATATGGACATGAAATATTATTCATAAAGGCGATAATGCCATTAGGAAAATAAGATATCAATATAAAATGAACAATTGATGCTATCTCTTCGACACTTTAAAGAATAAATTTCATATGACTTTTTTATATTATAGGTGTGTATGTTATAAATATAAAGAAGTATCCTACTAACAAACATTTCCCAGTTCAGAAATTATGAAAAGCTCGGTAAGTAATTCAAAACCCGTTACGTCAAATTTTTGTAATAAGCTACATTTGAAATTAAGGTGTCAACTTAATCTAACATTAATACGTCTGCTTAATTAGTTTTCTGATCACCGTAGTTGAAAATGGAATGTATAGTGGTTATTGAACATTAATTGTCATTTTAGAACAGGAAAGTATGATAATGTGCCGATAGCTGTGACAGCAAAGTCCGGTGACAGGATTTAGTTTAATTTAATGTTTTTTTGTTGTTGTTTTTTTTTTAAAGAGGAAATATAACGAGTTGTGTCTTCTTTTAATACGGGAGATCATGATGTTCTTTCCGGAGTGTGAGCAAAAGTTTCGTAATTAAGTTTTTCTCTTTCTTTTCAGTACATCCTGCCCTTCATTTAGTTCCATATAATTGTGAACAGCGCCAATATATTAAATGCTGTTATTTATCCAATTATTTATATGTGTTATTGAATTGTTATATACATTTATATATTTTATGGGGTAAATTCTTTGATTTAATTTTATTTCCAATTAAATCTTAATTTACTATTTCAATACATTATAAATTATAGGTAGCTAGCACTCGAATAATTTTCAATTAATACACGTAGCAATGACGGACTAACTTCACACAAAATAAAACAAAAAGAAATGACGTAATTTTCCCTTTATGCTTGATATATGAGATTGAGTGAGTTATCCTCACAGAGCTTTCTGAGTGAAATAAGATAATACATAATACTCTCAACTTCCCAGGACCAAAATGAAATTACCCGCAAATCGTTTCGGGGAAATGCTTTGAATTCATACTGACCATTGTCGACAAGTAGTCCTTACGTACTTTAATAATTTCAGTTTTACCCTAAAAAAATTGACTCTCAAAAAAATTTACTATCAATTGAAATCTCAAGTTTAATACTAAGCTGATTTTATACTCCTAACAAAAATGTGCTATTTAATATGACATATGGTGGTTAAATGCTAACTTCCCCATTATGCTGATTTGGAAGGGCTATCTACAGGTTACCACTCTTTTGTAGCCAGGATGGGACTAAGAACTATATTTACTAAGTTTGTCATGACATTGTGCTACTTAATAACTCATTCCTCCCTCCATCTAAATAAATACCTGAACAGTTGCTTAGATTTTACCAGAAATTATAAATGAGTAATTAGTTATCCAGAGAAGAACACTCACTAGCTCATATTGAGTAAATCTGATTTTAATGATAACAAGATATAAAGGCAAACGACTGATAGTGTGATAGGCGAGAATGATATTGCATGTGATGGGGTTTATATAGGCACTAATCACTAGACACACAATTCCGTCATTCAGGGGCTGCGTCAAGTAAGCAGGTTTCCCACGTTTTGGTATGACATAATGTATTGATCACTTCTTTCCATATTCGTCAGTAAAAATCCGATGAGTATGAGTGGAGGAAGGCTGGAAACAACAATGTAGTAAGAAAGAATTGTAGATCATTAATAGTTAAACAAGATTGACTCTATACTATTTTTGGATCCGACTTATAATAACTGAGATATTTCGAATTTTCAAAATTCCTCCACCCAAAACCACCTACCTCCCTTAATTTAGGTCCCCTTTTAGCTAATAACAAATATTATCTATAGTGTAGTGCTGAAATGTTTAAATATCGAGTTTGGTATAAATCAAATAAACATTTTCGGGGCAAAATATTTTGAATTTTCGGAATTACCTCCTACAAAAACCATCTCTCCTTGGTCCGATTTTAGACAATAACGATCTTGATCTTTAGTTTTACATAAATCTTTTAAACATTGAGTTTGGTAACGATTAAACAAAAAAATCAACCGATAGAGAGGTAACTAAAGCGATATATATATATATATATATATATATATATATATATATATACATATATATATATATATCATTTTTTTTGAACGGTAATTTTCGTCATCTCCTAGGTAGAATCGAGTATTTCCTCAATAACTGATTTAAATGAAATCTGTTTAAAAACGTTGTTTACACAGGTGCTACGTGAACCAATGATTTCCCTCTTCACGCAATAGCACGCTGATGAAGTCATCCCTTATTCGGTTCTCTGTTCTCCCTTAGCAAGAAGCATCATATGTAAACAGGAGTTGAATTCCATGCTGTCTATCCTATTTTATAGTCAATTTGATCTATTCCTGTTTAGAGTGTGTTTTTCAATTATAATTAGAGGTATATCATCACTGATAAAAGGATTAGAAGAAATGTACAACGTACAAGTTGACCTTCATTGCTGAAAAAAGAATACGAAAAAAACTGAATACGATAAGAATAAAATGATTGAATTAAGTTTCCAGAGTGATAGAGGGGATATTACGTTAAAAACATATTTACGTCCCGTGCATATTCAACAAGATATCAAGCCCTTTATAAGAATTCAGGAGGGAGCTTTCCATTAATGTACGGGGTGTGGCTATTAAATAACAAGACTGACGTTGCTACAGAAGAAGTGCGCATGCGTCAAACGCTAGCAACTAACAGCTGTTATCGTGAAGCTTCCTCTTTCGAATATAGTGCCTCTCGCTTCTGTAAACAAATCAGTACAGCCGTAGCCTTCGTTCGCATTAGAGTTGTTTTTTGTTTTGCCGGAAAAATGTTAAGTGTAACAGTAGAGCAACGAATTGTTGTGAAATTTCACGTGAAACTTGGAAAAACCGCTACTGAAACTTATAATTTATTGAAAGAAGTGTATGGCAATGAATGTTTATCGCGTGCACGTGTTTTTGAGTGGTTTAAGCGTTTTCAAGATGGCCGAGAAGACGTTCAAGATGATTCACGCCCGGGTCGCCCTTCCACGTCGAAAACGGATGACAATATCGAAAAAATCGGTAATCTGATTCGATCTGACTGTCGGTTAAGTATTCGTGCGATTGCTGAAACTGTACGAATTGATAAAGAATCCGTACGGCAAATATTGCATAACAATTTTAACATGCAAAAAGTGTGTGCCAAAATGGTGCCTAAAATTCTCACATTTGAACAACTGGAAGCTCGCGAAAATGTTTGTACTGACACTTTGAATGCCATTGAAAATGACCCAAACTTACTGGAAAGGATAATAACATGTGACGAATCATGGTTTTTTATGTATGATCCTGAAACAAAGCGCCAATCTATGCACTGGAAGAGCCCATCTTCACCGAGAGCCAAAAAAGCTCGAATGAGCAAATCAAAATTCAAAGCAATGTTGATTGTTTTTTTCGATATTCATGGGATTGTGAACCTTCACTGGGTTCCTGGAGGTCAGACGATTAATCAACATTACTACCTTCACGTTCTTACTGAACTCAGCAAAAGAATAAGGAAAAAACGACCTGAATTGTGGAAGGACAAGTCATGGGTTCTCCACCAAGACAATGCGCCGGCTCATTCCGCATTGTCTGTTAAGAGGTTTCTAGCCAAATTCAGCATCCCAGTGTTAGACCATCCGCCTTATTCGCAGGATTTTGCGCCGTGCGACTTCTATCTGTTTCCTAAGGTGAAATCTGCATTAAAAGAAACATGATTTGAGTCTGTTGAAGCTGTGAAAGAGAAAGCGGCACGCGTCCTGAAGGAGCTGACAGAAAAAGACTTCCAGCACTGTTTCGAACAATGGAAGGTTCGCATGGAGCGTTGTAGGGATAAAGGAGGGGTGTATATTGAAGGTGATAATAAGTAAAAATGTAAGAAATAAAAATAAAATATTTTACAGCGTCAGTCTCGTTATTTAATAGCCACACCCCGTATATAAGCTAGTTTAAATTTCTCTTAGACCATTTTTATATTTTGTACGCAACTCCCTAGTGCGTTTTTTGGGCGATAAGATAAAGAAAACTAACATCAATTTAATATCAAAGTATTTCATAATTTATATTTGACTAATTAGCAAAAAAAAATAAGTATGTTCTGTACGTTCTTTTAAACAAACGAACTCTCCTTGAAATAATCTGGATCTTAGGTAAACAGAGACGTTGGTAGTGAAGAGATAAAGGGCATACGGCTCTGATAAGAGGAGCCGGGGAAGGTCTTGACCTCACTCAATATTCTTGTTCTTGGGCGAGGAGGTAGCTGATTTCCCACGGGTATGGTCAATTCAATCGGCAGATCCTCTGGCTTATCCTGTTATTTCGTTCTTCCTACAATTCCTTTCTGTTTAACTATTCTGTACATCTATACGGCTTTATGTTTTCTTTTTTTATGAGACGAAGAACTATTATACTTTTTCTTTTTAATGTAACTATGAAAAATGTACGTTATTTATGTAGAAACTGACCTTGTGCCTGTTGGTATTGACATTTTTCTGGCAACCGTTTTCTTATAATATTATATAACAGCCATTACCAGAAGTGTTTTTTTTTTTATATTTCACAGTATATAAAAGACGCTCAAGATTGATAGCATATTTTTCATTAATATGGAGAGTTTCTCCTACTTTTATAGGTAACCTCAATTTTAATTTTGCGTTAGGAACGGTCCAACAGTTACACAGTAGACAATACAGATTATTTAGGAAATCAAGGGAGTCGATCTTGTAATTTTGTATTGGTCCTTTTAACCTTCGGCATATCCAATCATTTAACACGTTTTTGTACAGCAGTGTTCTTACAAAACCCCATTCTTACATCTGATGTTCCTATATCAGTCAGTCTACTGGAGGCGACTCATTCTAGGTTCTCCTTGGTTAATGGGGGTTGTTTGTCGAGTTGATCACTATATACGTAAAACTGTGATCACGAATCCTTCGAGTACAACTTGGAGGTGGCTAAAGATCTTCAAGGCCTATAATGACACCCGAAAAAAATTAATAATGATTTTTTTTCAAGCAGCCATAGCACTAACAGGATTTTTTTAAGACGACGACCCTTTTTAATGTATAGCAATTTTAAAGTAGCTAAATACGCGCTGAAAGCAATTGCTTCATACTGTACATGGTTTCGGTAGAATAATAAAAAGAATACTGTTTTCCCAATAAATTAAACATTTACTCTTCAAATAAACCTTTAACAAATACCCTCAGATTTTGAAAACATTTTTCAAATATCAAACAAGCGTATCTGGAGTGTAAAGAAGAAATTAAGTATTCACACGAGCAGTAATGGAAAACATATGTCATCACTACAGATCATCGGCTAATTCTACTTTTATTTCTTCTTCTCGAAGAGCCCTGGGAAAACAAGACTTGACACATATGAGGGGCTGGATTTGTGTGAAATTACTCGTACATTAGTAGGAGTGGAGGTTTACTAACCTTTCAGCTTTTTTTTTCCCGGATACCCGTCAACGCCCATGTTTCACAACCATAAATGGTTACATGATAATGGAGTTATAGACCCTTTGTCTTAAAGATCATGAGATTTTTCTTGATCTTAAGACTCCAGAAATGGAGAAGGGAGTGTGGTTGGCACTAGTTATTCTGCGGTTGAACTCGGTAAACTGGCCATTGATAGAGGTTACTCTAGCTCTGATTTATCTGAATCTTTCTGGTTTGGGGAAGGATAGGTCTCCTCCGCTCAGGCTGCTTCCAAGATGTAGGTTACGGCTCAATACCATGTACTTTGTCATTTCTTGGTTCATTTGCAAGCCTGAGAACTGGCGAGAGACATCATATCCTCTTCCTTGCTCCCAAAAACAGCTACATCATCTGCATATGCGAGGAATATGACCATCCTGTCCACAGGACCTCCACCTGCCAAGGAGGTATCACGTACTACCTTCTTCAAGGCTAGGTTGAACAGCATTGGAGAAACGCAATCACCTTGTCTCAATCCTTACTTAACGTTGAATACTTCAGTCATCACCCCTTGAACCAACACCCGATAGCGGAAGCCATTATGCACGCGCTTATCAATCGGACAAGTTTCCCTATAACACCGAATTCCGTCATTATTTTCCAAATACAGCTTCTATAAACTAAATCATTAGCTGTTCATTTGAGGGAAATATCTGATCCAACGTGCTTCTTCAGAACTCTGCATGATAATCGCCTTGCGCGCCTTCGGAGCAAGTGTTCATACTAGAGTCCATTATTACGCCTGGATTTCTTACACTACTGGGAACAGTGTGATTCCTTTGTAGTTTACACACTCATTAGTGGAGCCTTTGTTCAGAATAGGACATATGAGGCACGCGTTAAAATTTTGAAATTGAAAGGAAACCCCAACTGTTTTTCATGCTTCATAATATGCCAAACGACGAACACTTCGGAATTTTCCACTTATTATATAAGATCAAGGGAGTAAAATTATCCTCAATGACTTTCAAATAAAAGTAACGAATAAATTCATATACTTTCGAATAAAGAATTGAAATGACGATTTCGAAAAAGGAATAAATAGCTAAAACAAATAACGAATGACAAAAAGAAAAATTAACACTGACTACACGTTTCAGAAGTATAGCATCTTTGGGCATGATCAGTGAATGAATGGGTAATTTAATGCACGAGAAAAACAATATAGTGGCTTAAATGAGTATCGGGTATCTCATGAGTAGCTCGACTTGACATGTCAGAACAGAACCGTCGGAATGTTTAAGAATTTGACACTCCTAGAACCCTATCTACAAACAAAATGGCCACTGGTGACCTGACAACTCCTCTCCCAGCTATAATAAGGTCCTTCAGTCTTCAGGAGACAAGTCATTCTCCTGTACAACAATATAATCTCATACGCAAAAACATCTCAGGAAGCGGCCAACCCATTTAATCTTGACTTTCGTCGTTGTCGTTTTCTTGCCAAATCCAATTTTTCGTCATGTGTGAGGAGGGAGCCGTGGGATATGGAATTCCACAGCCCATTGCAACATCTTCGCTATTATGGAATTGTCTGTCTCGTTACGCAAATATGAGACATTTTTGCTTGTTTTCTTCGCCAGACCCAAAATGAGATGGTGACAGAAAATATCTTCTCATTTTGTATCCATTATGGCGCTTAATATCTAAAGATCAAACATTTAAACATTTGGTCAAGAGTACGCGCGAACTAAGGAGCCAGTATATAAAAGACTGTTGACCTTAATTGACGATCTTCCTCGATCCGTAATTCTAATTTTTATCGGAAATAATGTGACCAACCTGATTTGAAATTTAATTGTTTCTCTATACGGGTATTTCTCCAATTCTAATAACAACCAAGATTTGTGATATTTTTTAGTATTTAATCCCTAGTAATGTATATCACAATAACAGCAAGGCAATGAGATAAGATGCAACATCATTCAATCCTAAGTTTTAGATAGAGGAGGGCGATAAGGAGGAGAATTCATCATGTTCCCGCTATTATTTCGAAAAATGTTAAATAACTATTCTTATTGAAAATCGAATTTTCTACATTTATTATATAATTTTTTTTTTTTGCTAACTTTCTTATTTCCAATTTTTTTTAGTCTTCAGATTCCACTCCTACAAACCCGATTAAGCACCAAACACTAACTAACTTTTTTTAAGCACCAGAACCAATAAACATTTAATTTCCAGCTGGAATGTCAAGCCCTATCAACATAGGCTTCTTATTGCAGATAAATGGAGAAAAGATATTGGCAAATCAGTAGTGTTACCTACACGAAGGTAATCGCTGCGTGTCGGGGATTTTAATGAAAGGTGTCTAACATGCCTATCTAGTGAATGAAGTGATATTATTCAGGCTATGAGTTTCGGATTGTGAAATGGTTTATTATTATTTGTATTATTTGTTGGGAAATAGGCAATTTTAGTATTAATTTTATTTTTGCATTGATTATAGCCTTTCACTAAAGTTCTTTAGTACCATTTTGAATAAATCGTCATGGATGATTTGTGTAATAGTTGTGTTCGTTTTTTTTTAACCACTAAAGCTTTATATAACCTTCGTCGTTGTTGATAATTTTATTTTTAAAAAAAACCTATCTTCTCTGTTGGTGGGGAACGAAAATGAGGTTTAGCTTGCACCAAAATACCTCCTGACTACACGCTACACTGACTACGCCACTATCCTGATCTGAAAGTAATTCTGGAAGCCTAGGTAAATGTGTGCAAAGAAGCGAGGTGCAGGATTCGCTGGGAGTAGATCCCTATTCATGTGGGGGAAGCCATCTACCTTCCTCTTATCTCAACAAGACCAAACATCTTCAATATTCTATACACGCCATCCGGGCCACCAGCCGGCTCACTTTGCCAACCTAAAAACTATCGATCCTCCTTGTAAGCTTGTGAGCCAAACTAACGTGGAAAGAGGTCACATAATGAAATCATAAAGACTCTAAACAAAATAGAAAATGTTAAAAAAAAAAAAAATGGAAATTTATGTACACTAAATTCGAAGCATTTAGTGCTTAGTGAAAATATTCATTTTCTTTCCTTAAATTACGAACATCCCAATAAAAAAAATCCATTCTCTGTCCTGAAGAAATTGGACAATTAGTTAAATAAAGAATTGGGAGCTTTTCTTCGGTTCGTGACAACAATAAAAGAGTCCGTCACGCAGGAGCTGCGTAAACTAAGCAGATTTCCCCCAGAAAGGCTGAGCATTGCAAAATGCATTTGCACCTCATAAAATTTACATCCAGAATCATGGGAAGCAAGAAAAAAGTATGATGTTGACACCACGGAGTACTTGTACTTCAATTAAATTAACAAAATGTTTTTTTTCTGTAATCGTTGAATAATGGTAACATTACTAAACTGAAATGAGTGAAGAAAGTGAAACATTTTGCAATAGAGTGAAGAAAGTGAATTGCCTTCTTAATTAGTAATAAGTATAAATTAAAAAATAATTTGAAGTTGGAAATTAAATGCTTTTAAATGTTTCTTAACATTGTAAGAATTTATTTTAACAAAATAAATTGAAATGTGAATGAATTATTGGTAGAAATAATCAATATATTTTAAAATTTAAATATAATAATAATTGCCTTCCTTGTTTATAACCTGCACTTGTTTATAACTGCACTACTTCACAATCATCACTAGTTGTTTTATAACTATGCTTATAACCTTTCACAACCATGCTTATAACCTACCAACAACATACCATAATCTTCACAACATTCTAATTTTGTTCATATTCTGGTTAGATCTGATCATGTATTACACGATTACAGAAAAAATTTAATATTACACTCGTGACGAAAGTAGAATTTACAACTCTCGTGAAATTACCACACTCACTTCGCTCGTGTGGGTAAACGTTTCACTCGAGTTGTAAAATGATCTACTTTCGTCACTTGTATAATAAATAACTATAATGCACTTAATTTAATATGATTTAAATGTATCTGAATGATACATACGATATCTCATTCAAATGTGTTGAATAAAAAATGTCAGAAGATAATTAATAGAACTTTTCAAGATCTATGAAAATGGTTTTATACAATTTATTTGCACCCCTATCAGGTAGAAAGAAATTTGATATTTTTTATTTCCACCTAGCTGAGATTACCCTCCACATTAGTCGATTTTGATCACAAAAAGTCGGTCACGCAGGGGCTGCTTAAACTAAGCAGATTTCCCACGTAAAGTTTTACAATAAATTTACATACTGGTAAAACTTAAAACCACCGTGAATATTAACGGCAATGAGAAATCATTCAGTCAATTTTAATAACCTACCAACGGAAAGCGTCTGAATAGTAAATAAACAGGTCTGTCAATCGCTCAGAGCTGAACAGATAGATAGAAATATTCTTCACCGGAAAGAAAAATAATTACGGAAATATATCTGAATATAATATATAATAGCCAAATTCAAATATATATATATATATAATTTTGAATGGACCCCACTTTCATCATCTCCTGGGTAGGATAGATGGAACTTCGAAGAAAGTTTTCGGAAATCGCATGAGTACGACCTCAAAGAGAAATCTACTAAAAACTGCCAACTCTAAGAACATATACTGCTCCCAGATGTTCAGTTGGTGGTTGCTACATTTGCGCTTTAGCCTTTCTGTAGTGATTCTTAAGTGGTAATCCTTATGCAGGGCACAGAGGCATCTGAGTTGATTTTTTTCCTCCGAAGTATTTAAACGTGCTACAATTCAGCAACACGAGCTCTCTCATTTCAACGCGACTACCTACCTACTTATCTGTCTTGCCTTAGAAGCTCAACTAAAAGTTTCGGTTCATGCCTTCAGGGGCTGTTGAGCCGCAAATTTTCACTTTCTTCATTTCAGAAGCTTATGCCACCATTAAATTACAATAGCAATTTAGTTCCATATCCATTGTCCAGTTTTTTTGGGCTGTTTAATTAAAGTGTGTTGTTTGAGTCAGGGATCGAGGACTTTCAGTTTATTAAACTTTTTTTTAAGGTTATTGGATAATCTTTTTCCCATTTTTAGCTTTCACGTGCAAGCCTTTGAACTTTTGACGTGTGTATCTTTCATAAAAAAAGAAAGCACTTTTAAAGAGATGTCATGACATTTTCATGAACAAAATGAATACTTTAAAGACTGAACCTAAAAAAAATACTTCTACCTCAGTTCATTAATTTCAACAATTTTTTAAAATGTCTTCTTTTTTAGGTCCAATTTTGCTGCTGTTTACTAAGGCTAATCGAGTAGAGTTATTTGCATATCGCATTCTTTTTCTAAGCTCCGTGGAACTAGGGATTTTTTACGTTGAGTCTGTCATCAATTAAATTACCTCTCTCTGTATATTATGTTTTTATTCAATTTTTTTTTTGGTTTTTTTTTTAATTTGAATTCTATAATATAATACCGAATTCTGTTTACACTTCCCCTGAATCAATGTATTACTAAAAGTTATCAATTTCAAATGTGCCGTAAAAAAGTTGCAAAACACACTTTCCACATGAGTTGCTTAAACTAACAGGTTCCGAATCAAAATACGGTTCTTTCTCTAAAGTCATAAAGACTTCACACATTACCTTAGATACCATGTTTCCCTAGTAGGGCTTAAATGGAAGCAATACGTAATATTTAAGCGAGGCATAATCTAAATAAGTTCAAGATATATTAAATCATTATGAACATTAGAAGATTGTGAGTAAGAGAAAGTACAGACATCAATTGTAGGTAGTAACTTAATTAACATGATAAATCCTAATAAGAACATATATATTCAGTAATTAAATGTAGCCTCTATTCTAAACCCCTACTTCATATGGTCTTATTTTGGCTTATAAGGCACTTCAACATAAGTCCTAGATGAAACAATGAAAATCGAGATTGTCAATCGCCAAGTGGACAACTCAAGCCTTAACCCGAAGGCCGCATTGCAGAAAGGTTGGTAAGATGGTGGGTGGTAGATACCTGCCTGGCGACTATCTAGCTATTTACAAACGTGAGTAACAGAACGACGGTAGCCGCATTGGCCCCAACTACCATCTAGCTTCCTGAAACCATCCTGGGGAACCGCAAGGCGTCTATCCACCCATATCTGTCGTGTATGATATTTCATCCTGGTAGCCTAGCGAAAATGGAAGAAACCAGACCTACTGTGACTCTCCGATAATACTCCAATTGAGATCCTAAGTCCACCTACAAACAAGTCCCCCTCAACGACTGAACTGATCTCAATTCCCCAGGGACTCTCTTGAACACATCTACAGAATTATGCCGTGTAAATAAATGCTAAATAAACTATCCCGGTGCGGTGATGGTACGGTGAAAGAAGCCGACAACATAAAAATTAATGATGAGCTCATTTAGATAGAGAACAAAAAAATAGCAATTCTGGAGAAAGAAAGAAATTCCCAAGAAGATCCAGATTTGTGTTTCTTCAAGAGTTTACTATCATATTTTTTATTAACGTCCACATTTTGCAATTACCACCATATATGCGAGAATTGAGACCAAGTCATAGGCTCAAAGTCCGTGGGAAAATTCAAGACCTTATCCTGGATGAATATGAAAAAAACAAGTTTCCGAGCCCATAAATTTGGCCACAAATGTCGTGCCCAGCATTCATGACTGGCTTCATTTCACTGCGTCCAGGATGTATTTACCTCCCACCATCCAACCTCCATGCAACCATCTAGCATCCTGCAGTGCGGCCTTACCTTGTCAAATCACTTTCCATTGTGTTGGAAGCACAGTGCCTCAAGTTTTACGCAGTCAGAGCAGGCTGCATTTCTTTAACCAAGGCTGACCCAGAGTTGGCATTAATTATTAATGTTTTCTAATCTACTACATGTTGGGTGATTCTGTTGGCTATTTTTTATCCATCTGTACAATGTAGATTTTCCACAATCGCATGTGACTAAATGAGAGTCATTGTCTTGTAGAAGTTAAAGAGACGGTTTCAACACATTTTCTCCAACATTCTAGACAGCTTCTCTGACGTGCCTGCTACGTAAGAGAGTACCAGCCAATCAGGAAGCGTGATGGGGGGGGGGAGCCACAAGCCTGCATGTGAGTGGCAGCTGCGGGAGCGAGAACTTACCTCAGTTCCCCGAAATAGCTACCTAAAAACACAAATAGCTGAAAAGTCACCTGATGAAGATGACAGGAGAGCCATTAAAAAACTCTCAGTGAGCGAAGGAAACAATCCCTAGAGCTGAAAGAATACAATTTTGACTTCAAAACTTTTTGGAGAATTATTGTGAGTGGGAGATCCTTAAGTAAAGTAAAATAACAAAATTATTAATAACGACTTTTAAACGTATATAGGTATAAATCGCAATAGTAAATTATTACTGATAGATTGACTATATTAGATTATTAAAAAATAAGTAAAGTTTATTACAATTAAAATAATGAGCCTTCGTCGCTCGTTGTAGACATTAACAAATAAGAATAACAATATAAATAATAAAATATGGTAATTATGAAGTATTAATAGTGCACCATAATTAAATAAAATTAGTTAACCTGAAGCAGTTTTTAACAAACTGATGAGACCTTGATTGAGTTTGTGAAGTAATTCCAGCTTTGTACTAGTATATTTTTAACTCTTTATTAGTACGTTTTCTGGTACAGTGGACGTGTTGGGAAGCTAACAGTCTACATTACATCTGAATGAATATGTTCGAAGATCTAGTAGAACGAGTTAATAACGACACCAAATTTACACCAAGTGAAGAAATTAATTTACGTTGTTTCAAAATTCTTCGCTGGGAACTTATTACAGGTGTTGTTTCCGGCATATCTCCAGTGGTGTCTGCAATGTGGAAGTCCACGATATTTCGCCGGACTTTTATCCGGCTTCTTCTGGTGGTCATATTCTTGTGCTTGTGGCAGCTCTTAAGCGCTGCCATTAAGAGCTGCCACAAGCACGACAAGAATATGACCACCAGAAGAAGGTCATGCCGGAAACAACACCTGTAATAAGTTCCCAGCGAAGAAGTTTGAAACAACGTAAATTAACTTCAATGCTCAGATTGGCAGGGTGATATGAAGGCTCAACAGCAGTTACAACATCAAATAAACCTAGAGTGGCGAGTTCGATTCTTGCCTGGGCAAAGGAAATTATTTAGTGACGGAAATCATTAAATAACATCCTAAGTCCCACCCTGGCTAGAAAAGGGTGGTAACCTGTAGATAACCCGTCCCAGTTAGCCTGAGTTGCAAAAAATGGACGTTAATAAATAATAATAATAATACAACATCAAATATAAGACCGTGCGCTGTAGCCATACAAACGTTGAAGACTACCCACCTGTTGGTGAGAGGAAGGATACCCAAAGTCAATTTGTCATGGGATTTACTTAAAGCTCTTTTCGACCTTAATAAAAATAGAGACATCCTTATCATGAGAGCGAGAAAAGGAAATGCCAGAGTGATTATAGAAAGAGTCTGGATGGACAAGGCAAATGTCGATCTCATAAAAAGTTGGTAAGACGTTATCGTATGATACAATTCGTTTCACCTCGTCGACATTTTAAAGGGTGTGAGAATAGATGCCTAAGACATTATGAAATGCATTATGGAGAACTTCGATGTAGGGTCCTGGTTCACCAGTATAACGGTGGTGGAGTCCATCATCCTCGAAAAAGAGAACATATGGCTGGAGGATGACCTAAATCTGATTGAGTTACTACTCCTGCTACTTTCAGTATTAAAGAACTATATAAAAACAATGAATGGTGTTATGGGCATGGCTAAGCCCTCTATTGTTGCCGATTTTGCATCGAGTCATTGGAGGGAAGACAAGTGTGAGCGCCACGTGGCCCACCTGTGGTCATTCTTTGAAATACTCTGTAGAGCTTGTACTCATAGGTGGGCGACAAAAAATTACCATTCCATTAAAGAAAAGATTACATTCTGGGATCAAACATAAGGTTCATCGGTGCTAAAACGTGCCCACCGGTGAGCACACGGACTCGAAAGTTAGTACTACGTAGCGTGACAACGAGTGACAACATTGTACCGTATTTAATGTTATTACAATTATACATTAATTAAAATGTCCATCGGTAGGTACGTTGTGTGAAAACCAAAGGTAAGGAAGGCTTTGTCGCTATGTGGAAGGTTCTGCGCTCTATGTTGACCTGTTCTTCTGATACTTAAATTCCACACTTCCCGAAATAAAATTGGTTTTCACTTGAAGGAGATAATGACGGTTGCCTTCCTTTTCTTAGCCTGCTCATCATAAGAGCCAAGGATGGCTGAAGGTCTGTTGTAAGCCTGTGGTAACGAGGAGATACAGGCTGGCTCCCATCATGTTACAGCACAGAAAAGGGCAGTGAAACTCTGCGGCAACCAAGATCTTTTAGATAAAGAGATAAAACACATCAAAAAGGATATGAGCCAAAACTCATACAGTAAGAGACATATACCGGGCGCTTGAAAAGTAATAGCTCCACCATGGGTAAGTGTGAGGCTGGCGTTTGAGGAGAGCACTGATGAACATTTGTGAACTAACGACAAAACTCGGATTCAGGCCAGTGAATAAATCGATGGGAAATTTCAAGCTTCGGCTGAAACAAGGTGAAATTTTCTCCAAACCTTGCGACAGTGGGAGGTGCTATATCAGACGAGCGAGTAAATTACAGCCTACCTCTTGATAGAGTATTTAATGTTCTGTAGTACATGATCGATGAAAACACAAATAAGTAGTAGTAATAATGGAGGCCCTCTCCATGAAAAGGCCTGGAAATCCTGGCTGTGCCCCACATTATGAAGGAGGAGAGTTAACTAATACATAGCCGTGGGCCTTTGCCGAAAATAGACATAGTGAAAACAGAAGAAGTGGAACACGGAAGTGGACAGCCCACGCATGAAACGAGAACAGTGTCCCTGGACGGCTGTCTGACCAACACGAATAATATTCAGCCCGAAGAAGGCACCCTAAGACCTACCAAAAATTAGATCTCGTATTGCCGAAGAAACTGATGGAGCAGATAGCCGGGGCAGGCTAGATGTCCATAAATAGTTTTTTTTTTTCAATTTTCTCACTTCTTAATTATAAATCCCGTCGAAACAGACTATTTGGACCTATACCCGTGTATTAATCCATTCGGGACAAACGTAGATAGATGTAGTCTAATGTAATTTATTAATGTTTAATTTAATATCTCTTTCATCTGCAAAAACTCTCCAAAAATTAACGGTTCAAATGATTCTTTTTGGATTAACATTTTGGGTCACCACCTTTATAAAAGAGTTCTGTCAATAAATTGCTCCTACGTCAGAGCCTGTCAATAATATTTGCAGGACGTCATATATCATTATCGCCTCAATGAACGTCTCTTGTATATCGACCTGTTAAGTTGACAAATCCCTCCTTAAATAAGGGGCTGATTTTTATTTATTTCATCACGGATTTAAAATACTGGAGAATAATTTAGACATGGTGCATAAAAGCAAGTGATGTTTAAATATAAAATAAAACGGAATTGCAAATTATTAAGCATAAATACCCCCAATTATTCATACGGTGAGCACAACTATGGATTACTGCATAGCTTTAAAAGGACATTTTGTTAAATTAACCTCACTCAAACCTTGAGAAAAAAATCTTTTGATGCCATATCTGTATTTGATAAAACAATATCTTCAACATATTGTACATCGCATATTTTGGTTTTTTTTGAAGGATAGTTCATCATATTTATTTTCATTTTCCATTTTTTTTAAATTTCATTTATTATTTATTATTAATTTCATTATTTCATTATTTATTATTAACATTAACTTTGTACTGCTTTCACTATCCTAAGTCTGTCAATATTATCGCAAAGGTTTACTATGATTAAGAACTGATATATATATATATATATATATGTATATTTATATATATATATAATCAGTACTTTCCTTACCTTTCTAGAAAAATGTTGGGGCTACCATTTGTTCTTTATGTGTAGCTGTATCCCAATCTATCTATATATATAAAATTGTAACCTCTGTCTGTACATTGATTTTTTTCTCGAAATTTCACGATAACTTTTCGTTTCACATGTCATAGATACCATAACTGCATTTTGTTTTTTTCGTGTTTGTTTGTTTGTTTGTTTGTTACCTTTTCACGCATAAACGGCTGAACCGAATTTTATGAAACTTGGTATGTATATTACTACTAACCCAACTTAGACTTTAGGCTATATTAATATCATCTGAGACGAATAGGAGTGGGGGTTATAAGGGAAGCCAGAAATTAATAATAGCGATATTTCGTTTCCTATTGATTTTTCGGCAAATATGAACATAACCAAAGTTGTTTGTTTTGTTATTTAGAGTAACTTTTGTGATATTCATTTTTGTCGTTTAACAATGTATAAACAAGATATACACTATAAACTAAAGCGGGAGTCAACTGTTTTATTGGGCGCTAACGATTGAACCGAACTTAACAAAACTCGGTATGTCAATTAGCATTAATTCTTCCATGATTATAAGCTATATTAAAATGTTTAGGTTAGAACGGGAGTGGGGGTTATAAGGGAGGCCTGAAATAAAAATTCGCGATATTTCATTGTCTATTTGTTTTTCGACAAACATGCAAATAACAAAAGATGTTTACTTTCTTATTTAGATTAACTTTTATTTATTTTATTTTTTTTTATACATTTCTCCAGGAACAATGTGTGGAGCAAGTAATTTGCGTAGAAATATTGATATGCTCAACAATTCATTCCTATTTGAACTATCAGGTACCTCAGCTGGAAAAATTAATTCAAATCAATGTTAATATTTTGTCCTTAATAGCTGAAATCTATGCATAATGCACAGGAGACGGGAAATATGACAATTTGGAGGACAGTGAAGACTTACATAAAAAATTAATTTTATTATTAACAAATGCCAACAACGGGTATTAACCCTAAACACTGGGACGGGTAAATGTCAAAATATTGTGCAAAGTAAAGCCTTGCCAAAAAAATACCATCACCATTCAGCCTCAAATCAATTCCCGGGCGAAGCCGGGTATCTGAGCTAGTATAGAATAAAATCATAATTCTGAAGCCCTAGAAACGTAATATTTGATATTACTTTTACCAAATAGACCATATTTCAAAGCTAATTTGTCATGGACTATTATAGCTACATCATCATGTCTAACTTTGTAAACGTTTTGGGCTATTAGTAGGAACCACCTGTTATATGGTCTATTGTCTCAATAACTTGCTTATTTCTCCTGGATGTGTCATTTATACAATAGTCCTTTTGTACTGAACTGTGTGTTTTTTGTTTTGTTTTTTTAAATAAGAGCCTGAATGACCCGGTGTTGGATTCCACGAACTAGTACAATCCTACTTTAAACTCATCTTTGTATATAAAGTTCGGTGTTGGAATATTGTAGTGTTGCGCAGCTCGCCGAGGTTGAGCCAGGCATGGTCCCAGTGACCCTGTCTTACAAAGGTATCTGGTGTAAGAGAGTGCCAACGGATTGCGGGATTTTGGCGTGAGCAGTACAGCAATGCAGGTGGTCAGCATCCTGCATCCTCGTGGTTCCTGGGCGTGTTTGAAGCGAAGAATGGACAACTGTTTGAAAGACAAGGCATTGGCTGAGGCTGGAAGAGGAAATCCTCTGGACAAACGATTTCCATGGCCAAGATGTGTGGTGGCATTTGCTATTCTTTTTCCTTGTTTTTTTATTGTATTATATTATTGTTCTTTGTTTTTTTGGCAAGTAGATAGGTTGAAGTCCTTCTCAGGGTGCTTGCACCTTTATTAATGTCCCCTTTGGGCAGTGTTGGGGTTAGGGAGCCCCAGTTTATTTAAGGAGATGCTTTGAGCCTCAAACTTAATATTACTTGAGTAAGATTATGGTTTATTGAATATATTTTGTATTTATTTTTGTTAACCCCAAACAACTAGTTATATGGTAAGGATTTATAAAAAATTAAGACTGCTAGAGCATTAACTCACACCTTTCTCTCTCTCTCTCTCTCTCTCTCTCTCTCTCTCTCTCTCTCTCTCTCTCTCTCTCTCTCTCTCTCTCTTTTATGTTTTTTGGATAAGTTTTAATTTAATTTATAAGTAGTTTAGTTTGATTTATAGTAGTAGTAACCAGTTTATAGTAAACATACATGTCTATTGTCTGTAAGAGAGGACCATTGGTCCTATGACAATAAAGCATCTATCTATCTCTCTCTCTCTCTCTCTTTATATATATATATATATATATATATATATATATATATATATATAATTTTGAAGCAACCTCATTATTCATCTCCTACGTAGGATCGTATATTGGATATTTAAAAACCTCCAATTTCAAAACTAATATCCTACCAGAGACTTTCATATTAGATGTAAAATTTGTTGTTGTTGCAGGTTCCATAAGTAACTTAGATGATGCTGAGCCAACCTGCAATAAGAGCCAAATCCGCAAGGTGATATCTGGAGTTGTAGGAGCGGCTTCGAGCGTAACATCGGTTCAAGTGGCTAACCTTCTCAGGCTTTTCAAAATACCTCAGGTAATCTATTGCCATTTCTATTCCAGAGTATTTCTAACGAAATCACTAAAAATAGATTTATCAAAATTATAATTTTGCATTCGTATTGACAATATTTGCTGTAGCAGAACACTGGCCAAGTTTACACTTTAGATTCGGGATTATATAAATCCAGAAGCCTCTTTATTCAGTGTTAAAAAAAAAAGTCCTTAACAAAGGAACGGCGTCGAAGAAGAATATTTACCAGGCGATGGAAAACCACATAACTTACGGGCTATTTTCACTTATTTAGTTTCCCAAAAAGACTTGAAATTCAAGCTGAGAATTTTAGAAAAGAAGAAGAAAATACTTTATTAAACATTTAAGTGTGGCTGCTCAACGTTGTTGTGTTACTGAATACAAAGCTAAATCATCAATCACATGACATAAAAATGAAAGTTAATTAAATAAAAATGGATCTAACATGAAAGTAATAATGATTCAACAAATGTCAATATTGATTATTCCAAACGAATCAATGATAAGGCGACACCGTCATGATTAGTACCCACTTGCTTGTATGACAAACTATTTATCTCTTTTCCCAATATTTCTTCTATTTCCGAATTATAATACAAATAGAAATGTGCATTTACTAGAGGCTGAAAACTACTACAAGAAACTTGTTTAATAGAATATTTAATCAACGAAAAAAATAAATGGAACAACAATTGTAGAGCATCAATAGCTTACTTAACAAGATTGATTCTGTAACATTTTCAAAGTACCTCATAATAACGGAAATACTTTGAATTTCCGAATCCCCTTTTTCGCTCCGAAAATACACTTTTTCCATCCGACGTATGTTAACGGATACATTTCGGATTTTGTTTCTAGAGGAAAACTATTTTATAAGTCTGCTTTGCTTTCATTTTAAAGGGTCATTGGTTTTGTTTACTACGTATGTTTTTGCTAGTAACTCATATAGGATATACTCACAGTGAGGAAGTAGCCCACATTTTTGTCTACCACCAAAGAAAGTCATATATTTATTTGTATAGCTCTAGGGGAAAGCAGTCTTCGACTTAATTTTTTTTTTTAAATTTATTTGAACATTTAATAGTCATTGTTACGGTCATAATAAATGAATATGCTTTATAGATGTAATGCAATGGCTTTAAAATAATTGCTGTTTTATCAGACGATGAATTATGAAATACATTATATGTAAACGTAAATTTTTAAGAAAAATAAGGTGTTGGGGCAAGGAGAATTTTCAAAAACACCAGTTATGTTTTGAAGGACATTGAGCACTTGGGAATGGTACGGATGTGCTGAAATGCCGCTAGCAATAAATAAAAACCTTCATTGTGGGAAGACTTTATTCTCCATTTCTGGATGCCATAAGAGATAACGATGGCAATGGAATTTCATGCATTGGAATTCCTTTGACTCCCATTCTACTCACCTGCTAATTAATGATAGGTGAATAGTTATCCTATGGGGCCAACAACTGCTATAGTACGATGACTTCTACTCCTTTCTTTTGATATAATTTCCAATTAACTAACCTATAGCGGGAGGTCAACAAAAGAATGTTTAGAGCACGAGGTATAAAAAATAATAAATACTCCAAAATTAAAATGACGCACTATATTGTAAAATGATGATAAATTAAATAATAAATATAAAATACTCTTCTAATTAAAAACGATAAAAAGTCAAATGAGAATTATTAGCTGAGAGCACGTGCACACGATAAAGGTTGAATACACACTGGAAAAGGGTAGTCTATTGTCTGGTTACCGCAGTGTAGCCCGGTATATTTATCCTAATTAATTTATTATTTCTTCTATTTTTTTGTTAGCAACACTGACTACCTGTGGCGGGTAAACAACCGTTAGGGAAGGTTGCAATAGTGACACTATGCTTAGCGCTACAAATGGAAACTTCAAATGATTATTAAAAATCATTTTTATTTCTCTACTATTTTCTCGTCCATATCAGGAGAAATTCTACTACAAAAGGCAACTAAACTAAGGGCTACATCTTTCTATAGGACGTTCCTCTAGAAGTGCCAGTCGGAGAATGGCTTAAAAAGCAAAAAGAAGAATCAGAATAACATCGGTCACCTGGTCATAAGGACAATAAAATCTCCCTAACCGACAATACAATCATAACTTTGATTTTAGCAGATTTCCCTTAAGGGAAATCAGCTATTGAGGTTGTGCTCATGACGGAATTTTCGAAATTTTTCTTCAAATGTCCATTGATCCTACCTAGTAGATGACGAAAATGAGGTCCGTTTAAAACTGTGTGTGTGTATATATATATATATATATATATATATATATATATATATATATATATATATATATGACTCTCTAGCGCTCGCAATTTTTGTTTGATCGTCACCACACTCGTTGTTTGATGTAAAAAGAAAGATCAAGTTCGTTAACGGCTGAAATCGGACCAGTGGGAGGGGGTTTAGAGGGGAGGATTTTTGAAAATTCGTAATATCTCCGTTACTATACGTCGGATCGAAAAATTGTACAGAATCAATCTTATTGCAAATTAAATTTACTATAAATATTGTTATATATTTATTCTCTATCTTGAATATTAACCGAGATATTTGCATTTTTATTATATCTGGGCGTATAACGGATGAGAGTTTCCCGCCAAAAGCTAGGTCGGCCGTTTTCTTAACTGTTCGGTTTTCGTGAAATTTGTCTATTGTAAAACTTCACGTGGGAAATCTGCTTAGTTTACGCAGCCCCTGCGTGACGGACTTTTGATAACTCAAGTATAACAGAAAAAGAAAGAAGTATAAGAAAGAGGAGAATAAAAGAGAATACGTATGCACATAATAAAAAATAGTAAAAAGTTAATCAATAAGAAAACTGAGATAAAACATGTGAATTATATATATTCTAATTTATTAAAATTAAAATATTTATTAACGCCCACTTTCTGCAAGTAATAATTAATTAAAATGTTAATTTAAAATTAATAATAATTTATTAGAAACTTTAAAGTAATAGTTGATCAATAATAAATTGCTCGTTTACTATTTAAACTACACTTCCTTAGGTAGATGTAAGAGATATATTTTTATTTCTTGACGTATCGATATAAATCAGCTGACTAAATCCGCCATGCTTTGTTAGCCATTCTCTGTAGGACATATTTTCAAAAATAGTTACAAAGTTCGAATTCACTAAGATTTAAGATTTTTTAAAATTATGATTCTTCTATTTCAATTTCATTGTACCCGGCCGATCAATATAGTTGTTTATAATGAAAAAAGCAGTAGATTAAGGAAATAAATGGGTTTGTGAGTATTCTGTATGTAAATGATAGAGGATAGACGTGGTGGTTTAATTCCCTGATGCAAGCTAGGGTCGGATCAATTTAGGCCAGTCACTAATCCGTGGATCCTCTTTCCATCAACTATATTTACAGTGATTTTCATATACAAACACTATTGTTGTTCTCCCGTACAATCTACTTATTTGATTTATGTTTATTAGTATTCTGTCGTTTTGAGTATTCAAACTGGCCCTGGGATTGTAAGCGAGTCTTTTCGATAATATAGGTATAGTTGAAACTTGAAATCTTATACTTCCCATTTATAGTATGAACCGACGGTCTTTTGTATTGTTGCGATAAAAAATATATATGATTTTTTACATTAAAGCTTTAGAAAATTTCTTTAGTCTAAAGGAAACTTTGAAAATCGAACATTCTCATTGAAATAAATAACTTCACATTTATACTTTTATGTTATTTATGCTTTTAACTTATTCCCTGCGACATATGGTTCTTGTAATTTTATGGGATTACCCGAAAAAATTTTTCTTGTCCTTGAACAGAATTGTTTGTTTATCTATCCTTTTGTGTATCCGTTTTTAATCCTCAACTAGTCATGTTTATCAGACCTTTCAAACAACAATTGCCCACTCATTTATCTGTTGACATTCATATGTCTGTGCTGTTCTTTTAAAGTGAATTAAAACAAATATGAAGTTCATATACTTTTACAGCATTATTGAAAACGACGTATTTTTGTGGATGAAATGACTGTGCAACTTGGATTTGGGAGTTTCAAAACCAGTGGCCCGACCTTCGAAGATGAACCACTTTCTGGCCATCAGAACTTTGAGGCTGCAGATAGGGTAGTTAATGCATAAATGGAGGCGGCCAAGAGACGTTCGCCTTCAGATGGGAGGTTGAGGAGCAAGATAGAGATTATCAGACTATTAGCACACACACTTGTTACTTTGGCTATGACCAGCTATGGTTTTTGGTTTGAAGAAGATCTGACAAAATATCAAAGCTAGATGGACACTGCTAGAGGTGCTACCTGATTTGTTAGTTCTTCTTGATAAGGGGTCAATTCCTGGCTGTGCAATTTAGGGAAGAACGGAAGTATTCAAACGACTATAGTAGCTGAGATAAGGAAAATATTTGAGACATCTCGGTAGCAAAAAAAGTATCTAGGATACCCAATTGATAGGAATTGTTGTTCATCTGCTAGAAGATAAAGTGGCAGGGCTCAAAAATTGCTCAGCTTCAAGCAATATTAAGGAACTAAGAGAATTTCTGGGCTCGGTAAATGTCCATGAAAAGTTAATTCTACATTTCTTTGGTCATTTTATTACGCATACGCTGGTTAAATGAGATTGCACAGATCAGGATTCAAGAGAACCAAATACGTGATTTCACTATTTTGCCTTACGATGTCAGTAAGCCCGTGATTCTGCAGTGTGATGCATCTGAAACGGGATTGGGAGAAGTTCTACAGCACAAAGTGATCGATGAAAGTGAAAGTATTTGTTGATGCATAAGCATCAACAACATTGTCTCAGGCTGAAAAATTGCTGCGCAAACTAAGATTTCCCAAGTTGTGGAATAAGACATGCTAAGCATCTCATCTTACCATCTACTCTGTATTTCTCCCGCAGTAAGAGGCATATGGGAACAGGAATTAGAATTTTAGGGGAACTTCCGATGTTTATTGACAGAGAGACGAAAATCTGTTGAGTAGAAGTGGGAGTTTACAGAAACCTGGAAACAAGAAAGTACAAATAACTAGCTTAATATGTGAGCTACGAATAAATGTATAAAACAACAATTGTAGGGCGTCGATAGTTTAACAAGATTGGTTTTATAACATATTTCGATACAACTCAAAATAACAGAGATTTTTAGGATTTTCTAATTCCTCACTCCTCCCCCAGGAATAAATATCTTAATGTACATTCTGTAATGGAAGGCAGTTGAAATTATACAAATCAATTATATAATCTACTAAAACTATAATTATTTTTTCTCGCAAATGCTGGAACGTTAGAGGAACCAATTGATCAGGATCAACAAAAAGTCCTAGTCCTCTTCTTGCGCTCCATCATCAGTGCCTGCTGACAAACAAAAACATTAACACAAAATAACAAACATGGCATGATCAACAGTGTAAAGAAATCACAAAACAATAAAAAATAAAACAAGCACTGGGTAAAAACCAATGAAAATTTTAAAAAGCCAAACAAAAAAATAATAACCATATCGTTTTTGATATAATCTTTTTGAATTACTGCTTTCTAAATATATACTAGCTTTTCATAAATGATAGTATCAATTTTGTTTCTTCAGAACTAAATAATAGTGGATGAAATAACGACTAAAGATCGTTGATTAAAAAAATTTTATACTTCTAAATATTTAACGGGAGAATTTTTAAATTGATGGGGATTTTTGAATAATTATAAATCAGATTATTGTTTATCCCCCCTGTCCAACTGGGGAGTGGAAAAGGATTCTGCTGGAAGTTCTCCAAGGCTGTTTATACCAACTCCACCAAACAGTTTGAAAGAGGGAAGTTCTCGACTAACCCAGGCTAAGTCACTGTCCAGAGGAAAACAAAAATAGATTTTAAAAGCTCAGGGCTGGCCACTCAGAAGATATCTTCCTCTTATCTGATTAATGTTTATTCTTCGTTTTTACTTTTCCTTCTTGTCTTTCGTTTTCTGGGCAAATCTTATGCGCTTTCATTAGTAGAACAAAGTAAATTTATTTTTTTATGTACTTCTTATAACTTTTACTACTCTTCAGTCGATAACCATATTGCCTACAGATACAAAACAATTTTATTGATTAAAGTTACAAGAGTGCATACTCAGACGATTTTACTGAGAAAATATATTTGTATATTAAACATGTTAAATAATATTAAGGGGGTTATTATTTAGGCTTCTCCTGAGTTTGATTCACAAAAAAATTTTATATGGACTTAAGATCGTTTTTTTTTGCATTCTTTAAACCTAAATTATATTGGTTTATGAAGTAAATTATATTGGTCTTTAACCCTCGTCTCCTACGGTGGTTCTTCCTCCCACATTTCCTACGGTGGGTCGGATCCGACCATGCTGGCTCCTGAAGGGCGTAATTATTAAAGAAATCATTAATTATGCAGGAAAAGGATAAATATTGATTAAAAACTAAAAAAAAATATTTTTATTTACTATTATTTTATTAATGTTTAAAAAAGTTAACATTGATACTTATATCAGTCTTCACTGTCTTTTGACTAAATTTTGACAGTCTCTTAAAGCTATATACTTAAATTATAAAAAAAAATACAAAATACGAAATAAAGGAACAAAAGTGAGAATTAAATTCAAGAAAACTTATTGTCTTGTCGTCAAACCTGCATTTCTCGTGGATAAATTCAAATCGTGCTCGGGACATAGTAGTCGAAACATGGGTGGATCATAAATTTGGGAAAACATTTCCTTGGTATTCAGGGTGGAATTTTTCAATGTGTCACTCAAATAAAGGAGGCCAAGAAAGGCTTTTAATTCTTCATTATTTGTAATGAAATTTACGAAACATCGCCGCTAAAAGAATGCCGCGTCCGTTTGATTTCTTCGTTTGTGTGCTTTACAACATCACTTATCATTTCTTCCCCAATGAAAAGTAAAAACAGTTTCAAAATATCCGTGATGCCTCTTGCTTCTCCTCTTGGGCCAGGATTTTCTCTGACCACATTGATTGCAAGAACTCTGGAAAATTTTGATCGCATCGGCTTATCGGTCCAGAGGGTTTCCCCATCCTTGCCGAAATATAAATTTCTCTCATCATCGTCAAAAACTTGGTCATTTTTTAATCTACACTCATCAACACTCTCATCAGCATCAAATACATCATCAACGTTGTGTAATATCTCATCTTCCTGCTCGGATGTACTATCCCGTTTTCTTCCAATATGTCTTTATTCTCTTGGCGTCGAAACTCCTCCAAAATTTCTTCCGGGGTCGTGAACATTTTATTGAGTGCCATTCTAAAAAAAAATCCTGCATTCTTATAGGAATGTAGAAATAATCATGAAAAAATCTAAAGCATAGAACCTACGGTGGGTCGGACCCGACCCCTAACTTATTTCCTACGGTGGGTCGGATCTAACCGAATGGTTAATAATGAGGAGAGGACATTTACCTGAGCTAAGTGGACTTGTCAGCCCCCCCCCCCCCAGGCACAACTGCAGAGGAGGGTACCTAGGACCATGGAGTAGTCGGGGAAGCCAGGCGATTTTTAGACAAGGGGGAACCGGCGCCCCGGTCAGATCCGACCCAACCGTAGGAGATGAGGGTTAAATAGTTTGGTCAATTCTTTTACATCAGGATATTAAAAATGTTAAATTCTGAATCACAACGCTACAACTTTTTTTTGGGGGGGGGGGGAATCCTTCATAGCTCCTGGGAGTACTGGGGAAAGGAAAAAATCCTTCATAACTCCACACATATGAATGACGGAATTCCGGAAATAGAGATGAGAGAATCCCGTTAATAAGCTAATATATTTATCTAATATACATATTTCACGGCTGTTTATATATATATATATATATATATATATATATATATATATATATATATATATATATATATATATATATATATATATATTAAATTTAATTACAGATTGCTTACTTATAATTCTGAAAAATGAAAAAGCAGACTTAGCAGCCAGAGAAGCCAACCAACTCGACTCCATCACCCCAACAACAATTACATCTGCAGAACTCTACCAACCACTCAAAGAAGAAATTAATAAAAAAAAAAAAAATAGCAACACATGTGGAACGAAACCCAGAACAATAAACTAAAAACTATTAAAACCACCATCCGTCCATGGAAATATTCGACAAGAGACAACAGAAGAGATGAAGTTGTATTTGGAAGACTCCGAAAAGGGCAGACAATAGTTACGCATGGTTATCTTATGACAAAAGATCAACCCCCGATTTGTGGGAAGTGTAACACAGACCTGACTATCTAGCACATATTAATGGAATGTCATAAGTATACAGATATTAGAAACAAATGCAATATTTCCAATAATATAGAAGTGGCCCTTGGAGATGACCCGAAGGAACTTGATAAATTATTTAATTTTGTAAACAATACGAGTTTATACAAAGAAATGTATCTTAGTTATCCTCGTTTATATTGTTAAAATGGCGATATAGATGAGGATACCAAAATGTGAATTATAGATATTACAGGGCGATGATAACCAAGTAGTTTTTCGCCTTTAAACTCTACGAAACAAACAGACAAACTTATAATTCTGAAGTGCTCGTTCCCTCTAACATTCGTTGTAACAGTCCCTTCTGCACTGGGGAGGTCGTCTGTAACATATATCAAAATAATCGATTTTAAATTATGACGCGAAATAATCGAGTTAAAGGAGGACGTGTAAATAATCAATCTGTCAGCTGACTTCACCTGCTTCGGAAATCTCCGTTTCAACGACCTCACCAGTGCGGATGGGATTGTACCATCGAGTGTAACGAGCACTTCAGAACTGTAAGTAAGCAATCTGTAATCAAATTGAATAAATTTATGATTTCAGTACAGACTTAATGCAGCAATGAATTATAATAATTAGGTTTTTTAAAAATTAATGTTATTATTTTTTGAAAAAGGAAGAATTACCCCTGAAGATGTGGTAGTTAAGTCACGAAACTTGTTGGGCTGAGTAAATAAAGTGTGCGGGGGAAGAAATGTGTTGTTATTGGTGACCCTTGCCATTAAACTATGATATTATATGATATGATATGTGTTTATATATATATATATATATATATATATATATATATATATATACATATCATATATATATATATATATATATATATATATATATATATATATATATATATATATATATATATTCTACAAATGTTCAGAGAAAGGGAAACACACAGGTAAGCCTACATACGTTATCTGTATGGCGTTCTAACGATGAAGCTGCATTTCGATTCGTAATGCACTATGTAATATATGAAGATTACCTGTTGTAATATTAGTACTTTCATTTAGCTGTAAAAAATAGTTACTTTCTAAAGTCTGATAAGTTTTATTTCCTTTCGGTCTCATTTGTATGTGGTTCGGTCTAATCAATTAGCGAAATGTTACAGGTCGTGATAAAAAAATTTACTGCTGTATTAATAGGCGTAAATTGAAGGCGTAGTTGCTACCCCAGAACTTTGAAATACAATTCCCAATAATTTACAATTAATTTGAAAATACAGTTATATTAGAACATCACTTTCTTCTCAGATAACTTGCCCATTTTGAAATGAAACTATATAAATTGTATACTCCTTTGTAGGCCTTGCTACCCAAGTTAAATGGCTGTAACCGATTGGTCCGAACCAGTGGGAGGGGGAGGAATTTCGAAAATTCAAATTATCTCCGTTACTATACGTCGGATCCAAAAAATTGTATAGAACCAATCTTACTGCAAATTGAATGATTTATAAATGTTGTTCTATACGTCATTTCTGTAGTATGAATATTAACAAAGATATGTGAATTTTATAGTTTTCGATTTTCAGTAGACCCCCACTCCTACTCACGTCATATTAATAATAAGCCTTTATATCATAAACCACTTCATTCCAAGGTTTAATACCAAATATTGTTTTCTTTGAACTTTTACTCTTACTTCTGACTTACCCCCTCCTTTTTTTCTTGGAGTATTAAATTTTGAGTGGTTAAGATAAACATTATTCTGATTCATTATAAGCTACAGCACTAAAATAGTTTTCAATAAAATTAATATGTTACATTCAGATAGATATATTTCAGTAATTGTTTTTCTTTTCGGTATAGAATATTTCTATTGTATCTATCTAATTTATTCAGCTCTGAGAGGTCGGCCGGTGTGTTTGTTTAAAATTCATACGCTTTCCGCTGTAGATGTTATTAATATGTAAATTGACAGAAAGGCTTCTCATTACCGTTTGTATTTATTCACTTAATATTCACGGTGGTATTAACAGTATGTAGATTTATCTACTATAAACCTTCATTTGAGAAACCATCTTAGTTTACGCAGCCCCTGCTTGACGGACTTTTAAAGGTGCTGCTAATGTTCGCAAGAGAGTAGCCCTGCTGTTCTTAGAAATGGCTGCTTAGAATAATTAATTTATACAGGTGGAATAAACTCAAAGTTCTTATTCGTAAATAGAAAGTTATGTTCCCTACGTGTTAGTTGGAGTTATTTAGTTACTCCAAAGTTCTTTATCTACTTGAACTATATTTTAACTGTTTAAAGTTTAATTATGAAGTGATATTAATTTATAAAGTGATATTACCGTATTTTTACCTACCTCTGTAGATTTTTTAACCTTTTTTATTGGTTTTTATAAGGTGGCTTTACCTTTACTATTTTAGAATCATAACAAGAAAATGTGTGAATCGCTTAAATTGCGACACACCTAAATAAATAAATAAATAAATTTATAAAGCTTATGAATTCCTTGAAGGAAATTCATTTGTTCCAGGAAACGTAGATACACCTGCTTCTAATGACTTAACAGATACCGTTATAATGCTACAAGAACATATCTTCTTAGTATTACATCGTTTTGTCGCCATTCAATGTTTGTTAACATACACCCCCTCATACATACTAAATTTCCACGGAACCTCTGTAAAGCCTGTTAGTAGACATTTTGAATGAGCTATTAGAGGTCTGTTTGTACTGAAATGGGCGGGCATGAATCAGGCAAATCCTCATTATCTGCAAGGTGGTAGAGAGAGGAGAGAGAGAGAGAGAGAGAGAGAGAGAGAGAGAGAGAGAGAGAGAGAGAGAGAGAGAGAGAGAGAGAGAGAGAGAGTGAGAGAGAGAGAGAGAGAGAGAGAGAGAGAGAGAGAGAGAGAGAGAGAGAGAGTGAGAGAGAGAGAGAGAGAGAGAGAGGGAGTGAGAAGAGAGTTTGCGAGACGGGGTGTGGGTAGGTAAAGCTGCCTTAGTGCCTGAGGGGTTATGCTGCGGTTGAATCAGCCCAGTGAGGTATGAAAACGGAACTACCCCTGTGTATATGTAGTAATAAGGGGACTTGACGAGGCTTAGACTCCCAATATGGCGGCGTTAAAGAGGACTAAATGAGAAATACCTCCGAGTCAGGCACGGACCAGTGATAAATACCTTAGCAACCTCCGGCCCCTCCTTCCTTCCTTTTAATACGGATTCAGCCTCCAAAACCTACGCCCTCCTGTTTCTCCTTCTACCCTCCAATGACAATTTTATTTACCATCAAAATAAAGTCAACAGCAGCTAAGAAAGGTAGTTTGGAAATTAAACCATTACATAAGGATTTTCGTAAAGGATTTTCCAGTCGTAGTGGAAATTAAATTGTATTTAATTTCTATTCTACTGGCTCAAACATTTCTACTTTATTTAACATTTATCTCATTCAATGCTGCTTTTCCCGCATATCCCATTTGTACGAAGCGTAAGCTCTGGGACATAAAATATTTGTCATATATTATCCAAATAAGAGGCAAAATTTCACAAAAGGAGGAGATTTGTAGAAAAAACTGGATTAATTGAAAATCTTAATGTAACTATAAATAACTAATTACGTTTGAAATACAAATTTTAGATAAGATGTTATTTATTGGGGGTTTCCAATATTACGATTTTCCACAACAAGTCGCCGAATGGAATGTATTTTTGGTGCATGTAAATACCTCAATGAATATGTTCAATTTTATAAGTTACTACCTCCGACAGTAGTGGAGGTTAATGTGAAGTCAAAACATATAATCGTCAATATATTCACTAATATTGGTTTTATAGATAAAAATAAAGAACAAATGGTTTTGTTGTGCTTACTAGTTTATTTCGGGCAATATTGCCCCATTTATTTAGTTAGATCTATTTCATGGTTCTTAAGAGAATATGGACAACAAAGATAAGTAGGAAAATATATTTCAAGTCCATCAACTCTTTCTTCTATGACTATGTTCAGGCCTGTCGTCCCGCGCTTATAAAATGCAAGAATAAGTAAAATAGTGCAGTGAAAATGGCATATTGTTCTTCCTATTGAAACATTCTCAAAATTCCCATTCTCAATAATCATTAAGCCAGCAGAGAAAGAGGTGGATCGACTGCCCCTCTAATGTTACTGTCAAATCCAACAAGCATTTTCGGGGTCGTTTCACACATCATGGAGCGAGGGGTGTTTCGTACCTTAGTTAATTGCAGGTGAGTTAGACTGGTATGACCATCTTCATTATGCCAATAAAAATTTCTTCAAGGGAATTTGGTCTGAAGGAGGAATCCCATAGCGACAGGTTATCCTTTACTATCATAAGTTTGTTTAATTCTTCCAACAAAGTTGGGTTAGATTTACTAGTCCTAAAATATCTCTAAAATTATAGACTTGGAATTGTTGTACTTTCGATTGCTAGACACAATTTATTAGTGGTCCATGGTAGTGCCCCTTTAGAACTCAGAATCTTTGTATATATGTATTTCAGGAATAAAAATTGTCATGAGCAATCTTATAGTTTAATTCAACTGATCAGATTAGTTGTTTAATTAGAACTCAAGGCATGTTTCTCATTGTTAATGTTAATATTGGTTTTGAGAAAATGACATTAAAACATATTTTTCATTACATTTTATTTTGAATCTTAAAGGGAATACTCTTAATTTTTGTTCACCGCCTAATAATTTCCGGGTATTGTTTTTATAAACCCTTTTCATACTAGCATTAACAAGATACAATAATTATTCTTAAGAAAGAAACAATATTTATTTGAACCAATGGACGAATATAAATTAGCAAATATTTGCCCAATATTCTCATATTTGCATTCACTCGTAAAGAAAAACGAAACACAGTAGAGAAAGAACGTGTAGGAACTTGAGGAATAAGTACGAAAAAGAATGATTTAAGTTATTCGAATCTTTGCGTTTCGGCAGAAAACCATTTATATTTTTTTATTGGCAGAGGCTACTGGTTTAAACCTCAACTATCCAATATTCTTCCTATTGGCAGTTTTTACTTCATGCTCATAACAAGTAAATAATAATACAATATTCGTGCTATGTGATGAAAATAAATGAAATATTTTTTTTTTCATAAAATGATATAACTTTACATTCCATAGGAAACCATTTATCTTTCAACCTGACAACGACGGGTAACGAATATAGTTTACAAATAAAATTTAAATAAGCAAAGTGATATATTTGGAGAGGGAAATTAAATACAGGTGGAAATCAACAGTAAAGGATATGGGATCTGTTGGGCAGAAACCATTTTCAAACTTTTACCATACTGGTGAAAACATGGAGGGACGGGAGATGGATGGGATGTCATAGGGGCTGCGTAACTTTTTATCCAGTTTTACTCAATGCTTTTATCATAGGCAAACTACAGAGAACAGGTGGGGAGAAGTGGTCACAATTACCATAAACTTTATTCTACGGAAAGGCATTATGTAATTCATGAAGAAACTTACTGGCCCATTTGATCCCAGATGACTCCCTTCCCGGTTTTAGTAATTCCATAGTGACAGATTACTATGCTGCAAACAGGTGTCCCTTTAGGTGACGGGCATTAGCGACAAAGCGATCACGATATCACTGCCTGACTAGGTTCTAGTCACCTTCCGTTTGGAGAATGTTAAAATATAAACTCAATAATGAAATAAACTCGTGACCACGAAAAAATGAAAAGAAAATTATGAGATTTAAAAAAGGTATTAACGAACGTCAAATTTATGTTAATAGGGCCAGTTATTTACAGGTAATCACTCTTTTCTAACAAAGTGGGACTAAATAGTTTTAAGTCACTAAATAAATTCCTATAGCCTTGCTGGATTCTCCTCACATCTCTAGGTTTACTAAATGTATTAACAACAACACCTTAACTCAAGACACTGGCCTAAGCCCTCTAAAACAAAATAGTGGAAGAAAAAATCATTATAATTATAATGCTAAAATAAAATAGCTAATGTTAGCATTATTTTTGAACTGAGACGTTTTAATGTCCTTTTGCCCTTTCAACGGCAGTACGAAGTAAATAAAGTGTTGATAAAAATAAGTTAAGTCAATAAGAAAAATAAGTGACAAGAGACTGAGTGCTTTGTAAAAACCCAGAAAGAGGGCGCTTTCTTCCAGTTACTCTCTATCAAAAGTAATTCGATTATCTTGCCGCCCCTACTTCACCTCAAAACAGGAGTAAAAAATTTTATTTAATTTATTTTCTGAACAACAAGTGAATATAAATGTTCGAAACTGGAAAAATAGAAAAGAAAGATACATTGTCACTTTCATGGCTTGCTTTCAAATTACTATGTATTATTAGAGTAAACGAGTGTGAGACACTAAATTTGTTCTTAATACTGAAGTGGAGAGTGAATTCAAGTCTATAAGTTTACTGACTGTCTCAAAGCAAATGCTTTAATTCAAAGGCATTCGTGATGGCCCTAGAAAATAAAAAGTCTTGTATACTACTGGTAGTGACTGCTATCAGAGATCTAAGGGTAAAGTACTTTATTGATTGCCTCCAATCCGGTTTATTTATATGATTATATTATTGATATGATTCCTGTTTATTCGATGCTAAGAGCCGATTTGAGAAAATTTCATGCTGATTTTACTTTAAACCCTCCGCTCAATATTGACTCTAGTTCTTATTGTTCCTGTATTCAACGAGCCCTAGGACATCTATAGCTCATAAACATGCTATAAAAAGAACATGTTGTTACGTTTATTACAAACTCAGTAATAAACGTTGTTTATTAGAGTTCTTTTGAAAAATTAAACTCACAAGCTTCAGAGTTTTTATCATTGCACAATTTATTTAACAATGCACTACACACTTGGTTAATTATTCTTAACTACTACTCACAGTATGCACTGATAGCTTCACTGTTCTTCTTATTTCAATATCCAATAACTCATTCACGATCACTGAAGTTCACAAAACACGGCACTGCACTGATCTTTGCAAAGATAACGGCACTGCACTGTCCATTAGTTAAACACGGCACTATACTGTTCTTCACATAAAACACTTTACCGCACTGGAACTAAAACGCACTGTTCACTATAGCTGCACTGGACATGTAGATCACTTGAAGAGAGCTGAGAACAAACTATTTAACACAGGTTGGGCTGGGTCCCTTTTTATAGCTTGCCAGAAAACATCATACAGAATGCCGAGAAGGCACTAGACAAGTTGCCTTCGGGCGCCAATAGTCCTTCATCGGTCGGCTCCTTTCATCTCCTTCGTACTTCTTAAATTAACCCTGTTTAATTTTTCATGTACTTAATTTTCGCAACAATATGATGAAGGATGGCGAAGCAAAGCAAGAATATACGTTTTCAACTTTAAAAAATTTGTGAACGTGAAATAACACTTTTTTTCACCGACTTGCTAACTAGGGTTTGAAACAATTGTTATTAAATATATTTCAATCAAATTATTAAGGGGTAGTCTAGATGCACCTATGTTTGACATCTTTGTTTTCTAAGGCGCAGCTCTGTGGGTGAGACCTTTATATTGCGGCTGAAAGGAACGATGCAAGTGCAAGTAGGCATCCGGTTACCCACAGGATACACCTATGCTATATTAGGGATATACCTATGCTAGGAATGGATCTGGACAACCAGGTTAACAAGGGTGGTTGACTGATTGACTGGATTTAGGAGTAGCTGGAATACTCGGATCAGGAGCTTCTAGATATGTCGCCCCAATAAACTGACGAGCATTTGCAATGTTTATTCAAGCCCTTAAAATTCGTTCGTTCCAGAAAATATGGGTTTTTCCAGTATTGCTCAATTAAATTCATGGGATAGTAGCTGGATTATTGTCGGAGAAATGGGAAAATCTATCTCACCATTTTTTAGAGAATCGTTATGGCATTGCCACCCTTAGCCACAGTGAAATACCGACCATCGATTCTGCACTGAATTGATAAACTGTTTTTATATTAAGCTCGTATTTTATGTATTAACACCAATTTCCAATGTTACTTTGATTCGGTCTAATCTTGAAAACTAATTGCAGTATAAGTAAATGGTTTAGCTCGGGAGAATATTCTTCTTTATCGAGGGGTATATCTAGCAGCCGATTTACGTACGATTGAAAAATAGCTAACTTATGCTCATAATGATGGGAAGACGTATTAGGAATGACCAATTTATGCAAAACTAAACATTGTGAAATAATAGCGTTGACCATCTGGTACATCTTTTAAACCGGATTTATTATTTATTTCCTTCCACTTTGTGCTATTACTTGTAATTGGGACGGGTTATCTATATGATGCCATTCTTTTCTTGCCCAAGTTGGACTAAGGCAAACCGAATTTTGCTCAATGAATTTTACACTACAATTATTGAAAATTCATAATTGTAGTTAATAAATGAGTATTTTTGAAAAAATAATAATTGGTCCGGTCACCAAGCAGTAAGATGTCATAATTGACAATTTTACTTCTGGAAATAATAAAAGCCCGTCACGCAGGGGCTGAGTTAACTAAGCAGACTTTACATGTGCGTCACGTATTTGCATCTACCTCAAAACGTAAAAGGTCAATGAGAACAATATTTGATATTTAGGGTTCAAATAATGTTCTTCATAATATAACAGGTTATTGTTAATATGACATGACTAGGAGAGGGGGTTTACTGAAGGCCGAAAAATAAATAATGCAAATATCTTGGTTAATAATCAAGATAGTGAAATAACGTAACAACATTTATAGAACATTACATTTGCTCTAAGATTGGTTCTATACAATTTTTCGAAACGACGCAAAATAACTGAGATATTAAGAATTTTCTAACTTCCCTACCAAATACGGAAAAAATGAACGAACCGAACTACTGACTAACGGACAACTGACTCTGAACAACTTTTGCGGGCTTCACGATGGTTCCTTCGCATCGAAAGCGCTGGCCAGACGTATTCGATCACCAGCCAGTGACGACGGTCTTCACCGACAAGTATGACAACACTGTATATTTTATAGTTTTGAACGGACCTCATTTTCGTCATCTCCTGGTTAGGAACGATGGACTTTTGAGGATGTTTTTCGAAAATCGCGTCAGGAGTACGATCCCAATAGCTGATTTCCCTTAAGGGAATTCTACTAAAAATGATAATTTTCACTACTACAGGTTATTATTAAAATTATTATTTCAAAATTGTATTATTTGAAACTAAGGTCCTCATTAAAACTAGATAGATGTAAGCTATTACGGAAAATCTATGTATCTTGTAGCCAGTTTAAAATATTACACGAACACCGACACGATTTTTATGGTGAAATGTCTGGTATAATATATATATATATATATATATATATATATATATATTTAGATAACAGGCATATAAAACAAGCCCAGCAAAAAATGCATTATGCAGAACACAGCTACCTTAAAAAAATGCATATGAGAGAAGTAATTGAGGAATATGAAGAGATGTAGGTGTGTTGGGACTGGTAGTCCTGATCCAATTTCAGCTAGTTAGGAAGGAGATGGGAGCTAACTCGATAAGACAGGTCTTCTCTGCTTCCCTTGCACACACCTGCCCAGGTCCTTTTCAGGGAAACCAGCCAGCTTCAAACAACTGTTAAACTATAGGCTCAGTTAGTTGACGTTAAACGAATCTTTACTCAGTACATGCAGGGCTATGAATATCTTATTCATTATCATTACTATTTATTTAATAAAATCCTTCGCAGCTGTGGCGATTAGGAAATTATTCTTATATTATATGGTGGCGATGAGAGTTGACAAGTCTATGAATATGGTAAAAATAAGAATATTCCTCTTCCACATCAATAACGTTTTTTTTTAGGGGCTCAAAACGTTGGCCTTAATCTCACATGGAAAACCTAGAGGGGCGAGTTCCAGTCTCGCCTGTACAAAAGGGAATTTATTTAGTTACGAACGCACTAAATAAAATCATTGGTACCACCCTGGCTAGAAAAGGATTGTAACTGTAGAAACTCCGCCCCAATTAGCCATAGTTGCAAAAAGTGGACCTTAATAAATAATGGTAATCAAGAAGTTGTGAAAATATGTATAATGTATCATGTATTACATGTTTCATGTAGTATGTATTCATGTAGGTATATGTTTATATGTGTTATTCTGTTATTCTGCCAGCTGGCAATAGTTTAGTTATGTCGTATGGAACGTTTGAGTCATCTGGTAGTCGACAATATGTAAATTAAATTATTTATTAACGTTCACTTTTTGCAACTAAGGCTAATTCGGACGGGTTATCTACAGTTTACTACCTTTTTCTACCCAGGGTTGGACTAAGGATTGCATTTAATGAGTTCGTTGTTAAATAAATTCCAATTACCCGGGAGGGATTTGAACACGATAGTTTGTTTTCGAATCTGGTATCTATTTGGTTTATTGTGAACTCTTAAAATTATAATTGTCAGTCAATGTACTTTGTTATCCAAATCCAAACGTTTGAATGATTTTGGAACAATAGTGACACAAACAGGGTTATCAGTTCTGAAAGTTTGATGAAGTAAGTCCGTAACTCTGGGGCTGTGTAAAATAACCATATTTCTCTCAAACTGGAGAAAATACTGATAATACATCATTTTTGATTTTCTATTTCCCACTTATTAGAACCTAACTAATTATTCACAATTTACCTTTTTCATTTGCACTAACATTATTATTAAATGTCTGAGGTTCCGTCCGTTTATCATCCATTCCCTTTGACTATAACATTGGAAGATGAAGCAAATTATCTTCTCACAGTTGAGGTCATTTGACATTTCCTACTCTAGGTATATCTCCATATATCAAAACCTTATATAAACAAGTCTTTAAAATGAAGTTAGAAACAAATTTTTAATTATATAATAGCCTCAAAATGTTAAGAGTAGGATTCGAGGGCTTAAATAAAATGAACTAATATATTTTATAGGCGATTATAACAGTTTTTATCAAACCCCCACTAGGGTCATTCCATCTCAAATCATCCAGCAAAATGTAAAAATGTCACCCATGGTTTCAGATTTCAATGAAAATTTTTATAACAACACTTTTTACCTTCCTTATGGAGAATATAAAATTTTACTTTGATATCTCCAGTAGTTTTTGTGAAAAAAAATGCTGAAATATTGAGAAAGTTTGTGTAACTGACATTTTTAAGGTTGCTTATTTGGACACATTGTATTAGAAAAAAAATCATAACTTTAGTGATTTTCAACATATCAAGATAAAATTTTCACTAAAGTGTTCACAAAAGCATGGAGATACAGGAAAAAAATAAATTGATGATCATATTAAAATATAAGCCCCCCCCAAAATTTCACTAACTGCATCCTTATTCAATTGTTTTTTTAATTTTTCAAATATGCTTTTGCACATGAGGCAGAATACCTACGCAAGCAAACTTTTTTTTTTAAATTATGCGTTAATGTGCAAACTAAAAGACTATGAAAGAAAAACAATGGCTTTTTGAGTGCTTATGAATTTGTTTGGAGATAAACCAAAATAATTTGGAATTTTCTCAAAAACTTCTATTCTATGAAAAAATATGAAAAATAAAAACAAAAAAAATTAAGTAATTGTTAGTTTAGGTGTATGACCTTTTAAAAAGACTTACGAATTTAAAAAAAAAATTTACTTGGTTTAATTAAAATGTAATATTTATTTACAGAATTGATAAATAGGGAAGGATGCACTTATAAGATTAAAAACATTAAATCTCTATGATGATTTTTTTTTTTTCTCAAAGTTGTGATTTTTTTTCTAATACAATGTGTCCAAATAAGCAACCTTAAAAATGTCAGTTACACAAACTATCTCAATATTTCAGCATTTTTTTTTCACAAAAACTACTGGAGATATCAAAGTAAAATTTTTATATTCTTCATAAGGAAGGTAAAAAGTGTTGTTAAAAAAATTTTCATTGAAATCTGAAACCATGAGTGACATTTTTACATTTTGCTGGATGATTTGAGATGATGGAATGACCCACTACTAAAATTCTAGCTTAGATTGGTAATGTACATTTTTTCCATCCGCCTCGAATTTCCGACTTTTTCTCTTTCTAACCCTCTCCCCTCCCGCTACCCGTCTTCCTGGTCTGAATTCATCCATTGCAACATTTAAATATCGAGTATGGTATTGATAAAATAAGTATTCTTCTTATGAGAGAGGTGATATGCAAGTCACGAAACATGTAGGGAAGTATGAATAATGTTTGAGCAAAAAAATGTATTTTATTGGTGACCCTTGCCATGAAACTATGAAGAATGAATAAATAATATGTAGTCTAGAACGTGGAGTGTTAGTTAATGACGTCCCATCATACATTTTGAATATCACACATAGGTAAAAATATTGAAAATGAAAACAATATTTAATGTTTAAGCTTCGAATATAATATTTCATGATATATTGGCTTACTGTTAATCTAATATGAATACATGTGCGAGTTTACTGAAGGTTGAACCAAAATAAAATTACAAATAATTCACTTAATATTCGAGATACTGAAATCAATTTATAGGATAATAATTGCACAATATTACATTTTACACATAATCGGTTATGCAACATTTGATTCATATTAGATGAAGATAACTCTCCGTCTGTAATTGCCTCCTTCTCTAATATCTATCTCTTCAATACCGATGTCAACCATTAACAAAGTTGATCTTCAGTTTTACATAAAAATATGTATTTATTTATAATTTGTAACTTTGAACGGAACGCATTAATACAATCTCAATTGCTGATTCCCCGGGTTTCTGATAGAGCGATCTTCACGTCACTCAAGACCGCCAGCCGTTTTGGAGAAAAAGAAAATTCAGCACAGCAAAGAAGTCTACGAAACCACATCGAAAATATTATTAATACATGCTTTTTACCTACCATCTCATTGCCAACAAAATAAAAGTATATATTAGAAATCAGATCAAATGTCTACTTAAATTTTATGTAACACTTCATAGCACTTGTAATCATGCCACAAAATACATAGTTGAAACACGGAAAACAAACAGATTAATGGAAAAGGTAATAGTGAGCACCGATATACAGGTTTTATAAATTCTTGTGTTAGAAGGTGGATTATTAATTGAAGTCTAGTAACTACTATAGTGGATTTATTCATACATTAGTGATCTTTTAATATTCATACTTTGTTAAATGCTACTTTCTATAGCCTATATTCATCAACGAAATTATGATTCTGTTAATTGTGTATGATATCTAATATTAAAAAAGCTGAAGTAGGACGATCCAGAATTATTTGTATAATTTATGTATGATTGGTCCGTTTCACTTGGAGTAATATACTTTTCCTTTTAATTAAAATGGTGAAGAGTGAGTTTCATAAATGAAGCACATAATTAGACAGGATCTGATCTCATTATCAACTCATCAGAAAGATTTATGGTGTGGCGCTTGGTCCAACGAATGTATTTATATACTTTTTTTTTTTTTTAAACTTAATGAAACATGTCTAATACGTTGTTAATAATAGACTTTTAAAAAATCTAACTTATTATGATAAACCTCAGTCATGTTTAATAGAATATTTTCTAGAAAATTCATGCAATTGCTTGCCTTGAAACTCATTAATGTATTGCTTGAAATTAAGAATACGAAATGAGTTTTTTATTTTTTCCAATTTTCCTCAAATGACAGAAAAATAATATTCCTCTTACTTTCTTTTGGAGGAGAGAGAAATATTAATTTCCAGAGTTGAATAATTATTATTTTATATTAACTGCTGGCTCCCTAGATTCCCGCTTCCTTACAAATTCATGTTACACTAAGAGCAGAATCTATTGGAAGCATTTTCCAAACAGTATCTTTGGATAAATAAAACTCAAAGCAACCGCGAAAGGCTCGTACATTGACACCCACTAATAAAAAAGAAAACCTTCATTCTGTGTTGTTTCAACAACGACATAGAAATACGTATATAATTAAACTAACAAATAAATATCTATTCGGAAAAAGGATCGTCATAGCACACTGCAATCAGTATACACTTATGACATATTTATACCGCAAGGTCCTGCGGTATCAATGCCTGTTAAGGCGTGGGTACATTACGTACTACCGTCGTACTTACTCGTCAGTAAATTGAAGGTAAAAAAATCCTTCACGCAGGGGCTACGTTAGCTAGGCAGATTTCCCACGTGCGTTACGTATTTTCATTTAACTGAAAGCATAAAAGTCCAATGACAACAATATTTGGAATTTAGACTTCGAATAAAGTGCTTCATAACATAACCACAACAATAGCATATTGTTAATATGAGACGAGTAGGAGTGGGGGTTTACTATAGACCAAAAACTAAAAAAGAGCAAATATCTCGGTTAATAATCAAGATAGTGAAAAAATGTACATAACAACATTAATAGAGCATTACATGTGCAATAAGATTGGTTCTATACAATTCTACGCGATCCAACGCATAATAACGGAGATATTAAGAATTTTCGAAGTTCTCCCCCTTTAAATATAATAAAAAAAAAATTACGAAAATCGTGTCATAAGTACGACGATGAGTTTTAGGGAAATCTACTAATAGGCTCGATCCCCGCCTTAGACGAACTTTTTCACGAGGTCACTAACAGAGCGCGAACTGTCACGGACCGCCGGATGCCCTTCAGTCTGCTGGAGACAACTCATTCCAGGCCCTCCTTGGATAACGGGGATTATAAGTCGAGTTGATCACTCACTACGTAAAAACTCTGATCATGAATCCCTCGAGTTAGGTATAATGGCAACCGAAAAAAAAGAAGTAAATACTATAAATGGCTTTACTTTGTTAAAAAGATCAAACATTCGTTTGACCGATGAGTTTATTTTAACAAGCCCTACACGTTTCACACCTGCATCGGTGCTTCTTCAGGAGCTTACAACTAATAAAAATAGACCATTTAAACGCTTCCTAAAGTTACTTTATGACTGAAAAGTAGTTAATAAACAAACGGAGATAAAGCATTTGCATCATATATTTTTCCATATTATCTACGTAGGATGATATCTGCTCTAAATAAACTATACTAAATTGTGTCCTAGCTTTATCGGGAAATCGATTTGAATCACATAACAAAGGTCAACTAATTAGCAGAGATGGGCAATTTTCGTTATTGTCAGACCATCTGGGCGGAGGTTAGTTTGTGAAATGTAAATACTAAATAGTTTATAATGTAAATACTAATATACTGTATTTAATGTTTATAATAATATACTATAAATACTATTTTTAGTTATGTGATGCTGACGAGGTACCGTTGGAGTTGTGAATCATTTAGAGCTTTTTAAAATAAACGTTCGGTCGTACGACTGTTTATTTGAAAGACCTTCTGCCTTTCCGTCAAAGTTACTATTGATTTAAGGTCACCTGACCGCAAAATAGAAATATCTTGAGAACAATCACATTGACCTTTTTCGGTTTTGACAGCAGAGACAAATACTAGATCAGTTACAAACTCTTATATGTAATATTTCCAATATACGAGAAAGGGAAGAATTTCCTTTTTTTGGGGAGAGTATTAGACAGTTTGAGGAACAAAATAAGTAGGAGGGATGCGGAGGGTTTATAGGTTTTATTGAGTTTGGCAGTAGCTCTCAGACCACAAGCTAACTAGTCAGATTGGATCAGTAGCCAGCAGTCCTTTGCCATTCCGTCTCCCTCGTGCCATGGCTTCACACAGAATATAATACAACTCTTTAGCAAGTGTAAGACAAATTTTCGAGGTACTCCATGAAATATCTACGAAAATTTATATATATTTAGTAGATCTGCCGTGTCGTGGGATATTTCAAGTTTTCATCGTTGATTGGAGTCTGTTGTGTTTTACGAATTTCCTTCGTAGATTGATTACAAAGGCTTTTTTTTTTTTTGAGAAATTATGCAAGTAGTAAAATACTTAAACCGATATAAGGAAATCTCGGAGAGCCATGTGCTCAAGTTCTTTTATGCGACTGCAGATATCGTATTCAACAAAGAAAAAATCCGTCTCGAAGGGGCTATGTAAACTAAGCAGATTTCCCTCGTAAAGCTTAACAATAAATAAATCTACATATTGGTAACACAACACCACCGTGAATATTAAGTGAATAAATATAAACGGTAATAAGAAATATGTCATTTTTAACAAACTCCTGACGGGAAGCGTATTAAATGTAAACAAACAGGTCTGGCAATCTCGGTTAATATTCAAAATAGAGAATAAATGGATATAACAATATTTATAGCACATTTAATTTGCAACTACATTGGTTCTATACAATTTTTCGATCCGACGTATAGTAACGGAGATATTTCGAAAATCCCCCCTTTAATTCCTCCCTTCCACTAGTCCGATTTCAGCCATTAACTTCACTTGATCTTTCTTTTTAAATTGTAGAGTTTGGTAACGATCAAACAAAAATTGTGACCGCTAGAACGTTAACAAAGTATAAATTATATTATATCCGCATTAGAACTCCACATTAGGAGGTTGTGAGACTCTACCAAACTAATGAACAGATTGGAAAAATAGAAGTATCGACTCTAGAATAAGTTTGGGAGACCCTGAAGGCAAAAAATGTCCCAAGAAACTTAATATAAGCTGACTTATCGGAGGAAAAAGGACAAGTGAGGTTTAGTTAGGAATTGCTCCTTTATGATGACAATATATCAGCTAAGGACTTAGTATGATCCCTTAAAAGAACGGATTGTGTGTAAAGCAGTATAAGTCACAAAGGTTGTCCGTCAACCCTCAAACACAGAAAAAAAAGAGGTAAATCTGTCAACAAAGATAAGAAGCCCCTCCCTGCATCAACATGAAGAACGACTAGAGGGATTAGTTACAAACACACCCACGCTGAAGGGAAGATAGTGATAGCAAAAGAATATGTTTCCTAATGATGGTAGAACTGGTACTTCTGAAATGATTTTGACTTTCCTCCCACTTGAATTAAAATATGTCACTGGGTGTTAGAAAAGTAATAATGAAGTTGACCTGGGCTACTTCAATCTCATGTTTTGTGGAAAAATGTTATTTAAATTTTCCAGGGAAACCCCGTGGCTCATAAAAAAAGAATTTACAGGTTGCCTTACAATAGCTTAAATGCATAACCGAAGGAAATAAAAGGTTGCAGAAATATCCTGTACAATCCTCTACGTTTTGATGTTTATTCCGGCATTTATGGACAATATTCACGACATTTAGTCTCTTAGTCTACGAACTTGATTTTCACGGGAGAATAAAGCAAGAGACTGATCATGAATTGCAGTGGGCAAACAACAATATAAAGTTGCTTGCTGGAAAACATAATCTTGACATTCAATAACTAAAATGGCAAACATTAAGCCTTTTTTTCACAGTCCATGAGCATTGAAATAACATACTCCTAGACTTAGTGATCCATAAAATCTAAGTTACTTGAGAACACTAGTAGCTAAGAAATTGATGTTAAAATTGACTCGTGCCTGAAATATACAGGGCTTAGTAAATAAATGGGGATGTCTTAAATACCTCAAAAATATTTGTCAATCATTTCCCAAATGTTTTAATAGGGTTCCATCTAGTGTTTTTATAGGATCGTCACACGAGGTTTATTTATTCACCCTTTTCATTCTATATGAAATTTTATTACAGTATTTTCTGAGGTATTTTACAGTCGTGCCCATTGGGCGTTAAACTGTAAATTACAGTTTTGACAGGGACTATTCTAAGTGTCAGATCCTATATTTCTAAAGATTCTAAATTTCACTATTGCCTTTCGGAGACATTCATTAAACATGGAATTATTATGACTTTATACGCATTATTTTTTTTAAAATAAATTTTAGTCTCTAATGACAGATGCTCCTATAATCTACAATAATAAAAATGTAAGGTTTGCTTGATTCAGTGTTTAGAAAATTTTAATTCAAGGTACTTTACTTTAAAAAATACTTAATGGCGCAAATAAGATTGCGGAATAATTTCGTGGGTCTATAATGTCACTTGTAGCTTGTACCTGTTTACTATCTTGTAGCACAGATGAAGCGAAAGCTTTTGAATGCTTATTAAATTATTAAAGCAAGAACCAATTGTCATTTAGTTGAAAAGGGAAGGACGGATAAAGGTTTAATCCATCTGTTAACAGTTAAAAAGATATATTATTAATGTTTCAACGTCAGACATAGTCTTCCAGCCTGAGTAATTTTAGTTTGATTAGAACAGGAATCATATGTACATAAGCCACCACAATATGTGTCAAGAGAGACATTATACACACTAATATCTGCCACTGGTTAACCTCTGTGTATTATGTTTATCAATGGCAAATATTGCTGAATCTAATATGAGCACTGACCAGTTGACATCTAATAATAGATTATGATCTTATTTACTCTCCCGTTTTGCTTCTGTGAGAGTGAATAAGATTGTATTTGCCTGGAATACAAATTATTAAAGCGTGTGTTAAAAGAGTGTAAATGCCCGTGTTCATGGCGAGCATGAAACTCAAGAGGTTTGACTGCTGAAACATTGAACAAACTCCAAAATTTTGGCGGCTCGTGTAGAAGATTCTTAGTACCACCCTTGATTGATTAAAACTATATTTAAATTCGGGTGTGTCACATTTTTTCACTTTTCAGACTAGAATCTAAGAACGAAGCCATCACAATTTAAATTCTTGTCACTCCCCCCGTTTGTTATTCAAGCGCGTAAGAAACGGCTGGTAGGATTTCAGTGGTCTTTTGTAATTCAACTATCCCGAAATTGATATAAGAATTCGAATTCTCATGTTACATGAGAATTCAAATTTTCAACAGGAAGTGATTAATCGAATTTTGAACTACAAGTGGTGTACACATCAAAATGTATTCGTCACCATTTCGTTAATCACGGTTTTATCGAAAATTTGTGAATTAGGAATGTTTAGAGTATATTTTTTCTCAAAGTAAAACGAGTGAAAGTCACCAGTTTCTGTGCATTTAACAGAATATTTGTGTCATGTGATGAAATTGAAGTAATTAAGCTAAATCTTAAGACTCGACAGAGCCGCCGACCTCCGCACTATGTAATTATCGACTTACTGCCAAACACATACTTGCTCAATGCAGACATAACTCAATAACTACTAATACAGACTAACTAATAACTGCAAGAACTTATTTCATAACCTCTCAGAACTTTTGCAGACCAAGGATAAATGAATCTTCTCCAAGTGGCGCATATATATATATATATATATATATATATATATATATATATTTGTGTGTGTGTGTGTGTGTGTGTGTGTGTGTACAAAAAGTCCGTCACGCAGGGGCTGCGTAAACCAAGCAGATTTCCCACGTGAAGTTTAGTAATAGATAAATATACATACTGGTAACACAACACCACCATGAATAAATACAAACGGAAATAAGAAATGTTTCATCCAATTTCAATAAACTGCCGACAGAGAGCGTTAGATTAGAAAAGTAAACAAACGGGTCTGCAAACCTCACACCGGAAAGAAAAACAATTACTGAAATATAACATATTAATTTTATTGAGAACTATTTACTATATCTAGTACTGTACTAGAGACCTTAATAATGAGTCAGAATAATTGTTATCTCAATCAATCAAATTTTAGTAGTCCAAAACCTTAAGACGGGGGGGGGGGATCACCAGAACATTTTTGCATGTATCTCGTATAATAAAGGTCTCTTCAATACAATTTTTGGTATTTAAACTTCGAATAATGTAATTTATTATGTAGCAGAATATTGTTTACGTAACATGAGTAGAAGTGCCGGTTTGCTGATGGCTGAAAACAAAAAAATGCAAATATCTCGGTTAATATTCAAGATATTGAATAAACGTATAGAACAATATTTATAGTAGATTTTATTTGCAATAAGATTGATTCTATACACTTTTTCGATCCGACTTATGGTAACGGAGATATTTTGAATTTTCGAAAATCCTCCCCTCTAAACCCCCCCTCCCCCTGGACCGATTTCAGCCGTTAACGAACTTAATCTTTCTTTTTACATAAAACGACTAAATATCAAGTTTGGTAACGATTAAACAATAATTGCGACCGCTAGAGCGGTAACAGACAAATATATATATATATAGATATATATACAGTTTTGAACGGACCTCATTTTCGTCATCTCCTGGGTAGGATCGATGGACATTTGAAGAAAAATTTCGAAAATCGCGTCGTGAATACAACCTCAATAGCTGATTTCCCTTAAGGGAAATCTGCTAAAAAATCCAATACATATATGTTTTCGCTATTAAAAATATTTTCTTTTAAATCCGCCAACGAAGGATACCCCACTTGTTCTACAGTAGTTTTGTGAGCAGCCTACGTTGATCCCTCAATATCCTCTTTTATTCTCAAAGAAACCTAGAGTGGCGAGATGATTCCCGCTTGGGCAAATAGGAATTTACTTAGTGACGGACACATTAAATAAAATCCTTAGTCTCACCCTGGCTAGAAAAGAGTGGTAACCTGTAGATAACCCTTCTCAATTAGCCATAGTTGCAAAAGTGGACGTTAATAAATAAATCAAATCAAAGAAAGCCAAGAAAAAAATATTTCTCAATCTTTGAATAATTAGTTATTCTTTGGTTGAATGTGAATCAATTTTTTAATACCTTCATTCGATTAAATTTTCTCCGTTAATTTATCCCGAGATTGATTTCTACTAACTTTTATTGTGTAATTAGCGATGTACTTAAGGAACATTTAGTTGACAACTGAGAGTTAAAAGAAATAAAACAGAATTAGTAACTTTTGCGTAACTGAGAGTAACTAACGCCTGTTTGTAATCAGAAGTTAGCGTGAGTAGTCTGAAACTTCTCTGAGTAAACCCCTTAACAAAGTTAAAAGAAATTTTTACTTGTCAGGCATCTGTGTCTTCTTTCATCCTCCTTTTTTATTTTATTGTAATTCTTGTGACAATTGAAATTACGTATTCTAGTCATAAAAAGAACTCTATCGCCGTCATAGCTCACAATGAGGTATGGCAAAAAATGTTGACTTCAAGTCATTAAGCTTACTATATCAACATAATCAGCATGTGTTGAGAGAGACGTAACAATATCAGGCGAATTATGTTCCAGAATTTACAATATCGGCAGCAATTCTATACACAAATGCAAATTATAAAACTGAAAGCCGTAGTAATTTTGAAAATTCTTAGTAGACTCAACGAGTGTTCTACCTGGGATATGAGGAAAATGATGCTTGTTCAAATCTTCAAAAATCAACGTGATGTCCAATCGACGATTTTAGGCTCTTCCCTAAATCTTCAAGATGATGATTTCGGGCGAACTAGATCCATATATTGGTAAACGAGTAAAATTGATGTGTGTGTGTGTTTGTGTGTGTGTGTGTGTGTGTGTGTGTGTGTGTGTGTGTGTGTGTGTGTATATATATATATATATATATATATATATATATTGTTACGTTTTTATTACAAAACCAGTGATAAACGTTGATAATAAGAGCTCTTTTGGATTGCAAAATTAAACACACACAAGTTTCACAGTTTTTCACTGCACGATTTATTTCACAATGCACAATACTCTTGGTTAATCATTACTACTCACAGTATTACACTGTTACTGTTCTTTAGATTACACAGTCCAATAATACACTCACGGTCACTGAAATTCACATAAAACGACGGCACCATACTGTCCTTTACTTCGCGGCACTGCACTGTCTTAAACACGGCACTAAACTGTTACTTACAGTCACGGCACAACACTGTTCTTCACGGCACCACACTTTACCGCACTGCACTAAGTCGCACTGTAGCGCTGAACATCCCTCGAAGACCGTCGAGCGTCAACTGAACTGAGATACTGGCAGGGTCTCTTATAAATGCCTGTAGAAGGGGCTAGCCAAGGAAACGTCCAGAACTTCCTGGAAGGCCCTAATTAGATTCTGCCGGCGGCCCTACTTAGATTGGCTCTAATTAGATCAGAATTTATAAGAAAATTTTAACAGAAGTATTATTCATCATCAGGTATGTTTGTGCACTAGTAAAAATTTTGAAAAGCATTGTTTATGTTAATTTTCACATTTTATGAATGCACTACATTACCTAACAAAGCTATTTGATGATTTTTTCTTTAAAAAATACAGTTTTCATACTCATTTCGAAGTCATGGGCATTAATCAATAATATATACCATTTTAAAATATTTTTTGGTTATAATAATGGTTTGAGACGAACCTCTTGATGTTCTAAAAATATCTTCCTGCGCTTGATACTAGTTCTCGTATATAGAAGCCCCCAGAAGGTATGAAGGAAAAGGATGGGTGTCTGAAGTACGATCACCAGATGACTTCTGCTTGAGGCTAAAAACGAATAACGTGTCAGGCAAGACGAGGTACCTTCATATCCCAAGCACTCCTAAGAATACTCTTGGAGATATCATGCTAGATGTTTATGAATGTTCCCTTGTCCTAAAAATCACGGGAATACATAAGTAAGGAGGTTCCTACGTTAAACCGCTAGCCGACAATCATCGTCACTTTTCCATAGATCGACGTGTGGTGTAGTATTTGCAGTAATGAGTTTCTTGTAAGTGCCGATAGACGTGACCATTGCTCAATTACATGAAAACTGAGCGCGAAGTACAGGATTTTAGAGTTTGGCTCCCGGAAAATACGAACACTTTTTCTTACAAATATCAAATAATTAAAGATATTATGATTAGGTATTCATTTCATATTGTAGCTAATATTTAATAATTAATGTGTGTGCGTGGGTATGGAAGTTATTTTAACTTTTAGGAAATGATAGTGTCAACTTTTCCTGGTTTAAGAGAAGCCATATTTCAAAATTAATGGTTGCTCGAAGAAGTTTATTGGAGGTATGTTGAATTCTTCATGGAAATAGAAAGAACTTCTCTCCACACTATTTAAAATTTAAGGGCTTTTTTCATTCTATATAGTATGATTCTCCGCCCTCTAGCACATCCCAAACGATTTATACTGAATTGCTTCTCAAAAAAATAAAGGTAGTTTTATTTAAATATGGAATGAAATAAAACTATTAAATGTCGAATTTGATACGACTAAATGGAACCTGCGAGGGATAGAGATTCAAGAGATGGATATTTCATAAATATATACTACCTTTCATCGTTACTTTATAAATACAAGTTGATGGCTTGTACTACTGGTTATGAAGTGCTAACTTGTAGACACATATCACGTCATTGGTTATTCGCAGAATACTCACGAACACCTTAAGACTCGACTGATCCGCCGACCAACGCACTATGTAATTATCGACTTACTGCCAAACACATACTTGCTCAATGCAGACTCAATAACTAATAATACAGACTAACTAATAACTTGCAAGAACTTATTTCATTACCTCTCAGAACTTCTGCACACCAAGAATAAATGAATCATCTCCAAGAGGCGCATATATATGTGTGTGTGTATATATATATATATATATATATATATATATATATATATATATATATAGTTACGTTTTATTACTAAACCAGTAATAAACTTTATTAATAAGAGTTCTTTTGGATTGCAAAATTAAATACTCACAAGTTTCACAGTTTTTATCACTGCACAATTTATTTCACAATGCACAATGCACTTGGTAATTATTCTTAATTACTACTCACAGTATACACTGATAGCGTCACTGTTCTTCAGAATACACAGTCCAATAACTCACTCACGGTCACTGAAGTACACCAAAAGACGGCACTGCACTGTCTTAAACACGGCACTAAACTGTTACTTACAGTCACGGTACAACACTGTTCTTCTTATAAAAACACTTTACCGCACTGCACTAAGTCGCACTGTAGAAGGATTGTCGTTAGCTGTTGCACTTGAGAAGAAAACTGACTCGCTCGTGGCTGGCCGGTTCTTTATATAGGTCGTCGGCATACATCAAAGGGGAATTGGCTGGACCCTTCGACGTCTGGACTGGAAGGGACTAATAGGAGCTAGACACTCTGTCGGCTTCTTTGATCTACTTCGCAATTTCCAAATAAGTGACTCTGCTAATCCTTCTGTATTTATTTTTCGCAACAATATATATTTATATATATATATATATATATATATATATATATATACAGCGTGAGTCAAAAGTCACGAAGGGGTTTCAATGATTAATAACTCCTTTATTTTTTAATTTAAATTTTTCATTTTTATACAACAAATCCTGCAAAAAATTGACACTAGGTGTGAAATATTATATCACTTAAATGTCTTCCATTTTCTGCCTCACACAAAAGTGCCCTTTGTAAAGTGTTTTCCATGACACCTCTCAGTATATCTGGTCCTAAAGCTCTTATTTCGGCTTCAATATTGTTTTTCAGATGCTGGAGTGTTTGAGGTTTGTTGACGTATACCCGTTTTTTCAGATAGCCCCACAAGAAGAAATCAACCGCAGTCAGATCTGGAGATCTTGAAGGCCAGTTTATTTCACAACCACGAGAAATTATTCTTTCTTCTAACAGGTGTCTGAGAAGTTGAATTGTGACCCTCGCAGTGTGTGGCGTCGCTCCATCTTGTTGGAACCATGTGCCTGGTTTGTCCTGAACAGCTGGATGTAAGAAATTTTCGATCATAGACCGATATCTTTCGCCTGTAACAGAGACAGTGTTTCCAAAGTCATCTTCAAAAAAATATGGTCCAATCACTTCTTGTGACATCACCCCACCTTAGACCGTACACTTTTGAGGATCCAGTTCCCTTTGATGCATCACTCGAGGGTTCTCAGTTCCCCAAATCTGGCAGTTCTGCTTATTGATGAAGCCATTTAAGTGAAAATGTGCCTCATCTGACATTATCAGTTTATGAATAAATTCTGGATCTCCCCTGGCTATGTCCTGAAATCTGACAGCATATTGCAATCTTTGAACAAAATCAGGTGGCTTGAGCTGTTGCACCAACTGGATTCTATACGGGAAGAGATTTAACCTTCTAAGGATACGTCGCAATGATGACTGGGACATTCCAACCTGGCCAGAACGCCGGCGAGTTGAGGTTGACGGATCTTCTGCAATACTCTCGCGCACGCGTTCAACAGCAGCTTCACTAGTAGCCGTTCGGGGTCTGCCAGTTCGTGGACGGTCCTGGACTGCACCCTGTTCTTCAAATCGACCAATCAACCGCCTTATCATTGATTCACTTGGAGAATCCCTGATTCCATAATGGCGACGATAGGCTCGTTGTGTCAAGATAATTGACATTCCATTTTGATAATAAAATTTCACAATTTGTGTTCTTTGTTCAGTTGTGTATTTCTCCATGATTAATTTCCAAGATGTCCTTTATAGAATCTGAAAAGAATGGAAAAAAAAAAATCAATAGCAACAAAATAATTACAACTTAAAACCCCTTCGTGACTTTTGACTCACCCTGTATATATATATATATATATATATATATATATATATATATATATATATATATACACACACACACACACACACACACACACACACACACACACACACACACACACACACACACACACACACACACACACACACACACACACACACAATAAAACTTGAGTATTACCTTGAGCATATTTTCATTGCTTTCTATTCCTAATATTCACTGGAATAATTCTCATATCTACGCATATTACGCACTATAACGATTCGTATTGGACCTGCCGATAAAGATATTTGATGGGTATATGAAATTATTTTGGAGAACTGACACATTTATTAGTGAATTTGACAATGAATGTTAAAAGGAAAACCCTAAACAAATTGAAGAAAAAAAAAATTGATATTATTTTTCCAATTCTTGATTACCAGACGTAGGCTTGTGATTATAAAGTTCTATATTTAGATAGAGAATATTTTCCAAAAACTGCCTTGGAAAAGGATTGAAGGAGAAAATGTTTAATATAAATTAAGAGCGTCAATGTTAATTTCAATGTGGAGTGTAATTAAAGAAGAAAATAGAAGTGATTGTGTTAGCAGCGGTGGCCCAATTACTAAATTACTATATAAACACGGCTATTCATATGAAAGAGCGGAGGGGCCTCAACACACAGTAAGCTAACAAATACCACACTCAATTCACAATGAAAGCAAATATCAGTTATATATACTTTCCTTCTTACAAAAGTGAGTCCTATTTATAAGAAGATTTCAATTAAAGCAAACTTTTTAAAAAAAAACGTTTTTGAATACTTGATTTCTAAAGTTGAGTTGCTCGACTTAGTTGAGATACTTATACTGCTACTATCCAGACAACAAATAGATTTTTTGGACGTATTTCACCAAGACGCTTTGTCTCAAATAAGAAAACTCGTAATTAATGACTGGAATAATTTATGGTATAACACTGACATTAAACTTAGAGAAATCAAATCAAACACGCTCAACTGGACTTAAAATAATAGACACTCTAGAAGAGTAGAAATTGTACTTACACGCCTACGCACAGGAGACACTAGACAGATTCATATCTAATGAGCAGACAATGAACCTATATGTCGCTACTGCAATAGAACGCTGACTGTAAAACACATACTGACTGACTGCACACAAGTAAAAACGTACCCATGGCCCACAAATGTATGCGAACTACTGGCCGACAGTAGCCAATTTATAGATGATGTTTTTAAGTATTTAAGAAATATTCGATTAATTCATGAAATATAAAAGCTATTATTTACGATTATGAAAGTTGTATAAAGCAAGCACTGTACGTGGAATAAAGTTTTGCCTCCTCCCAGTTTAAATATTTCTTTTATTCTGAGTTGGTATTTCTTTTAATATTTTTTTTTTACTTTTTTTACCTCATGTTGTAAATATACTACCAATTTATATTTAGTTTAGTCCATTCTATTTATTTTTTACTTTTGTAAAATTTAGCTGTGTAAAAATTTTAATATTTACTTAAATTTGTAAAATTATATTCTAACATGCTAAAAGATGAATCGCCATTGTAGCGGCATCTTAAATAAATAAAAATACTATCCGGACCCCATCGTAGAACCCTCTGTAATAATTCATTCGGCAAGTTCTGTATCTAGAATTTCCTAACTCTAGAACCCCAGCCACCGCAAGTTCTTCTTCCAGCTACGTTTGCTTGGACTTGAAACTTCTCCACCTATTAGGCTCTAACCTCCCGACGTACTCTAACTAGAACAATCTACCCTTCTTATTACCAACTATGTAATGAGGTTCTTTTACTCCTCCTGGGGGACGAAGGTACTCTCTTACAAACTTTTCAGAAGAAAAAAAAAAGGATCACTCAAAATATAAACATAACTTTTAATAACTTGTTTTCCTAGTACAACATCTAGGACAACATACTTTAAACAAGTAACCTAAAGAAAAGGAAAAGAAAAAAAGAAACCTCCTCCGTACACATACCCTTTTATATTAAATTAATATTTCTCATTAACACTTTCCTTGGTCTTATCTAAACTTATTTTTAGGTTTATATGTTGCGCTACTCCTTTGCCCTACATTGGCTTTTGATTCATTTTCTTTTGAAGAAAGGGCAGTTTTTCCGTGCCTTGAAGTGCTCATCCACCACCTAAAGTTTTCTAGTTTTACAAGCTCTCTTTTTAATTAGCTATTTGCTTTGTCACTGAAAACTGCCCTAAAGCAGGTACTGCACATGTGTTATGAGGTTGAATTGCATTTTAGCAGATTTCCCTTAAGTGAAATCAGCTATTGAGGACGTACTCATGACGCGATTTTCGAAATTTTTCTTCAAATGTCCATCCATCCTACCTAGTAGATGACGAAAATGAGGTCCGTTCAATTTATATAATTTATTAATATTTATATTAATTTATATATATATATATATATATATATATATATATATATGTTAATTTATATATATATATATATATATATATATATATGTTAATTTATATAAACTGCTCAAAAATGAATAGGGATATTGGCTGTTTTGTGGTATTTATGGGGCCTAGCATTTTTGGTTTTTTTTAATTATAAATATCATCAATATTTATTAGAAATTATTGTATTTTTCATCCACAAAAAAGGAGTTTAATTAAGGAATTTGGACAAATTGTAAAATAATAGATTTCAGTTTTTGGTTTTTCAATGTTTTTTATTCAACAAAAAAGTTTTATGAAACAACTAATAATGGGTATAATGACCTCTATTAGCCAAAACATTTGTGCATCTATTGGGCATACTCTCAATAAGGTTGTCGCTTAATTCATTTGGAATTTCAATCCATAGCTGCTGCAATGCTGCACTCAGTTGTTGGAGGTTATTTGGCTGTGGGTGGTGATCAAAAAGCCTTCTCTGCAACGCATCCCACATTTGCTCAATGGGATTGAGGTCTGGAGACAATGGGGGAAGAGGCAGATGGGAAATTCCCAGGTTTTCCAATGTTTGAATGACAACTCTTCCTCTATGAGGACGGGCATTGTCGTCTAGAAATCGAAAATCCCGGCCAATGAGATCCCTGGTTTGAGGGACATATTCCGCAATAATTTCTTCCACATATTGCACTGCGGAGAGGTTTCCATAAACGATATGAAGAGAAGTTCGGCCCCCAGTGTAAATGCCAGCCCACGCCATAACACCACCTCCTCCAAACTGCACCGAAGGGACCGTGAATTGGGGTATTGTACGCATTCCCACTTCTCTGTATACTCTATGGCGTCGACTGTCACTATAAAGGCAAAAACGCAACTCATCTGTGAACATTACAGCATTCCAATTGGTTCCCTCTTCTAGGCGCTCGCTGCACCATGTTCTTCTGAGTTGCCGGTGTTGGGCTGTCGCTGCAGGTCGTCTCAAAGGGGCATAGGATCTAAGGCCAACGTCCCGCAAACGATTCCTAATCGTTTGCGTTGATATAGGCCTTGTCAATACACCCTGCAAAGCATTAAGGGTCTGGCGGGCACTGTGGAAAGGGTTCTGTCTGGTAGCAATGACAATATGTCGGTCCTCCCTTTGCGCTGCGATCCACTACCAGGCCTCCTATTAGCACTCCCAGCCTATCGGAATCGAGCTAAAGCCCGGGAGACAACACTTTGGGAAACCCCAACTGCCTCAGCAATATCCACTTGCCAGTAGCCTTGGTTGCTCATTCTGACAACAATGTCGCGAACTTCTGGTTTAAGGTGATGTCTTGCCATGTTTAAAGAGAATACAACTGGATTAAAACCGAGAAAATTCAAGAAAAGGTATTTGTTTACAAAATGAGTAATCCCCATGTTGACTATTGTTGAGTAAATCCGTTATTAAAAATGAGGATTAACGTTTGTATGATTTTGGTTTGTATTTTTTCTCTAGATATATTCCAACTAACAATAACATATCGGTTGATTTAATTAAAATTAATAGGATAAGAAAAAATAACCAATATCCCTATTCATTTTTGAGCAGTTTATATATATATATATATATATATATATATATATATATATATATATATATATATATATATATATATATATATATACTAGCTCAGATACCCGGCTTCTCCCGGGAATTTATTTGAGTCTGAATGATTATGGTATTTTTTTGCCAAAACTTTACTTTGCACAATATTTTGACATTTACCCGTCCCAGTGTTTAGGGTTAATATCCGTTGTTGGCATTTGTTAATAATAAAATTAATTTTTTATGTAAGTCTTGACTGTCCTCCAAATTGTCATATTTCATATTTTGTTATATTGCCATATTTCCCGTCTCCTGTGCATAATGCATAGATTTCAGTTACTAAGGACAAAATATTAACATAGATTTGAATTAATTTTTCCAGGTGAGGTACCTCATAGTTCAAATTAGAATGAATTTTTGAGCATATCAATATTTCTACGCAAATTACTTGCTCCACACATTGTTCCTGGAGAAATGTATAAAACAAAAGTTAATCTAAATAACAAAGTAAACAACTTTTGTTATTTGCTTGTTTGTCAAAAAACAAATAGACAATGAAATATCACGAAATTTTATTTCAGGCCTCCCTTATAACCCCCACTCCCATTCTAACCTAAAAATTTTAATATAGCTTATAATCATGGAAGAATTAATGCTAATTGACATACCGAGTTTTTAAGTTCGGTTTAATCGTTAGTGCCTAATGAAATACATAGTTGACTCCCGCTTTAGTTTATAGTGTATATCTCGTTTATAATTCGGTATAAGAAAAAAGTGTATATAACAAAAGTTACTCTAAATAACAAAATAAACAACTTTTGTTATGTTCATATTTGCCGAGAAACGAATAGAAAACGAAATACCGCTATTTTTAAATTCAGGCCTCCCTTACAACCCCCACTCCTGCCCGTCCCTAGAAATGTTGGTATAGCTTGTTATAATGAAAGCGTTAGTACTAATACACACACCGAGTTTTATTTATTTCGGTTGGGTCTTTTGTCCCAAATAAAATTGTTCACTTCTGCTATAGGTTTTAGCGTATATCTCGTTTATAATTCGTTATAAGAAAAAAGTATATATAACAAATGTTTCTCTAAATTACCAAATAAACAACTTTTGTTCTGTTCATATTTGCCGAAAAACCAATAGGAAACGAAATATCGCTATTTTTAATTTTTGGCTTCCCTCATAACCCCCACTCCTGCCCGCCCCTAGAAATGTTGGTATGGCTTGTTATAATGAAAGCGTTAGTGTTAATACATTTACCGAGTTTTATTTATTTCGGTTGGGTCTTTTGTCCCAAATAAAATTGTTCACTTCCGCTACAGGTTTCAGCGTATATCTCGTTTATAATTCGGTATACGAAAAAAGTGTATATAACAAAAGTTACTCTACATTACAAAATAAACAACTTTTGTTATGTTCATATTTGCCGAAAAACCAATAGGAAACAAAATATTGCTATTTTTAATTTCTGGCTTCCCTTATAACCCCCACTCCTGTTCGTCCCAGAGGATATTAATATAGCCTAAAGTCTAAGTTGGGTTAGTAATAATATACATACCAAGTTTCATAAAATTCGGTTCAGCCGTTTATGCGTGAAAAGGTAACAAACAAACAAACAGACACCAAAGAAACAAAATGCAGTTATGGTGTCTATGACATGTAAAACGAAAAGTTATCGTGAAATTTCGCGAAAAAAATCAATGTACAGACAGAGGTTACAATTTTATATATATATATATATATATATATATATATATATAGATATATATTTGTCTGTTAACGCTCTTGCGGTCGCAATTTTTGTTTGATAGTTACGAAACTCGATATTTAGTCGTTTTATGTAAAAAGAAAGATCATGTTCGTTAATGGCTGAAATCGGACCAGAGGGAGGGGGGGGGTTTAGAGGGGGGATTTTCGAAAATTTGAAATATCTCCGTTGTTATGCATCGGATCGAAAAATTGTATAGAACCAATCTTATTGCAAATTAAATTTACTATAAATATTGTTATATACATTTATTCTGTATCTTGAATATTAACCGAGATATTTGCATTTTTATGAAGTCTGTGGGACACGTGGTCGGGTATAGTTCGGATTAGGTCGGCCATTTTCGTAAATGCTCGGCTCAGGTGGAATCTTCTTCTAACCTTACCTGTCGTTTCTAACCTTACCTTACCTTTGTTGTTAGATGTATGCAAATACGTTCTGTTCATCCGATCCCCCCCCCCTTCTTTAGTTCTTGGACTACCAAAATTTGAGTTATTAAAATATAAATTATTCTTACAATTCAGAAGCCGTTTCAGTTGGGAATTTATTTTAATTAACTGAACGATTTCTCATTACCGTTTGTATTTTATTACGGTGGTCTTGTGTTACCAGTATGCAGATTTCTCTATTGTAAAACTTCACATGGGAAATCTGCTTAGTTTACGCAGCCCCTGCGTGGCGGACTTTTTAGTAGTGCAGAATAGACAATGTCCGTTGACATACTTTTAACTGCTAACTTTTTTTCAGGTGTCGTACTTTTCAACATCCCCCGAGTTGTCCAACAAGCAGAGATTCGAGTACTTCACTAGAACTATACCTTCTGACCACCATCAGGTCCAAGCGATGGTAGAGTTGGTACGACGGCTAGGCTGGGTGTATGTGTCCATTGTTTACGAAGAGTCAAACTACGGCATTAAGGTATGTCTTCAAATTCAATCACAGTTGAGTTTGTGTGTGCGCGCATGTGTGTGTGTATGTGTGTGTGTGTGTGTGTGTGTGTGTGTGTGTGTGTGTGTGTGTGTGTGTGTGTGTGTGCGTGCGTGTGTGTATGTATTCATACTAGCTGTTTTACTTAACAGATTAAATGGTAATTGGGGCTCAGTTTAGCCATGAGAGTTAAGGTGTTGGTCTTAATCTAATAAGGTAAACCTAGAGTCGCGAGTTCGATTCCCGCCTGGGTCATATGAATTTATTTAGTGATGGACTCATTAAATAAAATCCATAGTCCCACCCTGGCTAGAAAAGGGTGGTAACCTTTAGAAAACTCGCTCCAATTAGCCACAGTAGTAGCATATCAAGGACGTAAATAAAAAAAATGGCGATAATATCAAAATTGAATTAATTTATGCACTAAGAAATTCCGTAATTTTTATTACATAAAACATAGGAATGTCCTGAGCCATTCACTGGTTACACCCGAGAAGGATAAAGTGGTGATTGAAGAAATATTTGTTTTATATATATTAACATGTTTCGTAAGGAAACGAATTTATGTTAAAATTTCCTGTAACCCGCCATTGAAATAAAACCAGTTTCCCGGTTAAAATGTATTTATCTATGGACCGTCCTTAATAGTTTATAGGTTGAACAAATTTAAATATTGAGTTAACAGAAGCACTAAATAGTCACTTTCATTATGAAAATGTTCTTCCTCTACAGGCATTATGCTGTTAAGCATGGAAAATCTATTGGGTGAATATAAGCGAGCTTCAGCTCTTTCATGATATCAAATAAATATTGTGTTCTATCAAAATATTCAAATGATTGAGTCACCTTAGCATAAGTATAAAATGAGGTAAAATTCTATTAAGAATTCTATTACGATACGAGAAACGTTTTAATTGGTGTTTGGAAGCCTGAAGTAATCAGACTTGTTAGCTGTCGTTGAAATGAGCATAGCTTCCTGTCAAATATAATAATTGAATTAACTTAAACGATGACTAATCCCTTCAATTCCATCACATACCAAAAATGTCCTTTCTCTCAAATATTCTTGTTATACACTCATGTATAAAATGGGGACAGATATCAACAAATTTGTATTTTAAATGGCTCTGAACTATTCATCCACAAGGGCCCATTGCCAGTTTTAAAATCTTAAATCTAAACAACGTTTTAGAATTGGAAAATACACCCTAAACACAATTAGTTCCTTACATTTTTCTGTTAAAGTCAATAATAACAAAGATATTGACGAAAATAGATTTTGACTTTCAAGAAACCCTCCACTCTAGTCTGTGGCAGTAAAGTAAAAAATAGCTCTCTTGGTACAAAATTCTTTTTTGCGGCCCGATGTCGGAAGTAAAAATTAGAAAATTACAAATTTGAATAAAGTTTTAACGCCGAAAATTGTATTGAAAACACAGTTTGTTCTTTGGGCATTTACACTAAAACCAATATTAAGAGGATGTTAGTGGACATATGTTTTCAAGTCGAAGTAAATTACTCCTGAGAATATTAGTATAGTATCAAATATTGTATATTGACAATATTCATTCCTCTAATAAATTTTTCAATTGAGACATTTTCTTGAATCGCGAATTGTTTATTTGCTGCCCAGAAGTCGGAATTCGAAATTCATAAATGTAAATAACTTTTTAGAATCGAAATCTTTATTCTAAAACACAATTTGTTATATACAACTGTTTTCACGTCGATATAAATCTTCCCCTACTCATTGAAAATATGAATTCTCATATAGCCTATGTTGTACCTTAAGTTATTTGGCACACAAATATAAATGTTCATAGAAATCTGTTCTGAGCTGTTTTTGAATGATTAACAAACGGACGGACAGACAGCCACAGACAAGATTTTCACTTATGATGCCATTTTTCTTAGAATGGTCTCAAACGTGGTCAAAATTTATTCCAGCTGATTTTAAATAGAAAATCAGGTAAATCTTATTGCTTTGTATATGTACATATATTTATAATTTATTCATTATTATAATAATAGAATAAACTGTTTCTTAAAATAGTACGCTGAGACATATAAACACTGCTAAAAAGTGTGCTAAGCAGAAATTTCATTTTATCATGAGATTGGCAATGCTTATCAGCCTAGAGATTCCTATGATAATTCGCTCCGTATTGGTTTTTCCATAATGAAACTTCACCACTATTTTTTAAAGAGATTCTACTCAAGGAATGAATGGTGTTAGAACTTTTTTGAAATCTAGAAAGTAGACAAACATTTTTCCAAAGAGATTGCTTTTGTCCATGAGCCTTACATGCTGTAAAAGCACCGACAGAGGTTCTATTGAGACACTGACATACAATATAAGTCACTGAACTCATTGATAAAGATCACAAAGAAGATTGAAGAAGAGGCAGTTGATTCTTTGTTTTTCCATAGGATTTCTATATCAATTCTCATCCCCCATTAACCGAGAAGAAACTTTGGACCACTGCCCTGGCAAACTGTCTCCTCCTATTCTATAGATTATATAGAAATCAATAAATAAACCATGAGCGTAAACCAAACAATACTTTTAGGCAATTAAGTGTGATTTATTGCAAACTATTATCTATCGGTTACTGAACAGAATTAGTGATGAAATGCATAATAGCATTCCACGTAAAACTATTTCATAATAAACACAAATTTGCTTTCATCGGCAAGAGAAATCTTAAGAAACACTACTTTAGTTAACTGCTACTGAACTGTTTTTAATTCAAACATTTTTGAGTTTTGGAGTTACCATTTAATTATATATTATTCATTAGAATAATTTTACTGTACTAGTATTACTTGCAAATTCGAGTTTTGTAAGTGTACTAGTTGTAGAGAGATTGTAAATGTATTTTAGTCGGATAGCCACCGATTTATTCGTACAGTGTCAGATCTGTTTCAAGTGTTCGTAAAACGAATGCATGTGAATATCTTAATGGTTCATTTCTTGAGATGTGCTATAACGGAATATCATTTCATTACTCAATAAACTAAAGATTACCTTTATAAGAGGAAATATTTTTAAGTACTCTACTTACTACAATAGATATGTTTAGTGGTGCAGTTACTTGAAATGGAACGAGAGATAACTTAAGGCTAAAAGACAGAAATACAAAGAACATTGTTAGAATTTGAGCTAGAGAGAAATCTATAGGTTAACCGAAGGGGCTCAGGTTAGCCATGTGAGTTAAAGCGTCAACCTTAATCTCACATGGTAAACCTAGAGTGGCGAGTTCGATTCGCCCCTGGGCAATAGGAGTTTATTAAGTGACGGAATTCACTAAATAAAATCCTTAGTCCTACCCTGGCTAGAAAAGGGTGGTAACCTGTAGATAACCCGTCCCAATTAGCCTTAGTTGCAAAAAGTGGACGTTAGTAAATAATAATAATATAGGTTAATAACTGTAGTGCACATTAGTTCATTTTTTCGATTCCTCAAGGAAGTTTTCTATTATTAGGAAATATTGATATGTTTGTATTTTATGTATTCTCTAAGCCCCGCTCCTCATGGTCCGATTTCAGCATTTAACGGTTTTGATCTAATGTTTTACAAGAAATGCAATATGGCTGAATTGCAGCCGCTTGAGCGTTCACTGGCATATACATGTATATAGATTACAAACAAACGCGTGCGTGCGCACCCACCCAAACACACACACACACACACACACACACATACATACATATATATATATATATATATATATATATATATATATATATATATATATATACCGTAGATAAATATGAAAGGACTTTATTTTTGTTTTACCTTAGGCAGGATCAATGGATATATTTGAGGAGGCATCCTGACAGTAGATGGACAGCGCTGTGGCAGCTAACTTATTATCCCAATCCTTTTGTTTTAGCTTTGATTTCTTTTCACAAAATCGTTTGTGAATAGAATATCCCGTAAGGGCCTGTCATCATTTTTCAATTTCCTCATCCGGCCGAGAAGACTTACAGGACCGACGCTTAAAGATCTAGGCAAACTACTTGCATTTTTTACGACGAACGAGACATCCTTCTTAATATAAATTTAACCTTCAATTTACGCTTAGGAGTTTTTTTATTCAATACTTGTTTCTGCGGGTAATTGAAAATTAGAATGAAAAGAGTTTAACAATTTATTAGGGGCTCAGGTTAGCCATGCGAGTTAAAGCGTTGACCTTTATCTCACATGGTAAACCTAGAGTGGCGAGTTCGATTCTCGCCTGGGCAAAGGAAATTATTTAGTGACAAAATTCATTAAATAACATCCTAAAATCCCACCCTGGCTAGAAAAGGGTGGTAACCTGTAGATAACCCGACCCGATTAGCCTAAGTTGCAAAAAGTGGACGTTAATAAATAATAATAATAACAATTTATTATTTTATTATTTATAACTCCAATGTTTCAGGCATTTGAAGAACTTGAGGTATTATTAGCTAAACATGAAATATGCATAGCTATCAAAGAGAAATTGGTCAAGGATTCTGGGGTCGCCGATGAATCAGTTTATGACAGTATAATACAAAAACTTCAAACAAAGCCCCGTGCTAAAGGTAAGAGTTTGTTTTAAACCATATCTGCTCCAATATTTTCAATTGTTTCATTTGTATCACTAACTATGATATTATTTATGTACGTATTCGTGTATGAGAAAATACAAATATTATTGAACTATGGGTTTTATAATTGGTTAATAGAACGACACATACCATTAATAATTTACTAACGTTGGAAACTGTTCGAAAAATTAATGAAATACATAAATATATGCCATTAGTCTCATTATAATTATTTATTGGACCTTCGCCATCTTCAGGCCTAGAAAAAAAAATTCATGCACTGAAATCAAGAGAGTTTATTATAAATAATAATTACTAACACGCATAGCTTATATATCCTTTCTCTTTGATTCGGAATTCGTTCTTAATATTTTTATTCAAGAAGGGTACGCCGATTCCCTCTCATTGGTAGGTATTTTGTGTATACATTTCATAGTCATATCTCTCCGGTTTAAGTTATTTAGAAGTTCATTAAAATATTTATTTTTGTATTCAAAATGTTGTTTTTGTTGCACACATTTTTACTTCTGAAACTTTTATGACGACAGTGTCGGAGTAAGACAGAAATTTCGTCTGCTACTGTGATATGCAAGTTTTCCTAGATTAAAAGGAGACATTTTTACTTAAACTGAATAAATTTACTGTGGTTTATAGGTTTCTTGAATACTACCTATGCCTCTTTGACATTCCGTCAACATATTTATTTCTTAGTCACCAATAAGTATCCTGATTATGTGAATTCACAGGTTTAACAAAACGTTTACAAGGTTAATGCGTCGATTATATTTTTCTTCACCATTATTTAGAACAATCAAATTCCGGCGAGTAGCCAATTCCGTAGTAATAGGAACATGTTTCACATTTTTTATTGAACTGCAGTGCTATGAGCAGTAGGCAAAACCCGGGCTAACTTTAAAATACATCGTAAGAGTAGTGTATACTTAACAAGATTTGCCTTTCCTGCAATATTAGGATTTTAATCATTTATTGAAAACGAAAGAATTTAAATGTATAATCCATACTATAAAATGTTTATATATTTTTATAGACAAAACACACACAAAGTGAGTCATAAATTAAAAGAATGATGCCAGTACACAAAGATACATTACAGTATTTGAATGAATCTACTTTCCTAGAGTAATATTTATTTTTACGTACAAGCTGAAAACTCTTTTCACTAAGAAATGTCCGATTGTCACATTGAGTTTGAAGAAGAATTATTAGAAATGAGGGTTTGGGTATCCAAAGACATAGGTTGACAAAAAAAAATCATTCAAAGCTCATCATTAAAAATGATTTCATAGAGCATTGATTCAGTTTTAAATTAAATACTCAATATTGTTCTGTTGACAGGAGTTATAATATTTGGTTCTGATCAAGAAGTCGCCGAGCTTATGAAAGCAGTTAGGAGGTGCAAAGCTGTTGGGAGTTTCTCCTGGATCGGATCTGACGGATGGTCAGCCCGAGACCTAGTGTCCAATGGGAACGAGGCACAAGTCGAAGGAACACTGTCAGTCCAGCCACAAGCCAATCCCGTCGTTGGCTTTGAAGAGTACTTCCTCAACCTGACTGTAGAAAATAATAAAAGGAATCCATGGTTTGTAGGTATGATACAAGCATAGGAACAAGTCGGGTTCCGAGCAAACTTGACACAAGTGCAAGAATACTGTCTCCTACCAAAAATAGGACTTGTTTTGACATAGTAAAATATACAATGAGACCATTTGTTTACCTCTTAAATGTTCCAACAATACCTTCGTTTCAATACAGTGATTTTGACTGAACTCTAACATAATAAAAGGGGCTAATGTTAGCCATGTGAGTCAAAGCGTTGCTTTTAATCTCACACGGTAAACCTAGAGTGGCGTGTTCGATTCCCGCCTGGACAAAGGAATTTATTTAGTGACGGAATTATTAAATAAAATCCTTAGTTCCACCCTGGCTAGAAACGGGTGATAATCTGTAGATAACCCGTTCCAATTAGCCTTAGTTGCAAAAAGTGGACGTTAATAAATAATTTAATAATTTTAATATAACAAAGTAAATGAACATAACAATTTTTTTTAGAATTAACAATATGTATGTGTAGTTATTTCCTTTTTTTTTAAAAAAAAAAAAAAGAAAGAAAAATATAGTTTTATAAACACATGCAGTATTTCTTTGAAAAAAAAATATGGAAGATTTATTTTTCTAACTGATTATTTTTTGGAAAATTCATTAAGACAGTATTTTAAGGAAAGAAATAAAAACTATCGCTGATTAAAATAACATAGGGTGGTTAAATAAAAAAAATATTAGCATGTAGAGAAAAGAGAAAATAAAATCACATTAAGAATAATGTTTCCCTACCAGTGAAAAGTTTAATTAGTCTGTTTTTCTGATACATTTTGTTTCCGTAAATTAATTTAGTTTAAAATTCTTAACATTTTTTTTTTTTTTTTTTTTTTTTTTTTTTTTTTTGGGCTCAGGTTAGCCATGCGAGTTAAAGCGTTGACCTTTATCTCACATGGTAAACCTAGAGTGGCGAGTTCGATTCTTGCCTGGGCAAAGGAAATTATTTAGTGACGAAATTCATTAAATAACGTCCTAAAATCCCACCCTGGCTAGAAAAGGATGGTAACCTGTAGATAACCCGTCCCGATTAGCCTGAGTTGCAAAAAGTGGACGTTAATAAATAATAATAATAATAACATTTTTTTTGTAATACTTTTAGATAAGAGCACAAATGTTATCAACATATGTTAAAAGTATTCCAATCAAAATAATATTTCTCGTCCTAGCTAGTGGGAGTAAATTTATTCACCGCATATAGAAAAAAAAAAAAAGTTAATTAAATTCAGATATGTTTCTGCTTGCATAAAGTTTGTTTTTTCTCTTGCTTTCCTTTCTCCCTCTCCCTCTCTCTATCTCACTCATACTCTCTTTCAATATTATTATTAAATGGTAGCAATAAGTATAAAAAACCAATTCCAATAAAGTCTGAAAGAGTGTTTGCGAAACGGGTTGAGGAAAAAACTCATACCCATTATTAAAACGGAGATCTCAACTAAGAAAATAACAACAATGTTTTCCCCATCAAACCAAATTTGGCCTTAATGAATGAAAATAATTGCCAAAGGCTTCAATTGAATTAATTCATAACAATGTTTGTACAGCATATATATGATAATGACAGTGTTTACTTGAATCAGGCGTTCCCGACCTTAATTAGACAGTTTATTACAAATATTATGATATGCGGTTCTAAACTCATTATTTACTGCCAAAACAATGGTTTGAAAGTATTACATTTGTAGCTTTGTAATTGGCATTGAAACTGAGAAACCACCCTAATATGTTGCAGCTTCTACCAAAATGCAAACTAATTAATTGTTCGCATTTTCACCCGAAATGATGAAATGGAGAAGTACGGTGATACCAATCGTTTATTTGAAATAATTACAAGTAGTGTAAATCTCATTACCAAGAATTAATTATTATTATTACGAGACTTGGTATATTTATGTTGAATTCTTTTTGTAAGTTTAAATTGCACTATACGTAACCTCTTAATCCCATCAGGTAGCAGTACTGTACAAAAGAGGTTTACAATTTTACAAAACCTATTGTTATTGAAAAGCATTTTATAAATTACTATTCTGCCTTGCAACAATGATATTATAAATGGCAAAAAATAATTGCTTATGTTTGTTACAGAGTTTTGGGAAGACCACTTTAAATGCAAATATCCCAATAGTACTCCAACTCCTTACAACATTGGGCTAACAAGGGAATGCAATTCAAACGAGAAATTAACAAGAAAAGATATCGTTTTCGAAAAGCAATTGCAATTTGTCAGTGATGCAGTAATGGCTCTTGCTGTTGCACTGATCAATATGCACAAAGATCTTTGCGGAAACTACAAAGGTATCTGCTCCAAGATGAATCCAACGAAAGGCCCAGACCTCCTCAAGTATTTGCGGAACGTCAGTTTTGAAGGTGAAAGCCACATTTACATCACTACACAAAGCCATCACGTACAGGGCGATATGATCTTTGATTTTTTATAATTTGAATTATTCCAGGTATTTCTGGAGATAAATTTCGTTTTGACAACAACGGAGACGGACCTGCCAGGTACAACATTATTCATTTCAAACAGGTTTCACCAGGGGTTTACCAGTGGCTCACAGTTGGGGAATACATCGAAGGAGAGCTGAAACTGAACGAATCAGGTAGGCACATCTACTCTAATGAAGAATCGTAAAAGAAAGTTGAAAATCCATTTCAGAAAAATGAAAACAATACTTTTATCACAGATACGGAGTATTTTAAGCTGACTTTTTTTTCTGGGCGTTGTTAATTAGGGGATTTGTTTTGCTCCAGTTAGACCAGCAAAGGGAGATTGGATTTCTACAAAGGTTATGCTCCTAGCTAATAAATGTAATTATTAAACTAAAGATCAAGTTCATTAATCGATGAAATTGGAGCACATACCAGGGAGGGTTTTGAGAGGGAAATAAAATTCGATATATCTCTGTTATTATATCTCAGAAAGTTATACATAATCAAACACGCTGAAAATTTAATTTTCTTGAAATGTAGTACTATAAATTTCTTCTCTATCTTGAATATAACCCGATATTTCTGCACTTTTTAGTTTTCTGTTTTCATACCATACGAACTGATATATCGTGAAACGTTTAATTCTAAGCTTAAATACCCAAAATTCATTGAGCTATGAATACTATGCTTTTATAGCATTACGGGAAATATACTCAAATTTGTTCGATGTGACGCCATCAAAAGATTGATTATGAACAGTTAAATTAATTATAAAATGTTTTATGTAATTCAGAAAGACTAGAGCAAACTTAGTCTGTACTAAGCGCTAAAAATTCAATCAGTAATGAAGGCATCTTAAAGTTTTTTTGTTTTTTTAGTTAATAAGATAACTGTTGTTAAAATTGCTTTGGCTTACGTTGACTAGTTGCACAGTATTATTTAATTTTTAAGGAGGAACCATGCAAAAGGTCCGAGAAGCAGGAAATGACACTGAAAACAAATATTGAATGTTTCAAAATGGCCAGGAATGGGACATGTTTATTTTATCATTTTGTTCCCTTAGAAGGATTTACACAAAAACAAAATAACGTTTGGATAGTCCTGTTATGGAGCATAACATGCCTCGTTCTGTAAATACGAAATGTCTTCATGTTACAATGAAACGACTATTTAATAATACGACTATAACGGGAGGCATAATGATTAATAATGTAATAATAATGAGAAATGATTATTTTCTTCGTCTCATGACGTCTTCACACACTATTTTTAATTTTTTCCAGAATAAGGAACATAATTTGAAATTTTCGATAGAAATTGCGTGATGTGGAGGTTAACTTAAGGCTTAGATCTAAAAATTACAATCAATTACAATAATATAATATTACATTTTTCAACGAGATTAGTTACGTAATATTTCTCATCCGACTCATAATAACGGAGATACTTCAAATATTTTATTTTTACCATTCCCTAAACTCCCTACTTTTCTCGGTTGATTTCATTTATTAACACCGAAACTGTCTTCTTTTACATGAAACGGTTAAATATCGGGTATAATACATTTCCAGACCAAATATTCATAAGCTTTGAATTTTTTTTATTGCAAGAATCACTTCATAAAACCACTTCAATTTTTAGATTTTATTACAGATCTGCAGTACTTTTTTGGTAATGGCATTTATTTAGTGAAGGAACTTCTAAATATAAGTCCTAGTACCACCTAGGTTAGAAAAGAGTGGTAACCTTATTTACAAAAATGGCATATATATATATATATATATATATGTATATAATAAAATAAGACTACACAAGATATAATTAAGGCTTTATTTGTAGAGTGAGTAATTCATTAAACGCTTTAGACAAATAATTGATTCGGTGGGGCTCAGATTAGCCGTGTGAGTTAAAGCGTTGGCCTTAACCTCAAATGGTAAACTTAGAGTGGCAAGTTCGTTTCTCGCCTGGGCAATAGGAATTTATTTTGTGACGTACTCATTAAATAAAATCCTTACCACCAAGACTATAAGTTGGTAACCTGTAGATAATCCGTCCCAATTAGCCATAGTAGCACAAAGTGGTCGTTAATAGTAACTTTTTTTTTAATTGATCGTTAAATTTAAAATAATAATATTACATATTTCAGACGAAACTGATCGAAACATTAAATAACATCAAATATTAATTTGATAGTATCAAATATTAATATGATCATATTAATCATTAAAACAATGTTTGTTTTCTTAAAAAATAAAATTAAATAGAAATAGCAGCCTCAGACACATCTCGTTGTGAATATCGTATCTAACAAATTATTCAAAAATTTATGAATTCCTTATCAAACCTTGTAAGATTATCTGTTATTTCTGTTAACCTATTCTCGTTCAGGGCAGAGACCGATGAATGAAAATACCGTCTTAATTATAATTTCTTTTGCTCATATCAAACATGCATTCAACGATTTTCACGCTACATCAACGTTGTTCCACTATACACAGGGAATATAATTAAAATACATTAACCAATCAGCAATATTTACACTTCATTTGGATATAGGTAATTTATCTTCAAGCTTGCATACCATTATTTCACTCATTATTTTTCTTGTTTAACTGTTTTCATTTGTAATTCAATTAACCATAAAAAAAAGATTGATACTTTATATCAAACTGATGATTGAAGTAATATTTATCATATTTGAGAGAATGCCTGGATTGGTTAAGAGGTTATAAGCCGCTGCTACTCTGGCTGTTTCATGCATTTCCTCTATCTCGCCATCATTTCTATTGTCCCTGTACCATCGATTGACAACTTTATTGACAGAGCATTTTTTTTATACCATCGATTGGTTACTTTATTGCCAGTGTACTTTTATGCTTATTTATGCATTATGTGTTAAGGATTAGCGAATCATTTCGTCTCGTCACTGCCTTCTTACCTAGTTTCCTATTCATTTTTCACTCATATATATATATATATATATATATATATATATATATATATATATATATATATTCTGTTCGCTTCAGCTACTTCTCAAAATGCTCGCTTAATCAATTCATTTATATTGGCCACGAAATATTTTCCTCTTTTTCCCACATCCTGTCTATTAGGTTGTCCAGCTTAGAAGAGATATGCCATATCTGAGCCTCTATAATCGTTTTTTGCTTCAGACGAGCCTCTAAAACGCATATAATTCCCATTCCCTCAATGCCTTAAGGGAAACCTCCTAACAGAACCTCCTTCCTCTCGTTGGAAGAAGTTACTTCACGAATGTACCAGGATACTAGTTGTGACATGTGAGGAGAAAATCAACAATGCCCTGTCCCTTCCTTGACATGGTGACTGAACCATTGACTTAACTGACTACCCGTAGCCCACAACCACTGGTAGGTACCTCAAATGTGTCTCAAGCTATGCTTGCTCCACAAAAGCAAGGAATCGTACACCAGAGCATAGAGCTGTGATGATGTGTAGTAAAGAGACGCTCCTGAAGAAGGAAATTAAACCCTTGAAACCCGAGTAAGGAATGAACCGGTACAGGCAACACCTGGTAGATCGAGTATACAAGAAAATTATATTCAGGAAAAGAAATGAGGATTTTACTGAGTAAATTAATTAGTGGAATGAGTAGAACAGGAGTTCAGAGAGTGGCGTTCACAAAATAGAAAAATAAACCAATGATGAACAGATAAGTAAGATATTAAAATATGTACTTTTCCAACATACGTGCATGTATATATATATATATATATATATATATATATATATATATATATATATATATATATATATATATCGCTTTATACATAACTTTTAACATATCTCTTTGACGACACTTATAACCTAGAAGTTGAGCATCTACCTATCCCTAAAACGTAATCCTAATGAGCTCAAGACAAATTGTCTAAATAAGCTGTGATCATTCATTATAATACTAGTAGTAGCTGATTAAAGAAGTATTAAAATTGTTTTTCAATACTTTATAACAGGAAAAAAATCAATGAATAAAACATGGAATAATTAGCTAAATTCGAAAATGATGAATCGGCCTCCAATGCAAATAAAATACGGAAGAGTACACTGGCCACTTGACCTATTGTATATAAGCAGGCTTTGGCCCTTTATGGTAGATTAAAAAGTTATCAGTTAGTATTTATAATATTAACTAGCTAAGTTACCCGGCTTCGTCCGGGAATTTATTTGAGGCTGAATGATGATGGTACTTTTTTGGCAAGCCTTTACTTTGCACAATATTTTGGCATTACCATGACAACCCCCACTCCTGTTCGTCCCTAAAAATGTTAATATAGCTTATAGTCAAAAAAAGGTTTAGAATTAATAATCAGTATGTATCTCTTTATTATTCAACTCATAATTGCCAAAGAACAAAAGCCTGTCTACCGAATCTATGAAACATATGTTTTACACCTAACCTATAATGAGAGATATAAATATTCCAAAGAGCTATAAACCCAACAATCCTTCATTACACTCCCTAACACGCGTATACCTCATTTATACTTCGTTATACGGTAAAAGTGCATATAACAAAAGTTAATTCAAATAACAAAGCAAACAACTTTTGTTATATGCGTGTTTGCCGAAAAATGAATAGAATACGTAATATCTTGATTTTATATTTCACACCTCCCTTAAAACACCCACTCCTGTTCGTACCTTGAAATTTTAATATAGCTTATAATCAGAGAGATGTTAATAAAATATCATATACGGAGTTTCGTTTAGTTCGGTTGTCTTTTGTGGAATGTGAAATTGTCATTTATACTTCGGCGTAAGACGAATTTTTAAATAACAAAATAAACAACTTTTGTTATGTGCATATTTGCCGAAAAAACAATAGGAAATGAAATATCGCTATTGTTAATTTTAGGCCTCCCTTATAACCCCCACTCCTGTTTGACTCAGAGAATATTAATATAGCCAAAAATCTAACCTGAATTAGTAGTAACATACATACCAAGTTTCATAAAATTCGGTTCAGCCGTTTACGATTCTATAAAGGACGTACAAACAAACATTCATTTTTATATATATATATATAGACTAGCTAAGTTACCCGGCTTCGCTCGGGAAATCATTTGAGGCTGAATGATGATGGTATTTTTTTGGGGCTTTACTTTGTACAATATTTTTACATTTTCCCGTCTCAATGCTTAGGATTTTCACCCGAGTCCGGAGTGCTGGGGATATGTTAATAATAAAAGTATTTGTTATGTACTTAATTCAAGACAATACTCAATATTTTTATATTACCCGTTTCCTGTGCATGTATCTTTTATTATATATAACATAATCATAGATTATCATATTATTATTGTCAAAAATACGGAGTTTCGTTGATTTAGTCTTTCGAGTCCCAAACAATATTGGCCCCTTCTATAGTTTTCGTGTATATCTCATTTATGCTTCGTTTTATGTAAAAAGTCTATTTATCAAAAGTTACTTAAAAAAACAAAATAAACAACTTTCGTTATGCGCATAATTGCCGAAAAACCAATTGGAAACGAAATATCGCTATTTTTAATTTCAGACCTCCCCATCAACTCCCACTCCTGTTCGTACCTCGAAATTTTAATATAGCTTATAATGAGGGAGGTCTTAATACCAAATCACATATGGAGTTTCATTTAGTTCGGTTGAGTCTTTTGTGCCATGCAAAATTGTTGTTTTATAGTTTTTAGCGTATAACTCATTTATACTTCGGTATACGACAATAGTGTATATAACAAAAGTTACTCTGAATGACAAAATAAACAACTTTTGTTATTTGCATATTTGTCATAAAACCAATAGAAAACGAATCGCTGTTTTTAATTTCAGGCCTCCCTTATAACCCCCTTTCCTGTTCGTCTCAGAGAATATTAATATAGCCAGAAACCTAACCTGTTTTAGTAGTAATATACATACCAAGTGTCATAAAATTCGGTTAAGCCGTTTAGTATTCTATAAACAACATACAGACAAACATTCATTTATATATATATAGATGAAACCTGGAGGTAAAAATTTGAACTGTAGCAACATCTAAATTCATTATAATAATTTCAGCAGATTTATGTCTGCTAAAATTGTTAAGCGAAGCTTAAGAATAAGGTTACTTGGAATTTTAGTCGGAAAACTGAAATAAACGATCATCAAAGAAAGAGACATGGAGATTCGCAACAAAGTAAACTTTCAGGCATCATGTTATATTCATTCATTCATGAATATGAAATTATTCTGTTCTTAAAGGTAAAGTTCATAAAATGAATACACTTATACGAGTAATTTCTATGTATGTATACAAATAAACATATTGATTTATATCATTACATATTCATATATTTGAATTCTCAGTTTGTGGTTGATTAATATATCGCAATATAACTCGTCAGCAAATACATAATCAAGGCAGAAAAAACTGTCGTGTGCATATGCCCACCCAAATCAATTCACAAATTCCTTCATAGGCATATCGTCATCATAATCAATGCATACAATTCTTCATGAACTTAATGTACATCGATCAATAAGCTGAATCCTTCTTGGCCATTTTCTCACTCTAATCACTCTTGTTGAGCATATTGGCGAGCCCGTCAATAGGCAAAGCCCATCATAGACATATAGGCACCCTAATCAATAGGCGAATCTCCTGATGGTGTCACTCCCTAATCAGCTCGCAAACCCATTATAGACACATTTGCACTCCAATCAATTATGGACGGGTGAACGACATTTTAGCAGATTTCTCTGAAGTGGAATCAGCTATTGAGCTCGTACTCATGACGCGATTTTCGAAAAATTTCCACAAATATCCATCAATCCTACCTAGTAGATGACGAAAATGAGGTCCGTTCAAAATCATATATATATATATATATATATATGATTTTTAACGGACCTCATTATTTCTCTGTTACCCCTCTTGTGGTCGCAATTCTTATTTGGTCGTAATCAAACGTATATATCAAGTGTTTCATACTAAACTAAAGCTAAGTTCGTTAATGGCTGAAATCGAACCAGTGGGATCAGGGTTTAGAAGGGGAATTTGGAAAATTAGAAATATCTCCGTTATTATACTTCGGATCGAAACATTGTAAAGAACCTGACTTGTAGTAAATGAAATGATCTATAAATGTTATATGCTTTTATCACTACCTTCATTATTAACCGAGATATTTGCATTTATTATGCAGTAAACCCCCACTCCTTCTCATGTCATATTAACAATAAGCAGTTATATCGTGAAGAACGTTTTTTGAAGTTTAAATACCAAATATTGTTCTTATTGATCTTTTATTTTTCGAGATAATGGCAAATACGTCGGAAATCTGCTTATTTTACGAAGCCCATGCGTAATGGACTTTTTCTTTTTCATTTTACATCCTCTATCCTCTTTTAAGGAGGTGGCTCATTTATGTACCACTTTCATTATAGCTCTTGACCCCGGTATAAACAAACTATGCTTTACATACACCAGAAACGGTAAAATCAGTTAAAACATGTGAAGCATCTGGGTAAATTAAAACATTTTCCTCTTTCTACAAAACCCCTTATACACCTGTTCTCATTCCGTCCATTAAAAAACATTCTCTTTAGTTTTACACGAAACCGTGAAATTTCTACTATGACAATGATAAAATTATTATTAAGTACTTTAATGCTTTTAGCAAATTTCAGAACGGCAAGAGCAAAAGAGATGGTACATTTAACATTCCTCCCTAACCCCCTATATCTCTTGGTCTGATTTTGTTCATTACGAACTTAATCTTTAATTACGTGAACCTTTCAATAATCAAGTAGGTAACAATCAAACAAAAACTGTAACCGCGCCATGTCATTAACAGACACACATACACATATATACTACTAAGGGATCCTGACGCTAAAATAATTGGACCTGTGTCACAACAATTTGTGACCATTCCTCGTGGATCCCAGTTAGACTTTTCCAGTTAAGGCCAAAATGGACATGGCTTATATTGTAGAGAAATAACGTGTGTGTGTAAAAATGGGTCTGATTATGTCATTTCATAAGTTGGGTCATTGAGCGTTTGATGTATTCTTTCGAAAGCTGCGTTTTGAATACCAGCTGAAACACCTGTGTCACACACATCAATTCCCATGCATGAATGTTTGTACTTACGGGCTCAGAACACTGTCTCCGTTTACAAATTTATATTTACAATTTTGGGACGGCATACTTCACTCAAAAAGGACTGTACCATATTTTGGAAGTTTTATATATTTTCGTGAAAGGAATAGCTTTTCAAGAACTTTGGACTATAATTTTAGCTTACCTGAGGTTCAAAACCCACTACATGCACTAAATATCTTGTAAAATCTGTAGAACATAAGGAAAGTGGCATACTCTTCCTAATAGAAAGAACAGGGAAAAGTTAGAAAACTGAGCCACTCAAGAAAATAGGCTGCGAAGCGAAAAGTATGGAGTTGGCAAGACTTTTTATTGGCCCTATCTATTGTTTGTAGCAGGCACGTACGTCCGATAGGTTCGATATCTGCAATGGAGGGCGAAAGGAGTTAACTCCTAAGACCTGGCAATAATTTATTATTCATTTTTAGTCTGCCTTGTCTCTGACAATTACTCATAATTTTGCCAGTCTAGCTGTCAGTCTTAATATATTTTTCTTAAGTTGATATAAATTCACTAAAATCTGCATGCTTTTGTACATTTTAGCATATTTGCCTTACGAGATATAAGCTATTATGGTAGTACTTATGACGGGACTTATAACTGACGGACACACGCACGCACAAACCCATACACTCATTATGTAGTCTTCCACACAGGGGCAACAATTACCTTCGATTTCCTAGTGTGATGAATTCGTGGATCCTCTGTAGATGATGCTGTGTTGCATACAATTCTCTATTTCTTCCTCATTGATATTATTACTTTTGCTACCTAGAGTGTTTGTACAGACTTAACTGAGAAATAATTTGCAGAAATACTTTTTAACACTGGGTCATCCCAACCACCAGAGTCAGTATGTAGTCTTCCGTGCTCCATGGGACAAGCCAAGAAGTACGTCGAAGGAGAAAGATGCTGCTGGCATTGCTTCAACTGCAGCCAGTATCAGGTAAATGTAAAAATTCATAACTTATTCAAATGGTTTATAATGATTTTCTGGAAACATGGAAGGGGTCTTTTTTACTTTACGGCCGCAAATCTATTTTCATATGAACACATGATTCTTTTCACACTGAAATCATTACCTGTTACTAACGTGATTTATTTCCCAAACCCAAAAAAAGGTCTTATAACCTCTACATTCTAATCAAAACAAACCAAAATAGATTATTAATTCAATATGTTTATTAAACAATAACAAATATGTAACACAGGCACTTTTTTTATTTTATTTTCAGATTTCTGGAGACCAGTACTCTCTAATATGGTTCATTATTGATTCAAAATAATCTTCATTCTCATATCTTCTACGCCAAATAAATACACACAAATAAGAATCAATCATACTTCTGTGGGTGCCACATTCACGTTTATTTCTACGTTTTAAACTTGACCACAGAGATTCCACTCTTTGGGTATGAACACCAGTGGTGATATCCACGAAATTTTTGGAATGGTCTACGGTGAAATGTTTATACCTCATTCCTGGGACTTTTCTGAGGCCTTTATAAGACTTCCAACAATCTGAATATATGGTAGTTCCTGGAAGAACTGAAGCTTTTATACATGCAGTCAACATTTCAGCAGTTCTATTAGGGACAGCATACAAGAAACACTCCCGTGTTTCCCTACAGACTCCTCCAAACACCCACTGATGAGGATAACTTCTTCCAACGTTGTATTTCCTTCTTGTGAAACATGTTTCATCTATTTCTACTGTCAAACCTTTGATCGATGGCATCTCCAACGAGGACAATTTCCTTTTCGTTCATATAATTTCATTTCATGTCCTTGTGGGCATTTCCTTTCCTTGTGTAGGATTCCAAATCGCTGATAAACACGTATCACTTGATTTTCATCATGAAATACGTGTGCTAGTTTGATCAAATTCATTTTTATTCCGGAAAGAAAGCAAACGACGAATCTATAACCTGAACCGTGTATTACTGAATTTAGAACAGTTACTGTAGTAGTAACACGTGATATCAACAGAATCATGTGTTTCTATTCAAATTTTATTTGCGGCCGTAAAGTAAAAAAGACCCCACGGAAGGAACTAGACATAAGATAAATAGCATGCTTTCTTACCTTCATCATCATCATGATCTAAAGGTTGTAACTATTGTGTTCTTCCGGTAGCTGCTTTTTTCCACTGAAATCGAGATGTCGATGTCTTCAAAATAGGAATTTCTACGCCTCCTCTTCCCCTACCCCCAAGAACCTTCCTTCCAAATATATTTGAGCTGAATAGGTGTGCCTTATGATATGCCCCAGAAGTTTCATCCTCCTTATTTCCATATCCTTAACAAGATTTTGCTTTTACTTACCCCATTTAGAACTTCCACGTTGATTTTTTTTTCTTTTATCATAACTTGTTCGGGGGATTCCTCGCCAAATCCACATTTCCATTCCTATTATATATCCTTACGCCTGCGCATTACCGTATACTCCATTTGAAAGACTCCAGTTCCACAATCATTGTCTTCGGGAGCTCAGGTTGGCCGTGTGAGTAAGGGTGTTGGTCTTAATCTTGCATGGTAGACCTAGAATGGCGGGTTCGATTCCCGCCCTGGGCAGTAGAAATTTATTTAGTGACGAACTCATTAAATAAACTCCTTGGGCCCACCCTGGCAAGAAAAGGGTGGTAACCAGTAGATAATCCTTCCCGATTAGCCATAGTAGAATAAAGTGGACGTAAATAATAATAAACAAAAAAAAACCTTGTCTTCAGTGATGTGTCACCGTGCCGTCTTCGGCGAGAGACGGAGACAAAGAGAGGACCAGACAGACTGAGTTAAAGGATAGAATAGTTCCTATGCTATGTGTGCAGGTGCTAAAGCTAGAGATAGGTGTTCCTTATCCCTTCACCGAAAACCAGCCCTAAAACATTTATCTGTAGTTTAAACAAAACTTGACTGATCATTAATTGAAATTTATCTATGTTTTTTATACATAATGATTATTATTCCACTGTTTATTAATTATTAATTAAAATAAACCCAAAAAAAACATTTACAATAAAAACCTTGAATCAGGATAATTTAAAGCTAGTTCAGATAACTGATTGTAATAAATAGTATTCTACACAGGACAAATATTCCTTGGATTTCTCTAATACGATTGCAGCAATAAATAATATACCTCTTTAAGTTCACTTATTGTTTGTTTGTTTCGTACACTTATTGGAGTGTAATTTAGTTATGTAAAATATTGCATTGATTTGAAAACTTACATAATGCAAGGGAAGTTTTAAACCTAGCAACACATTTTGACGTTCACGTTTTGATCACAAAACATTCTGTGTGTGCCTGTGCGTGCAAGCGTTTTTCTTTCTTTATCATAATAAATACCCCTTGTGATTTGTAATGATAGGAAATGGACTGTTTAATTTGTGTGATTTTGTACTCAACTGTTAGCCATTTTTCTCTTTAATTATAGAAATATTTGTCTTTTTTCTATTCATAGTAAATTTCTAAATTTAAGTAGGGGGGGGGTTGGTGATATCCTAATAAAACAAATTAAAAAAAAAACAGCATATATGATTAACTAATGCTCATATTAACAATTGCAGGTGTTGGATGCAGATGATGAAACACAGTGTATTACTTGCCCTGGAGGGACTCTACCTGATGCTGATAAAAAAATCTGTGAACCACTACCAGAGGTAATCTATTAGCACATGTCGTTCTCTGTAAAATTAAAATTTTGAGTAAAAGAGTTTAGAACTAATTGGGTTCGCTTCAAATGTTTTTTTATCATCGAAATTTGACCTTAATCTTGTACTATTTTTTCAAGTATCTTTTCGTACAAAGTCAATAAGAAACTAATGAAGTTTGTCTCATTCTAAAATAACCCTGCAATAGCAAATCACATTAAGAAAATCACTATGGACGAGACGTCATAGAAGACTTCAAAACATGTAGAGTGAAAAACAAATAAGTGGAAGAAATTTTCAGGTGCTGTTTTTTCATGTTGACATTCCCCTATTTCACCTTGAACGAAGTTATTTATTTTTTGTTAAGATTGAGGCTAGTAGTTCAAGATTTGACATAAATAAAACCCACGGACTTACGAGCCTAAGTTCTGCCAACAAAAACATATCTAAGCAACTATTGTATTTTATTCAACGACTAATATTAGCAGGTGAAATCGGTGTAAATTCAGCACAATCATGTTTCTGTTGACTGATTTTTTTAACGTTCTAAATAAACAATAAACTTTTTGAAATAACTCATTTTATTTTTGCAACAGAACTCAGTCTCTTTTGTTAGCAAATCCTAATCAAAAACAAGACTAAAAAAAAAAACACAGCTTTCAGTTGTTCACAACTAACGGTTGGATCTGTTGCCATGGCAACGATCATTGTCACCACGGCAACAAATGCTGCCCATACAATTTTAATTCAGTGATTTCTTGTTTAATATATTGAAACAAATGTTTGTATAGCTCATTGAAATACATTATTATATATTATTTTAATACCAAAGCCAATAACAGTCAAATAATTATATATTTCCCTTACTAGGTCTACCTTCGTGTTGAATCAGGATGGGCAATTGGAGCAATGTCGCTATCTCTCATAGGAATAACCGCAACAATGTTTGTGGTAACTGTTTTTGCCAGAAATAACAATACACCTATTGTGAAAGCTGCTGGTCGTGAGCTAAGTTATGTTTTATTATCTGGAATTCTACTGTGTTATTCAGTTACTTTTGCTCTTGTAATCAGGCCATCAGATTTAGTGTGTGGTGTTCAAAGGTAAGTAAAATTGCAAATGAAACGTATGATAGTAATTTAACACCATAGAATAATGATTACATTTCAGAATGTTTGATTTGTAGATTTGGAGCAGGCTTTTGCTTTACAGTTGTTTATGCAGCACTTTTTACAAAAACTAATCGAATAGCAAGGATATTCAAAGCAGGAAAGCGAACAACGAAAAGACCTAGTTTTATTTCTCCAAAATCTCAATTAATAATTTGTACTTTTCTCATAAGTATTCAGGTAATTATCTTAGAATATGCTTTAAGTAAGATAAAATATATTCTTTTTCACTGATAAAAGTAGATAAATTTGAAGAAAAAGCTTGGTTTCAATGTCATCTTAAATTCTTCAAACCTATGCTACACAGAAGCACCCCCATTTGTTTATTTTATAACCGTTTTGTAATAGATGGCAACATTCTTCCTTCATTTGAAAATTCTTAAATGCCATAACAGAAATTGAACATTAAAAAAAGCCTCAAGATTTTCATTAAAAAAGGCTCAAGCTAAACATTTCTCTATCCTACATTCATCGGGAAAAAAAGTTTTGGGTATAAATAGATGTAGAATTATCTTTCTTCCTTTAATTGAAATATACCATTTTAGGATATTAGATATAACTTAATGATCGATGAAATATCTATTTTAGATCCATCAAATTTTTACAGTTCAAACATAATTATTTTTGATGTGATATTTTATTGGAGATTCATAGCAATTGTCTTTTAACTCACAAACATTCTTTTCTATATAAATGTTAATTTCGTAGCCAAAATGGCGTGTGGCCTTATTGCCACCGTTTCCAGATCCACTATTTTTACGTTGATGAAATGCTCATTCCATTTTCTTTCCTGAGAAATGTTATCCCATCAATGGTGGTCTGTGAGTAACGAAATCATTTACCCCTGAGAGGGTGGGTACCCCTGAGGACCTTGTATAAAGGTCACAATACATAGAGGGTGTGAAATAATAAATGTAAATTTATAAAGAAAGAAGATGTTTGTGTTAAAAGCCCCTAGCTATGAATCTGTAGAAATTGAGCATAGCTGTGAACATAAATATGCTGCCAGGGTTTATGCAGTACAGATTCTTCCAGTCAATAATAATTTTAAGCCAAACTTAGGTCCCAGTCAGTGGTTAACAATCACACGCGCAGACAATACTCAAGATGAAGTCGAAAAATTTTGCTTGTTTATTTCTTGTTTGTTTGTATGTATGTGTATGGGAGCGACCCCCGGAGACTGGGAACCGGATGTCCTAGAGTAAAAGTGTATTTGAAAAATGGACAGCATACAGCTGAGTCGGTGTGTTGAACTTTCATGAACCACTTACCGGTCAACTCTCTAAGACCTGGCAGGTACCAATCTTGTATCCATAAGCCCGAAGAACTCGGAGATGGTGTTTTTCGACTTCCTTTGGGTTTTGAACTGTATTCCACCGTGAAAATGAGCCATTGAGTGAAACAAGTAATAGTCAGAAGGGCGATGTCAGGGCTATTTCCTGTTGTGATAGAAGTTCTAGATCATCAAGTCCTCCAATTTTATTCAGAATTATTCAAACGGTATGTGAACGAGCGTTATCTTGTTGTGGAACTATTTCCGATTGAACGGGGCAATTTATTTCTGAGCCAGAACTTCTTAAACCCACCCCAGTTATGGAGAATAAAGTTCTGAATTTATAGCATGCCTATCAGGAACCAACTCAAACCCTCCGCGCTCTCGAAATTCCACCAAACACTGAACATAAATTTATGTACGATTATATCATGTCTCTCAAACACATTCAGAAACTGACCTGCTGTTGAACTATGCTGTTGTGTGTCACTGTTTCGTGAATAAAAGACCCATTTCTCATCACAAGTGACTATTCCTTTACAATAGCGTGGTCTTTAGGAGTAGGGAGCAGTTGTGGACATATGTAGACGTTGGGCTTGGGCCACATTCAAATCTTGGGAATGACCAACTCCTAAAATGCAGGGTCTTTCAAAAAGAATGAACTGATTTCAAAGCTTTATGTTGCTTTACATCAGCATCGCAGCAGAACACGTTGTGATGCGATGCTGGAAATGGAACATAATGATGATCCCATAAAAGTTCAACACCGGTTAAATACATGTGGCTTTATTGCAATCTTGTATTACTGTCTGTTAATAAGATATAGCTTAATGAAATCGGTTCATTCTTTTTGAAAGACCCTGCATCTTCTAAGGAATTTGTGATGGCTTATTGTTTCCCAAGAAAGACCAACAATAGTTGACAGTTAGCAGGTACTCGTAAACGGATTTCCATGAACTTGTGTAGGCGCATGTCTTATAGGCTTCCAGAATATGGTACGTCTACAAGAATCGATATCCCGCTGTTAAAAAGACCAAATAAAATTTTCATATTCCTTTCATGCACAACACTGCATCTCCTCCACTTCACGTTTGTTTCTGGCAGCAAACTAATCCGGTTCTTATTTGTTTCCAATAATGGTGCAGAAGTATATGAATTTAAAAATTGTCTAAATTCATAAAACAAGAGTAATACAGGACTCGTTTAAAAGAGACACAATAACTGAGTAAACAATTATTGTTTGAAAGGTTCTTATTCTGATAAACAAGACTAGCTGAGAATAAAAGACTGATACGGAAGAGGACAGATAAACAAACTATCGCATTCAAGATCCAACATTCAGTTACTCATTACTATCTATTAGCAATGTGTGTCATGACTTTCCCAACAACCTTATGTAGGTGTGTGTGTGTGTATTTTATGATACAGTGAATTATCATTAATATTTGCCACAACTTGTGTATAACACAACTCATTAAAGCAACCCCTAAAAATAGCAAACCCATTTTAAAATACAATCCTGCTTATAATTTATAATATTTTTGGTTTCAGGTTATTATAAATATACTATGGATGCTCGTTTCCCCTCCTAAAGCTATTTACCATTATCCTACGAGAGAAGATAATCTACTTGTCTGCTCTTCCTATATAGATGCCTCTTACATGATTGCATTTGCCTATCCAATACTCCTAATTGTTATCTGCACAGTTTATGCTGTACTAACTCGTAATATACCAGAAGCCTTCAATGAATCAAAACATATTGGTAAGTACTTTAGTATATTTTTTATAATCTATCTGCTAACTAAGAATTTTAATGTAGTATTAATAATGCTTGAATTTTAACTTTTCTTTTAATCAATTTTATACTACTAATGCAAATTGGATTTTTATTAGATGTGTCCCTTGCCAATTAATTCTCGTGGCAATGTGTGTGTAGGAATCAAACCCGAACTTACAGAGATAGATAGCAATATAAAGCCTTTTTTAATTTTATCTTAGTTTTTACAATTTACTTTATTCATTCCAGACTATTGTTTAGCTAAAAGATACCGCATTCTTCCATATTAAGTGTGATAAAATATTAATAATTGCGGGCATTATTAACATATTAATTACACCAAAAAATGTTCTAACCAATCTCGTTTAAAATAAAATGTTATATAATTGTTATCCTTTACCTGTTTTTGAAACTCGAATATTATCTTGCTATTTGCAGTCGAATATATTTGTTGTTGCTTTCAGTCATTATTGAATGCCTCTACTCCTACTCATGCGACATTCATTCTAAGCAACTGTATCAATAAACATGTCTAGATCTGCTTAAATGTGAATCCATAAAAGTAAAAAAAAATAGCCAACTGTTAGCTTTCACGTGAAATATATCTGTGCTGTTCATTCTGTAACTACCACGTTTAAACATAATGTTGGGTCAGAAATGCCTATTTCAGGAACTGAACATCAGTTTAGTTTCAATAAAAATACTTATTAGTGAGGATGATATACTTAAAGCTTCCCTCTAAACGTTTTTGTTGAACACTAAGGGAACTAAAGCCGTTTAACGAGATAATGTTAGTGAAATCTTGTCAAGTTTTATTAGTCCCAATAGGTGGTAACCTTTAGATAACCTACACCAATTAGCCTTAGTAATACAATGTGGTCGTTAATAAACAACACATATCACTCCCAAAAGATCTGTGCTGCTTTTTTGGTAATTGACAATTTCAAGTTGAACATTGAGACAGAAGTGAATCTTGGCAATAGCCACCCTGTTTCCGTTTAATTAAAGTTGATTTTAACAATGAATGAGGGTGAAATTGTTTAACTGAAACGATGTGTTCAATCAGGTTTAAGGTCCGCTCCAGTGGAACCGCCAGCGGCACCATTTTGCCCACCAATTCATTTTCAATATATTCAATGTAAGGACTTCTGTCAACCCCTTTAAATTAATTTTTAACAAGATAGTAACATGTTGAATTAGATATAAATACTTTATTTAAATGCAATTTGTTGTCACTTTTTGATTGTTAATGTCTTGATCCAATTAGTAAAGTTAGCCGCTGCTATAACAGCTGATTTCCCCCGCTATAACCGGACCAATGGCTGTAAACCAATGTCACATAAATCGGTTTGCCTCTTTTGTTCAATAAATCTCTTGAAAACAATCAACTCTGGCTAAGATTTCCATAAAATCGAGGCTAATTATGGACTCACTGCTTTAGAAGAAAAAAAAAAGAATTTCTCATAGGAGCTACTTTTTACTTACTTTTATACTTATTAGCACTAGATACAGGATTTGAACAAATCGGCAGGTAATCATAGTAGCTATTTTCAATTCTTATATAATTTGAGTGATTTAAATATTTCGCCCAAAGAAATCCTGCTAAACACTAAGTATTTAGAAAGTATTTTAACCGAAGGGGATTCTCTTAAATAGAGTAGTATTGGCCAAGGAAATTTCAGAAATATATGAGCTTTGGGACAAAAGAAAAGACTAAACAATGTATTTGGCTTAATTACAAAGTTTAATTTGGCACCAAATTTCACTATTAAAAAAACCATAAGAAATAACATAGTTGCTAACGATGGCAACATCTGTTGCAAGAGACGAAAGGAGTTTTTCCATGGAAGTTAAAATTAATTATGAGTTAAGATCGACTGCATAACAAAATCGCCTTAATGGAAAAGCCATTTTGGCAATTGAGCATGTAATTGCTGATGAAGTAAATTTAAAAGATATAATAAAAAATAGAACTTACAGGACATTTCTTTTTGGGTGGGAGATTTCGGCGAAGCCAATGTTAACTTGTTTCATTTCCAATATATTTTTTTATTGTTTTTTTTTTATTGTTTGTCTAATAATAAACATGCTCAATAACATTTAATAATGATTACAGTAACAAGGAAGATATATCGTTTTCTGCTATTCGATTGTGAACGTTATAGGTTCATTCTAAGTATATGTACTTCTTGAAATAAGAATAAAATAATATCGTGTGTGTGTGTGAGTATATATATATATATATATATATATATATATATATATATATATATATATATATATATATATATATTCTTAGGCTGCGGCAATTTGCCTTTCTATCCGAAGCCACCACTAGAGCGGACGCTGGTAACATTGACAAAATAAGTGAATAATTTATGTATGGTTAAAAATACAAACTTAATCTTGGCTATAAGGTATTGTTTCACTTATCATCAATTACATTATTATAAGGCCCATTGTAAATGTCTCAGTGATATTGCCTATACAAAAAAGACGCCTGGCTGAAGGAAAAGGAAAAAAATTAAAATGGTTTTACAATTAATATAAGCATATTGGTAAGAAGCAAGAGCTAACAGCAACCTGAGGTGAAAGCAGAGCTAAATTTTGTTTAAATAATTTTACAGGTTATTTCCTTAGGATTGAGAGTGAGACCACAAGATTTTCTCATTTTACCTGAGTTCGCCAGCCATGATAGACCAGCTGTGGAGAGTTATTATGTACCGAGCAGTTGTAAGCCCTGTCTCCACGAACCCTTACATTATAGGGAGGTTACTAATATGATGCTGACTTCTACAGGACCCATCTCTAGTAAATAAATAGAGAGAGTACAGGGCGAATGCCCTATTTCCAGCCTGTTTTGCAAGGGATTCTGCACGTTGTTTGATTTGTTTTTAAATTTTAATCTCTTATTAGTTAATCATAATTTGTATTAGTTAATAGAATTTTAACTAATTTTCTATTTTTTTCAGGATTTACAATGTATACAACGTGTATAATATGGCTAGCATTTGTTCCATTGTACTTTGCAACTGCGAATCACATGCCATTGAGAATAACAAGCATGTCTGTGACGATTAGTTTGTCTGCAAGTGTCACTGTTATTTGCTTGTTCTCTCCCAAGGTAAACGGATACCATGTAAAAAAGGAATTATAATTTTAGATTATAAAGTTCTCATCTAATGGCGAATTTGCATTTTTAGTTATATATAATCCTGATAAAGCCTGAAAGAAACGTGCGTCAAAGCATGATGGCATCAAAAAGGAGTGCAATAAAGACGGGTACTTCTGCTAGTGTTGTCGTAGGAGCACTTCCTGTTGCGCACCCTATCGGTAATAAATTGAATATGTTTCCTTCTTTCAATTTATGTTGAACTAATTCTTTTGATTATACACATTAAATCTAGGTGGCAGAGCCAAATAAGACAAATTATATATTAGTCTTCTATTAAAACATCGCTGTACATGTTCACTAGCTTCTTATACCATTTCTCCTGGATCCTAAATTTCTCTATAGATAAAGTAAAACAAGCCATAATATGATAGCGTAAATCACAAAGGGGGAACTATTAACTAAACCTAATAAACAATACAGAAATAAAGTTGGCAGGAACAAAACAAAACTAAACATTTTCACTGAATATGCACAAAAGTACAGTATATAAAAAAAGGAAAAAGAAAAAAAAAAAGGAAACAGAAAATATTTGTCTAATAAAAATCAGGAAAAAGTGAATAATGAAAAAAACAAAACAAATAAAATAGTTCAAAAGTATTTTTTTCAGAAATTTTATCTTTTAATTAAAAATCATTTTCTAAACACATGAGAAATAAAAATCCTAAACTTTACTTACTCTGCATAGCCTCAATTTTAAGACAGCCCAATGGTAAGAAGCACTTTACATTAATCTTAAGGCCGACGACCACTTAGCATTTGATTATATATATGCACATACAAAATATTGTATAATAATATATTTTAGAATTGGTGGATGTTTAGTGTGGTATATTTAGTTATTCAGCTTTACTAGTGTGAAGTATGTGTTTATAAAAACCCTTTATTTTTTGGGGTGAACTTATTCAAATTCTTAATGATTATAGTGATAGGTTAGACATTAGATGAATTAATGCATATTAAGAAATTGAAATATTAGACACCCTCCAAGATTTAATGTGTATCTGTCAGATGTTTTATTATATTGAACCTACAAACACTTACTTAGAAGTTAATAATTTTAAAATGTTGTTGTGGAGTAAATGTCATGAATATCCCTAATTGTTTTTATAAATAAGCAAGCAGACTCAATATTTTCTCTTTCTTATAGAATCAATATATTATCTTCAACTAATCATAAGTATATACATAAAATATCAGATGGCAGTCAAAAATTATATACCTGGATAAAATACATTTAGGTATAGAAAGAAAACTTGAGAAATATTGTCTGCACCTGCCCTGACTTGAACATGTACCTTGTTATCCAGCTGATACTCAGGCTCTACCAACCTACGAAAGCTCTTCATCTAATGTAGGCATCCAGCAGTCCCTGGTTCGAGTCCCTGCAGCTGCCAAAAGATTTTCTCTGGAGCAATTTGTTTTACTCAAAGGTGTAATGAATGCTATAAGAGTATTTCATCGTATTGATTCGTAGTAATATAAGCAATCGCGTTTTCATAGTCAAAACTAACAAATCATATTTAACGAAGTTACAAGTCAATGTAATGGTGAACTGTGTTTTATTGTTCAATAATAATTGAAGTCAAACGGAGTTACAATAAAACATACACATATCATACAATGAGTAAAAATATTATTTATTAAGTATTCTAGCAGGACATTAATTTGGTGTCATTTATAATATATTACATTTCTTTCAACAACGATTTTCTGAAAATCTTTGAGGCAGTGGAGTTCCTCATTATCTAATGGTAGGAATTTGTACGTTCTGCCAAAGAATACTATTTTTAGGAATAAACCACACAAAACAGTTATAACATGAAGTATAATAAAATGCATTGTTAAAAATATTTAATTTTTGCAGTGACTTCAGAATCACTCATGAGACTTCATCAAGAGCGAAGTTCGATGACAGAAATTACAACGCTATCAGGTAGAATATCAAAGCAGACACAGACATCACCTAAACGGCAGAGTGACGGGTTTCCCACGAAAAAGTCAAACTACAATGCCACGTAGCGAAAACAGTTAATAAAAAAACTCCGCCTATATAGGAAGTCAAATAGACGTCCTGTTATTGTATAAATTGTAAATTTCATATAGGTTTCATTGGAATATATGTTGTATAGGAGAATGAAACTAATATTGTTACTGGTATAATTATATTAATAAAAATCGAGTAGATACTTTAAATAATGTTTTACTTGGGGGGAAAAAGTAATGAGAGTACGAATTTGTGTATTTTTAGTTATGGGATCTACCTTAAGTATGTTGTTATAGACATATATTCCAAAATGATTCTGTTAATTAGCTCAAATATTTTGTTACTTTTTTACAAAATGTGTTCATTGACCTTGCTCCTTTTATGTATAATTAAATGTTTATGTTTGTACAGTTTAGAGATATTGTAAATATATACTTATCAAATATTGAAAATTGTAATTGAATTAATACCCTGTATATTATTTCGTTTAATTATGTATTTTTGAAAGGTAATAAAAATATATTAATTGATTTGGTTGATAGATATTTGATTACTTTTGTTCCAAAACACCTATCAAAATCTGCGACCGATAGAGACCTAATATACAATGTATGCACACACACACACACACACACACACACACACACACACACACACACACAAACACACACACACACACACACACACACACACACACACACACACACAAGCGCGCGCATATAACGTACACATATAAAATTTGTAAATTGGCACTGATCTTGTTTTTTGAAAACATTTAATGCACGAAATGAGTAACAAAAATAGTTGATAATCCAAATTTGAGGCATTTTACTTTGTCACGTCACAAACCAAATTATATCTAAAGAAAATCCGCAAAAAAAAAAAAGCCATTGTACACAGATCTGATCAAGAACATTAATTGTCTGTATCTTATTGTTCTATTATCAAATTCAGCAAAGAAAAAAAAATACAAATTTCACACAAGATACAACAGAATTCTTGTGAGACTACGACGATATCAGCGGAAGCCACTTATAACTAAAGAGCCGTAAATCACCTCATATCGCCTCTAATTAATTTAGTTAATATCTTCTTTTATATTTACTTTACTCTCAGTTTAATATAACAATAAATTTTATTTGCAAAAGTGTGTTGGAATTCTCAGGCAATTGAAATGTAGTTTTACCTCAAATTCTCAGTCTTAAAAATATAAAGCAGTAATATGTTTGCACAAGTGCGTAAGATTTGTGAGGTGTGCATATATATATATATATATATATATATATATATATATATATATATATATATATATATACACACGTTTATTAAACAAATAATTAGAGTTCTTTTGGATTCCAAAATTAAACACACAAGCTTTAGAGTTTTTATCATTGCCCAATTTATTTGACAATGCACTACACACTTTGTAAATTATTTTTAAATATTACTCACAGTATGCACTGATAACTTCACTTCTTATTGCACAGTACAATAACTCACGATCACTGAAATTCACAAAAACACGTCACTGCACCGATTTCAAAAAGAACACAGCGCTGCATTGTTCTTTACATAAACACGGCACTACACTGTTCTTCACATAAAACTCTTTACCGCACTACAATTAAAATGCAATGTTCACTACAGCTGCACTGAACGCACTGCTATTCACCTGAAGAGAACTGAGAACAAACTAAAACTCTAGAGCGAGCTGGACCGCATTTATAGACAGCCGGCGAGATCAAAAGAAAACTGCCCAGACAAGCCTAGATCCCAGACGGATATCGCCGAGAACATTCTTTGGCCCCAACGGTTCTGGTCCCTACTTGAATGGTTCAGAAACACGAATAGCAGGTGTGAGCATTCTGAAGGAGCTCAGGATCTATTGTCCATTTTTGGTTCTATCTCTTAGCCTACTCGCTATTCCTCAGCGCACTTATTCCTCTTGCTCCATTGGTGGTATGATACGAAGGGACTCCCTTTAAAACTGCTTATTGATTTCATCAGCTTGCCTTTCAAGTGTTGGTTATCTTCGGATAGCTCATTCCCAATTCCAACTTTGCATTACTGCGTAGCCATAAAAGTGTTTTATTACTCTTAAAATCTACCCACTAATTCCAATTTATAATAGCTTTTTCTTAGGATAGATTACGGTTAACTGAATCGAAAGCTTTTTTAAACGTCTACAAATAAGTTATACACATAGCTCCCCCTTTTTTTTTGCTGAGATTTATAGTGATGAGTGACGAAGATGAAAGAACTTTTAACATTATTAACGCATTCAACTGGGCCGAATGAATAAGTTGGCCGAATTCCAGCTCCTTAATTTTTCCAGTGTTAATCTTGGATGTGTTGGGGTCTTGCATTGTCTTGTTGCTGAAAATGTTGGTCCCTATTTGCTTGTACTGAGTACCGTTGGGCTAGTTTTAAGATGTCCAGAAGAAATCTCTGAGGTGATTTCTAGACCTACTGGGATTAACTCAATGTGGAATATACCCTCGAAATTCTTCTGTTCATAGATCATAACTTTTTATTTCTCTCTCAAATCGCACTCTTCTTGGGACAGGAAGGGCTGGTTGACCTGATCTATCACAGTGTTTTTGGCAAATAGGAGTTTGAAATACACCTCTTTTGGGCCCAATTTTGTTTGTTAAAACTTATATTACTTGTTATTTTCGGTAGGTTTTTGCGAATGCCTATGTGTGTTTGTTATTCATTGCTCTATGAATAAAAAAGAAGCTATTCTAGTCGAATACACTCACCAGCAAGTTTAATTATCTGATTAGTGAAAAGAAGACCTTTAGTTATTTATGCAGCATCCATTCTTTCGAACTCCTGGAGTTAATACGTTGAATTCTCAACCACCTGTTATGATATGCGAAGTCCAAAAATCAGGTGAGAACCGCTTCAAATCCTTTCAGCAAAGAAGTCTTAAGTGAGTCTCTCTTTTCAAGAATTGTCCCACCCTCTTCGCCATTCTCCCAGAGCCGTTCTTTTAATTAATTAAGTAATTCCTTGTTTATGGCCTTTCATGAATTGAGGTTGTACTCATGTGGCGATTTTGAGGTATGTTCAACATTATTCCCACAAACACATTATTTAGCTTTCGATTCAGTTAAGAGCAATCTGCTCTGGGAAAAGCTATTAGAAATTGGAATTACTTGGAAGATTTTAAGAATAATAAAATACTTGTATGATTATGCAGTAATATATTAATCTATATCGGAAGATATAGATATTAAATTTGGATTGCTACAAGGGGAGAGACTTATTCCGTTACTTTTAATACTTTTTTTATTCCATATAAGATTCTTCGAAAAGAATGGAACCGTAGGCATCCCAATTAAACTGCTAGCCAAGTGATTAAGTTTTTATTTGCGGATGATATTGTTATTCTATTTCCTAGCATAATGCTTGAATGACATGATTGGAAAAGTTAAAATCTCTTTTTGGCAGATTAAAAAATATAGTTAAGAACTCGTGTGCGCGTGCACGTGTGTGCGTGCGTGTGTATACCTCTGAGCTCCATTCTCATTCTCGGTAAAGGTTTTAAAAGCAACTGAGCATTTTGTACTACGGTCCAGAGTCTCTTGTTCAAGAATAAAAGAAATACTTATTTTTAGAAAAGGGAAAAGCGACAAATAAGAAACAAAGATTACACTTCTTGAAATAATATCATCAACCCTGTTGTATGCTTCCGAAGTTTGGAATTTGATTTACTTGAATAACTTGGAATTGGCGCAACTGCACTTTCCTAATCATTATATTTCACAAGAAAACAAATATATTGTTACGTTTTTATTACAAAACCAGTAATAAACGTTGTTAATAAGAGTTATTTTGGATTGCAAAATTAAACACACAAAAATTTCACAGTTTTTATCACTGCACAATTTATTTAGCAATGCACAATACACTTGGTTAATTATTCTTAATTACTATTCACAGCATGCACTGATAGCGTCATTGTTCTTCAGTGTACACAGTCCAATAATTCACTCACGATCAATGAACTTCACAAAAAGAGGGCACTGCACTGTCTTAAACATGGCACTATAATGTTACTCACAGAGCCACGGCACAATACTGTTCTTCTTATAAAAACACTTTACCGGACTGCAGGAAGTCACACTGTAGCACTGACGAACACGTGAAGAGAGCTGAGAATAAACTGAACTATAGTCCGAGTTGTACACACTTATATAGTGGAGCGGAAAACATCAAAGGATGAGACCGAGACTCTTCCAGGAAGGACTGGTAGGGACTAGGACGGGCTCGACCATTAGCGGCACCCTTTGATCTCCTCCACACTCCCCAAACACGTGAACATCTCTGCCCAATTCTTTCAAGTAATTAACTTTCGCAGCACTATGATATACAAATAGCATTCATAAGGTGAAGTTTAAATAGAATCTTAGAAGTTAAGTAGCTTAAATACTAAAAAGCTTAAGTTGAATAGAAATGAATTGTATAAGTTAACTAATTTAATTAATAATCACGTTAGTTTTTAGTAAATTATATGATTGATTTTATTGTAATATAAATATTAAACTGTAGTATTTAATGCAATTAGTAGGCAATGAAATAGGATCCTAAGATTCCAATGTGACATTCTCCGTTGTAAAAATCAATTACTAAAACAATACAGGCAAATAACTGCCATTAGTCAGAATTTCCTATTTTATTCATTTAACAATGACGTCATGAATAACTACTAAGAGAATGAGCATACCTCACCAAGTACCTTGGGCTATCATAATTCTATAATAACCAATACAACCTCTTTGTAAAACTTTCATTACTTGAACGACTCGTTTTTTGTTCTTGACAGTTTAAGGTTTCAGGACATTGTTTTTTAAAGATAATTAATTTCAAGAATGTCTTATTTAATACAAAAGGAATTTGTAAAATATGAATGTACTTGTGGTTCTTTAAAACCTATTTCCAAGCTTTACTTTTGCCGGCATTGCTTGGAACTCCGATGTGGATATTGTGTTTGCCATGAAGTGAGTTTTAGTCATTATTTCTTTGAATCTATACTTTAAGGCCAAACATTACGTATCTGATTAGTTTATGTAATGACATGAAATATAACTTTTATAATTAAGTTTAAAAGAAAACCTTGGGGTCTCAATTCCTAGGTTGGTAAATGACTTTAGATTGTTTTAATTTAATTCAATTCTTGATAAACTCATTAACTATTATCTTCAGTACTTCACTAAAATATTAGATTATTAATTTAGTATTTTATACCTTAATACCTCTTATTAAATTTTGGGACTTAGTCTGTGCATTTGATAGTCACTTTGCAATGAAAGCAAATGCTTTACTTCTTTCAAAATTAAATTGAAGGTTTATGGCCAACTTATGTTAAATTCTTACTCCTGTCAAAAGGTCATTTGTCCTAATGGAAATGCATTATAATTACTCTTTACATTTATCTAGAGAGATGGATGCTTAATGATTTATGAGTGCTAATAATATATTCCAAACACAATATATGGTCTGTTACTCACTGTTTTTAAATTTGAATTCACCTCAACTTCTTCGGCAGAATATTTCTGAAAGTATACTAATGTATAACACTCGTTTTTAAAATGTACTATGTATTGTCCAATGCAATACTAAGTTCTGTGGTATCACCTCCATATCTGTACTTGGCCTACAACTCACAGCTAGAGAAATATGGCCAGCTGAACATCCTTCTCTGCTTTAAGCATATGGAAATCTTACCAAAGTTTATTTCTTTATTACGGTAATTCTCATTGCCCAATGATATATACAGGACATTACTGGGTAATACGCAAGTTTCTGATTAGAGAGACTGGTTATTTTAACTACTTACTGACCATGTCTAATCAGATAACTTTGTTTAATTATACTTCCTAAGCAACTGGCCCAGCTCTCGCTTATATCATAAGATAGGTAATGTGTATAACAGTGGCTGTTACAGCTAATTTGGTTATTCAAAACTGTACTAAGAAATAAAATGTTACACTCTGATAAAGACCATTTTGGGGTTCACTTTTGGTGGAACCAAAAAAGCTTTCTTATCATGAAGAGATACCCTGAGGAAAAAGGAAGACTTAATAGCGGAAACATGATTAAGGGGCAGATATGCCCTAACTCACTTGGCTCAAGTTTGCCATTTGAGTTGGTTGGTCTTAATCCACTAGTGTAGGATTAATAATGTAAATAGGAAAATTATAATACCAACTCAGTTCTCAAACTGCTGCCAGTTGATACAGACTGCTTAATTTACAGTTGGTGACTCGTTCCATCTTAAGCAAATGTTTTGCATTTTTTTTAATAGAAAAACTGAATTAGATTTTCTTGGAGGTTACTCGTTCTTTTAGGTTTATATATTATATTATCGCAATTTATAATTAATTTATAACAGAATGGTATTATACATTGATTAAGTCTAGGTTTTTTTCTACTCTATTAAATCTAAACATAACTAAAACCGCTATAGAACAAGTTAGAACTGACAATGAACCCCACCATTGTCACAACAGCAACAGGAAATTTTGTCATAAGTTACAGGGGCACTCAGGTACTTATTTCTAACATTATTATATCGATGATGAAAAGACAAAGATACACGTAGAAAGCTGAAAGGTTTTTGCTAATGTTGAAGACTTGGTGTGAGCAGCTGAATCATTAAAAAGACAGAAAAATAGAATCTCTTTAAGAGGGACCGGAGTTAAGTTTAGTATGAACTACAACGCTCTCATAAAATTCATTAAAATACTCATTCCTGGACTACTACCGTCAAGAGTGTTGTAACAAAGTTTTGCACATTCATTATGTAACGGTATTTAGGGATGATTAGAAAAAAATATTAATAACTGAAATGGTGTAATAATGCTATCATTTCTGCTGTACTGTATACAGTCTTTGGTCCTCTTGAAACTTTGTTCAATCCTTTACTGAAAATATTGAAAAAAAATATACAGTTAAATCAATAAGAATAAAATATTCTTCTCAAAATATTGTTTTATTCAGTTTCTTTCATTTTTGGATTTAATATAAGAATTTATCAATTTAACAGCGTTGAAGTGGATCATAATAATCTTTTGAAATTTGTTTACCTTTGATGATATGTTTGTGTTTTCTTAGAATTTCAATACCAATAATTATTCCTCCTATTCCTGAAATAATAAAAAAATTAACTTAGAATTTTGTCCTGACCATGTGACAATATTGAGATTTAAAAACTTGATACTAAGTTGACGAATACACTTTTCTTTTCTTTTTAATGCGTGTGATTTTATATCTATTCAGTTTTTGTTTAAATGAATCAAAATCTCTGCTTGTATTCTACCTTCCAAAAAATGACTAGGGTGATTCAAAACTCTGTGCGTTTCTTTGCTAATTGACAAACGAAAGTATGTAAAGAAAGACTTTAAATATTTACATTTCAGTTACAAGACCTGAAGAATTGTTTTGTCACCTACAATACCATTTAACACGTCAACAGATTAACAGGGAGCAAATGAAGGGTGGTATTTTAAACAAATTTTATATATGTCAATTATGTTATCAATCTGCTACTTTTGATGCTTAATAGGTTTATTTCAAAAATCATTATAACAAGCGGTGGGTTAAACCATAACAACCAGTTCTATCCATCCCAAAAAGAATGATAAAAGAAGTGTATGGTGAAATTTTGAGGACATCAACTTTAAGTTAGTTCCTGAAGGTTGAGCAATAACTTTAAAGGTTTATTAGGACCAACTTGAGAGAATATATGCAGCTTTAGCTAATGGTACCCAGCACTGGTTAATAGAATGCAAGTTTTTTTTTTTTTGCAACAGCGCTAGGCCCTATACATCCAAGATTACAACAGAAAAAAAAATCAAAGATTTGGAGTTCGATCTTCCTTATCTCACTGCCTATAGTTTGATCAAACATCAAATCTTCTGCTCTGCCTCATTGGCAGTTCCACGACACATTATATCTATTATTATTTTTTAACACCCACCTTGTGCTACTGAGATTAATCGGATGGGTTATCTACCAGAAACCACCCTTTTCTAGCCAGGATAGAACTAAGGATTTTATTTGGTAACTTCGTCTAAAAATAAATTTCTAATACCAGTGGGAATTGAACTCGTGAATAGGTTTACAAAGTATATTGAGACAGACCCAATGCCTTAACTCACATGGCTAACCCCCCCCCCCCCTCGAGACTGACACAAGAGGTAGAAAGTGGTAATTTGAACAGATGATTAGTTATTTGCTGATCAAAAATATTTTAAAATAAAAAGACACCGACTTTTGAATCACCCTGCTTTGTTCACACAATTAGTCAATTATCTTCTTCAAACCTTAGATAGGGGCCTAAATTGCCAGATGACCTGGGTTCTAGTCCTCGAGGATTTAAATAATTATTATTATTTTTATTATTTACTAAAAGTATTAAAATTATAGTAATCAGGAAAATTTCTTAGTGATCAGAGCCTGTTCTAACTCAAATTATCTCCTTCACAGCAAACGTATGCAATACACACATTTCCTAGTGAATTCACAACTTTTTATTTTATAATTCATAACAAATTATTTTATTAACAGTGTTTTCTTTAAGTTTTTAGAGAAATTGTATAATATATGCAGTGTGCTGATCATTGTAGCACATGCAATATTAAATATTTTATAATTAAACTAAATGTTTTAAGTTTTTTATTTTTCGGTCTATAGAGCTGAAAAGAGATATTGTGATCGTAGAACCATATTTCATGGGCGCATATTGCAACATAGCCTCCCATCTATTCCTTGCTCTGAATCTGAAAAGCATTACCATCCTTGATAAAGCTTTATTTATCAGTATTTTGTTGTGAAATACATTAGTAAGAAATTTTGTGTTTTCTTGAGATGAATTTTTGCAGTCGACATTCAATGAATTTAGCTTTGCCCCAGCGCAACCAATTTTTTGAGGATCCACATATAATGAAAATTTCAAATTTTTGAAATATCAAGAATCTTTGCTTTCAGCTATGTGTCATCAATAAATTCAAAATAATATATATATATATATATGCTACTATAAAAATTGTAGCATATTAGTAGTGCAGATATTTTATTTATAGTAATGGAAACCGATCGACCCTAATTGTTATAAATGCTTTTTTAAATATATGAACTACCAAAATAATTAAAGTCTGTCAAGAAATGTCCTTTAAACATTTTCAATTAAGTTTAAAAAATTAAACTAATTAAAGCAAATGAATAAGAAACAATATAAATATGAATATTTCCATTTAAATATTGATTTTTTTCAAATTTAAGCAATAATTGAGTTTGATGTTTGTTCTCTGGCTTTTTTATTTATTTTAACATGTTTAAAAAAATAAAATATAAAAGGATTTCCTGAAATATAATACTATCATGACCTAAGGATGAAAAATGGACAGTGACGTATATGGGACCAATTGACCTTGTGATGTAAGAAATCTAATCTCCCTCGGGTTCAATTGATCCTGTACAACATTTCAGCAGATTTGCCTTAAGGGAAATCAGCTATTGAGGTTGTACTCATGCTGCGATTATTGAAAAATAAATTTTCTGAAATGTACATCGATCCTACCTAGGAGAGGATGAAATATAGAGGTCTGTTCAAAATTATTATATATATATATATGTGTGTGTGTGTGTGTGTGTGTGTGTGTGTGTGTGTGTGTGTTACCACTCTACCAATCGCAATATTTACTCAATCGTTATTGGCTGAAATCAGACTCAAGGGTGGGGGGTATGAAGGGGAGGAATTACGAAATATCATTATGTGTCAGATCGAAAAATTGTATAGAACCAATTTTATTACAAATATAATTGCCTATAAATGTTGTTATCTACATTACATACATATTTTCTCCCCATGGTGAATATTAACCGAGGTACTTGGATTGTTGAGTTTTCAGTCTTCAGTTAACCCTCGCTCCAGCCCATGTCATATTATCAATAAGTTGTTTATCACAAAACACTTTTTTCTAAACTTAAATGCCAAATATTGTTTTCGTGAGACCTTTTTTATGTCAGAAACATGCAAGTCCGTTGTGTACTGACGTCATCAATGAAGATTTTATGTTCTTGTTTCAGAATGCTGAACTTGATCTATACCATACTCGACATTTAAACGTTTCATTCATCACTCAATATGTTTCTTACTGGCTGAAGTCGGACCTGGAATAGTGGGTGTTTAGAGGGGGGGGGAGGGAATTGAGAATTCAAAATATTTTTGCTTTTATGAGTCAAATCATAAAATGTTATAGAGCCGATCCAGTTAAATTATTGATTGTCTACAATTGCTGTTCTATGCATTTTTTTGTAACTTTAATATTCAGCAAAATATTCGTACTTTCTTCTTTTCAGCCTTCAGTAACCCCCTTCCCCCACTGCTCCCATCTACCCATTTGTTTTTTACATATAAATAGGGAATATATTGTGATATGAGATCACTTAGTGTGTTATACCAGTAGGTGGGAAATCTGCTTAGTTTACACCGCATGATCGACTTTTTGCAAACAGCCTGAAATCAGGTCCCCAGAAAGTGTGTTAGCTCACATAGCTAATCTCAGCCCTCTGCACATAATATTATATTAAAACAATCAAACAAGTTTTTAGAATTTGCAAGTAAAGTCATCAGTTGGTTAGTTTGTTTTTGATGTGTCATATGGGAGACTATAAGTAACAATTTAAGGTGATTTCTTACCTATCAATACTGGAATTGTGTATAAAACTGCAATTTTTGTTAGTCTATCTAAGTTAGCTGTCTCAATTGCTTTGAATACATCTTTTCCATTCTTTGAAATGAAATCTTCTTTTGAATGTTTATCTGAGCACATACCACGCTGACAGTGTTCACCTGCAAAGAATAATTATAATACAGCTCATAAGTTATTATAAAAAATATTTACAGTTTTAGTCACTCTTCTCTAAGATATTTTTCCTACTCCAGCATTGAAATCAATCTAAGTTTCCTGGGATTGAAGCTCGGGCGGAAGTTCATTCCAAAATATATTTTTATTGAACCGGGGATACTCTTTTACCCGATTTAATATGAATTTCCCTAGCATTGTTTCATATCCCCTACCAAAAGAAAAATCTTTCTTTCTATCTATCTATCTTCATTCTATCTAGTATTTTAATAATATCACCTCTGTCTTGTGAGCCACAAGAATGTTTAGAGTTATTTTGGTTTGAGAGTCATGGATTCGTTTTTTACTTACGGGGATGAGAAATTATTTGGTGATGGGCACACTAAATAAAGTCTCTAGTCCCAACCAGGCTTGAAAAGGGTGTTAGCCTGTAGGCAAACACTCTAATTCTTTAAAATAAGTGAATGAGGTGATAAAATTTAGTTTTGTTTGCTTAGTCAAGATCTAAAATTAAATTAATAGAGCTATAGAAACATTAACATTTTTTAAAATTTATTCTTCTGCTAGTTAAAAACTATTCTGTAAACATATATGAAAATACTATTATATTATATTTATAGAGCTTAAAATATTTGACTGTAAAAGTATTAACTACTAGAAAAACAAAACAAAAATAATGTGTTACCCACCGCCTTCCCCTCCAAAATATAGAATGAATAAGTAACCCGCAAAGGAAAATAAAAAAAAAACTTGTGGATAAGGTACTGAATCAGTATTGATTAAAAAAGTTGTTCATTTTTTTTTCTTCAGAGATTTTGAATTTCTTGTCATTGAAAATAATTTTTTCAAGTGCAATTTTCTTCCAAAACTATTGTCTATTGTAAAAAGCATATGAAATGTTCTAGGACCTTTTATGTTCTAACTACTACATAACCTTTATACTTACCCATTTTACATTCTGGATGTTCACAACATCGGTTGTTGATAACTGTTTCCACTTGTTTTTCAGTGTGGTGATTATCCATTCCACTCCGAAATAAAAATAGATCAGTTTCTTTGGGTTTGTGAAATAAATCGGCTCTATCAGTTGTGTCTTCCTTCTTTGATAAATGAATTAATGCGGTGCTTTCATTGTTGTGATCTGGTATTTTTGTTAAATTTTTATTACTCATCATTTTCCCTGAAAGCCGGTGCTTCAGAAATGGTTCTTCAAATTCTTTGAAAGAAAAATCTTTGAAAAAGTCTTCAAACAGATCTAATTTCTTTGGTATGCTTGAATCAAATGTTGTCTTATGACTCCCAAGTGGAATAAAAAATTCGGTAAATGAAATTAGCACTTTATTCTTTGGATCCTTTTTTTGTTTAAACATCTTAGAAGACATTTGTTGTACAATGTTGTCCTGAGCTAAATCTTTTTCCTCTTGCATCAATTTTAATGAATCTTTCATCTTTTCTTCTAAACCAGCCATAGGAAAGAAGTCATAAAAAAGTGGAAATGACATTTCTATTGAATCGTGAACATTTGATAATTTTGTATTTTTCTTTGCTAGGTGTTTCAATGTTGTGGGATTTTTATTGTTGTTGTTATTATTATTTAATGAAGAGAAAAAATCTTCAAAATCAGATGCTGGTACTTTGGCTTGTGCAGAACAGATGAAGCCTGAAAATTAAAAATTGCATCATTTCATGAATCAACATCAGTGAAGTTAATAGTAAAAAAAAAAAATAATAATAATTCAGCTTTATTTACAAGTTTTTGCTGTCTAAAAATTATTTTGTACCCACTATTTCATAGATTTTATAAAGTGTTTTCAGCTACTTATTTATACAATTTCTATTAGGAGTATTTGTAAATGAAAAAAAATAGTATAACTCTGATGATGCCAACAACTGAGATTGTTTAAAATTATTATATTTTAATTAAATTTTTTCAAATAATTTTTAATATTAGATTCAATTATTAAACAAAACAATAATACACATGTGCTCATCACTGCAGAAAGGCACCTATAGACAACTTTGATTTTTTCTCGAAATTTCGCGATACTTTTCCTATCACATGTCAGACACCATAACTGCATTTTGTTTCTTTTGTGTATGTTTTTTGTTTATTTTTTTTTTTTTTTCGTATACCGAATTATAAACTAGGTATACGCTAAAACGTATAGCGGAAGTGAACAATTTCATTTGGCACAAAAGACTCAACCGAACTAAATAAAACTCTGTATGTGTATTAGCACTAACGCCTTCATTATAGTAAGCCATACCAACATTTCTAGGGACTGGCAGGAGTGGGGGTTACAAGGGAGGCCTGAAATTAAAAATAGCGATATTTCGTTTCCTATTGGTTTTTCTGCAAATATTCACTTAACAAAAGTTGTTTATTTTGTAATTTAGAGTAACTTTTGTTATATTCACTTTTGTCATATAACAAAGTATAAACGATATATACACTAAAAACTAAAGCGAGAGCCAACAATTTTGTTGGATACTAATGATTGAACAGAGTTTAACAAAACTCGATATGTAAATTAGCATTAATTCTTCCATGACTAAAAGCTATATTAAAATTTCAGATTGGCACGGGAGTGGGGTTATAAGGGAAGCCTAAAATATAAATACGCGATATTTCATTTTCTATTTGTTTTAAGGCAAACGTGCACATAATAAAAGTTGTTACTTTGTTATTTAGAGTAAATTTAGTTTTATACATTTTTTTGGTAGCAATGAATGAAGCAAGTAATTTACGTAGAAATATTGAAATACTCAACATTTCTTTCCAATAGGTATTTAAGTAATGCAATGTTGATAAAACTCAAGCAGGAGCGGAAGTTGTCCGTAGGCTAACACGGTTAATTATATTAACTCATTTCCTGTGAAATGTTGTATTTTTTCTACTAGCATTTACTACTATGCATATAATGTTCTGCTCAGATTGGTTTTTGACAGGAAATATGTACATTTAATTTACTTGAATTTAATTATAATGAATGCTATCCATAATTATTCCTGGTGTATCAAACAGTGGATAAGGATTGATTAGGGACTAGTTTTCATTTATTCTTCAAAACTAAAATTTCTATACTATAAGTCCCCCACCTGACTCTTAAGGGAAAACCATTAGCCCAGTCGGGAAGTGTAGTTGTACACATTGTAGCCTTGCCAAATAAAAAATACCATCACGTTATGACTCTAATAATTCCCGAGCGAAGCCGGGTACTATAGCTAATATATAATATAAAATATATATAAATATTTTTGCTCTTACCTACTATTAGAAGAATGTGAATCATATTCAGGCGTTTAGTTATTAATTCAATTTTATCTTACATTTTTATTAACCTTGTAACACACTATAGTAACTTTGTTTAGTAATATTTCACATTATACATAATCATATGTAAAATTTCAATTTATTTGTTCCTTAAAAACTCATATGATTATTGCTGCAGAAAATTAATTTTAATTTAACTTTTGTTTTGGTTACTGGTATGACCATTGGTTTCATGGCACTTGGGTGCACTGGAATTCGTTTTTTTTTTCTTTTTTTTTCCATAGGCTTTAATCTCACATGATGAGTCTTGAGTAGGAGAGTTTGATTCCCACCTGGGCAATAGGAATTTATTTAGTGACGGACTCACTAAATAAAATCCTTAGTCTCACCCTGGCTAGAAAAGAGTGGCAACTTTTAGATAACCCGTCCCAATTAGCCATAGTAGCAAAAAGTGGACGTTAATAAATAATTTAATTTTAATTTAACTTTATGGGTCTCAGGTTCCTATGTGAGTTAGGGCATTTGTCTTAATCTTACTGTGTAAACCTAGAGATATGGTTATGCGTTTGATTCCTGCTTGGGCAAAGACATTTATATAGTGTCAAACTTTAAATAAAATCGTAAAAAGCAGGGAAACTTGATTGGTATATACACTGATACATACATACCTTCTGTGCCCTTCCTCCAGAATGTAAAGTATAATGTCTTGATTTCTTCAGAAATTATATTTTCTTTTGTCCTTGTATCATGTTCATCAAATCTTTAAGAAATTCAGCATATATTCATGTTTTTGTACTCATCATTTCCATTATGTCTTTACAAAATTCTTCTCTTTACCTCTCATTTTAAATTGCTTGAATCCAAGTACAATTTTGGCTCTCATTGGATAGATTTAGTTGAGCACATTTTGGAAAAGGAACATGACTCATAACACGCCACATCTTGCTAAAATGTCGATTAGTTACACTAATGTACACCATGTTGCAATGTCCAACCTACATGAAACATAAGAATTTTGGACCACATGGGGCATCACCACTATCTTCAAATATCCTGTAGGGCAGCAGGATTTCTCTTCATTTCATAATCCACATGAACTGCAGATAAGGGAATGTAAAACTCCTTAAATAACCATAATTAATGACATAATAATTTTATTTTTCTAGGTGGATTCACATTACTGCTCCAACTGCTTAGAACACTTGCCTTCTGCAGAAGCCAAGTTCAGGAAAAATAGGTAAGTCAATTACTTGATAAAATAATATATCTTTACTGTAGTTTTGCTTTATTGTGACCATTATCGTTATTTTTACTTTGAAAAGTAATTTTCTATCCGCTCATCAATTATGTAAATAATACTGTTGCCTATTTCCATCAACTCGATGGTTGTCTCCTTCCGACAGTGTTATACATTTTTAAGCTACATCGGATAATGGAAATTATTAGAATTATGTGTTAGTTAGGGTTTAAAAGAAAAAATGAATTCTGGTCTTTTTCAGGAAATCTTAGATAAAATCACATGTAGCCTTATCTGTTTATACCTTCCTGTTCGGACTGTACATATTATTTCATTCTATTTGTCCTGCAGAATCATGGAGTTAACTACTACAATACACTACTGCACAATGTTTTTTTTTTTTTTTTTTCAAGTCAGAAAGAAAAAAAAAATTAGTGGCTTTTAGGTTTGAAAGACCATCATCTGCAACAATTTTGAATTGTTTTTCAAAATTTAATCTAGAGTGCTTTAGTCTGTGTTGAGGTCAGTGAAGGTCGCCCCTGGACTGCTGTTGAAGAATATAACTTCGCCATTATACTGAAACCGAGGAAAAGAGATCATTATTTGATTTATGTAGGGATTGAATCCCAATTGATGTGATGGAGGAAACACCCATTGAGAAGGTGTGTCTTCATTCTTTGAAAAATGGTTTAGGGGATGACAAAAATATTGGAGTCCAAGAATGGTTATTCCAAAAAGAAACTCATTAGTTTCAATTAAATTAATTTTGCCATTCACTCTTCTGAAAACGCTCTGAGTTGTTGTCTACTAAAATATCTAAAATGCAAATGGATCTGATGATATATTTTTAGTTTGAATGCTGACATTAATTGGCGAGTGGCAAGTTCGATTCCCGCCAGGGCAAATTGAAATTTATTTAGTGACAAAATTCATTAAATAAAATCCTTAGTCCCACCCTGGCTAGAGAAGGCTGGTAACTTGTACATAACCCATCCCAATTAGCCATAGTTGCATAAATTGGAAGTTAATTAATAAATAATTGTCATATGGAAAAAAACTTATCATTTCATTAATGTGGTAATAGGTCACTTTTTCTTCTTTTTTTAAAAATCTAAAAACAATTTTTTCAATATTTGATTTCTCTTAATCTAGTCAAAGCTGTGTAGACTAGTTATAATTCATTCAATTATTTGTGATAAATAAGATAGCTTTTAAAAATAAGCAGTGGACATCAAATACTGGTTAGCTCTATATGTCCATGGTTCAGATAAATTTTTAGAAATACTTTGAATAATTTTGTTACTTATATTAATGCGTTTTGTGTTAGGTGTAACACTTGTTTTGACTGTCCAAACTGCAACCATACCCTTTCAGTAAGGGCTACTCCAAGAAGTTCAGAAGATGGTTCCACAAAGACTCCTACAAAACATTATTATCTCGCATGTTTCTTTTGTCGCTGGACCACTAGAGATGTTGGAATCCCAGACCAAACAACAGGTATTTTTAATAATATTGCTATTTATCAACTGTTAGAATGAATTATTTCAATTTTATTCTCTGATATCTTTCTATATATGAGGATAATCTTCAAATTCTTGCTTATTAATACCCTCTTTATGGCTACTAATGGCCCAAAGGACTCCCTTCGTTCTTTACTCTCCTTAGGAAATCTTTACAATTCACACCCACTTATTACACAAATCTATATGTATTTATGATGTGGCTACCTGGACATAGAGACATAAAACAAAGTACTGACATCGACAGACAAGATAAATTAGCAGTCAGGAAAAGAACTGTGGACATCGACAGGCTGTCTGCACAAGACATGAAACGGGTAATTAAAACACAAGTACTTAATGACTGGATAACCGACTGGCTACAAACTCCTAGAAATCATAGACAACCCAAACAAAAGAAAATCTCTGGAAAATCATTCCGGACGAGATCAAGTGGTGTTGACTAGACTTAGAATCGGACATTCACTACTTACACATTCATATCTCATAAAGACTGACCCACATGCACTCACTGTAACACACTACTGACCATTAAACATCTCCTGACTGACTGCAGACTATGTGAACATCTCAACTTACCGAACGACTTGTACGACCTATTATCAGAAGGTAGCCTTCATATAATACACTCTTAAATCACTTGAAGACAATTGGCATAACAAACTTTAAACGACACCTACCTCATTCATTTACCTACGTCTTATATCTCAAATTATGTTAATTTTTTTTTTTTTTTTTTTTTTTTTTTTTTTTTTTTTTTTTTTATAATAATCCTTTATTGAATAACAAGAATTTTTTTTTTACAAGATAATTCATAGTGTTCCTTGTGACCACTGCAATTACAAAAGGAAACATAATATAAAAATTTCTATTTAAGTAGCAGATTGTTGAAATGCAATTGACTAATAGTAGGCAGTCATATTGCAACTTAGTGATAACAGTTATTTTAAATATTTACAAATTTAAGAGACCTTATGAGCTAATAATAATAACAATTACAGACTTTCTTATGATTATTTAATATGATTAGAGGTAAAATAGGGATTAAGATAAAGGTGTTACATGTCTTTAGCCTAGCCTGTTGGGTATTGATTCAGTCAGTTTCTTGTGTTAGAGTAAGATGTGCTTCGTTCGTTTATGTACGTACCTAGCAGTGCTTTCTTTGTTATAATTACCTATTTCATTGATGAGTGGGTTGTTTTTGTGTTTGCAAGATTTGAAAAATTTAGTGGTTAGATTACGAATATATGTCTTTACCATTGGTAAGTTTGAAATATGATGTAATTTTCTTATTCTTGTATGATAGGGAAGATTATACACAATTCTCAGGCATTTGTTTTGAAATATTTGTAGTTTTCTTAAATTGGTGTTTGATATATAGCTCCATACGGGGCAAGCATATGTTAATACTGATCTGATGCAGGCTTTGTATAACATTAGTTTATTCACAGGGCTCAGTTTCGATTTACGATTAAAGTATGGGTAAATCTGGCAAATAACTTTATTAGCTTTATCACACGTTTTATTTATGTGTTCTGTGAATGTTAGTCCTTTGTCTAACGTCACCCCTAAATATTTAATATATTTCAACCATGATATAGGATTATTGTCAAAGTTGGATTGCTCTGGAATTTTCGCTCTTCTTTTTGTAAAAATAATAGCTTGTGTTTTTGCTTTATTGACTTTGATTCTCCACTTAGTAAAAAATTTGGATAATTTGTTAAAGCTACTATGGAGTCGATTAATTATTGTATCTATTCTGTAGGAAGACGTGTATATGCCCGTGTCGTCTGCAAAGAGGGATAAAGTAGTATTTATAGTTTTAGGAATGTCGTTGATATAAATAATAAAGAGAACTGCACTAAATGCAGATCCTTGAGGTAGGCCAGCCTCCATTTTTTTGGTCGATGAATAGGAGTTATTTATTTTGACACAAAATGTTCTATTGGTGATATATGAGTTAATAAGTTTTATCAAATAAGGGGGGAACTTTAATTCATTTAATTTGTATATAAGCCCTTCGTGCCAGACTGTATCAAACGCTTTCTCAATATCTAGCACCAAGAGTCCTGTATGTTTTTTATTATTATAGCCTTCGGTAATGGCGTCTATTAGTCTTGCTAATTGTTTAGTTGTGCTGTGTTGACTTCTGAAACCAAACTGTTCGTTTTGTATAATGTTGTTTTGTGTAAGGTGTTTGTTTATCCTGGCTAATATTATTTTTTCTATGGTTTTTCCAATTGTGCTTAGAAGACTGATGGGCCTGAAGCTCTGAGCTTCATGTGGATTCTTTCCTGGTTTGCATATTGCTTTTATCACTGCGTGTTTCCAGTTTTTAGGGAAGTGGCCAAGGGTTAGAACAGAGTTCGCTATTTTTTGGAGGGATTTAATTCCTTCGGGTGGCAAATTCTTTAGATGGGTATTTTTAATATTGTCTTCTCCTGGTGATTTGCGGGGTTCGGATTTTTTAATTATTTTGTATATTTCTGAGTAGGTTGTTAAAACTTCTTTAGGGCTATTGGTAGATAAGATATTATTTACGATTTTTTTTGAGCTTTTCATAATTTTGTTCGTCATATATTTACTATTAAGATTTACATTTTGCTTGTGTACGGATTCAAAATAATTAGCTATAAGATTAGCTTTACCTTCTGGGGTAATTTCAGTTTTATTAAGGTAGGTGATAGGGGGGGAGATATCTTTTTTCTTTATTTTTAAAAATTTTATGAAGGTCCCACAATTTAGTTCTGCAATTTATTTTAGCTAAGTGGTAATTGAAGTTTTGGTTTTTATTTTTCCACAGATAATTGCCAATTGCCTTAGAGAAAGCTTTTTCTATTGTATTATATACTTTGTTACCTGTTTTTTGAAACAATCTTCTGAATTTATTCCGAAATTTAAAAATCATGTCAATGACGGGATTCGTATGAGTACTTTTGCTTTTCTTTTTTTGTGTGTCGATTGATCTTTCAGCTGATTGAGTTATTGCTTTGGTTAGGGACTCAATATACTTTTCTAAAGAATCCGGAGAATTAATTTCTGTATTGATAGTGATATTTTGGGAGAAGAATGTACGAAATTTGGGCCAGTTTATTGTTTGGTGTTCAGTTTCTTTTGGTATTTTTGCAGCGTCAAAATTTAATCTGAATATTATTGCATTGTGGTCGGATGACAGATTTGGTATAGATAGGACTTTGGAAGTTGTTTTTGTGTTTTTTGTGAGTAGAATGTCTAATATGTCAGGCATCTTTCTTGTATCGGATGAATAGTAGGTCGGTGTATCTGGAGATTTTATATCTATATTTTTATTTAAAATATAATTTAAAAGGATTTTTCCATTCTTATTATTTTTTCTACAGTTCCATGCAATATTTTTTGAATTGAGATCGCCCATTATTATAACTCTTTGGCCTGAATTAAATAATTTATCAAGATCAGTAATTAATAGTTCCTTATCTGGTGGCAAATATGTAGCAATTAAAGTGTAATGTTGAGAGTTTGTTTCTATTTTGATTCCTATTGCTTCAATGTTAGATAAATTTGGTAATTTTATGGGAGTGTGTTTTATATTGTTTTTAATTATTATCGCTACTCCTCCACCATCGGAGTTTCTGTCCTTCCTATAGATTTTGAAGTTTGGGATCGACAAATTTATGTTTGCATCGATTTTAGTTTCGCAAAGGCCTGCTAGGTGTACGTTATTATTTTTTAGAAAATATTTAAATTCAAGTATTTTGTTTCTAATAGAACAAGCGTTCCAGAAAATAGAATTAATAGGGCTAGATTTAATTGTTTGCTTATGGGCCATGTTTCTAATCAAAATATTCCATTACTCCTTCAATTATACACGTAATTTTATTTATTGGTCCCTGGGCTGATTTTAATTTATCTATTGTTTTTAAAAATGTTGTTATTAGCTTTTGGATGTCTAGCATGCTAATAAGGCTTTTAATTTCGGTTATGAAGCTTGTTGGTTCCGTACCTTGTTTGTTTCTAAATTATGTTAATAATTTATGTATGTGATATTGTGAACAATAGTGTATAATATTTTTTTAAACTTGTGCCTTAGACTTCCGTCATCCTCATGCCAGGATTTATCCCAAAATTTATAGTTTCACATTGTTTTATTTTAACGCTTAATTTTATTTCATTATATTTTATATTATGTTTTAATAATTTTGAAAACATTTTTTTCTTTATTTTAAAATTTTAATGTAGAGAATTGAAATTAAATGATACTCAACGACATCGCCTAGTTGCAGAGCTCATAAAATAAATAAATAAATAGAATAATAATAATAATATATTAATGTGATAAAAATATTTGCATAATAGTAATTATTTCTTTTTAGCTACTGGTAATTGGCCTATTAAAGAGCAGGCCTATTCAGAGACACTTTCTTCTTATTTGGATTATTACAAGATATTGGCCATGAGAGAGAGAAATCAAAAAGAGAAGAAAACCTATAACAGCCCTCTCATCAGAGGTTATTCTTCATTTACGGTAATTAAATTAGTCTACAGAAGATCAATTGCTATTCATAATCAAAACGGATTATTAATTAATATGATATGTATGGTTAATTGTCATTATGTCCTTACTCTTAGGAGAAATTTGGCCTGACATCCATGATAGCACGGAAGAGAGCTGGTCTCCCTCCCCTACCACTCGGTGGTAAAGAGACATCTCAGTCTAATCTTCCAAAGATAACTCCATCTGTGGCTGTTGAAAATGTCGAACCTCTACCCGATACATTTTTTACTGACCTCACTAAGAGTAAGTTTATTATTATTTTTCACTTTACCTAGACAGAACTATGATAATGCTTGAAAATGCTTCAGTCAGAAATTTAAATTCTAAAATCCACATTGTATTATAGATGGACATAGTAATTAAAGATACAAATTACTATATATAGATGGTAATTTCTAATTGAAATTCAAAATGATCTTGAGCCATTTAATAGTTACTTATAAAATGCTAGAAATGCCCAAAGAAAGAACAAAATACCCAAAACGAGTGGGTATGGGCTTATCAGTAAAAGGAGTAAATATTTTCATGTTTACTTATGACTATTTAAATAATTTCAAAGCAGATTTTAGAATCTAAACAGTAATTTGGTCTTAAAAATTATCAATATACACACTTGCTGTAGATTATGCATTATTTTATCCTAAAATTGAGAGGCAGCTCGTATGAAAAGTTATGGAGTTTCTCTGGGAGCATTTCACATTATGGTTTAGGTAAATGTTCATTCGCCATAAATTCTTAGTCTATATTTTTCCAATTTATTTTGAATGAGAGATAGCCAAATATTAGCAGATTTCTCTTAAGGAAAATCAGCTATTGAGGTAGTACTCATGACGTGATTTTCAAAAAATGTCTTCAAATGTCCATCGATCCTACCCAGGAGATGATGAAAATGAGGTCCGTTCAAAGTTATATATATATATATATATATATATATATATTTGCCTGTTAACGCTCTAGCGGTCGCAATTTTTGTTTGATCGTTACTAAACTCGATATTTAAATGTATGCAAAAAGACAGATCAAGTTTGTTAATGGCTGAAATCGGACTTGTGGGAGAGGGGGATTTTCAAAAATTTGAAATATCTCCGTTACCATACGTCTGATCAAAAAATGGTATAGAACTAATCTTATTGCAAATTAAATTTACTATAAATATTGTTCCATATATTTGTTCTCTATCTTGAATATTAACAGAGATATTTGCATATTTATTAAATGTGGGCCAATAACAGAGGAGTGAGTTTCCCGCCAAAAGCTAGTTTGGCCGTTTCCTAACTGTTTGGGTGTCGTATGGAGATTTCTCTATTGTATAACTTCATGTGGGAAATCTGCTTAGTTTATGCAGCCCCTGCGTGACGGACTTTTTTTGGAATTTTCTTATAGTTTAAATTAATTACATGTATTCTTGAAGTTTGTAATAATTATATATTTGTCTAACTATTGTATATTAGTTAATTTTATATCTAAGTCTACTGGTGTAGGGGTTTTCTTTTGTACATTTGTAATATCTCAGTCTTTTTTCAGTTACAACTCTCACTCAGAGGCATGCCTATCCAATGCTTCAGTCAGAGACTGTCACGTCTCTTCATCCACAGCATAGGCATTTCGACATCAAGTGCTCACTCCGTTGTAGAAAATGTGAGCACAATGTTTCTAAGCCTGAATTCAACCCTGGATCAATTAAATTCAAAATTCAATTGGCGGCTTAGTGAGTATCAAAGAAATTATAATTATTAAAGTTGTCAATGTTTGCTAGTCATAATTAATACTTTATTTTCACTATTTCAATCTAAATTACAAAGAAAAGTTCAAGTCCCCTGATAACTAAGAGCTTATGACATCATTATCTGCCTGTAAGTGTTATATAAAAATATATTGAGGGGTGATAAAAAGCTTACATTGTAAGTTCTGACTTGTTGCTGTGGCATGTGGTGTGGCCATTGACTCCATTTGTTGGACCCATATAGTTGCAGGCCCTTACTAAGTATATCTTATTGTCTCATATTTTTGACTGTCTTGCCTAATGCATTATGGAAAGTGTCGAATGGGGTTGGTTGACATTACGACACAGTACAGCTACTTTTGTGTACATACAATTAACTCTGGAATATGTTTTTCTTGAATCTGTTATATTTAGTTTTCAATTAACTCTATTATTTTATTATTGTTCAATACATATTTAGGTTTATTAACAGAGGCCCTTATTTTTTCCTGCTGCTGGTTAGATAGAAAACGATGAGTAGAAGAAAAATTGTATTGTTTTGTATGAAATATTAATTTTTTACACAAATAAGAGGAAAATATAATAGTGCAAATATTAAAGTCGTGTTGGGTTCTTTCATCTAAAAAATTAAAGTATTTATTAACACCCGCTTTTTACAACTAAGGTTAATTGGGACGGGTTATCTGCAGGTTACCACCCTTTCCTAGCCAAGGAGGAACTAAGGATTTTATTTAATGAATTCTGTCACTAAATAAATTCCTACCATCCAGACAGGAATTGAACTCACCACTCTACGTTTACCATGTGAGATTAAGGTCAACCTTTAATTCACATGGCTAACCTGAGCCCCTTCCCCTTCCTTTATCTAAGGAAATCAATTTTATCTAATCATCTGTACTTTTTAGCCTTTATATTTAATTCCTTTTTTTTTATTACTGCACTTAAAAGTATGTTTGAAGTTTTCTCATTGTTTTCTAAGAAATATATGTTATAGGCTATCTTTTTCAGAAACCTGAATAGCCTTATGACTGGATTCTATATTGTATATCTAGTGGAGAAATAAAGAAAGATTACTAAGTTAAAGTTAGAGATGAAAACACAAAAAGTTTTGAAATGCCTAAGTCAAAACCACTTTACTATATTATCGAATATATTCTAAACACAATTAATTGTTTTCTATCAACCAATGTTGGAAGAGATGGTGAATTGAGTATATCCAGCAAACCCAATTGTGCTAACAACATGAAAGTTTAGCTTATGACAAAAAACAAACTTATAAATTTAGGCTAAATATTTTTTTAATGCTCACATTTTTTTAAATTTTTTTTGTTTTGTTTTTGTCTAGCTACCATATGCCTGAAGTTCGCATTATGACTTTTGAACCATTGAATGCTGGATCTCCAAGTGAAATAGTTTTAAAGATAACTAATCCTACTCAGCATTTAACTTCTCTGCAATTTGGATCTCTTTTAGAGAAATCAGACAAAAAGATAGTTTCAAAAAATGAAAGTTCTGAACCAAAGAAGGTAAAATTGTTTATTTATAAATTATTTTTAAAAGGATTTTTTTTATAAATGTTTGTTATAAATTATTTTTTTCCTAAATGTTTGTTATAAATTAATTTTTTCCTAAAATCTTTGGGGAAATAAATCTGCTGAGGACACCACATGACTTCCTAGTACTCCTAATAATTAAATATGAAATTGTTTTGCTGCACTGTTTAAAATTGTTTAATTTGAGAATCATATGCGATATCTATGTTCAAATGGATTGTATCAAAAAATGTCATCCAATACAATTTACAGGATCTTTTCATGATAAAAAAAATATCCTATACAAATTATTTGTATCTCTCTAATAGATACAGAGAAATTTTCAATTTTCCATTATAACCTCCGATTGCTGTGCAGCAAGGTGTATTCAATCTGAGGCTAACCTTAGAGACCAGACAACGTTAATTGTAAATTTCCTCTCTCTATTAGTGTACTTTAATGCTTGTTTAATAGAGGGGCTCAGGTTAGCCGTGTGAGTTAAAGCGTTGACCCTTAATCTCACATGGTAAACCTAGAGTGGCGAGTTCGATTCTCGCCTGGGCAAAGGAAATTATTTAGTGACGAAATTCATTAAATAACATCCTAAGGTCCCACCCTGGCTAGAAGAGGGTGGTAACCTGTAGATAACCGTCCCAATTAGCCTGAGTTGCAAAAAGTGGACATTAATAAATAATAATAATAATCTTTTAATAGAACAATATTGAACTTGGCACCTTATAAGGTAAGATTGATGTAGATAATGATCATTTTTGGCTCAACAGGCCACACAGGACCATCATCTGTCTCATGGCTTTGGTGGGAGGGTCAGTTGATGTACTCCATCCTGCATTCTGGTGTCATTACGCTCAAAGACTGCTACTTCTTAGCAAATCACTTCACGAATGGATAGAAGCCAGAATTTGAAACTTGTAACCTCGTAGCTAAACAAAATTTAGATTGGCATAGAAAGTATAATTATGCCAAGATGAATCCTAATTTATCCCACCGATAGTGGACTGGGCAAATTGTCAGCATGGAGTCACAAAATTAATAATAAAAAAAATGGCAGTTTTTCATGGTTCTTACTCAAGTTTGAAGAAGAACTTGTTTGTACTTGACATCATATATTTATTATTGCTAATAAGGAATTGCATACTTCCTGGATTAAGGAGCACATAGCTAAAATATGTATACTTCAATTCTTGTTCTAGGAAAAAGTTATAATTGAATTACCACGTCCTCCCAGGCATTTAAAAATTAATACAGATGTGGAATTACCCAATTGCTCAGTAGTCCTGCCACCTCGAGATGATGCTGCTGAGTATGATGATTCTGCTGATACTCACAACTTTCATGATGATCCAAAGTTAGTACACTAAGTTTTTATTTAAATTTATTTAGTGGATACTCTAGTTTAAAATGTCTTTATTAGATCTGAAGAAAAAAAAATATATTAGGATGGTTGATATCATAGTTGTCATATCTCTTATCTTTCTCAACAGCTTGTTTTTCAAATACTGCTGGCAAGAGCTCTCTATACAAGTCCCTTGTTTTAAGATTTATCAAGAGAAGTACTGTTAAAAGTTAGTTATAACTTGATTAAGTTGTATAAGTTAATAGGTAGTACATCAGGTTTAGCAGGTTTCCCTTAAGGAAAATCAACTATTGAGGTCGTACTCATGACGCGATTTTTGAAAAATTTCTTCAAATATCCATCAATCCTACCCAGGAGATGATGGAAATGATATTCGTTCACCAAAACTGATATATATATATATTATCTTCATTTTTAAGATATTGTTTATTTCTGTTACAGAGTTGTTGTGTGGAGAAAAGGGAATAAAGTTGCTGTTAAAATGAAAATAACACCGAATAAAGATGTAGAGCCTGGTGAAGAATCAGTTTTTGGCTTCTCCATGGAGTATGGATATGTGAATACTATGCCCACTCTTGAACAAAAGCAGCCACAAAGAGCTGAGATCCAGGTTAACCTTTTCATTTCTCCTGGGCCAGTACTGTCTGGCACTTCTGAATCAGTAAGTTCAACTATTTTTGTCATTTGTGTCCTGTTTTCTATGTCAATACATTTTGTTTCAAGTACTACAGTCCCCACCTCTTCCTTTGAGGGAATCAATTACTGCAGTCAGAAATTGTTATCACCATACCAATATTTATGAAAACATTGCCATATAGAACACATCCAATCACTTTTCACTCTTAGCAGTTAAGAAGTCATGTTAAAAGAAAAAAAATATCATATTAGTTATCTCTATTGTGTGTTAGATTGGTTCCCGTTCCCAAATGATGTTGCACAAGTTAAATTAATGAACTGCTCGGACACTGTAAAGTGCCTTGCATCAATATTGCACACATTCTTAAACAAAATGCCAATTTTCTGTCCTGAATTCTTAAGATGTAGAAACAATAATTCTTTATTGTTTTTTTAAACAGCCAGTATTCTAATTTTCTTCAATGTAATATTAATATTATGGTATCTTTTCACAAAAAAAATAATAATAAATGCAAAAGCAAAATTAGAAAATAAAAAAAATTGTCTTGAACAATGAGAGGGCATAACAGAGTTCATAGAAAATCGATGAAATTTCAACTTGAAATTTATCAGCTGGACTTTCCCTGTTGCTTGTCCAAAAATTGTAGACTTTTTATTAAGGTCCAAATTATTTTACTTTTATTTTATTTTCTATAGCGTATTAACCTATAGCGGAAAAGATAGGAAGAAAGTGTCCATAGCTTAATTAAGAATGGACCAGCCAACTTTTCTATTTTTTAGGTTAGATTTGGTTTAAAAAAGATCTTAGAAGCCAGTATATTTCTCTTGGTTCAAATATAAAGAGAGTTAACGCGACAAAGAGATTGCCATATGTTTAAAGATATGTTAGTGATTATCTGCTTAGATTGCATAGTTTCAATGAGTTAAAGATATGTTGACATAGGAGAAAAACTATTCAGTGAAACTAAGGGTGTAAGACCCTTTAAGATGGCCCAGTCAATTTTCAAGCAATCCTGATTCACTTATTAAACAGAATAATACTGATTGACAAACAGCATTAAAGCTATTATAATTATCATTTGGTTATATAAAGTGTTAGTGATTTTTAAGAAAGAACAAAAATTGGTGAAGAAACAACAATACTGATAACAAAAGTTGCTAACAGCATGCCATCAAATATAGTAATTATCTTCATACCCATTCTCAGTCGTTGAGTTAAGTACTTAAAAAAAATTCATACTCACCTGACTTTTAATAAAGTGCATAATTTACAATAATAGCATCATTGATAATTTATCTGAGTTTTGTTATGCTTGTTTGTTTTTTTAGGGTTGAAGATTTCAAGAGTATGTTGAAGAAGGCTGTGATATTCTATATTCACCTTTATTTATTTATTTATTTTTAGTAAGTATAACATAAAGTCTTTTATTTTAAATTAATATAACTTTTCTATTTTGAGAAATCGCAATTCTTAAGGAGATAGAAGAAATCTCTTTCAAACTGTTGGGGGGGAAAATAGGGCTATCTGAATGAGTCAGGTTACTAGGGAAAAACTTGCCTTTCAAAATATCATAAAGCATTTAAAATATAATAATAAAGTTCCTGTTCATAAATATGACATATTTTCTCAGTAAATATTAGTGCCTCAAGATAGTAGGCCAAGAAACAAGGGGGGGGGGGAAATCTGTTATAGCTTGTTTATATGTTAACACAAGTGTACTTCTAGCAACATTAAAACCAAGAACGCTAAGATTAAAACATCAGCCACCCCCCTCACTGTTGTCATCACTGAATTTTAATTCACTTTAAAATGAACTATTGAAGAGTACTGGTTTTCTTCCTTTGGTAGCCTTTTATGATTTGAGAAACTTATTAATCTCAAAAAAACATTAAATGTTATTGAGTTTTGCAACATTTCATTTAAAAATTGTTAATTTACTCAGTTAAATGTCTTTTGTAAAAATTAAAAAATATAGTAATAAGGATTTTGGAGTGGATTAGGGGAAAGACGAGTATATAGGATGACACTTAGCGGTCCTGGTGTACAACCACTCCTACACATAAAGTGTTAATATGATATTCTGAAAACCTGTCCATGAACTATAGTATAAAAAATGTTTTATATTTAAATAAAGAATCCAATATTATCATTATATTTGCATTTCAATATTGAAACATCATTATAGTGTATTTAATTAATTAATGGTTTTTTTGTTCCCAGGATTATTCTCAAACACTTCACTATGGGATTTTTTAATCACTCAGTATTTCTTTTCATTTGCATTTTTACTTTTGAATTTAATTTTTAAGAATGAACTTTTTTAAGTTTTAAGATTATAAGAAATAATGTATAAGTGTGCAAGGATCGTGGTTAAAGTATTAAGGCATCAACTGAAATGTCTGATGTAAAGAGATTTCAAGTTGTGAGCGAGCATAAAAAGGTTTCTAAAAATAAGTTCTCAATCATGCCTCCTTTAGGATGGGCCAAACGCCATGAAACATATTGCAATAATTTAATAAAATGAGGTGGCGTCAGCTATTGCACCAACTGGAATTTATAGGACAGATTTAATGATGCAATGTTAAATCACTGAGATAACTTAGACATTACAATCAGGAATGTCTGCAATGCTCTTGGTTACTCGCTGAACCTGGGTTTAACTCCATATCTCAAATTAACAACTGTCTTATCATATAGGAGGATCAATGATTCCATAATTATAGCAATAGGTCCATTATGTTTGAATAATTTGACTCTTGCTTTTGATAATTAAATGTCACAATTTGTGAATTTTCTCAGTTGCATATTTCTCATGATTATTTTATAGAATCTTAAAAAGAACCTGGCTAACAAATTGATAAAAATAGAATATAACAATCTCAAAGCCCTTTGCGGCTTTTGGCCTGTCCACCATGATAAAATCTGATGAATACCTGTGGTGAAGAACCAAGAAATTCATTTTCTTTATTTTCATTAAATAACTAATAATAATCATTTTTCCTATTTTCCCTTGCTGTATTTAACAATTATATTCGAAAATTAGCTTATTTCAATTTATTTTATCTGAAATTCAATAATTTATAAGTTTCTGGCTTAAGTAAAGCATCTTTATTTAATTGAGGAACTTTTTTTTTAAACGTGTAACTTCATTTTATTTATTCAGTATTATACTCATTTAGAAAGTTAATAACCCCATTAGTTGGCTTCTTACCTATTATATAGCTTTATAAACACAAAACTTGAAAATTAATAAACATGGATGAAGAACTCTATTCTGCTGTGTAAGAAACATAATACACACCTTAGGGATAAATGTTTTGTATGAATAGAAACAGGTATGAGTAGAAACTCTTAAAAATACCCTTATTCTTATCCCTACAAACATACTCAAGTTCAAAGAATTGTTGAGTTAACTTAATAAATATTTCCTATCAATCTAAAGCCAACTTTCCCAATAAAAAATGCTTGCTTTAGAATTAATATATATTTATTTTTAATGCTACTCCAAAATGTTCTACAGAACCTTAACCAGTCTGAATCAGGAATTTATAATAGCTCTGATCTCTTGTAATGTTTTATTAAAGGTGAAAAAATAATTAATATTCACAAAATCTATTTTACACAAATATATGTGAAATAGAAATTCACATGTATTTGATTCTAAATCTGTTAGGTTTTGTCACATTAGCTTCTTGTTTACATACAAGTAAACACAGAATATATATTTAAAATGATCTATTTCTGCATTTTATGAATGTTTTTAACAAAGCAAATTCTACCTTTGTTGAGGATCTTTGTTGTTTATTTTTTACTATACATAGCACATTTAAAATTAATTAAATTGATCTTGGTTTAATTTGTTTGTGTACTTTAGATCACAAATGCCTTTAATTATATTTATTTATTATTTACATAAATTAAGTTTTGTATATTGCTGTAATCAAATTTATGTTTATATTTTATAAAAAGATGTGAAAAGTCACGTTTTATTTTTCTTAATCCCATTTTCTTCCAATTTATTTCCTTGCTTCCAAATAATTTATGTGTATAATTTTGAACGGACCTCATTTTCATCATCTCCGGTGTAGAATCTATGGACATTATAAGAAACGTTTCGAAAATCTTGACTTTTCAAGATACTTTTCAAATTCCCTACGTTTTCTTACTTTTGATTTATTAGAAAAAAAACTTTCCCCTATACTTACTTTGAACTTTCAAACTAAACTCTCGACTCGTCTATTTTTCTTATAATCTAATCTTCTATGGGATTTACTGACGTATCATAAATATTCATCTCAAGAGAAATGTGTAAACAATTTAATTAATTCTCCTAAAACATTTTCAAGCTTGACTATTTGTATTTGTTTATAAATTATTGTTTAAAAAAAAAAGTGTTATTATATCTTGTAGGACTGCTTCTATTATTTAGCTCTGCTTTTATTTATAGGAATGGAAAAAAACAAAAAAACTTGAATTTGCTCATATATTATCACCTACAATTGGGCGACTTTCATAATAAAGCAACGAGCTGTTAAACTTTTAACAAGGCAAAAGTCAAATATGCTAGTCCTTACCATGCTTGCAAGCAGAAAATATAACAGACAATAAAAGGATAATAAATAAAAAATCTTTTCAATTCTTGTTCAAGACTTTACTGAACAATCATTAAAATATTTTAATCTAGCTTATATCAGAAGCTGTGCTTTCAGAAATATAGTCCTTTATCTACATGTTGTTTGCACAAGTATTTTTCTACCAAAAATATTACAATTTATATTCTATCATATAATATACCTATACAATTCTAGTTTTCTGTAGTGTTTTGTATTCATATTTTCCAAGATGTTTTGATAATTATGACATACTGAACTGAACAAGTATTACTAAATATGTTGTAGCTGCAGCAATTATCTGGAAAAAAAAAATCAAAATTACTTTTTTAATGACATAAACGAACAGTAACTATAAGGAATTAAAATTTATTCAGCTGTGTTTGAACAAATCTGAAAAGAGAAAAAGTACTTACAGAAGTAACAAGAGGGTAGCCCAAGGCAAAGAATCCACAAGCTGTGAAGTTTACTGATTGTTTCATTGTTACATAAAGATGAAGCTTATCCTGAAAAAAAAAGAAATATATATATATATATATATATATATATATAATATAAATGTTATGGGTGTACTATATATACAGCATGTATAATATATTATTGTCTTGAATAATTATTATGGAAAATAAATAGTACTCTTATGTTTAATAACTATTATTTATAACTAGCTATACTACTCTTCATTGAGGGTTGAAACAGAAATTGTTCCCCATTAAACTTAAGTCTTATTTGATGAAGATAAACTTGAGCGCTCATAATCCATTTATATTCATCATTACAGTGTTTATGCCATTTTACACATGAAGCATGGAATGGTTGTTGGAGGAGTATTGATGTATTTATGGTCATTCATGGGTTCAAAGAAATATCTTCTTCCATAAAAATAAAAAGATGATTTAATCTTCCTATCATTAGTGAAAAAGCTTCAATAAAATTCTGCTTAGGTATTCATGTAATTATAGGGAATTATGAGGCAGTGGCTTGTGTCAGACATAACAAGCTAACTGTTTTACCTGGTGTTGAAGGTTGAAAAAAAGGGTTTACCTGGAATTTTTATTGAAGGTTATTCCAAGGAAAACCACACTCCTGCCAATTGCAGAAGAGCAAGGTATAACACATGATAATAATATTCATTCATAACTAAATACATTAAAAAATTTACAAATTTATTGAGACATTTTCATAAAACAATAAGTATTATTTAGCTACAAGAGGTGGGAATTCAGAATTTAGAAATGTAATAATTTAAGCGATGTATTTATTTTCTCTTTGAAGTAACCAACCCCCTGAAAGGAGTTTTGTTTACTACATATCCTGTACAGCTTTGTATATAGCATGCATTTAATTTCCTTACAAAACATTATTAATACTAATATAATTTCATTATTTTTTTTTTTAATTTTACAGGAATGAAAACATAGAACAATAAAATAAAAGAAGGTATTATTATTTATTAACGCCCAATTTTTGCTACTATGGCTAATAGGGACGGTTCATCTACAGGTTACCTCCCTATTCTATCCAGGGTGGGACTAAGGATTTCATTTAATGAGTTCGTCACTAAATAAAATTCCTATTTGCCAAGGTGGGAATCGAACTCACCACTCTGGGTTTACCATGTGAGATTAAAAAATGTGACTAACTTTAAAAAATATATATAATACAATCGTTTATCACAATGAAATAATGAATTTTTATATTTTAACCTTGAAGAGGAAGAAGAAAACATTTTTGAATAAAATTGAAAATTGGTTTTAAATTCTAGCAACAACATTCTTCTATTGATACTTAGGCACATATTGATGTCAAAAATACATATGACAAAATTTAATCAATAATAAGCAACTATTGGTGTTACCATATTTGTCAAAAAGTCCGTCACGCAGGGGCTGCGTAAACTAAGCAGATTTCCCACGTGAAGTTTCACAGTCGAGAAATCTGCCCAATAACAACTGTAGTGTAAGGGATCTCTAAACCTATTCACGAGGGACGAATAGTTTACGGAAACGGCCGCCAGAGCTCTCGGCGGAATGTCCCGAACATAGCCGACTCCTGCCGACCACGCACAGAATACAAATGCAAATATCTCGGTTAATATTCAAGATACAGAATAAATGTATAGAACAATATTTATAGTAAATTTAATTTGCAATAAGATTGATTTTATACAATTTTTCGATTTGATGAATAATAACGGAGATATTTTGAATTTTCAAAAATCCCCCTCTAAACCCCCCCCCTCCCACTTGTCCGATTTCAGCCATTAACGAACTTGATCTTCCTTTTTACATAAAACGATTAAATTCCGAGTTTGGTAACGATCAAACAAAAATTGCGACCGCTAGAGCGTTAACAGACAAATATATATATATATATATATATATATATATATATATATATATATATATATATAATTTTGAATGGACCTCATTTTCGTCATCTCCTGGGTAGGATCGATGGACATTTGAGGAAATTTTTCGAAACTCACGTCATGAGTACGACCTCAATAGATGATTTCCCTTAAGGGAAATCTGCTAAAAATAGGTCAAAAGCTATTTCATGATTTTTTAATTTCAAACCTCCCTTACAACTCACATCTCTACTTCCTTGTAAAGTAGTCACAATAATCTATAAACCACACCAAACAACAGCTATAATAGTTTCATGGTAATCTGCTTAATGATGGAGTAACAAATACTTTTTTTTTGGCAAGGCTTTACCATGCACAATATTTTTACATTTCCCCATCTGTGTTTAGGGTTTATATCTTAGTATCTTGTAACTAAAGCAAACTTATAGAATTTTTAGACTTGAAGAATAAAAAAAAAGAAAGAAAAGATTTCCAGATCAATCTGTCTGCATTGTTTAAAATATCGTGGACAATATTAATCATAATCATAAAAATATGAGAAAAGGAAATTAATTTTTGTGATTTTTATTTCGTATCATCCTTACTCTACTTCATTTGTAAAAAGTTGAATGCAGTCAAAAGAACAATCCAGCTTTTCTAAAATACAAATATTGAGGCCATTCGATTTGATTCAATTATAAATGCAAGGTTTATTGAGGCTCAAATTGTACATTTATGACCATATCTTGTTTATGTATTATTATTTGACAAATACTTGTATTACAAAAGTTACTCTATAAAAATTAACAACTTTTGTTAGGTGTATTTTTGTAGAAAAACGTATAGAGATCCAAATATGTAGATATTCCATTCCAAGCCTCCCCTAAAACCCCCATTCCTGTTTGTCTCTAGAAATAATAAAATTGTTGACTCCTGCTATGGTTTTAGTGTATATCTCGTTTATTATTCGTTATACAACAAAAGTGAACATAACAAAAGTTACTTTAAATAGCAGAATAAACAACTTTTGTTATGTATGCAATTGTCGAAAAATCAATAGTAAAGGAATATCGCGAATTTTCCTTTCAGGCCTACCTTATAACTACCTATTGTAACTAACTATTTTATTATCAATAAAAATTGTGTAAAATATAGGATTTATTAACTTACATTGCTACAGAGATCCTTGCTTTCCCTCATAAGATTGAAGAGTTTGTTGTTAAAGCTGTCCGCCTGAAAAATACATGTTAATTTATTTGAAATGATTCTAATGATAGCGTTTGATAGTGAAGAATATAAATATATGGGTAGTATACATAGTATAGCCATTCTTTATAATCACAAAATACTAGAATCTAGTCTTAACACCAATTTCTGATATGCAGCATTTTTTAGCTAGTTGTTAGTGATATACAGTGCAGTGCCCAATTTTTGGAGAATTTGAGAGTTTCATCAAGAGCTGAATAAACCGGTTAAAATTCGTCGTTTTGAAAAAAAAAATTTATGATTTTAAAAGCCTTCAAAAAGGCGTTAAAATGGGTGCTTCGAGTTTGTATGGTATCATCTACCTGTAATCTTGAATCTGAGGCTTCACTAGTACAAGAAAAGTCCACCTTCCATGTGTCGCGAGAACTAAGCAAAATTCCCACTGAAATTCGATAAGAAGTCTAAGTAAACACGACCAGTATACAAACCACGCATCTATTTAAGAAATTTTAGCAGATTTCCCTTTGGGGAAATTAGCTATTGGGGTCGTACTTATGACAGGATTTTCGAAAAATTTCTTCAAATGTCCGCCGATCCTACTCATATAGACATACACACACACACACATACATATATATATATATATATATATATATATATATATATATATATATATATATATATATATATTTCTGATAAAGCTCTAGAGGTTGCAATTTTTGTTTGATCGTTACCAAACTAGGTATCTAATCGTTTTATATAAAAAGAAAGGTCAAGTTCGTTAATGGCTGATGAAATCGGACCAGTGGGAGAGGGGATTTTCGAAATATCTCCGTTGCTCTAGTTGGAGCGAAAAAGTGTACCTATAGGACCAATCTTATTGCAAATTAAATGTACTTTAAATATTGTAATATACGTTTCTTATCTATCTTGAATAATACAGAAATATTCTGTTATATCATCAACTCCTTCATTCCAAGGTTAAATATTGTTTTCAGTTAAATTCTACTTTGTGAGATATATGCAAATATGTTGTATTGATCCCCCCCCCTGTTTTGATTCGGACTATTAAAATTTGAGTGATTGAGATGAAAATGATTCTGATTCGTTATAAATTTCAGTACTGCATATAGTAAATTGTTTTCAATAAAATTAATATATTATATGCAGATATATTTCAGTAATTGATTTTCTTTCCGGTGAAGAATATTTCTATCTATCTGTTCAGTTCTGAGCGGTTGATAGACTTGTTTATTTATAATTCAGACACTCTCCGTCAGAAGGTTATTAAAATTGACTGAAATATTCCTCATTACCGTTTTTATTTATTCACTTAATACCCAGGAAGGCGATAAGTATTACCGAGCTGATATAGATGTATCTATTGTAAAACTTCAAGAGGGAAATCTGCTTAGTTTACTCAGCCTCTGCGTGACTGACTTTAAACTTTAATCGACTGTATGTCATTAAGCATCTAATGTCCCGCTTCAGTTTCAAGTTTTGGTACCAAAGGGTACTAAGAAAGAGAGAAATAGGAGTAACTGCAGATGACTTCATCCGTGCTGGTAAGACACTGACTGTTGTCGTGTGTCGTCCGTGGGTAATCTCCTTTGTTAACGCAGCCCTTGTGTAACGGATTATTTAGTCTTTCCTTTTCAAATTTATTGTAACTGTTCAGCTTATACGTAAATATCTCGGTTTCAGACTCGATGTATCTTGAAACTATAAGAATATTTAGGTGGCCATTGAGTAGACGTGAAAAGTGTATGTATCAGTGTCATCGTAGAAGTAAGTAATTATAATCAAATAATTTTAAAAAAATAATCACAATTCGTAATCATAATAATAATTAAAGGTTTCATGGTTACCTCTTCCTCTATCTCTGAGCATGTTCTAGCTATTGGGAAAAGCATTGCGAACTCCCATATAAGAATAGCCAATCGAATCGCATTAGGTGTTAAAGCCTTGCTGTCTAATATAATCAAATAAGCCACCATCAGGCTGAACACGAAAAATTTGAAACACATTATGAGGATTTGCCAAGAGTAAGCGTCGTTCACAACCGGGCAAAATCTCATGAGCGTCTGGTGTTTTGAAATACTGCTAACTAAGAATAATTCATCGTCGTGAAGTTCTTCCCTTAACTCTTCCAAATGTTTACGAATTATTTCAAGAATAGAGCAAAATTGCATAACGATATACAAAAAGCATATTTCAGTAATACTGAATGTTACGACATAAAATATTATTTTTTTATCAACAACATCGCCTATTAATAGGGGAACTAGTAAATAAAACAAAATAACTAAAACCATGCCCAATTTGGTGCACTTCTTCGAGTAAAGGGTCGAATGGTTTGTCCATAAGGTGTCTATTAATGTTAACATATCCAATACATCCTGAAAGGTATTTCTCTTTACCGCCATCATGAAGATATGACTTAGTACTAAAACTAAATTCAGACAATGGGACAAACCATATGTTGTTATTTGAACGTCAGGAAATGGTGCACCAAATTTGTACATAAACCAACCCGCATCATACAATAGATAAACGACCAAACAAGAAAAAAGTAAGTGCACAATTAGCGAAATTAAAATATATAGTAGAGAGATTTTCCTGTTTTTATTATAACTAAATAAACCGATAAAACGAGATATAATAAACAATGGGATGAGTTCGCTGGAAAATATTTCCGTTGTTCTTGCTTGTGGAATTGCCTTCACTTTAACTGGTCCCATTTTCTGTCGCTACTAAATCAGCGGTTTAATAAAATCTCCAAAAATGTGTTGAGTACTAAAAGTATAGGATTAAATTGGCTATCGAGCTAGCACTCCACACTAAAGCCATCGAACTAAAACCACTGTAATCATTGTAAAAGAATGCGATTCCCAATTACATTTATCTGCTTTCAAGAGCTGCACGCAAAAACTATATTATGTTGAAGTAATTAGAGAAGAGAATAGTCTAGGTTTTTCCCCTTCAGATATACATCAATCAGTAGGTTTTTTTTAAATAAGGCTAAAACAGCCATACCAGAATGCGCTATCCAATCTTATTTTATTGGTCAGATGTCTATGTTAGGCACAAACGCTGAATTATGCAAAACAAGAAAAAACATTTTTATCAAAAAGTCGATCACATGATGCACCCAACTTGTGGACATTCAGCCTTTTTTCTTTAAATTTATTCCATAAAACTCATATTAATCTTGTTATAGACAAATCTGCCGGGACTTCCATATAAACACTAATTCCTATAAGCAAGATAGTAATGTGTACAATAACGAAATTTTCACAGTTTAAAATTGATCCAATTTTGTGAGCCTATATTTTTATTCAATGAACCTCTTAGCTGTTTCCCAACTTTCATAATTATGAAAAAGGAAAAAAAAACTAGTTTCCCGTCAAAATATAAAGAGTAGGTTGAATTTAAGAACTAAATAACCCCTTCATTTGGATCACATTTCGATATTGTCCTTTCTGTAAATCCCTCTTAACGCGTCTACGCCTGAAGTAGGAGATTGAAGGTATATCAAAAAAAGGGAAATCTGCTAAAAAAATTATAATGACGATAGCGGTTACTCATTCATGTGTTGAAATAAATATCGCTGTCTATATAATGATTTTGCTCTGGTAATCTGTTATAAAACTTCACATCCATGAGATTCCTAAAGCCGGAAGTAATAATTTTGAATTCGTACTTAAAAGTATTTTTAATACTGAAAACAATATTTTCTGAATAAAATTTATTATTTTCAGTTTTTTAATAATGCATATTAAGTATACAAATTGGCAAACGTATGTTTTGACTACTAACAATAAAGTAACTTCCACTCCTGTAAATAAAGTAAAGTATAAAATAGCAAAAATTGAAAATATTCATAATCTTGACATATTAAAAAAGAAAAAACACCATTCTGATTTCACGCGCGTGAATGTGTAGTAATGTATATCCTCTAAACACTATTATTAACCAAAAAGGTCATTATGTTCACTGTGTCAATTAGAACTGCAATTTAGTGATTGACATGAATAAAATCACAGAAGTTTAATTTGATAAAGTTTTTTTTTTATAAATCTTGGAGTTGAGTTTTCTATATTTGGAAAATATACGTATACATTTGAGGGTTTTTCATACTTCAAAAAACTTTTTTTAGCATATTTCCCTCAAGGGAAATCAGCTATTGAGGTCGTACTCATGACGCGATTTTCTGTTTACAGGACATCATTCGCATACCGGATCAAGTCTTGTTCACATGGGCATTCTTTCATTTAGTGTTTCTCCTTCAGCAAAATTCCAAAGTAAATAATGCGTGTTGTTTATGCTGAGAACAAGACGTTTCGTGATATTTTAGCTTAATGAAAAAGCCAGATAAGTAATTCAAATCGGTCGTTTTATTCATGCTCAAAAAATATATAATTCAAATGACCCTGTAATATTTGAGTTACAAATGTTAAATGTTATTTATAACGCCCACTTTGAGCTACTAAGGCTACTGGCCTTTTCTAGCCAGGGTGGGACTAAGGATTTCATTTAATGAGATCGTCACTAAATAAATGCGTATTGCCCTGGTGAGAATTGATCTCACCACTCTTGGTTTAAGTACCAAGTAAGATTAAAACCAACGCCTTGACCGTCATGGCTATCCCGTTTATATTAAATCTATAAATATGATAGAACAAAAATAGCTCAAAATTACTAACCAATCAATAATCAATTGAAATAATTATGATTACCTCACTCAGAGTTTTTTCAGCTGTATCCGCAATTAGGTAAGTTATAATTATAGGTTGAATAGAAATTAATATATCAGATCCTATTCGTATTGGGGAGAAATTCTTAGCTATTATATTAAGAATAAAGGGGTTTTAAAAATTTGGAACTAATGGCATGAATCATTCTAAATAAAAATATATTTCCCCAAATTATTTTCCATTTGTTTAGAACGATCAATACCTAACAGTTAAAATTGCCCCAATTTTTTTTATTCAAATAGTTAAATTTCTTCCCCCTAATTACTAAATGATGTGCAACGATTTAATTGAAAAATTTTTTATAACTTTGGTATTCAATAAAAAAAGGTTACTTAAAGGGTCAATTTTTTCGTAATCCCTGCTGAGCTGAGTTTCTTTAGGTTCCCTTTTTTTTCAGAACTACGGCACAAAGTGGTTAAAAAACAATAGAACTCCACCCTCGAAATCTATGAACCGTACAACTAAATTTTAAAATAAAGTTATAACTTTTCTTCATTTTTTTAATTTTCAAAACATTTCCCCCATCCATTTCCCATTTGCCAATATCAAAAATCTTTTGGTTCAGGTTTGCTGGGTTTTTTCCTTCTTTAATTTTCTGGGTCTGTTCTAATAGTTAAAACTCATGTAGACGAAAAGCAATTTTAAAAGGTCGCGACTCCCCCCTCCCCCTCGACTCCTTTGGTACATGCAACACTTCTCCAAGCAGCATGCACTGAAGCAAGAATTCTGAAATTGTACTTGGCAGTATAAAGCCTTTTAGGGGAAAAGGCCTTTTATTAACAACTTGAGTTTTTTAAATGGATTCGCACTAAAAAACTGTTTTAAATTTGTCATTTAAATTTTAAATGTTTTGCTTTTTGTGCTTTCTAAATCTAGGGCCTCTATATAGGTTCTGTTTAAACAAGGGTCAACTCTAAATTTATTATATAAACTATTTTTTTTGGTAATTAGCGTAATTTTTAATCAAAAAAACGAAAAAAACCTGTAAAACCAAAATTTTTTTTAAAGATTTTTTAAAATTACTTATGAGGTCATATTTTCAAAATTTTTTAAAAATGACATTTAAACCCAGGAGTGCGACAATGAGGGCGTTTAAAAAAATGTTGTATAAAAAAAAAATTTTATATAATAAATAATTGGTTTGTGTTCTTTGGAGTTTGGTCATTTGGTAAAAATCTTAGTTCATTCCAATATTTTAAAATATTTTTTTTCTTTTTAGGGCAAAAAAAAAAGTTTAAATTAAAAATATTAATTACTCCCCTCGTTTTTCATTAGGTATTAATTTTTTGGAGTTTTTCGCCCCAAACATGAAAAAACTAAAAAAAAACAAAATATATTTAATATAAATAATAAAAATTTAATTTAAATACTTTGTCCTGTTAACACAGGGTCAATTTTTTTTTTTAAATCCAAAAACCTCGGTATTTTTTTGCCTCTTGGCACGGTTAGGGCTTGCCCTAACTCGTAAGGCAACCTAGAGTCGGGTTGAACCCCCCCTGGGCAGTAAAATTTTTGGGTGACGGCTCTTCGCTTGTGGGAACCCTTGGCCCACCCTTCTAAAAAGGAGGGAAACGTGTAGAAACCAAGATTTTCCTTAGTACAAAAGTGGAGGTTTAAAATAAATTTAAAAAAAAAAACTGTATTTGAAAAAAAAAGTAAAGTTCTTTTTAAGGAAAAAATCGACCTGGGGAGAGGCAAGGAATTCAAAAATCTCCGAACTATACGTCGGATCAAAAAATGGAAAACGAACCAATTTTATTCAAATTTTTTAACTAAAATATTTTATTAAAAAATTTAATTCTCTTTCTTTGTTTAACCAGATATTTCATTTTAATATTATTTTTCCCTTAAAAATCTGAAAATAACTTTTCGCGGGAAAATATTTCTTTTTTAAAAAAAATTTGACATTTTTGTTCCGCAGGAATCAAAACACTTAACAATTTTAAAATTAAATTTGGGCTACCGGGGCGTCGGTCCAACTGAGAGTAGGTAGTTTGACTTAAATAGCCGAAAAAAATTTTTTATTTTATTCTTATTTTTATAATTAATTCATCACATTATTGTTAAAATCCAAAAATTTTTCATTTTGTCATTTTTCACTGGATTGATAATCCCAATAATGGACTGAAACCAAAAAGTGCATTCTACAATTCAATGCAAATTCCAGTGTTTAGGGGCTAAGAAATTTTAAATTTATTTTGTATAAACGAAAACCTAAATTCAATTATTTCACTTTTTTAAATTTGGGTGTTGCATGCCCCACTTTCTTGGGGTTAAACAATTCAAATTTTTTGGCGAAAACGTAAAATTATTTTGTTTTTAAAACTATTTTGCTTCTATTAAAAATTTTTTAATTTAAAAAAATAAATGAAATAACACAAATTTAAAATTTAAATTAATATATTTTTAAACGATTAAAAAATTTCTAAAAATGACCGCTCCAACAAGAAAACAAGAGGCCGCCAAACGTTTTTAAAATAATTAAAAATAAATAAAAAATAATAAAAATTAGGGGGCGAAGGTCGTGTGAATCTCAAAAACAGGTAACTCCTGCAAACAAAATATTAAAACAAGCCACAGAACAAACATAGGTACAGTAGAGCACAAAACGACAAACAAAACACCCCAAATTAATATAAATATCGGTGGAATGGAAAAGTTTTTTTTGTCGGGTTTTTTGAAATTCGAAATAAAGGGGTTTTGTGCTGGGCAGGGAAAATGTGCCCCCACCTTCCCCCTCCGCCAAAAAATTTATTATCCCCCCCTTGGGGGGGAATTTTAAGGGGGATTAAAAATTTTTTTTGGGTAAAAGGAAAAAAATTTTCTTCCCCAAATGAGTTTTTGGGGGAAAAAAATTTCGTTTTGCAAAAAAAGGACCCCTTTTTTGAAAAATTAAAAAAAAAAAGGGTTTAAAAAATTTTTAATTTTTCCAATCCTTTTTTTAAACCGAAATTCTTAAATTTTTTTTTCCCTTGGAAACGCTAAAAACTCGGGGCCATTAATTTATTAACTGCAAAAAAAGGTTGTGAATTTTATAAAAATTTTTTTAAAACAAAATTTTAAATTTCAAAAGAGTTGCCAATTGAAAATAAACTATCAAATTATGGGGCCCAAATTTTTTTTTAAAAAAATTTAAATTAAAAATTGGCCCCCGTACTTTTTTCCCCCCGTTTTTTAAACCCGTTCGGAAACCCTTAAAAAAATGTGGTTTATCCCCCAAGGGAAGGCAGGGGGTAAGACCCCGGGGGAAATATAAAGGGCGGGGGGGAAATTTCCCCCTACTTTTTCCCCCTTTTAAAATTGTTTTATTAAAAAAAATAAAAACAAATTTCTAATTCAAAATTTTTTTTTTTTAAAAAAAATTTGGGTCGCACCGGGTTTTTTAAAAAAATTCAATTTTTTGTTACGTATTAAAATGAAATTTTTACTTTTTTCCCTTTTTAAATTTTTTTTTTTTTTTTTAAGTTTTTTTAAAAAAAAGGGGATTTTAATTTTTTTTTAATTTTAAAAAGGGGAAATTTAAAAAATTTAAAAACACACATGAAACAAAATTTTTAAAATTTTTTAAAGAAAAATTACAAAACGAAAAAAAAACAGGAACAAAAGGATTTAAGAAAAAATTTGGGGAAAAATAAACATAAAAAAGAAAAAAAATGAATAAACAAAAAAAGAAAAAAATTTTTCTTTATACGGTTAACTTGTTTTTGGGCTTTTGAAAGGGGAACAAAAAATTCTGTTGCATTTCAAAACGTTAAATTTTTTTGTCAATTTTTTGAAACAATGTTTTTCTTTTTTTCGAAAAAACCCAAAAAACCTTTTTTTAAAAAAGCAAAACCCCCAAAAAATTTTCCCACGTGATTTTAAATACAAAAAATTTTTGAAAGAAGCAAAAAAAAAAAGAAATGGGAATCTTTTCTTCTTTAAAAAACCTTTTTAAATAAAAAAAAAGCGGTTACAAAAAAAGGGAAAAAACCGGGGGTTTTTTAAAAACCCGGGACAAACCCCCAAAAAATAATTAGGGGCAGGGGCCAAAAAGCCCCGTGCATTTTCAGATTAGGGAAACGTATTTTGGATTTAAAATCAAACACTATTTTTTTTAATTTACATTTAAAAAGAAAAAAACCCGTAAAAGTTTTTTTTTTAAAACATTTTTAAAACCCCGGGCCCCCGGGGGTTTTGGGGGGGGGTTTCCCCTGCCGCCCTTTTCTTTTAAATTGTATACTAAAAATTAAATAACAATAATTTTACCACAGCAAGGGGCCCCGGCCCCCTTGCAGTAATTAATAAACACCGGGTCTCGATTAAACCACCCTGTTTTCTATTTATCCCGCAATAAGAAGCGCATGTAAATGGGAATGGAAAAACCAGTTGGGCGTGTGAGTTACTAGGAGTAAAAATCGCAGGAGCTGCAGATTACTGAAGAATTTTGATTAATAACTGCCAAAATTTATCGGCGTAACTGTTCAAAGAAACAGAATCAAATGCATAGATAAAGATGTCCGCCACGTCAGTGGCATGCGGTAGAACTAAAACAGATTTCTATGCACACGCGTGATATGCACACTACAGAGTGATGTCTCATGTTCATCACGCCTCATATGTCTGACTGAAAATCCATAAAGTACGAAATTTTTTAGGAAGGAGGGAGAGGAGTCGCTTAATATTTGTGTTATGTAGGATAAACAAATACATTAAGAGCAGACCAAAATTGTGGAGCATCAATATTTTTAAAAGATTGATTCATAACATTTTACGATTCGACTCATAATAACGCAGAAATTTTAAATCCCTCCCGATGGTTCGATTTCTACTAATAGAGAATAAGATCTTTAGTGTTAAATGAAACTTTTAAATACCGAGTGTGGATCAAATAAATATTTCGAGACCAGAAAGTAAAATCTTAATTGATGACGTCATCGAAGAACGAATTTGTATGTATATCGCATAATAAAAGTGTCATGAAAACAATATTTGGTGTTTAAGCTTAGAATGATAAGGTTCGTGCAAAAACAGCTTATAGTTAGAATGAAATGAGAAGTAGGTATTTATTGGAGGTTGAAAACTAAAAGTTCTAAATATCTGGGGTAATATTCATATTAGAAAAAAATATTTTTATGACAACATTCATAGGCTATTAAGTTTATAATGGTATTGGATTCGATGTGACTTATAATAACGGAGATATTTCGAATTTCTTCCCCTCTAACCCCCCACCTCCCCCTGTCCGATTTTAAGTTTTAAGCCGTTAGACAAAGACTTAATCTTCTATGTTTTGGCATCAAGAACGCTCTTAATATATCCGAGGTTCGTACCCTCAGGAGATGACAAAATTAGAGGTGCCGTTCACACATTATATAAGATACACACACACACACACACAACACACACACACACAGGGACACACACTCACACACAACATGTTTCAAAATATCTCTTTGCTATCCTAAGAAGATTATTTAATTATACGCCAATCTTAAAAAAACCAATCTTGTAAATTTTAATTATGATGTACAATGTTGTACCTATTACATTTTTTTATGTCTTGAATAATTAAGGGAGATGAATTGTTGTCCAACAACCTATTGTTTGATAAAATTTTAACCCACATAGTGTACGGCTTATAATCAGTTATCGGATTATTTTCCCCATTAGGAAAATCAGCTATTGAGGTTGTACTCATGACGACTCGCGGGGATTTTGTCGAATAAGCTTTCTTCAAATTACCATCGATTCCTACCCAGGAGATGACGAACATGATGTCCGTTTCAAATTATTTATAGTATATATATATAAATATATATATATGTGATAGTATTTATATATATATATATTTAATATTATATACGTGATAATATATATATATATATATATTGTCTGTTTAACGCTCTAGCGGGTCGCAATTTTTTGTTTGATCGGTTACCAAACTTCATATTTTAAGCGTTTTAACCGTAAAAAGAGAGAGGATCAAAGTTCGTTATATTTTAATGGCTGAAATCGGGACCACACGTGGGAGGGGGGGGGTTTTAGGTCGAGGGGGGGTTTTTGAAAATTCAAGATATCTCCGTTATTTATGCGGGTTCGGAGATACCGAAATATTAGTAAAGAAATCAATCTTATTTGTAAAGTATAAATTTCACTATAAATATTGTTATATTTATTAATTCTGTATCTTGAATATTAACCGAGATATTTGCATTAGTATTAGTGATGGTGTGGTCGACGGAACCCCCGGCCATGTTCTCGTGGGGGACTCTCAACCGCCGAGAGCTCTGTGTGGCCGTTTCCAGAACAATATCGTCCCTCGTTGAATAGGTTTAGAGATATCCCTTCCTACTACAGTCTGTTATTAGAGGCGGATTTCCTCTCTATTGTAAGAACTTTCAACGTGAGGTAACCATCTGCTTAGTTTACGCAGCCCCTGGACGTGAACGGACGTTTTTATATTCTCCTATGCTAGGTGGTGTTTAGGTTTTATATAGACTGTAAGAGAAGTGAATTTGAAAGCTCAGCATTGGGTAAAATTGGCCGTGGGAGAGGGAACACACATATTAATTTTATTGATAATTTATTTGCTATAGTCTAGGTACTGTAATTGTATAAAAGAAATCAGAAAAATTAATTTTTATCGATTCATTATTTTGATCCCTACAGATCCATTCAAATGGTTCGTAGGTCAAATGAACCTTTAAGAGTGGGCGGGGGGCGTGGGGGGATTCCAACAGACAAACATATTTGCATTGTATCCTCGTATAATTAAAGGTCTCGTTGAAAACAATTTTTTTGCGTTATTATTTTAAAGACTACTGAATAAAGGGGGGGTTTATAATAGAACAAAAGGATCCCAGTCTACGCAGGCGAGCTCCGCGGTAAACTAGCAGATTTTCCCCCAACGGTTATAGGTATTACAATAGGAGAAATCTGCCTAATAATAACAGTAGTAGGAAGGTATCTATAGACCTGTTCACGAGAGACGAACAGTTACGAAAACGGCCACCAGAGTTCTCTTCGGAAAGTACCGAACAGCCGAACCTGTTGTGTACAACCAAATATTGTTTTCAAGAGACCTTTATTATACGAGATAGATGCAAATATGTTCTGTGGACCCCCCCCCCCCTCTTAAGTTCTTTGACTACGAACATTTGAATGATTGAGATCAAAATAATGAATGATAAAAATTAATTTTCTGATTCTTTATAAATTACAGTACTAGATATAGCAAATAATTATCAATAAAATTAATATGTTGTTCCCTCTCCACGGCATTTACAATGCTGAGTTTCAAATTATTCTAAGTCTATATAAACCTAAAAATCTAGCAGGAGAATAAAAACTGATTATAAGCCTTAACAATGTGGTAATTTATCAACAATAGTTGTTGTCAACAATCATCTCCCTTAATATTCAAGACAGAAAAAAATGTATAGGAAAACATTTACATAAATTAAATTTACAAGATTGGTTATTTTAAGATTGGTTATAAACAATTTTAGGATAGCAAAGAGATATTTTGAATTTTCAGCCATTAGTGAAGTTGACCTTTAGTTTTATATGAAACTTTTAAATGTCAAGTTTGGTAACTCAAATTAAAACTATGACTCTAGACAGACTAATTATATCTATACATATGTATCTATTGTAACACAAATATTCATAAAGTTGTAAACTCTGTCTCTGCATTGGTTTTTCCCCCTCAAAATTTCATGATACTTTTTCGTTTCGCATGGAATGGAAACGATATTAACAATTTTTGGAGTTGGTGTCTTTTTTTTTTTTTTATTTCTTTGTTTGCTATATTTTCACGTATAAACTATTAGACCGAATAATAAGAAACTTGGTACATGTATCACTCCTAACCTAGCATAGACATTAAGCAGTACTAATTTTCTTAAAGATGAACAAAAGTGAGGGTTATAAGGGAAGGGTGAGATGAAAATTCGCGATATTAATTTTTCGGTATACGTGATTATAAGAAAAGTTGTTTATTTTGTTATTCAGAGTAACGTTTCTTATATACACGTTTGTCGTATAACGAAGTATAAACGAAATATACGCTAAAACTACAGTGGGAGTCGACAAATTTATTGCACTCAAAAACTGAACTCTTCACTGAACGCTTCAACTCCTCCATGAATATAAGTTATACTAACATGTTTAGGGGAGGGCAGGAATGGAAGTTATAAGGGAAGACTAAAATGAAAAAGTCACGATATTTTGTTTCCTATTGGTTCTTCGGCAAACATACAAACAACTGAAGATATTTATTTTGTTACTTAGAGTAACATTTGTTTTATACACTTTTGTCATATAACGAATTGTAATCGGGATATAAGTTTAAAACTATAGCGGGAGTCAACAATTTTATTAGCACTCATTAAAGTGTTTTATATAGGCACACTATGACGGTTGATGTTATGTTTTAGCAGATTTCCCTTAAGGGAAAGCAGCTATTGAGGTCGTACTCGTGACGCGAGTTTCGAAAAATTTCTTCAAATGTCCATCGATCCTACCCAGGAGATGACGAAAATGAGGACCGTTCAAAATTATATATATATATATAAATATATATATATATAATATATATGATAATATATAATATATATATATATATATATATATATACTATATATATATATATTATATATATACTAGCTCAGATACCCTGCTTTGCCCGGGAATTGATTTGAGGCTGAATGGTGTATGGTATTTTTTTTGGCAACGCTTTTAAATTTGGCACAATTTTTTGACATATTACCCGTCCCAGTGTTCAGGGTTATACCCGTTGTTGGCATTTGTTAATATAATAAAATTAATTTTTTATGTATGTATTTCACTGTCCTCCAAATTGTCATATTTCCTCCGTTCTCCTGTTTGGCATTATGCATAGATTTTCCAGTTATTAAGGACAAAAGATATTAACAAAGATTTGAATTAATTTTTTTTTCCAGGTGAGCGTACCTGTAATGTATATTGGAAAGAAGTTTTTGAGCATATCAATATTTTTCGCAAAAATTCTTGTCCCAAAAAGGAAAAAAGTTTTTAAATAACAAAAAAACAACTTTTTTTATGTTTATTTTGCCCAAAACCAATAGGGAAAGAAATTTTTTTTAATTTTTTCCCTTTTAAAAACCCCCAATTTTCTTGAAATAAAAGGAAGTTTAAGTTTTTTAGTTTAATCCCGTTTTAAAAGGGACCAAAAAAAAAAAAAACCCAAAAAAAAATTTGTTTTTGGGATAATTGAAAAAAATTTTTAAAAATAATTTTTTAATTTTTTTTAAAAAAAAAAAAACGAATACCGCTATTTAAAAATTTAGGCCCCCACAACCCCCCCTCCGCCCCTCCCAGAAATGTTTGGGATGGTTTAAATTTTAAAGGGTTAAACAAAGTTTTTTTTTGTTGGGTCTTTTTTCCCCAAAAAAAATTTTTCACTTCCCAAGGGTTTTTGTAATTTTTTAAAAATCAAAAAAAAAAAAATTACCAAAAAAAAAAAACAATTTTTTTTTTTAAAAAAACCAATAGGAAAAAAAATGCATTTTTAAGCCCCCTTAAACCCCCAAACCCCGCCTCCCAAAATTTTATGGCTTTTTTTTTTGGAGGGTTATCCTAAAAAAAGTCCAGTTTTTTTTTTTTTACGACCCCAAAAAAAAATTTTATTGTAGTTTTTGGAAAAATTTTTTTTATTACAAAGTTTTTAAAAAATTTTTTAAAAATAAAATAAATAACTTTTTATTTATTTCCAAAAACCAAAAAAAAAAATCGTTTTTTAATTTATCCCCAAAAAACCCCCCCCCCCTTTTTTTGGTTTTTAAAAAAATTTTGGGGGGAAAATATTTAAAATTAAAAATTTTTTTTCCCCTTTTTTTAAATAAAAAACAAAAAAAAAAAAAACAAAAAAAAAACCCAAAAAAAAAACAAACTTAAAGGGTTGTATTTTAAAAAAAAAAACACCCACAAAAAACCCCAAAAAAATAAATTTAAAAAGGCTTTTATTAATAAAAATTTATATAATTAAAAATTTTAACCCCTTTCCAAAAAATTTTTTTTCCCCTTTAGAAAATTTTTTTAATTAAGAAATTTCAGTTTCTTTTTTATTTTTTTTTGTTTTTTGTTTTTTTTGGGGTTTTTTTTTTTTGGGTTTTTTTTTTTTTTTTTGTTTTTAAACCCCCCCCGGGCCAAAATTTTTAAAACCCCCGGGGTATATTTTATAAAACAATTTCATAAAAATTTTCCCCTTAGCAAAAGGAAAAAAAAAACAAATAAAAAAGCGTATTTTTTTCTTTGGTTTTTGGAAACGAATAACAAATTTTTTTATTTTTTTTAGAGAAATTTTTTTTTTTAATTTTTTTTGTAACCGGTTTAAATTTTGTAAAAAAAAACCCCAAAAAATTATTTTTAAAAAAAAAGGAAATAAATTTAAAACCGGATGGATTAGGTAGGTTAAATTAAAAATCCCTTTCTATGGTTGGGCGAGGGGTTTAAAAAACCAAATTAAAATGTATATTTTTTTCTATTTTTTTGAATTTTTAAAAAAAAATTTTTTTTTTTTTTGGGTAACCCCTTTTTTTTTTTTAAACTTTTGTCCTTTCCTTTGGAAATGGGTTTTTTTTAAAAATTTTTCCCCTAACGTAAGAACTTAAAAAACTTTAGAATTGCTTAATTCCCCATGATTAAAATTTTTTTTAAAAAAAATTTTTGGGTTGAAAAGGGGGGGGGTAAAAGGGGCCTGTTTAAAATTTAAAAATTTTAAAAAAAAAAAAAAAAAAAAAAAAAAAAAAGGGGGGGGGGGAAAAAAAAAAAAAAAAAAAAAAAATAAAAAAAAAGAAAATTTCCCAAATAATTTTAAAAAAAAAACCGAAAAGGGGAAATAAAGGGGGAAAAAAATTTTAAAAAAATTTAAAAAAGGCAAAAATCCTCCCAAGCCCAAAAAAATTTCCCCAAACCGGGGGTTTAAATATTTTAAATTAAATAAAAAATTAAATAAAAATATTTGCTTTAATTTAAGTGGGTTTTAATTTTTTTTGATGTTTTAAAAAAATTTTAAATTTTTTTAAAAAAAATAAAAAATAAACGGCATTTTTTTAAAAAAGGGGGTTTTAAAAAAAAAAAATTCCCCTAGCGTACGAAAATTTAAAATAATTATTAAAAAAAATTATATAAAATATTTTTAAATTTACAATTTTGAAAATTGGGGGAAAAATTTTTATTTTTTTTTGGGTTTGGCAGGGTCCCCCTATTCCCCCTTTCCCAAAACTCCCGTTTTTTTAAAAAAAAATCTCCTGAACTTGAATCCCCCCATACGCTTTTTGGGGGATTTTATTGTTTCAATGTTTTATTTTTCCTGCCCCCCATGGGGGTTTTTTAACCTTGGGTTTTTTGGGTTTTAAAAAAAATTGTTCGTTTTTTTTTGGGGAAAAAGGATAAAATGATTTTAATTCAAAAAACATTTTTTTTTAAAATTTTTTTTTAAAACGAAAAAAAAAGCCCCAAAAATTTTAAATTTAAAAAAATAAAATTACACAATTAAAAACCTCAAAATTTTTTTTTTTTGGTTTGGGGTTTTTTATTTTCTTTTCATTGTTTTTTAAAAAATTCCCTTCATTAAATAAAGACCCCCCAAAAAAATTTTTAAAAAAAAAAAAATTTTGCCCCAAAACAATGAGAAAAAAAGGGTCACTAAAAAAAAGGGGGGAAAAGTTCAAAACCCCCAACTTCCCGAAAAACCAAAACCCCCTGGACCAAACCCTAAAAGAAAAATTCCGGAAAAAAAAAATAAAAGAAGCTTTTAAGACATTTAAATTTAAAGAATAAATTTTTCATCAATTTTCAACCCCAAAATCGGGAAATTTCAATTTGAAAATCCCCCCCCCCAGGTCCATTTCAGCCTTTAAAAAAAATTTTTTTTCATAAAATTAAAATTTCCGGGTTTGGGAACATAAACAAAAATTCGATCAGCTTAACCCAAAAAAACCAAAAAAAATTTTTAAATTTAATTTTTAAAAAATTTTTAAAAAAAAAGAACCCCTTTTTATTCCGGGGGGGCCCCCAAAAAAAAAAATTTTTAAAATTTTCAAACCCTCATGCTTTTCCCTTTAAAAGGGAAAATTTAAATTTCCAGTTTTGCTTTTTAAAATTTTCATCCGTAAAAATTCCAACCAAAAAATTTTTTGGGAAAGAAATTTTTTTTACAAAATTTTTTTTAACCCGGGTTTGGGACCAGGAGTTAAAAGGTTTTTTGCCAAATGGGAAACCTTAAGGGGGGCATTTGGGGAAAAAATTTTATGGGTTATTTTTAAAACCAAAAACCCCCCTTTAAAAATGGTTTTTCCTTTTAACCCGTCCCAATTAATTAAAAATTGGCTTAATAAATTTTAATTTATTAAAAATTTTTTTAAAAAAATTTTTTTTTTTAATTTTTTTTTAAAATGGAAATTTTTTTAAAAAAACCCCCCTTTTCAAGTTAAATTATTTTATTTATTAACAAATTTGTTGTTGGAAAAAAATTCCCGCCTTTGAATTGGCATTACAAAATGCAATTTAAAACCCTTCAAAATTTAAAATTTGTAACCTTCGGGGCAAGAGAAATTACCTCGGAAATCCCACTCGGTCGTTTACATTAATTTTAAAAAGGGCTTAAAAATTCCGTTAAAGGACTTTAAAAAATAAAAAAATTTTTAAATAAAGTTAATACCCAAAATTCAATAAATTTAAAAAAATTTTTTAAAATTTTCAAAAAAATTTTTAAAGGGAAGGCCCCTAACCAATATTAAAAAAAATTTATTTTCTGTGGAAATTTGCCAAAATTTAAAACCCCCTAGATGAACTGGAAAACAAAGGCCCCTTTGGCAAAAAAAGTTTATACCAAAAAATTAACCCTCCTCCCAAAGGGGGGGAAACCAATTTTTCCCAAAACCGTTCAAAAGCTTTAATTTTTTCTAGTCCTACACCCGGAATTGCATTGGTTTAAAAAAGTGCCATTCTTTAGAAGGGAAATTTTCCCCCCAAAATTTTCAAAATTAGCCGTTTTCAACCTCGAAAAGTTTGTGGGCCGGGCCCGGCGCCTTCAAAAAGGGCTTGGGGAAAAAAAGTTTTAAATTTATTTTATTTTTTTAAAAACCCCCCTTTTTAATTAGGATTATTTTTTGCCTATTTAACAGGTTTTTTCATAAGCCCTTTTAATTTTTTAAAAAAACCTTTTCTTTAAATTCTGGATCATTTTTTTTTTTAAATTATTTTGAAAATTAAGGGAAAAAACAAACCAAAAAAGGAACAAAAATTTTTTTTTAAAAACCCCTTTTTTTTTTTTACGAAAAAAAAAAGAACGCAAATCGTTTTTTTAAAAAAAACCCTTGGATGCTTTTAGGGGATTTTTTTATTTAAACCGTAGGCTTAAATTTTTTATTTTAATATAAAATTTTATTTAAAACATTTCGGCAAGGAGATTTACCCCCGGGCCCCCCCAATCGTCGGGAAACCATTTTACCAACCCAAAATGCATGCTTCTTCCGGAAGTAAAAAATTTAATTAAAAAAAAAAAAACTTTAAATTTTGAAAATTTTTTTTTTAGTTCAAAAATTTTTTTTTAAAAAAAAAATTGTTTTTTTTTTAAATTTTTTTTTAAAAAAATTATTTTTAAAAATTTTTAAAATTCGTTTTGGGAATTCAATTTTAAAAAAAAAAAAAAAAAATTTTTTTTTGGGTTTTCAAACCAAAAACCCATTTTTAAAAAGATACGCTTTAGGGAAGGATTTTTCCCAAAAGTTTTTTGGGGAAAAAAATCCTTAAAAACCCCTCTAAAAAAAAAACTTTAAAAAACCCCCCCTTACCGTTGAAAAAGGGGTTAAAAATAAAATTTTTGTAAAAAAAATTTTTCCACGTTAATCCTCTGCAAAAGTTAAAAAATGCTCTTTTTTCAAGAATTTTAGGTTAAAATAAAAAAAAAACCCAAAAAAAGGGGATTAAAACCCCATTCATCCCCCAGTTTTTCCCCCTGCCCTAATACCCCCCTTTTTTGGAAATTATCAAAATTTAAAAGGAATAAAAGGGGGCTTTTAAAAACCACATTTTTTTAAAAAAACGGGGGAAAAAAAAAAAGGGGGGGGGGGGGAAAAAAAAAAAAAAAAATCTTTAAAAATTTAAGACCGGGGTCCCAAAATTTTCCCCCTTAACAATTGCCAGTGTTTAAAAAAGGGAAAATCATTTTACCCCCGGGTAAAAACTCTATTTTAAGGTTTTCCCTTAGAGCCCCGGGCCCTTCGAGGGCAAAGAAAAAAAATGAACCCCACAATTAAAGATAACAAAGATTTCCCCTTACAAGGTTCAATTGAACCCGGGGGACAAGTTTTTATTAAACAAAAGGGATCAAAAAAACAGAAAGGAAGAAAAAGCCATTCAGCGTTAACCCTCAAAAAGGGCAGTTTAGTTCCCTTGGGCCCCCCCGAATTTTTGTTTTTGGGGGATAAAATAAATTATTTCCCAAAAGGGTTAAAAGTTTTTCCCAAATTTTAAATAAGGTAGTGGGATTTTAGGGAAAACCAAACCTGGGAAAAAATTTTTTAAAATTTAAAAATTTTCTAAATAAAAAAAATTTTTCCCTTTATAAAATTAAAGGGGTTTTTCTACAAAAAAACAATTGTAAAAACGTTAAAAACCCTTGGGTTTTTCCCCCCATCGCCACCCTTAAGAAAAGGGGTTTTTAAATTTTTTTAATTCTATTTTTGAAAATTAACATTTTCTCAATTTCCCTTTCCCCGGAAAAAAAACTTCAAAGAACATTTTTCCGGCACTCATTAAAATTGGGAAAAAAAAAATTTCCTTCCCCTGAACATTGGAAAGAAGCTCATAAATTTTGTGACAAAAAAGGCAAAAAGCAAGAAGGGATTTTAAAAAAATTAGCGATTTTTAAAAATTTTAAGAATACCCCTCAAAAAAAATTCCTTTGATTATGTAATTCTAAACCCTTGATTTCCCTTTCAATTTCCCCCGTTTAAAAAAAAAATTAAATTTTTATTTTAATTTGGCCCTGTTTTTAAAAATTTAAAAGGGGTCACCGCCAAAAAAAAAAATTTTAAAAAGGGGTAGACAAGTAAAAACCCACGGTAAACGAAAAAAGTGGAATCAAATTTTAAAAATTGTTAAAAAAAGCAATTAAGGATAATGGGGGGTTTTGCGATGTCCAAGTTTCCCCCTTTTTTTCACCCCTAGAAAGAGAATTATGAACGGATTTTAAAAGGAAAAATTTGGGGTTTTTTTCCCCCCTTTAATAGGTTTTGAAAAACGGCTGTTAAGGGAACCGGGAAAAGAAGTGCTTTTAAGGGGGAAGTTTTAGGCCAACGACAAAGGCTACGCTACCCTTGGCCCCCCCCCTAAATTTTAGGAAAAGGCTAGAAAGAGGAACCCCCCCAAATCATTTCCCATTTGCCAGAAGGGGCCCTAAAAAAAACAAGGGGAATCTTCCCCCCAAAATCAAGGAAAAACCCCCCGTGGCTCACCGACCCCTCCCCCCTTACCATTAGAAATCTGCCCCCCTTTTCCCCCCCTTTTAAATTTTGGGGAAAAAGTTTTTTTTTTATTAAAATTTTTTAATTCAACTTTTTTTAACAAACCAAGTTAATGATTTTTATTAAAAAAGAATTAAAATTTTTTCCCTAATAAAACATTCAAGGAACATATTAAAATTTTCATAAACCAAAAAAAACAATTTTTTTATTCTTTACTCTTTTTAAAAAAAAAAAAAAATGAAAAACCTTTTTTAAAAAAAAAAAACCCCAAAAAATTTTTTATCAAACTTGGGTCGGAAAAAAAATTTTAAAATTAAAAAATTTAAAAAAATTTAACCTTTTGTTTTTTCCTCCCAAAAAAAAAAACATAAGTTTCCCCAAAATTCAAAAAAAAATTTAAAAATTTTTTTTTAACAGCGGGTTTTTTAAAAAAATCTTTATTTTTAAAAAAGGGGAAAAAAAAAAAAAACTTAGCGGAATAAAAATTTTTTTTAAAAATTTTTTAAAAAAAAAAATTGAAACCCAAACCCCAAAGCATAGCATAGGTTCTGAGGAACCATCGATTTCCTAATCATGTTTTCAAAGAAGAAGTGTTCACCTAAATACACATTCCGACAAAGTACACTTGCCCACATATTATTTTTGCATAAGTGTTAGTTTAATAAACTCATGTGTACTTCATTCAAAACCTTACTGTACCTATACATTAATAATTCCATTATTTATTGATTTACTGAGTCCCACAAATAACCCGATCCATAATACATTTATAACAAATTATTTGAGCGCCACATGGCCTTCTTGTAATATTAATTTTAAAATCTCAGTTAGCCCTATTTTTAACAAACAAAATGTTTTTATGCACTTCATTTAAAATTATTTCTATTGAAAGTAATATTAAATATTTTCAATCCGATACATACGATCACAACATTTCATGGAACATAATTTATAGATCTCATAAAACAAAAAAAATTAACAATTGTTTTTAATAGCTACGAAGAAATTGGCAAATTGTTACTTCCCTCCATTCCCCCTCCCCTAAAACGGTACATTATTCAAAATGAAAAAATAATTCAACTGAATAATCAACTAGAAATAAAATAATAAAAAACAAATAAATTATCAAACGTAGGTCGGAAAAACAAAACAAAATTGTACTAAAACTATCAATCAATCAATTTAAATAAAAAAAGGGTGGTAACCTGTAGATAACCCGTCCCGATTAGACACTGTAGCATAAAACAATTTCCATTTACACCTAGCTAGAAAGGGTTGGTAACCTGCTGTTAGTTTCGTAGAGTGGACATTAAGTTTTTAAATAATAGTAAAAATGGACAGTCTCAGGTTAGCCTTGTGAGTTAAAGCGTTAGCCTTAATCTCACATGGTAAACAAACCTAGAGTGACGAGTTCGATTCTTGCCTGGGCAAAGGAAATTATTTAGTGACAAAATTCATTAAATAACACCCTAAAATCCCACACTGGCTAGAAAAGGGTGGTAACCTGTAGATAACCCGTCCCAATTAGCCTTAGTTACAAAAAGTGGTGGTTAATAAATAATAATAATATTATTGAAAATTAATTAATCCTTATATTTAAATGAAATAGATTTTTTTTTTAGGTATCCCATTACTTGAATGAAAATTAATTAGCCAATACCTATAATGCTCACCTGGTCCTTCGTGTCAGAACAGACGCTGCAAATAATATACAATGTTACAACTTCCCTAAGACTCCCAATAATGAAATTACATATTTTAAGTATTCTCTGATTGTACGTTTCACGTTCAGAATAATCCTCTATAGCCATGTAAAGACAAATGACAAGATTGAAAGTAATTCTAAAGCAAAGGATTAGCATTTGCCATGAATAAAACTCATTTACGTTATCGAAAATATATAATAGATTTTGGTGGCGATCAATTTGACCTAGAAGTTTGTATTTATGAGAAGACATATTATCTGTGATGTTTTTTAATTGAACCCTAATACAGTCGAGAAGGAAAATGAGCTGTAGCATTATGAATGATGTGCTCAAAAAGGGGAATTCTACGAAAGCGGCTAAAATAAAGGTTTTCCAATTGCCACGTTGGTGAAGAACCAAGGCAATGATTGTTATTACAGAGCATAACATCAAGAAAAACGAAAGGCCCATTCTAAGGCCAGAGATGGGGTTTTTGATTGTGCCATTCATTTGCTGGTAGAGCCTAGACAGCATTGCTTGAAAGGACTTTTTCTTAAAAATTATAGCAGCATAATGGGCACATAAACAAATATTATCTATAACAACGCGCATGAAGAGGACCAAAAATCCCAATATAGACGAGCTTCCAGGTACCAAATGAATTTTGAATAGGATATTGATGAATATAGTGAACGGAAGGACAACAATGGAATAAAGCAGCCATTTTTTAGAGATTAGAAAATTGTCAGACGGGAACAAGCCGAGCAGGCGGCTAAAATTGACTATGATTGCAAACCCAAGACACTTTTCATTTCTGACTGGAGTGTGATTAATACCTATGTACTCCATATCGCGAGTGATCACTGCAAATGATAGCAGAAAAATACTTTCAACTACCAGTTTGTTCAATAATATATTTTTCATTATCGTAATGCTAGGCACTTTATCTGTATGTAAGTTGATGTGACAGAGGGCGTTTCACTTGAAGGGTATTTGGTAAAAATAAAATACATTTATTTCGATTAGGTCTAGAAGTATGTTGAGGTTAAGAGATACTTTTGAATATATTCTTTAAGAAGGTTCTCACTTGAGGTTAATTCATAAATACGTAGAATAAATACAAAACACATTAGCGTTATTGCTAAAAGCCACAATGAGCCCCTTCACCATCCCTCTTCATGATAGAAATTTTCAGGATCTAATTTAGAGTTAACTAATTGGCCACGTTTAGAGACAGACTTTTGAATTTTTCAAGATAAAAAGTAGCCACGGTATTTGGTTCGTACCTAGATCAAAAATGTTATAACACTTAAACTCTCCCGCTTAAAGATATATTTCTTCAACTGTATAAGTTAATAGTTATAATAAGATAGGTGACTTGATCTGCCTTTATGATATTCTGGGTATTTGGAGAATCTGTCGGGCTCCCAAAACAGTGTAGCTACTGAGCTGTGAGCTAAAACATAAAGAATAGGTAATATATTAATTATAATTATTAAACAAATTTCCAACGAAATTGCACAAGCTGGCATTCGTGACTGTGTGACAACAAGATATTTACGCATAAGATGAACAGTTACAATAAATTTGAAAAGGAAAGACTAAATAATCCGTTACACTAGGGCTGCGTTAACAAAGCAGATTACCCACGGACGACACACGACTACAGTCACAGTGCCTTACCAGCACAGATGACGTCATCTGCAGTTACCCCTATTTCTCTCTTTTTTAGTACACCGTGGTGCCAATAGTCGGAACTGAAGCTGGACATAAGATGTTTAATGACATACAGTCGATTAAGGTTAAAAGCCCGTCACGAGGTGCTGCGTAAACTGAGCAGATTTCCCACGCGACGTTTTACAATAGATAAATCAACATACTGCTAACACTTAACACCGTCAATATTTAATAAATAAATACAAGCGGTAATGAAAAATCTTTCAGTCAATTTGAATAAACTTCCAGCAGAAAGCATATGAATTGTAAACAAACAGATCTGCCAACTACTCAGTGCTCAACAGATAGATAGAAATATTCTTCACCAGAAGGAAAAACAATTATTGAATAGAACATATTAATTTTACTGAAAACTATTTACTATTTCTGGTAGTGTAATTTATAACGAATCAGAATAATTATTCTCACTCACTCAAATTGTAGTTATTCAAGAACTTAAGAAGAAGACTGGGGATCTACAGAATATGTTTGCACGAATCTCGTATAATAAAGGTCTCTTGAAAACAATATTTGGTATTTAAGATTCAAATAAAGTGGGTTATAATATAACAGAGTATTTTTCATGTGATATGAGTGGGAGATTGTTGAAGGCTAAAAACGGAAAATTGCAAATATCTTGGTTAATACTCAAGATAGAGGATAAAAGTACATAACAATACTTATAGTACATTAAATTGATTCTATACAATTTTTCGATCCGATGTTTAGTGACGCAGATTTTTGAAAATCCCCCCATTTAACCTCCTCCCACTGGTCTGATTTCAGCCAGTTTTCAACTCGATCTTTCTTTTTACATAAAACGATTAAATGTCAAGTTTGGTAACGATCAAACGAAACTTACGACCGCTAGAGCGTTAACAGATAAATAACTATATAATATAAAATTATATATATATATATATATATATATATATATATATATATATATATATACATATACATAATGCTACTGTACCTGTGTATGTCACTGAACTCCTCCTAAACGGCTGGACCGATTTGAATGGATTTTGTTCTACGCGTTTGGATTATATACATACATATATATATCTATATATATATAAAATTGTAACCTCTGTCTGTACATTGATTTTTTTCACGAAATTTCACGATAACTTTTCGTTTCCCATGTCATAGACACCATAACTGCATTTTGTTTCTTTGGTGTCTGTTTGTTTGTTTATTTGTTTGTTTGTTACCTTTTCACGCATAAACGGCTGAACCGAATTTTATGAAACTTGGTATGTATATTACTACTAACCCAACTTAGACTTTAGGCTGTATTAATATCCTCTGAAACGAACAGGAGTGGGGGTTATAAGGGAAGCCTGAAATTAAAAATAGCGATATTTCGTTTCCTATTGGTTTTTCGGCACATATGAACATAACAAAAGTTGTTTATTTTGATATTTAAAATAACTTTTGTTATATCCACTTTTTTCGTATACTGAATTATAAACGAGATATACGCTAAAACCTATAGTGGTAGTGAACAATTTTATTTGGGACAAAAAAGCCAACCGAAATAAATAAAACTCGCACTTTACCAAAAGACGAAATTTGTCAAAAGGTATGCAAATTTTCCATTTAAACAACTCAACTTTGTCCTAGGCTAGCACTCGGAGCGAAAGCTCACGTTTAGCACACGCCTAGCTGAAGAGATCCGAAAGATCGAAACGAAGTAGTCCAAACTTATCATTTTCTGAAATTGGGATCTTGATAAAACTTTGAAACTTAACGCCATACGGTTTACACCGACGACATGTTTCGGAGGATGGGACTTTGGTCTATCGTTTTCGTACTTACGGTGACTCATCAGCAACGCGAAGAAGCGTTGGAACGATTGGAATAAAGGCAAACTGCCTTGTTTTGATATTTGGTTCAAATGACTGGTCAGACTTTTGTCAAATGACTTTTGTCAGAACCTTTGTCGAATGAACTTGGCTCACGCCGTTTCCGAAGAGTGTTTTGGAGAAGCACTTTACCAAAAGACGAAATTTGTCAAAAGGTATGCAAATTTTCCATTTAAACAACTCAACTTTGTCCTAGGCTAGCACTCGGAGCGAAAGCTCACGTTTAGCACACGCCTAGCTGAAGAGATCCGAAAGATCGAAACGAAGTAGTCCAAACTTATCATTTTCTGAAATTGGGATCTTGATAAAACTTTGAAACTTAACGCCATACGGTTTACACCGACGACGAAGTTTTATCAAGATCCCAATTTCAGAAAATGATAAGTTTGGACTACTTCGTTTCGATCTTTCGGATCTCTTCAGCTAGGCGTGTGCTAAACGTGAGCTTTCGCTCCGAGTGCTAGCCTAGGACAAAGTTGAGTTGTTTAAATGGAAAATTTGCATACCTTTTGACAAATTTCGTCTTTTGGTAAAGTGCTTCTCCAAAACACTCTTCGGAAACGGCGTGAGCCAAGTTCATTCGACAAAGGTTTTGACAAAAGTCATTTGACAAAAGTCTGACCAGTCATTTGAACCAAATATCAAATAAAACTCGGTATGTGTATTAGCACTAACGCCTTCCTTATAATAAGCCATACTAAGATTTCTAGGGACGGGCAGGAGTGGGGGTTATAAGGGAGGCCTGAAATTAAATATAGTGATATTTCGTTTCCTATTGGGGTTTCGGCAAATATGCACATAGCAAAAATTGTTTATTTTGTTATTTAGAGAAACTTTTGTTATATACAGTATCGTCGTATACCGAAGTATAAAGGCGTTATACGCCAAAAAGTATAGCGGGAGTCAAAATTTTATTTGGCACAAAAGAATCAACCGAACTAAATAAAATTCGGTAAGTGTATTAGGACTAATGCCTTCATTATAATAAGCCATACCAACATTTCTAGGGACGGGCAGGAGTGGGGGTTGTTAGGGAGGTCTTAAATAAAAGCGGTATTTCGTTTTCTATTGGGTTTTCTGCAAATAAGCACATGCCAAAAGTTGTTTATTTTGTTATTTAGAGAAATTTTCTCAACAATTCTTTTTAATATGAACTACCAGATACCTCAACGGGAAAAAATTATTGATAAGTATGTTAATATTTTGTCCTTAATAATTCAGATCTATGCATCATGCACAGGAAACGGGAATTATGACAATATGGAGGACAGTGAAGACTTACATAAAAAATACATAAAAAATAATTTTATTATTAACAAATCCACAGAAACGACGGGTATTAACCCTAAACACTGGGACGGGTAAATGTCAAAGTATTATGCAAAGTAAAGCCTTGCCAAAAAAATACCATCACCATTCAGGATCAAATTAATTCCCGAGCGAAGCCGGGTATCTGAGCTAGTATATATATAAAATTGTAACCTCTGTCTGTACATTGATTTTTTTTTGCGAAATTTCACGATAACTTTTCGTTTCACATGTCATAGACACCATAACTGCATTTTGTTTCTTTGGTGTCTGTTTGTTTGTTTATTTGTTTGTTTGTTACCTTTTCACGCATAAACGGCTGAACCGAATTTTATGAAACTTGGTATGTATATTACTACTAACCCAACTTAGACCTTAGGGTGTATTAATATCCTCTGAAACGAACAGGAGTGGGGGTTATAAGGGAAGCCTGAAATTAAAAATAGCGATATTTCGTTTCCTATTGGTTTTTCGGCACATATGAACATAACAAAAGTTGTTTATTTTGATATTTAAAATAACTTTTGTTATATCCACTTTTTTCGTATACCGAATTATAAACGAGATATACGCTAAAACCTATAGCGGAAGTGAACAATTTTATTTGGGACAAACCACCCAACCGAATTAAATAAAATTCCGTATGTTAATTAACAATAACTCCTTCATGATAATAAGCTGTACCATTATTTCTAGACACGAGCAGGAGTGGGGGTTGTAGGGGAGGCCTGAAATTAAAAATAGCAATATTTCGTTTCCTATAGAATTTTAGGCAATTATGCACATAACAAAAGTTGTTTATTTTGTTATTTGGAGTAACTTTTATTATATTCACTTTTGTCGTATACCGAATTATAAACGAGATATACGTTAAAAACTACTGCGGAAGTCAACAATTTTATTTAGCACAAGAAACTCAACCGAACTAAACCAAACTCGGTATGTCAATTAGCACTAACGCCTTTCTTATAATAAGCCATACTAACATTTCTAGGAACGGGCAGGAGTGGGGGCTATAAGGGAGGCCTGAAATTAATAATAGTGATATTTCGTTTCTTAGTAGGGTTTCGGCAAATATGCACATAACAAAAGTTGTTTATTTTGTTATTTAGAGAAATTTGCTCAACAATTCTTTTCAATATGAACTACCAGGTACATCACCTGGAAAAATTAATTTTATTATTAACAAATCCACAGCAACAACGGATATTAACCCGTATAACACTGGGACGGGTAAATGTCAAAATATTGTGCAAAGTCAAGCCTTGCCAAAAAGTATCATCAACATTCAGCCTCAAATGAATTCCCGGGCGAAGCCGGGTATCTCAGCTAGTATATATATATATATATATATATATATATATATATATATATATATAGCGAGAGAGAGAGAGAGAGAATTTTGATCGGACCTCATTTTCGTCATCTCCTGGGCAGGATCGATGGACATTTGAAGAAATTTTTCAAAAATGGCGTCACGAGTACGAAGTAAATACAAAACACATTAGCGTTATTGCTAAATGCCACAACATGCCCCTTCACCACCCCTTCTTCAAAAGACCTCAATAGCTAATTTCCTTTAAGAGAAATCTCCCAAAACAATACGCCTAAACGGGAACTGTAATTGTACACATTGAAGCCTTGCAATAAGAATGCCATCAGTCAACAGTTATTTCCCGGGCGTCGCCTGTTACCTTAGCTAGTATTATACACAGTGCGAAAATTACGCATAGTCAATTACGTATTTAAGAAGTACGAAGAAAATGAAGGCGTTCTTTGTGGGGAGAGGTGGGGCCAAGGACGTCTTCAATTTTCTAGGCGTTGGCGCCGGAACTTCTGGACCCTTCTCAAAGTTGTCGAGGGGCTGTATAAATGTTGGCCAACTCGCCCAACAGTTAGTTTTCTGTTTTCTTACTAGTGAATTATAGTGCGTTCATTACAGCTTTAGTGAACAGTGCTTTTTAGTTTCAGTGCAGTGCAGTTTTTAGTGAAGATCAGTGCAGTGCCGTGTTTTTGTGAAGTTCTTGTTTTGTAAACTTCAGTGATTCGCGTAATCGTGAGTTTAATGTACTGTGCAATAAGAAGTGAAGTTATCAGTGCATATTGTGATTAGTAGTGAAGAATAATTGTGATTTAATGAAGAATAATAATATTTAGAATAAGTGTGTAAAAGTGAGTAGTGCATCGTCAAATAAGTTGTGCAGTGATAAAAACGCTAAAATTGGTGTGTTTAATTTTGTAATGTAAATCAGACCTAATAATGAACGTTTATTATTTTTGTAATAAACGAAACAATATCATAACAATTTGGTGACTTGTAGATGACCCAACTCAATTAGCCATTAGTACGTATACTGGACGTTAAAAAATAACAAAAAATATATATCCCTAGCAATAAGCAAATTCTTCAAACGTTTCTTTCAACAATGATTGGTATTCCTTGACAGAACAAAAGATTTAGGAAGGTTATTTTGTTAGTAATATGGTAAAGACTCGCTAGTTCGTAATGGTTACCGTCCCACCGACACCAATCCCAAGACATAAGTGATTTTTGCTATACTGATTCGTTTTCAAGGGCGTCTTAAGTCTGAAACTGTCTCAGTCTGTAAGACCATGAAGTAAAAAGATATAATAGTATTTGATGGCCCTCACTATTAGCTCTGTCTTCACCATCACAGTCTCGCCCTTGGACAAATACCAGTTAAACTTCTTTTTTGTTCCATATTTTATTACTATTTTTCTGTCTAATGCTTGTCTAAGGGAAAGCTCTTTTGTCGTGGGCCAATGCACCATCGAATGTGCCTCCTGAATGGGAAGAAACATCATTTCGAATATGCTAGTACTTCAGGTTGTTTTCGTCCAAAAGGGAACACTGTAAATCAAGGGATGAACATTTTAGAATCTACATTCACTTTTGTCTCACAGTATATTGGGTCCCCTTTTTAGTTAGGTATTAAGGGCCAACCTTTCCATCTCTAAAGACCGTTATGTCAAATTAATAAGCGGTACCAGGAAGAAAATCCATGCTTTATCGCATTGACTCAACAATTTTATTAGTTTTCTCATCTGTCTTTTCCTTCTTCGGAATTTTCACATGCGATTTGTAGTTCCTTGTACCAAATAATAAAGTAGTTCTGGCGTTTTACTTCTCTGGACCAATTAAAAAACCAAATAAAACAAACAGCATCGAGTATAATAACTCATGAATTTTGTTTAAAGCGGGAGGCGTTTATTTTAGAGAATAGCGCTTTAGCACAGTTAGAACGTTGGGTCTATCACTTAAAATTCATATCACATTTAGCATTTAGCACAGGTTGCATGAATTTTCCCATTATTGCTAAGAGTATTTACCTGGTTTTTAGTTTCGGAGCAAACACTGTTTATTGAATAAAGGGCAGCTACCTCTGCGAATACATTTGCAATTCTTGTGTAACTTTTAACGTAGTCATTATTTTGGAAAATGAATAGTATGTAAAAACTAAGGACGAGTTGGAAAATAATTCTAATACACAGACAAAATACTTGCCAAGAATAGAAATCATTAATATAGTCAAACAGTTCGAGCAATTCAGTGTGTCTATCTAGTTGCCAAAGTAACCGATATTTATTTTTAGACATGTTTTCTGTAAAATCCATCATCTTGCCTCTAATATATTCTAAGAAAAAAACTACCTGAAGTATCAAAAGGGCTGTACATAAATATGGCAAGATGTTTGCAGATATCCATACAATTCTATGAAAAATTGAAAAATTACTCAAATAGGCGAATATAAATAACACATTGACAATAATACTCAAGCTACCAATAGACGACCACATTTTCAGTTTTCTTTGTGGGACATCAGCTAAACTGAACATATCTTGACACATAAATGCTAGTATATTTGATAAAGAATCTCTTTTGAAAATTAATGCTGCACAATGAGCAATAAGGGAGCTATTATCGACAATCAATCGGGAAAATAATAATAGTATGCTCAATATTGGGGGAAGTCTTTGAATAAATATAATTTTAATATAAATATTAAACCCTATTAAAAGGGGAGTTAGTAAGAGAGAATAAATAACCCACTTTTCAGAAACACGAAACCATACACAAGGAAAGAGACCAAACAATCTGCTACAACGAAAAATAGGATAGCTACACAATTCTGAATTCCAGCTACTCTTCCATACAATGCTGTCCATTACTGATTTAGTATCGACCATCAGGATATGTCATTCCACCAAATCCGGATCTAATATGTTACTTTATTATGTACAAATACTTTTATATTGACCGTACCTAATATGATATGCGATTGGCACTATTCGCATTGGTATGTCAACAACGAAAATACTATTAAAAAAAATGGAGAACATATTTTAAGTAGATTAAATTCCCCATAGGCCTAGAATAAGGAATGAAGCTCACAGGTCGACCATCGATTATTTCTATTATATGTATATCATAAGCTGTCATATTTGATGGGCTGATTACAAATTGTTTTAAGACAAAAAATAATTTATACATTGAAAAGTGGATGACATAAGCACAAAATAACCCCTTTATTTACATCACATAACATAAACGGCCATTCTGTTAGTCATTCACTTAAGGGATGCAAAAAAAAAAGGTATTCCCTCCAAATTTAAATAGAATATTATCCATCATTGACACGTACTTATAGAAATTGTTTCCCCTGCGAATATACCTAAAGATTGGATGCACGAAATTATTCATATTCCACATTGATATTAACCAATAACACCAATTCCCTGTAAAATGAACTATAAATGTTCATATTATATACAAATATTTCAGTGGTAATAAGCCATTTGTAGCAAATTCCCTGGAGGAAATTGAGGTTTTACTCATTTTTCATTTCACACACGATTTTCAAATTTTCTTCAAATCTCCAGCGATCCTTCTCAGGAGATGGCATAACTTCAAAACTATATCAGCATACAGTATGCTGAATGTATAAAATTGTAACCCCCGTGTGTACATTGAATTTTATCTCTGAAAATTGTTGTGAAATCAACAATTTTTGCCTATTGAATCAGATTTTGTTTGTTTGTGTTGTTATCTTTACATACAAATAGGACACTAGTAATACATACTGTTCGTATACATAACAGGAGTCACCAATGTAGCACAGGTTCCATGAATTCTCTCATTATCATCAATTTATAGGTCACATGGACCTAACCGAACACAACGAATGTTCGTGTGTGAGTTAATAGTGTTACGAAAATTAAATACATGAAAAATTAAACAAAGATAGTCACGTATTTGTGAAGTACGAAGTAGATCAAAGAACCCCACCGAGGTTTCAGTTCGTTCTAGTTCTGTTCTGGAAGCGTCTGGGCTTTCGCCTTTGATGTATGCCGACGACCTATATAAAGAACCGGCCCGCCGCAAGTTTAGTTTGTTCTCAGCTGTCTTCAAGTGATCATCAGTGCGTGTTCAGTGCGACTTAGTTGCAGTGCGGTAAGGTGTTTTTATTTGAAGAACAGTGTTGTGCCGTGACTCTGTAAGTAGCAGTATAGTGCCGTGTTTAAGACAGTGTAGTGCCGTTAACTTCGCGAAGTATTGGACTGTGTAATCTGAAGAACAGTGAAGCTGTCAGTGCATACTGTGAGTAGTATTAAGAATAATTAACCAAGTGTATTGTGGATTGTTAAATGAATTGTGCAGTGATAAAAACTGTGAAACTTGTGTGTCTTTCAATTTTGCAACCCAAAAGAACTCTAATAAACAAGGTTTATTACTGATTTTGTAATAAAACGTAACAATATAATATAAGTTAATAACACTTCCCTGATTATAAGCTATATTAACATCATTAGAAATGAACAGGTGTGGGGGTTATAAGGAGGCCTGGTATGAAAAATCGTGATATTTCGTTTCCATCCTCTTTTTCTGCAAATATGTACCTCACGAAAGTTGTTCATATTCTTATTTAGAAGTTATTTTATTATACACAGTTTTGCCTTATAACGAAGTATAAACAAGATATACACTTAAACAAAAGCAGGAGTCCTTAATTTTGTACAGAATAAACGTCAGAACCGAACTAATTAAAATTAGGTGTTTGAGTTAGCTAACAGCTAAACCTGATTTTCACGGAAACGAACAAGGGAATAAGAGGGTCACAAGAACGCAGTGGTTTCCCTTTATTTTTATCGCTTAATAAATGCAATGATGATACATACTCTAAACTACATCTACAATAAATGGCATGTTATGTTAAAACCAATAGAAATTATCTATTCATAAGACTTTACATGATAATACTTCATCAAAATTTATTGTTTACCTTTTTAGAGTTTTTGTATTATCCCCTTAAAAGTAAGTGTGTTTAAATGTCATAAATCATTTAATCTAAAAAATGTTAAAGGGGTGAAAGTGCTGGGGAGGTGTACCCAGTTGTGTGTGCTACTTATTAATATTGCTCCGTTAATATATTATACTTAATAGAGCATGAATATATACAACTATGAATACAAAATTTCTTCTTCAGCTATCCAAAAGAGCATTATTAAAAATGGTTATTAAATGAAGCGTTTTATGTAAAACTAAAGATCTATTTCCTTAATAATTAACAAGTGGTAGAGGGGGGGGGGTTAGAGGGATATTTTTTTTTTTTTGTAAATTCAAAATATCTCCGTTATTGTACGTCGGACCGAAAACTTGTGCTGAACCAATCTTGTTGTAAATTTAATATGATATAAATGTTGTATACACACTTTTTATATAGTTTATTTAGGTATCTTGATATCAAGCAAGCTATTTCCTTTTTAGCAGATTTCCCTTAAGTTAAATCAGCTATTATGGTCGTACTCATGACGCGATTTTTGAAATTTTTCTTCAAATGTCCATCGATCCTACCTAGGAGGTGACGAAAATGAGGTCCGTCAAAACTGTATATATATATATATATATATATATATATATATATATATATAAAATCTATCTATATATTTGTCTGTTACCGCTCTAGCGGTCGCATTTATTGTTTATTCGTTACCAAAGTAAATATTTAGTCGTTTTATGTAAAAAGAATGATCAAGTTCGTTAACGGCTGAAATCGGATCAGGGGAGGGGGGGAATTTTGAACATTCAAAAAATCTCCGTTACTATACGTTGGATCGAAAAAATGTATAGAACCAATCTTATAGTAAATAAATGTTGTTGTATACATTTATTCCTTATCTTGAATATCAACCTAAATATTTGTATTGTTCTGTTTTAGCCTTCAGCAAACCCCCACTTCTACTCATGTTACATTAACAATAAACGGTAATGTGATAAAGCACATCATTCGAAGCTTAAATACCAAATATTGTTTTCAAGAGACATTTATTATACGAGATACATGCAAATATGTTCTGGTGACCCCCCCCCTTAACCTTACCTGTCGTTTCTAACCTTACCTTAACTTCCTTACTTTGTGAGATTTATGCAAATACGTTCTGTTCATCCGCCCCCCCCTTCTTGGACTACTAAAATTTGAGTTATTAAAATATAAATTATTCTTACAATTCAGAAGCCTTTTCAGTCGGGAATTTATTTTAATTAACTGAAAGATTTCTCATTACCGTTTGTATTCAATCACGGTGGTATTGTATGCAGATTTCTCTATTGTAGAACTTCACGTGGGAAATCTGCTTAGTTTGCGCAGCCCCTGCGTGACGGACTTTTACTTTCTAGACTACACATCAGTTTTATTTGATCAATATCATATTGAACATACACCATATCTTGCCATTTTATACAAAACTGAAGATAACATTCGCTAATGGCTTGGATCGAATGAGGAAGGCAGAGGTGAGGAGGGAGAAATCGACAATTCATCGCCTTTATTATGAGACAGGTCAAAGAATGTTGAATGTTACAGGACCAATCTTGTTAAAATTTAATTTTCTACAACTATTGTTTTATATATATTTCTCTAACTCACTTTTACTCATCTGATTTTCACTTTCAGGTACTGAGTCACAGTTCCTCATTCCACTTTAGACATGTGCTTAATAAGGGAAAAACGGAGAATAAAAAGACTTCACCTGGGACACATTCCATCACATGGAAAATCCCCTTTGTTCAAACAGCTCCTGAGTAAATACTTTTGATTTATATATGTATGTATTCTCTAGCGCCTACAACCTTTATCTGATCGTTACCTAAGTCGATACAAAAATATACTCCTAAAATTAAACATGAAATTCGTTAATGGTTGAAATCGGGTTAGACGAATAAGGGGTAAGAGATTTGAAGAAATATTACGCGTCGATCAAAAGATGTATCTCAATCGGTGGCATATTTATAAACTCAATAGAATAGAACATTAATAGAGCTATTTAAATTTTCAAGTTTTCAGCATTGTAAATTCCACTTCTAAGTCAAGTGGCTCAGTGAGTGTATGTCAAAATCCAGTTAAGCGATGTGTCACTTTAAGCTTTACTAGTTCAAACATTTCAAGTCCAGCTTGAACATTGGAAATTTGCTTAGAATGCAAATACTTTTTTAATCTAATGCAGGTTCTCTTCGCATTTACTAACATAAGCTACTCCAAGTCTAAATGTCTAGGTTAGTATTTTTTATGAAATTATATGAGCCTCCTCACCTGCTCTTTAGTTTCGGAGCAAGCACTGTTAATCAAATAAAGAACAGCAATCTCTGTAATTATGTTAGAAATTCTTATTAAACTTCTATACAAGTTGTCAAGACCTTTGTCAGAATGTTGAACTATTAATAGCATATAAAAACTAAGCACGATTTGGAAAACAATTCTTAAACACAGACAAAATACTTGCCAAGAATAAAAGTCATTAATATTGTCAAATAGTTCGAGTAATTCGGTATGTCTGTCAAGTTGCCAAAGTATCAGATTTTTATTATTGGACATGTTTTCAGTAAAATCCTTCATCTTCCCCCTGATATACTCTAGAAAGAAAACTACCTGAAGAATCAAAAGGAAAGTGCAAAAATACGGTATGATATTTCCAGATATCCAGAGAAGTTTTTCATGAGTAGAAAACATACTCAAGTTAACATACAATATTAAAATACTGATAATTAAGCTCAAAATACCAATACACGACCACATTCTTAGTTTTCCTTGTGGGACATCAGCTAAACTGAACATATCTTGACTCATATGTGCAAGTATAGCTGATAAAGAATCTCTTTTGAAAATTAGTGCCGCACTATGTGCTATAAGGGAGCTGTTATCCACAACCAAACGGGAAAACAAAAATAACACCTTTAGTATTGGGGGGAGTTTTTGGATTAATGAAATTTTAATAAAAATGTTCCATCCAACTAAAAGGGGAATTAAGAAGAGTGAATAAATAACCAACTTTTCAGAAACACGAAACCATACACAAGGAAAGAGACCAAACAATCTGCTGCAACGAAAAATTGGATAGCTACATAATTCTGTATTCCAGCTATTCTTCCATACAATGCTGTACATTCCTGACTTATAATCCATCATAAAACATTAAAGCTTGTGATATCGTTACACTAACACTAGTTTTGTATGGAAATACATCATAAATATTAATTCCATTAGATCGATAAGGGAATGCCAGTATTGGCTTTGATATGTCAACAACCAATGAAACGTTCCTGACTAAAAGGCATTTTAAGTAGATTACATAAGTCACTGCAATGACGGAGGGAAGAGCTACAGCTCTCTCTTCAACGCCCCCCCCCCCCAAATATCAGAGCGGGGGGGGGGATATTTGATGAGTTAGAGCTCATGTTAGCCATGTGAATTAAGGTTTTGGTCTTAATAAGATTAGTAAACCTGGAATATCTAATGGCATGACTAAATAAAATCCTTTGGCGCAAGCTGGTATGAAAATAAATTCCATTGACTATATTTTAACTCTTTAGTTGCGCAAAGCAACTACAAAATATTGCTGGATAGACCAAATATTTGATTCTGCTCAAAATGAAAGCCAAAACCGCTGACCAGGAAAACCAGCTGCACCGACCAGATATGTCACCCTCGCTCATGTTCATTAGTACTGCCCTTTAAATGGATTCAATGTAAAGTTATGTTTTTTCAGTTAGGAAACAATTTCCTTACGCCCAATTCTCTATGACATTGATGGGGCACGAGAAATCTGGCATTGTGAAAAGTTTGACTTGTTAGTAAGCACCAGTTATCTTGAGAACTTGTCTCACGAATGCTTACATCTGGCTACTTTAGAAAGTTTTAGCACATTTCCCTTAGGGGAAATCAGCCATTGTATTGAGGTCGTACTCATGACGCGATTTTCAAAAAGTTTCTTCAAATGGCCAACGATCCTACCCTGGAGATGACGAAAATGAGGTTCGTCAAAATTATATATATATATATATATATATATATATATATATATATATATATGTCTGGTAACGCTCTAGCGGTCGCAATTTTTGTTTGATCGTTACCAAACTCGATATTTAAACGTTTTATATAAAAAGAAAGATCAAGTTCGTTAACGGCTGAAATCGGACCAGTGGGAAGGTAATTTTTGTTGGATTCTAGCTCGAAGAAGAGAGCAATACGCAATATTGTTTTATCTAACTGGAGCTCATATACTTTTCCTGTTAGAAGAGGAGAACGGCGAATTGACCCTACCTGTCATTTCAGTTAATTCAGCTATTCTAGACAGCAACAAAAATTCGGGCCCACAAGTCTCTAAATCTAAAAAATATATCCACTAACAACAAAAAATATTACATGTAACATTGAAAAAAGATTTTCCATATTACAATAAAAAAACTCAAAAATATTACTTACTTTGAAGAACTTTCACACAGAGAAGCATGCAAAGTAGATAAGTAAAAAAGGTAGATTTCTAAGATTACAAAAAGGTTTTGTGTTCAATTAAATGAGGCGGATACCATTCTAAGGTCTGCAGGCGTGATTATAACTTTATCTGTGTTTTCATGTCATAGTAAGGCTGAGACAAACCTATGTATAAACTGGGACTTCAGTTACAATACAATCATTTCGGCTCTCCTCAAAACAACCCAGTATTAAAATGCAAGAATTTTAGGCAAACACTCAAAACATTAAATTATTCCTAATCGTAAGCAGAAGCCAATAGCTCAAGTAGCTGCCTACGATGAAAGGTTAGCAGAGGGGCTCCACGGAAATCTCCCCCTCCCCTCACTGTACTCAGTTTTGTCAACTAACCCTATTCAGTTAAGATCTGAGTTCTGTTTACATTAAATTATGTTAACAATTCTGATTACATTATCTACACTAAACTAAAAGTGTATGTACAAATAATTTTCGTGTTTTAATTAAATAAACTATTAAATAGATTTTAGGGGGAACTGGCATTTCTGATTATTTAATGTTTCTGAGAGGGAGGCAACATACTTTGCTCTTCGTGAGACCTGTTAATGGAGTTAATAAATTAATATGAATTTGAAATGTTCAATGAAAGTGTGATAGTTCTCTCATCGTCCGTTATCCGCACACACTTCATAAAAATGCAAATATCTCGGTAAATATTTAAGATAGAGAACAAATGTCCATTATGATAAATGTAATTTGCAATAAGATTGGCTCTATACAAGTTTTCGATCCGACGTATAGTAACGGAGATATTTCAAAATTCCTTCCCCTCCCAATGGTCCGATTTCAGCCATTAACGAACTTGATCATTCTTTTTACATAAAACGATTAAACAAAAAATGCGACCGCTAGTGTTAAAAGACAAATATATATATATATATATATATATATATATATATATATATATATATATATATATATATATATATATATAGTTTTGAACGGACCTCATTTTAGTCATTTCAACCTGGTAGGATCGATGGACATATGACATTTTTTTTTGAAAATCGCATCATGACCTCAATAGCTTATTTCCCTTAGGGGAAATCTGCTAATAGAAAACTAACTCTTCTTTTGACGTGGGCACATTATAAGGTGTGTAAAAGATGTGCAAATACGGTATCTATCGTAGTCTTTAGGAAGTGAGTGGCACTCAACAGATAAATGTTTTCGTTTGCTGTTTGGGGGATGGTGTAAATTCTTTAAGGCCAATTGGTCTACTATCGGAAAACATGACTTACTTTCAGTCAAGTTACGGGGGATTCTTAACAACCATTTTCACATAAGGAAAATTTGTTTTACGAGAGGTCCATTTTTCTCCAGAGACTACAATAGCCTGATGAAATATTCGACGATTATTCATGTGAACTATATCGTCTGTTAGATAGTTCTAAGTGGACATATTCAAAACATAACTTTTAATTGAATCAGGATTAAATAATCAGCATTGGTCTACCGAATTACAACTTCAGCAGAATATAATATTAGAATCTACAATCAAACGAACTCAATAAGTAGTGGAGCATCAGCAGAAAATAATGGGCGAAAAGAGTGGCGTCGCATGGAAAGCTTAATCGATCCTGGCGTAAAGCAAGTTCAAGATAAAGTATAACTGGGCAGACTAAGTTCCACAATGTTTAATGAAGCTAGAAGAAAGAACTTTTAAAAGAAATTTGGAGGGGGAAAACAACGAACTGTCAAAAAAAGCTCAGCTAGAAATGCCCGATGTCTGATCATCAGATATTTTAGGGCCATTCTATGGAAATGTAAGTACAGATGACAGTTCATTTAAGACCAAGACTGAAGAAACTTGACTCAATATTTTCAGCTTGCAATGAGAATAATGGCAATCCCTTTTACATTAATGTAAAGGGCAAAAGAAAAACAATTAATTCCAAAATAGATTTAGGGCCAGCTGTTAGTATTTTAAGGGAATTATTGTTCTTTATTAACGACAACTTTTTGCTACTAAGGCTAATTAGGAAGGTTTATATATTCTAAGACTAATATGTTGTTATTCTAGCCATGGTGATAATAAGGATTATATTTAATGAGTTAGACACTGAATAAATTCCTAATGCCTACCTGAGAATCGTACTCACCTCTCTTAAATTAGAAATTAAGATTAAAAATGTCATAAACAAATCAAAATTTAAGTGAGCCTAGCAAGATTAGGCTAGATATAATCAGTACTGTTCAAATATTGTTAAAATGCAAGACATTGAGTTTTTACATTATGATTATGTTGTATCAGGTCAAAAAGAAACCCTTTCAGGGGACAAAACCCTTCCTCCCTTTGGTGTTATAAAAGAAGAGATTGGTGGGCTTAATTTTAATAATTTCAGAAGAAAAAAATAATTTTAAGCTTAAACCAGAAGGTGGACTGAATAGTGTGTGGTCCTGTGGTCGGTAAAACAAAGAGCTTAAGACTACAGTATTTTGAAAGGGGGAGGAGGTATTGACCCTTTATCAGATTGACAACCTGGTGCTCTCCTGTGATCCTAGTTCAGAAAAGTCCTTTGCACAGGGGCTGCAATAAATTAAACAGATTTTCCAAGTGCTGGTATGACACACTTCAATCTCATTTCCTCATATTTCTAAGTAAAAATTGGATGAGTAAAAGTGGGGGTTTATTGAAAACTGAAATCAAGAAAGTACGAATAACTCACTTAATATTTGAATAATAGAAAAATCTATAGAAAAACAATTATGGAGCATCAATAGTTTAACAAGTTTGAATCTATAACATGTTTCAGTCTGACTCAATATAATAGAGATATTTTGAACCCTATGCCTCGTTTAATTTCAACCATTATAGTTGAATGAAACGGTTAAATATCTGACATGGATAAGATCAAATAAACATTTTCGTGTCAGAACCTAAAATTATAATTAAAACGGATTTGTATTTACCTCACATAATAAAGGTCTAATGATAACAAAATTTGCCATTTAAGTTTGCAATAAGGTGTTCATGATATATTACCTTATTGTTTACATGTGATAACTAAATGATGTGATTCATTGAATACTGAAAATGTCTTATACCACAATGACTGCATTAACTAATGAATAGAAGTGGGGGGTTAATTGATGATGGCTGAAATCAAAAAAGGATGAATAACTCCATTAATACTTGAGTTACACTAAAATGTATAGAAGAACACATGTAGACCATCTATAGTTTAAGAAGATTAGTTATATAACATTTTTTGATCCCACTCACAATAACAGAGATATTTTGAATTTTCAATTGGGGGGGGGGGGGGGGGGGGGGGGGGGGGGGGGCGGGGGGGTGGGGGGGGGGGGGGGGGGGGGGGTGGGGGGGGTGGGCGGTGGGGTGGGTCGGGGCGGGGGGGGGTCTGGGGGGGGGGGGGGGGTGGGGGGGGTGGGGGGTGGTGGGGGGGGGGGGGTGGGGGGGGGGGGGTGGGGGGGGGGGGGGGGGCGGGGGGGGGGGGGTGTGGTGGGAGGGGGCGGGTGGGTGGGGGGGGGGGGGGGGGGGGGGGGGCGTGCGGTGCGGGGGGGGTGGGGGGCGTGCGGGGGGGGTGGGTGGGCGGCGGGGGGTGGGGGGGGGGGGGGGTGGGGGGGGGGGGGGGTGGGGGGGGGGGGGGGTGGGGGGGGGGGGGGGTGGGGGGGGGGGGGGGTGGGGGGGGGGGGGGGTGGGGGGGGGGGGGGGTGGGGGGGGGGGGGGGTGGGGGGGGGGGGGGGTGGGGGGGGGGGGGGGTGGGGGGGGGGGGGGGTGGGGGGGGGGGGGGGTGGGGGGGGGGTACTTGTTATGGTACTTGGCAAGTGAAGGGTTTAGGGATAAATGGATTAAAACAGATGACTTTTGGAATAAAAACTTCTATTTGAAAAAAAGACACGCTACAAACAACTCAACGATAAACATGTTGTGATGAGATAGATTACAAAAATCCCCGCCAGAGCTGCTCTCTGTTCCCAGCTGTTTTTCCAGGACCCGGTATCATTTGATTGGAAATATTGATCACTAAATAACCAACACTTCCCCTTTAGCGATATTTCCAAAAACAAAACAATTTACTTTGTAAAACAATACAATTTACATTATAAGTCCAAAACACTTGAAAAAATATTCATGTTTTTCCCTACTTAAAGGTTTCGTCAAAATATCAGAGAGCATTTCTTCAGTGGGCATATGCTCCAGCACAATATTTTTATTGTTGACATGTGTTCTCAAAAAATGATGTCTAACATCTATATTTTTAGACTTTGACTCGTAACTGAATTTCTTGCTAGAATGAATTGCACCCATATTATCACAAAAAATCTTTGTTGGAAAGTTGTAACAATTTGGCTCAATTTCATTCATTAAAAACTTTTAACCATAAAGCTTCCTGAACCGTAAATGACAATGCAATATACTCACTTTCAACAGTTGAAAGTGAGACTGTACTCTGTTTCTTAGTACTCCAAGAAATTAAACCATTCATAAATTTAAAACAACTTCCAGTTATTGAATGTCTGTCATTAACTTGATTTGCCCAATCCGCATCACTATAACATTCCAATTCTTGATTTCCATGTTTAGAAAATTCCAATTTACAATTTTGAGTCCCTCTCAAATACCTAAAAATCCTTTTAACTTTAATCCAATGACTCTTTTTAGGTTTTTTTACAAAATCTACTCACATGATTGACTGCAAAACATATGTCGGGCCTCGAAATTTGGCAAAGATAAAGTAAACTTCCTACCGCCTCCAGGTATGGCACAGATGCAGAGCAGTCCTCATCATCCTCGGGGTCCTTCTGTCCGTGTTCCATCGGAGTAGACACAGGCTTCGCTTCAGCCATGTTGAAGCGCTGTAGGATTTTCTCAGTATAGGCAGATTGGTCAATCCACAGTTTCCCAGTGGCTTCGTCTCTTGTAAGGTTCATGCCAAGGCAGTTCTTCGCCTCACCCAAGTCAGTCATACCATACTTTGTTTGAAGTTCTCTCTTCAACTTGGTTTTCAATTCCTCTTTATTAGTAAAAATCAACAAATCGTCGACATATACTGCTACAACAATATAGTCGCTATCAACACTCCTGTAGTAGATGCAGGGGTCGGCCTCTGACTGTGTGAGTGACAGCTCTGTCAAGGATTGATGAAGAGTTTGATTCCAACACCTTCCACTCTGTTTTAGTCCATACATGGACTTCTTTAGTCGCCAAACACGATTCTTGTGCTGCTCTGCTGCTTCTGGAGGTGTAACATAAATCTCCTCCTCCAAATCACCGTAGATATGTGTAGATATGCGGTTTTAACGTCCATGTGAAAGACCTTCAAATTTTTCTTCACAGCAAGCGCGAACAAATATCTTAGTGATGTGTACTTGAGAACGGAGGAGAAAGTTTCTTCGTAGTCTACGCCAGCACGCTGAGCACCCCCCTTGACCACTAATCGAGCTTTGAATTTAGGGTTTTCGCTATCTGGATTTTTCACTTTGAATACCCATTTGGCTTGTAAGGGTTTCTTCCCTGTAGGTAACTTTACCCAGTCATATGTCTTGTTTTTCTTAAACGAATTCAGTTCGTCTTCCATCGCCTATCTCCATTGCTTGGAGTACGGACCTTTGAGCGCCTCATCTGCGGTCAATGGTTCTTCAATGGGGTTCAGTGCAGCTAGATATGTAACGAAATCACTCATATCTTTTGGTTTCGGCACACGTCTGGATCGTCGAACCTGTGGTGAGTTCTCCTCCTGGATATCTGGCTCGCTAGAGACAGATCCTGGCACTGAATCATCAGAATCAGTCTGATGGTCGTATCCTGATTCCGTATTCTCATCAGAAACGTCCTCTTGTGAATTGGTTGTATCCTGGAGAGCAGGCGGCTCATCCACATCTAAACATTTCTGACGTAGTAGGCAGCTGTCGAGGCTTATGTCTTTCTTGGTTTGAAGTTTCAAGAAAAACAACATCTCGACTCATAGTAACCTTCTTCGTTTCAGGATCAATTAATCGATACCCTTTGATTTCCTCTGAGTATCCGACAAAAATGTATTTTGCCGATTTAGGATCCCATTTTCTTCGGATTTCCTTGGGAACCTGTGCCATAGCCGGACATCCAAAAATCCTCAAGTGAGACATATCAGGCCTCTTACCATACCACGCTTCATATGGAGTCCTCCCGACAACAGCCTTTGTCGGTGCGCGATTGTTGAGGTAAACGGCTGTAGAAACAGCTTCTGCCCAATAGCTTTTGGGCAAACCAGCATCCTGTAACATAGTGCGAGCCTTCTCCACAATGGATCTGTTGGCTCGTTCAGCCACTCCGTTACTCTGTGGCGAGTACCTAACGGTCAGTTGATGCCTGATTCCTGCAGAAATAAGTCCAGCTTTGAACTTTGAGTTGACGAACTCAGTCCCATTGTCAGACCTCACACACTTGATTTTCTTCCCTGTCTGAGTTTCAACCAGAGCCCGAAATTCAGCAAAAATATCACTCACTTTGTTCTTTTCTGAAAGAAAATACACGAATGTGTAACGAGAGAAGTCGTCAATTAAGGTGAAAAAATATTTACTTCCACCTATGGATAAATTTTCCATGGGTCCACATAAATCCATATGTAGAACTTCCAAGATCTCCTTTGCTCGGCTCTTACTGGCTCTGAAGGGTAGTCGAGCATGCTTCCCTAATAAGCAGACTTCACATGGATCATCATTAGGTGTTATTTTATCAATACCTGTACACATGTCTTGAAGTAGGTTCATCCTCTTCCTGGAAAGATGTCCTAAACGTCGATGCATTAGGGAACCTGCATCTTCAGCGAAATAGGTAGGTAATATTCTGTCCTTCATGGTATCAAGCTTGTAGATCCCATTCTTCCTTTTAGCTGTGGCTAATACTTCACCATTAGGGTCAATGACCTTTCCCATTTCTTTGGTGAATATGACCGAATGTCCCTTATCAGTAATTTTGCTGACTGATAATAGGTTAGCACCTATACCTGGCACGTAATGTACATCATGCGCTACAACGCTATCAGCCTGTCCATTAACTATCAGTGAAATGTTGGTTGTACCAACAGCCTGAGCAGATAAATTTACATTATTTATTGTCGAAATTTTTAAATCTGAATCACCAGATACATTGTCTAGTATATCTATGTCATTGACTAGGTGAGAACTGCAACCCGAGTCAAGAAAAAAATCTACACTGTTGCTAGTGTCATTAGGTCTAGACATGTAAGCAAAAAGTGCTTTACCTTTGGGTTTTCCTTGATTTGAATTTTCAGTAGAATCTTGTTTCTTACGATCTTGGGTCCTCATCTTCTTGGTACGGCACTGTGAAGCATAATGTCCCTTTTTGTGACATGCATAACACTCAATTTTATGTTTTCCTTTGCCTTTGGAACCCTTCCCCTGGGAGAACAATGCTGTCTCACTACTGGGTGTATGTGAATGTGCGGGAGTCTTCACATCCTGGAGAATTTTTACTTTAATCGAGTCTCCTGTGATTTTCAGTCCCGAGCTCTCTAAACCCATGATCATTGGCTTGTATTCATCAGACAAGCCCGCCAATAAAATTGTCCCGAGCCACTCATCATCCACTTTGAAGCCAATATCAGTGAGCCTCTGTGATGTTGACATAATTTTATTGACATATTCTTCAACTGAAGAACAGTTTTCTAGTCTGGTCGTTATCAATGATCTCAAAAGACCTACCTTCCTGGTAAGACCATTGTCCTCGAATGCAGTCTTCAAGTTGTCCCAAGCCTCCTTGGCTGTAGATGCACTTTCTATGTGTGGGAACACAATTGGATCGATAATAAGTACTATTTTTGAAAAAGCTTTCCGATCTTTTGCTAAAATGTTCTCTTCTTTCTGCGTCGTAGCAGCGCCTTCTAACTTGGGAACAACGATTGATCCATCGACCACACGCCACAAATCGTCAAGATTCAAATATGCCTTAGCTGCAAATTTCCACGAAGCGTAATTTTGTCTGCCGAGAAGTTTCTCAACCGGTGGAGGGTGGTTTGATGCCATGATGAACAAAATTCAGCGAAAAAATCAACTGTTCACAACCTAACCTCACTGCACATGGGGACAACACACGAGATTTACACTTTTCATGAAGTTTTTCGATCGAATCTATACTTTTTCTCGATAGAAAACGATTTAAGCAATCACTGGGCCCATAACCTGAAGGGTTTGGGAAAATGATTAAACAGATAACTTTGGATAAAAACTTCTATTTGAAAAGGCAGCTACAATACAAGACGACATGTTGTGATAGACTACAAAATTCCCCGCCAGAGTGCTCTCTGTTCCCAGGACCAATGCCTGCTATATTTGATTTGGAAATATTGATCACAAAATAACCAACACAACAGCACATGGGAAAGGAAATGGAGACACATTTCAGTGCATTTTAAATTGTATTTCCATACATTTCCCGCCTAAATGTGAATAATAGTTATTTATTATACAAGTGACGAAAGTAGATCATTTTACAACTCGAGTGAAACGTTTACCCACACGAGCGAAGCGAGTGTGGTAATTTCACGAGAGTTGTAAAATCTACATTCTACAATTTTTTCTGTAATCGTTTAATACATGATCAGATCTAACAAATTTTAAAATATATTGATTCTTTCCACCAATAATGCATTCACATTTCAATTTATTTTGTTAAAATAAATTCTTACAATGTTATGAAACATTTAAAAGCATTTAATTTCCAACTTCAAATTATTTTTTAATTTATACTTATTACTAATTAAAAAGGCAAGACAAGTGAAGAAAGTGATTACTTTCTTCACTTTATTGCAAAATGTTTCACTTTCTTCACTCATTTCAGTTTAGTAATGTTACCATTATTCAACGATTACAGAAAAAATGTTTTATTTTTAAAAATTGTGTTTTCTTTTATTTATCATTATAACTCCGTAGAAGGTTATAAGGTAAGTATCAAGGGAGAACTAGCGTAGCACTTCAGTAGCGCATTCTAGCTTGGAACTAAAATGTGGTGGATATAGGGGGGTGCCATTCGGCAGGTGCGCAGGTCGTAAATTTTTGGGACTTTGGCTCATGACGTCAAGAGGCGTCTCTTTCAGCTTTGTTTACATCGTGAGCATCGTTTTTTTTTTTTAGTGAATTCTTTTATTTTCTATTGTTATAAGTGATTTTTTGCAAAATGCCGAGTGAGTGTGCTATGGCAACATGTTCCAACAACTCTAGGAAAACAGGCAAGTCTGTATCTATCACCGGTTCCCGAAAAACCCAGAAATTAAGAAACAGTGGATAGTCCTGTGTAGACGAGGAGATTTGAAATTTAATCCTGATGTTGCTCGGGTTTGTTCAGAACATTTCAGCGATAGTGATTACCAAAGGAATTTACAAGGAGAATTGTTAGGCTCTGTTCCTAGTAGATTGAAATTAAAAGAAGAAGCTGTGCCGCATCTTAATTTACCAGTATTGTCCGTAAGTAAACAAACACCTACTACCTCTACTTCTGACTCAAAAAGTGAAACATCTAGAGAATGTAGGAGTAAAAAACGTGAAATAACTAAACGTGCCCTGCTTCATTAAGGAAATTTCTCCCAAAAAGATGAAAAGTGATTTTTCATGTAATACAGAAGAAGTTGATTGTAATGGATGTATTCTCTTAAAGGATAAAGTTTCTGAATATGAATCCCAATTAAAGTCCTTGCTGATCCAAGTAAAAAATTTAGAAAGTAATAACTTTAATTTAAAAAAGAGAGTTACTAAATTGCTAACAGTTAATCACCATCTAAAAATTAATGCAAAAAGAAGAAAAGATGCAGTGAAAAAAGAAAAGGAAAGGATTTGTCATCCAATATTATCCAAAGCTCAAAGTTAGTGCTTACTAAACAAAAAAGTGAAAGGCCATTGGACAAATGAGGATATTGCCTATGCTCTAACTTTTCGCTCTATTTCAAAAAGAGCATATCAATACCGCAGACATATTGGTGAACCTCTTCCAGGACTTATAACTTTACGTCGCTGGACGAAATCCTTTACATGCAATCCAGGCATTTTAAGTAATGTGATACATTTAATGGATAGTAAGGGAAAAAGTTTTACTGAAAACGAACGACTCATTATCTTGTCGTTTGATGAAATGAATATAGACAGCAGGCTTGTTTATGATCAGTCTGAAGACAAGATACTTGGCCCCCATAAAAATGTTCAAGTTGTAATGGCAAGAAGTCTGTCTTGTGATTGGAAACAACCAATTTATTTTGATTTCGACACAAATATAACAAAAAGTATAATCACAGAGATAATTGTTTGTGTCGAAAGGATTGGGTACCATGTTGTGGGTATTGTATCAGATATGGGACCAAAAAATATCGCCCTTTAGAATGAACTAGAAATCACCCATGAAAATACTGATTTCAAGAATCCCTATGAAGAGTCTCGCTCCATTTGGGGTTTTGCTGATATCCCACATCTATTAAAATTGTTGAGAAACCACATCTTAGACAATGGAATTACATTATCTAGTGGGGAGATCATTGACAAGCAAATTTTTATTCAGCTGTTGTCGAAAGATTGCGGTGAACTAAAAATATGTCAGCGCTTATCTTATGATCACCTTGAAGTAAGAGGGCGTGATAGGCAAAATGTGAGAATGGCTGCTCAACTATTATCTAACCATACAGCAAAGGCGTAGGAAAGGAGTATGTACTAAAAAATGAGAGAGCAGCTGCATTCATCAATTCTGTTAATGATACTGAAGGGTTTGGGAAAATGATTAAACAGATAACTTTGGATAAAAACTTCTATTTGAAAAGGCAGCTACAATACAAGACAACATGTTGTGATAGACTACAAACGATTCCCGCCAGAGTGCTCTCTCTGTTCCCAGGACCAATGCCTGCTATATTTGATTGGAAATATTGATCACAAAATAACCAACACTTCCCCTTGAGCGATATTTCCAAAAACAATACAATTTACTTTGTAGGTTTCTTTTTCTTGTTATTTTTCTTCTTTGTAGATTTCTTCTCCTTTTTATCATTTTTCTTCTTTGTGGATTTCCTTTTCTTTTTGTCATTTTTCTTCTTCGGAGATTTCTTCTTCTTTTTATCATTTTTCTTCTTTGTGGATTTCCTTTTCTTTTTGTCATTTTTCTTCTTCGGAGATTTCTTCTTCTTTTTATCATTTTTCTTCTTTGGAGATTTCTTCTTCTTACCATTTTTCTTCTTTGTAGATTTCTTTTTCTTCTTAGGAGATTTCTTTTTCTTTTTATTTTTCTTAAACGAATTCAGTTCGTCTTCCATCGCCAATCTCCATTGCTTGGAGTACGGACCTTTGAGCGCCTCATCTGCGGTCAATGGTTCTTCAATGGGGTTAAGTGCAGCTAGATATGTAACGAAATCACTCATATCTTTTGGTTTCGGCACACGTCTGGATCGTCGAACCTGTGGTGAGTTCTCCTCCTGGATATCTGGCTCGCTAGAGACAGATCCTGGCACTGAATCATCAGAATCAGTCTGATGGTCGTATCCTGATTCCGTATTCTCATCAGAAACGTCCTCTTGTGAATTGGTTGTATCCTGGAGAGCAGGCGGCTCATCCACATCTAAAAATACTGACGTAGTAGGCAGCTGTCGAGGCTTATGTCTTTCTTGGTTTGAAGTTTCAAGAAAAACAACATCTCGACTCATAGTAACCTTCTTCGTTTCAGGATCAATTAATCGATACCCTTTGATTTCCTCTGAGTATCCGACAAAAATGTATTTTGCCGATTTAGGATCCCATTTTCTTCGGATTTCCTTGGGAACCTGTGCCATAGCCGGACATCCAAAAATCCTCAAGTGAGACATATCAGGCCTCTTACCATACCACGCTTCATATGGAGTCCTCCCGACAACAGCCTTTGTCGGTGCGCGATTGTTGAGGTAAACGGCTGTAGAAACAGCTTCTGCCCAATAGCTTTTGGGCAAACCAGCATCCTGTAACATAGTGCGAGCCTTCTCCACAATGGATCTGTTGGCTCGTTCAGCCACTCCGTTACTCTGTGGCGAGTACCTAACGGTCAGTTGATGCCTGATTCCTGCAGAAATAAGTCCAGCTTTGAACTTTGAGTTGACGAACTCAGTCCCATTGTCAGACCTCACACACTTGATTTTCTTCCCTGTCTGAGTTTCAACCAGAGCCCGAAATTCAGCAAAAATATCACTCACTTTGTTATTTTCTGAAAGAAAATACACGAATGTGTAACGAGAGAAGTCGTCAATTAAGGTGAAAAAATATTTACTTCCACCTATGGATAAATTTTCCATGGGTCCACATAAATCCATATGTAGAACTTCCAAGATCTCCTTTGCTCGGCTCTTACTGGCTCTGAAGGGTAGTCGAGCATGCTTCCCTAATAAGCAGACTTCACATGGATCATCATTAGGTGTTATTTTATCAATACCTGTACACATGTCTTGAAGTAGGTTCATCCTCTTCCTGGAAAGATGTCCTAAACGTCGATGCATTAGGGAACCTGCATCTTCAGCGAAATAGGTAGGTAATATTCTGTCCTTCATGGTATCAAGCTTGTAGATCCCATTCTTCCTTTTAGCTGTGGCTAATACTTCACCATTAGGGTCAATGACCTTTCCCATTTCTTTGGTGAATATGACCGAATGCCCCTTATCAGTAATTTTGCTGACTGATAATAGGTTAGCACCTATACCTGGCACGTAATGTACATCATGCGCTACAACGCTATCAGCCTGTCCATTAACTATCAGTGAAATGTTGGTTGTACCAACAGCCTGAGCAGATAAACTTACATTATTTATTGTCGAAATTTTTAAATCTGAATCACCAGATACATTGTCTAGTATATCTATGTCATTGACTAGGTGAGAACTGCAACCCGAGTCAAGAAAAAAATCTACACTGTTGCTAGTGTCATTAGGTCTAGACATGTAAGCAAAAAGTGCTTTACCTTTGGGTTTTCCTTGATTTGAATTTTCAGTAGAATCTTGTTTCTTACGATCTTGGGTCCTCATCTTCTTGGTACGGCACTGTGAAGCATAATGTCCCTTTTTGTGACATGCATAACACTCAATTTTATGTTTTCCTTTGCCTTTGGAACCCTTCCCCTGGGAGAACAATGCTGTCTCACTACTGGGTGTATGTGAATGTGCGGGAGTCTTCACATCCTGGAGAATTTTTACTTTAATCGAGTCTCCTGTGATTTTCAGTCCCGAGCTCTCTAAACCCATGATCATTGGCTTGTATTCATCAGACAAGCCCGCCAATAAAATTGTCCCGAGCCACTCATCATCCACTTTGAAGCCAATATCAGTGAGCCTCTGTGATGTTGACATAATTTTATTGACATATTCTTCAACTGAAGAACAGTTTTCTAGTCTGGTCGTTATCAATGATCTCAAAAGACCTACCTTCCTGGTAAGACCATTGTCCTCGAATGCAGTCTTCAAGTTGTTCCAAGCCTCCTTGGCTGTAGATGCACTTTCTATGTGTGGGAACACAATTGGATCGATAATAAGTACTATTTTTGAAAAAGCTTTCCGATCTTTTGCTAAAATGTTCTCTTCTTTCTGCGTCGTAGCAGCGCCTTCTAACTTGGGAACAACGATTGATCCATCGACCACACGCCACAAATCGTCAAGATTCAAATATGCCTTAGATGCAAATTTCCACGAAGCGTAATTTTGTCTGCCGAGAAGTTTCTCAACCGGTGGAGGGTGGTTTGATGCATGTGATGAACAAAATTCAGCGAAAAAATCAACTGTTCACAACCTAACCTCACTGCACATGGGGACAACACACGAGATTTACACTTTTCATGAAGTTTTTCGATCGAATCTATACTTTTTCTCGATAGAAAACGATTTAAGCAATCACTGGGCCCATAACCTAAAGGGTTTGGGAAAATGATTAAACAGATAACTTTGGATAAAAACTTCTATTTGAAAAGGCAGCTACAATACAAGACAACATGTTGTGATAGACTACAAACGATTCCCGCCAGAGTGCTCTCTCTGTTCCCAGGACCAATGCCTGCTATATTTGATTGGAAATATTGATCACAAAATAACCAACAGATACTTTTGATGTATTAAATTCAAGGGTTCCTATAGATTCAAAGAATGCACTGTCTAGTGGGTTTGGAATACTTCCCGAATTGCAGCTAGGTGTACTAAATACATTTGAAGAAGAATGTATTCAAATGCGCATAGGAAAATCCAAAAATTTGGTCCCTTTTCAGAAAGGATTTCTATTAAGTATTAGATCTTTAAAAGGACTGTATGAATACATAATAAGTAAAAACATGAAATATATTTTAACAGCCAGACTAAATCAAGACTGTTTAGAAAATTTCTTTTCCCAATTGCGAGGTTTAGGCCATTTTTATGATCACCCCTCACCAACCGAAGTGAAGCACCGACTAAAATTATTATTACTGGGAACAAATGCTGCTCTCATAACCCAAAATTCTCCTGCAATGCCAGTCAAACCCGAAGATGATTATTCGTCACAAAGTTACTTGACTAGTGAAATGTTTTTGGGTGTACCAGGCGTTAATGGTCTAATTAAATTGCTAGAAGAAGATTCAGAAGTAAGAAGCATCGCACTAAGCACTGAAATAAGTATTGAAGAATATGATATATTACAGTGTTACTGAAGTTGATTCCAATGAACCTGTTATTGACTGCCCATTTGAAGGACTTCATTTTATTGCAGGGTACATAGCACATATGTGTATAAAATATGATAATAGTTTAGGTATTCCTACATGTAGGATAGAGCCAGACCCATCACTACATTTTGGATGGATAGACAAATTGTCTCGGGGTGGTTTAATTAAACCAACTGAAGACTGGTTTCAAACAGTCCAACAAATGGAGTTAAAATTTGGAATATTGCATGGCCAAAATATAGTCAAGAAAGATAAAGTTATAGAAACTTTGTGCAAACTCATAGAGGAAAAATTTCCTCATCTCAATAAAAAAGTAATAAAATATTATGCCCGAACTAGAACATTTATCCGCTTGAATCATTTAAATACGGTGTATAAACAACAACAAAAAGAAATGAGTGATGCACGGAAATTTCGTAATCAGCATCATTGCATTAAAAAAGGACAAGACGGACTTCATGCGAATGGGAGCATTTAAAAAGGTAAGATTTAAAATGTAAGAAACAGAATAATTTTCTTGTAATGTTTCTTATAGAGCACTATAGGAGTTTATTTCCTATGCTCCATCATTAATGAGATTACATGTTTCCTTCGCAGTTATTTATTCTATGGGACAGTGCGGTCTAAGTGCATACACACAAAAAATATCAGCAGCAACTGTTTTGGACAAGACGGACTTCAAGCCAATGGAAGCCTTTAAAAAGGTAAGATTTAAAATGAGTAACAGAAATATCTTCTTGTAGTGTTTCCTATAGTGACTCTATCATTAATTAATGATATTACATGTTTCCTCCACAGTTACTTATTCAATGGGACAGTGCGGTTTCAATGCATATGCTCCAACATCAGTGCCATTCTCTTCACAAGGATGCTACTGGAACCAAGGATTCCCGGCGGTTCAAAATGTTAGCATATTTTTATTACAAGGAGGACTACATGCCAATGATAACCTTTAAAAATCTTGTACCTATATTGACTAGCTGATGTTTAATATAATTTACTCATTTTTATTCTGGTAACTGGGTATCATTGTTTATTGCTTGGTTAGTCTCAATTTTATTAACTTTAATTTGTTTGTATAATAGTAGTCATTACTGTTTTCATTTTTTGGACATTTCATCTTATTATAGTAAAAATTTTCTTTTTGTTGTGCTAATTACGTAGACAAATTACGATTTTTAAATGTAATCCAAGATATATAAATTTTAAGGAACTATTATGTATTTATTTTTAATGGAATCTAATTTGTACATGGTTTATTTGAAATAAAATATATTCAACTAAAGTAATTTGTATCATTTACATATATATACCATTTTAACAATTTTTTATTCGCCAAATTAATCAGAGAGCTGCTTATATTGATCGTATTTCGGCTAGCCCGCCGCGAGTCTGGACGCCTCGTGACGTAGAGACTTGCTGCATTCTGATTGGCTATTCGCGAATGGCGCTACCTTATATTATAGGTACCTTGGTGGATATAATACTCAATTACCGAATTTAATAATACAAGTTGTCATCCTGTTCCGTGTATTCCTATTTTAATACAAATAGTATAATTTAGTAAAAAAATACTCTTTCACACTTCTATCTACATTGAATTCGGCTTCTTTGTGATTAGGAAGCTCTTACTCCACTAGATGTGTGTACTCTTTGTTGACTGGTTGAAATATAAATGGTTTCCTTTGGAATATAAAGATTGGATAAAGTTATCCACTAACTCATCCCGTGATTTTCATCTCATAATACAAATGTCCTCAATATGCACATTAAATGTACATCATTCACTTGTTACATCTATGGAGTAGGAAGTGGCAATTGGGCGAAGTTTTATTTATAATAGCTGTTATTCGTAAATTAATTTAAATAATGATGGTTTCCCTTTGAAACATAAAGGTTGTGATAACGGAAGCACTGAATTATCACTGCTTAATTGCTGCCATTCAATATTTTTAAGTATGAATGTCGTATGGTAATTGGACGAATATTGTTGAACTTATTAACTAGGTACTACTTTGTATTAACTATCTAATGAATTTAGAAGGAAAGCAAGAGTTAAGAATGCTCTATGGCTACCTGAACAATACAAATGGCCTGGAAAAAAGGCCATTCACGTATCTTAAGCAGGGACTTGAATATACATTCAAGTTGTACATTTGGAAAGTCTGCCATAGAGGAGTTGCATAAACTAAGCAGACTTTATTCATACTGTGCATTATCATTATTATTACGATTATATCTAAAAATAACAATAATCCAGTGTAATAAATATTAAAGGATTAAACTATCACAAGTTAGATTTACTGTCTATATTAAAGTATTGTGACTCAAATATTATTTGTCTCAATGAAGCATTTGAGAGGTACAAATTGATTTTTCATTACCTCCATATAAAATTACAAAAATCTGGGTGTGTTGCCAATCTCAACGGAACGCCATGCACTTCCGTCTCCCTTTGAACGGAAGTACAAGCTGGAGGAGTCATGAGATAAAAACTAGTTTCTTTTTTATCTGCTTCCAAGCTACCGTTTCAAAATTAACCAGTAGAGCAATTAATAGACACTGCTATTGGGTGATTATAATAGTCAATATGAAATTGACATTCTGAAAGTGGAAACGATGAAAATTCATCAGCAAGTGTACCGGTGTAAATATTTCAATACGAGCAGTTCTCATTTTAGCAGATTTCTCTTATAGGAAATCAGTTATTGAGGTCGTACTCATGACGCGATTTTCGAAATTTTTCTTCAAATGTCCATCGATCTTAACAGAAGATGACGAAAATAAGATACGTTCAAAACTGTGTGTGTGTGTGTGTGTGTGTGTATGTATATATATAATAAAATGGTAACCTCTGTCTGTAGATTGATTTTTTTTCTGGAAATTTCACTAGACTTTTTCGTTTCACTTGCCATAGACAGGATATCTTGCGTAATTTGTTTCTTTGCTATCTTCTCACGCAATCACAGCTGAACTGCATTTTATGAAACTTGGTATGTATATTACTACTAACCCAACTTGGACTTTAGGCTAAATTAATATTCTGAGATGAACAGGAGTAGGCGTTATAAGGGAGACTTGACAGTAAATATAATTCGTTTCGCATTGCTTTTTTTCAGCAAATATGCACATAACAAAAGTTCTTTATTTTATTATTTATAACAACTTTTGTTATATACACTTTCGTCGTATACCAAAGTATAAATGAGTTATACGCTAAAAACTATAGCGGGAGTCATCAATTTTATTTGACACAAAAAACTCGGTATGTGTATTAGTACTAACTCCTCCACGATAATAAGCAGTAACAACATTTCTAGGAAAGAGCCGGAGAAGAAGTTCTAAGGGAGGCCTGATATTAAAAACAGCGATATTTCGCTTCCTATTCATTTTTCGGCAAATGTGTACGTGACAAAAGTTTTTTATTTTGTTATTTAGAGTAACTTTTGTTATATTCAATTTTTTCGTATAACAAAGTATAAACGAGGGATACACTCAAAACTAAAGCAGGAGCAAACAATTTTATTAGGCACTAACGATTGAACCGATCTTAAGAAAACTCTGTATGTGAATTAGCATTAATTCTTCCATGATCATAAGCTATATCATTAATTTTTAAGTTCAAACGGGAGTGGGGTTCACAGGGGAGACCTGAAATAAAAATTCGTGATATTTCATTTTCTATTTGTTTATCTACAAACATGCACATAACAAAAGTTGTTTACTTTATTTAGAGTAACTTTTGTTTTATACATTTTTTTTCATATAACAATGTATGAAGCAAGTAATTTGCGTAGAAATATTGATATGCTGAACAATTCTTTCCAGTATGAATTACTAGATACCTCACCTGGATAAATGAATTCAAACCTATGTTGATATGTTATCCTTAATAATTCAAATCTATGTTATTTCTTTTATGCCAGTGACAGATTGCACCAAGTAATGTATACAGCCCCCTCCCCCTTCTCTTCTCCCAACCAATTCATGAGAAACACCAGTTTGCCCTTAAGTATATTTAATACTTTATTTAATTAAAACGAGAAATACCAGATTGATGAATAATCGTAACATTGACATAAAAACATGTTATAATTTTTTTTTTGTATGACTTACATTACTGTTTTTAAGCAATCCATATCTTCTAAGATTTTAAAAATGCTATGGAAAACAGAATTAAATGCTTTCTCAAAGTTTATATAACAAACGTACATTGTATTCCTTTGATTTTTTGAAGTTGGCTTCCGCAGAGTATTTCTTGTGAAGGTCTACCAGCTCTACAGTGAAATTTATTTCCAATGTAGGAGAAATTCTATCTTTTAAAAATCTTGTTGTGGAAAAATGACCTATTGTACTTAAATTAAAGAATCTATAGTATCTATGGTAGGTCAACAAAAATGAAAAACCTCAAATGATCATAAACCATTTCCTATATAACGATGTAGTTGGCAGTTTTGTTACATCTATGTATTATATTTTCTCCTGATGAAATGTCATTTGGATGTAAAACTAGTTGAGAAATAAAAATGGTTTAATAATCATTTGAGGTTTTTCATATTTGTTGACATTCCGCCAAAAATTGGTTAATTTAAAAATGTTGTACATAGTTTGGAGTTAGTTAAAAAGAGTAAGAAGGAATTTTAAGTATTTTGTTTATCTCCTTTATTTTGCAACATAATAATCTTAGCCTTTTTTCATTATGCAGCTACTTTGACATTTTTCAGTGTTAAATTAAAGAGTTAAAATTTGTTTTGTAACAAATCCCCACAAGTCCTCTAAATTCTATTAGTTATTCCAGACCTCTTACTTAATTTTGATCAATTAATTACCTTTTGCCATTCAAAGATATGTATGTAGGTAAACTTCTGTTCTTTTCTATTTACTTCTTCAATTTTTTCATTTTATTTTTAATTCCTTCTTCAACAAGAATAAGTTTCACATAATTCTAACCAATAGTTGGTAGCCTCTTTCACCATGTCTTGCATCCACTGGAATTCAAGAGATGTTTGATGTCTTTGAATAAGGATTCCATAGGCCTTCCTCTTTCACTCTTCATCTTACAAATACATTTGCTATAAAATCAGGCTTGTAATGGCTGTATGACAGGGTGATTTACCTCAGGGCCTTCAGGTTGAGTTCCTCAAATCAACCGTCTTCTGAGAGGGTTTGGCGTGTCACTGTTTTAAACTTTCCTGGGTACTGCAAAAGGAGGCCTAGAAAAATATAAGTTCTGACCAAGTTAATTCACAGTATTCTTGATCTCTTTTAAGTGGACATCTTAAAATTGACATTTGTAACTGGTTCTAGTTTCAGTGCAGGAAAATACTCAAAATAACCAAATGGGGTCCAAACTCCTAAGAATTTAATTATAAAAGTATTTAACATGCAGCTTTCTATTATCTGTTATCTAACACAATGCAGTAAATGTCGTATTTTTTTATTTTTTAGCAGATGGACTAGGAGGTGCATTATTACTCAAACATTTTGTGAAGGCAGTATCACAAATAGTTCACAGAAATGGCTTAGAAACAAAATAATTTTCAAAGAAATTTTGAGTTTATGTAATTACATAATTTATTATTGTCGTATACAAAAATATAACTTGTTTTCGTAATTGGGAGGTTGCTATTTTAACCCCAATAATAATAACAAAATATAACCTTTCTTCAGTTCTCTTGATACCTTGTTTCCTTTATATTTCATTTATATTCTAAAATATTTTAGCTTAGTAATAACACAAGGGTGGATGTGTAGAAATAGGAAAGGGGGAATAAATAAGCACTTTAATCATGATCCTGAAGAAATTCCTGGATGCTCCTCAGAGCTGGAACGAGCAATTAGATTTTCTTCCCTTTTTAGTTGTGCCTCAATGTAATGGGCATTTTCTAAAGCTTCCTTCTGTTTATATTCTTGCAGTTTGATAGCTCTTTTCTGGAAATAAAAAGAAAAAAAAAATCAAAAAATTATGGGAAGAAACTTAATCAGATTCAAGCAACAGCATACCAAAAAAATATGTTCATTCTTTTTTATTTTTTTTTTCTAACATTACATTAATTAAAAACTGGCTGTGATTACTATAGTTTTGCTAGTTTAATCTGTGAGCTAAACCGTTACTGGGTGTGCAGTTTTCCTTTTTACACCTGCTGAGTCTGGCACTATGATCTAGTTAAAACACAACGAAGGTGTGTCAATCATGGGATGCCTTAAATGTAAAATAAATGCCTACAGGTCATAATTCTCAATCTAGATTTAAGATTCAAATAAGCCTAATAACACGCAGCATGGTAATAACTATTCCGATAAGCATAGGAATAGATTATAAAATATCGAATGAGTTCAAATATTTCAACCGGCAAATTAGATACATTTTTCATGGCTTAAACATCACTATTAGAAGAAAATATGATTCCTTTTTTATAAAACGACATTTGTGAAAGTCTGACATAAGGAGCAAAATTATGGGCATAAAAGTAACTACACTAATCAATCAACCCTTGAAACATCAGTCAATAAGTGAAGTTAAGAAGAAATCCATGGTTATTAAATCCAAGGTATAAAGGTCTAACCTGGAGTTACCATAATGCTATCAGTTACCATGAAAAGAGTAATAGGACAAATCTGTCAATATAGCTTAAGTTATGTAATTTCTTCTATGAAATTTACATCACATTCAATACATCTCTCCTCTGACACCAATTCTCAAGAACCCTATTAAGGTATTATTTCAAGGCACCAGAAGGCCCTGTATCAATAGAAAACTGCATCCAATTCAGGTTCATTTTCATAAGTCAGAATGACAGTGTAGTTAAAGAAAATAAGGCATGGGGTCCAAGGAGGGTGCTTATGTAGACAAATATTTGGTGCAGGCCTCCTGCAATAAGGTGTGGCATTGCCATGAAGGAAGAAACCACTCTTGAATATGGTTGCAAAATTCAATGATTTTATACAGGCACGGTTCAGGGTACCATTCAGCTGAGACTGTGATCTATATGCCCAAAATAGCACATAGCACAATTTATCTTGATTTATAAATAGAGCGATAATTTTCTTCTTAACAGCTGTGTGTGTATCATGATTATCAAAACTATATTTAAAGTTGTGGTTGGCCCAAATATAATCACAATAGTACAGCCAAGTCTCATCTCCTGTTCCATTGTTGTTCATGTACTAAGCTTGATAATGGCCAACCATTTTTAGAATCTGTTGGTACATGTTATCTGGTCATCAGTCCGTCTATACAATATTAAGATATAATAAAGTATCTTCACAGACATATTCATTAAACACATTAATGTCACTTACCTAGATATCAGAATTCTTGAAGCATCATTCATTGCAATGTAAAATGAATAAAAAAGGTCTTAAACTCAATATCGGAACATGGAATATTCAAAGCACAAACGCATAAATACATATATACACTTATATACAACATATTCCTCTTGTTGCTTAAATTCTCACTTACAACATGTCAATGAGGAGGAAGATTAAAGTTTTAGTCTGCATATTCATTCTAGCTATTTGCCTTTTAATAGTCAGCTTAGGCAGGCTACAGGATACAGAGGGAAGTCTATCTAACAACACTGGCCTTGAGTGGAATTTTCGCCACTCATGCCTTTATTGGTATGAAAGGAATTTTCTACATGATGCCTTTATCGCTGGGTGGACTGATACAGATGGCAACGGGAAACCACTGCATGTCCTTTTGACCCTCTTATTCTCTTGTTTGTTCCTGTGAAAATCAGGTTTACCAGCTAATGGATTAAATTATCAGGTGTAGTATATATATATTTTTGGCCAAACCCAATCTGTTTTTGCTTGATAGATCTGTGTCAAAAATATGTATATATATAGTTTTGAACAGATCTCATTTTCATCACCTCCTGAGTAAAAGAAGAAGATTTTGAAAATTGTGTGTCATGAGTACAACCCCAATAAGAACAAGAAGAAGAAAAACCAATATGCTGCTCCCATTTTGAGGCCTGGTTAGTCTTTGAATTTGAGAAAAAGGTGGTAATTTGTAGATATCCCATCCCAAATAGCCATAGAAGCATAAAGTGGACGTAAATAATAATAAATAAACAAACAAGCCTTTGAATTTGATTAAATATACTCTTTACCAGTATTTGTAATGAATGAAAGGAAGGACCTCATAAAGTGCAATGAACATGCACTCAAAAATTGTTGTTGTTATAACAAAACTAATATTAGGAAATTAAAATTTAAATATGAGTACTTCTTTATCATAGGCTCCTCAAAGTAGATTTGTTTTTTAATCTGCATACTTGGTGAATAAATTGTCTGAAAATATGTTTCATTATTTCCTTAGTCATCAGAGAAGTAGGGAGGCATTTGTGTCTTGGGTATCAAAGAGTAGATCAGTGGAGTGGACTGCAGTATTATAGCTCTTCAGAAACTAATGACCTAGGTACGAGACCAATGACCCTGATCAAGCGGAGAAGATCCACCAGGAAAAGAAGAATATTTATGAAAACTGTACTAAATTTTACTCCGAAAAATTCAGGGAATCATTTGGGGAGCGAGATTTTCTGGTGTTAGGCTTGTGGTTCGGCGCCCGAGGAACGGTCCCTAAACGTACACAGACATTTTTTGACGAGGTGGGTATAGAGAAGAACGTTCTGCAAACCTTGGTCGAGGGTATCATTATTGATACCTTAGGGATTATTTCCCACCATATATTTTAATTTTAGCGGTGACCAGTGATCTTATTATAGATCGACGGATTATATTATTACAATATTGCTGTTTCTTATTTATATATAGTGACATTCACCTTTTAGGTTGTTCTCTGTGCTTATTTTAGTTAATATTTTAGTTATTGTGTTGACTAATTACAAATTTGTATTGTTTACTGTTGTCCTAGGGATTGACTTAAGTTGCTGTGTGCTTCAGCATCTCAATGTAATTGAGCAGCCCCACAAACTGTATATAAATTTGTACAATAAAGTGATTCTCTCTTATTGTCTTTGTTAAATTTTTGCAAAAAAAGTTATACATGTACTTTGTGCAAAATAATCTAGCTCTACAAATGAAGAAAACAATAAGGATTCTGGTCTACAATGTAACTTAAAAAAACCTGTCATGAATGTCAAGCAGTACGTCACATCATATTCAATTCAACCAAGTGTGTTACTGACAAAGTACTTATCAATAAGGTAAAATCCATGGGTTCGTACAAAAAAAAATAAAAATTTTGTAATGAGTATACCCTCAGAAGTTAATTTCCCTGAAAGAAAACCTGTTTAAAAAGTAAGCATTTCAACGGCAACTGCCCATAAATAACTAACTAAAAAACTCGGCTTACCTTCAGCCGTGCTGACTTCTCTGAGAGATGCCTCATTTCTTTCTTAACATGCATCAGCCTTAACTGGTATTCCTTAATTGCAAGGAACTGAAATTGAAAAGAAAGTGCTATTTTATTTTTATAACCTTGATAAAAAATAGTTATAAACAGATAAAAATTAATTAGAATATTAAATAAAAGCTTACCATGGTGCTTAATTCTGAACTATTCACATTTCTGAATCTTGAATTTTCAGATTCTATTTCTGAAAGAGTTGTGCTTTGTCTTGCCCTAAAATAAAAATTTTTAATGTATAAATCGTTTATACAGACCAAAATGGAAGAATTATTTCACAGAATAAGAAGAAGAAAACAAAACAATGATTACAGGAACAAGAATAAATCAGTTTAGAAGAGGTGTTTCTGATACTTATAGAAATTATCTTACACGAGATCAGAGAGCTGTTTTTGTAATTTTCTGAGCGGGGGCTCATAGTGATCAAGAAGTCCTGACGCAAATTTCTTAGCTCCATCTTCTTTTGACATATTCAACCCATATCAACATAAACTAAACGATTACTGATAAGGATAAGAGATTTAAATACTGCCCTACTGAGATATCGATGTTTAGAATATCGATTATTTATTTATATTGCCAAATTTCTTGCGCTTTGTTTCCAAATGCAACGTTTTAGGATCTATTGACAATAAAATTTATTTCTTCCTGTTGAATAATTATTTTTTCCAGCCGCATAGAAGAAAAGAGAGTGATTGATCTGACACTGATTCAGTATTACGAGCAGGCTTTAATCTATGTTTCTCTTGGCTCGAAGTCTCGCGCAAGTTTTGTTTTCCAGTATGCTTTGGTAGCAGTTCCACGTCAACGATTCAGAACATATGATCTTGAGCAGTTCTTTAAGGATTTGGAAGCCAGTTTAAGAGGAAATGGGTGCTGAAGTTAGGTGGTTAATTAATGTTATAATATCTTCGTGCTTATGTGCTGTACTAGCAACTATACCGCACAGGAAATTCGAATATAAATATTCCTTTAAACCACCCTACCTTGCTCAAAAGGATGGGTCTGTACCTTTCTGGGAGTATGGTGGAAGTAAGTAGTAAATTAGACTCTAGTTTTCACAGATATAACCTCATATTGTTCAATAATTTGACATATTTTCGAAATTCAGTGACAAACTTTTACAGATGCTATTGCTAGTGCTGAAAATGTTCGAGTGGCTCCCTCCTTGAGAAGTCAAAAAGGTATTTTTACTTGTACCTTTATGGTTAAAGTTAACAAATTGATATTCCTAATGCAAGAGATTTATGAGATTTGACTTTTAGGTGCAATATGGACAAAATCGAAGACAAATTTTGACTGGTGGGAAGTTGATTTGGTGTTTCGAGTTACAGGAAGAGGTAGAATTGGAGCTGATGGCCTGGTATTCTTTTACTCTATTTATTTTAGAATACATTCAAGTTAATTATCAGTATTAAACAAGCTTATGTATATGACTTATGATGGCATTCATAAGATGGTATATTAGTAAAGTCAACTGAGTATTGTCTTGTAACATGAGCCCGTCATATTTGTATCCAAAATCCATTATTTTATAAGCACAATTTTACATATGTTTATTCAGTGCCAACATAATGTGTATTCATTCATTAGGAGTTAACAAGTAGCAACTATTATATTATTTTGATATGTTTAAAACTCATTAGAGCCCTAGGCTGAACAGGGAGTTTTTGGTAGGGAGTATGCAATTAACTTTTCATTTGTCCCTTTGCTGTGGCCTTCTTAAATATTTTTTTCTGCATCTTTAAGTGGCTCGTCAATTCTGCCGGTGTACCTGATTGCTTATGTAATCGTGCTGCTGCGCAGATTGATGTGAAAGTGGACTCTGTGTCTATTAGTTAACCAACTATATTTGATCCTTCTTTAACTTCATTAATGAAAGCTTTACAATTTATCTATTAGACTGCATAACACTATTTTAGAATTGAAAATTAACATAAACCTGTAATTTCCCTTAATTAATTTGCTACTTTAAAACCCTTGTAATTTCTGCATGTGATTTTTTGAATTACAGTTAAAAGACAGTTCTCTATAATTGGCGGAATCTGAAATTTTTACATCTCATTTTTCTGACAATGAGAATATCCGCTTGTAAATGTGGCCATAAATACATTATTTTTTTTTTTATAAAAAAAAAGGTTATAATTATTTTTTTATTTTAACGACTGTAATTCATTTAGAGAATTTATGTGAGAGTATGAGAATTTTTTTAGGGAGAGTTCTTCTGGCAACTGAATGGGAAAGGGGTAGAGAATATCATTCCAGAGATATAAATGGTTCAGTTCAGGAGCTAATTATACACTGTATCAATAGCATATCAAACCATAACACATACAATTTGAATTTATTGCTTTTGAATAATACATTGCTGTATTTTCAATCATTTGAAAAAAACTTATTTTAGATATTTTAGATTCTGGAAATATGAATTTTAAGTTTTTAGGCTATCTCTTTCTTGGTAAATGATGTCTATTCCGGTGCAAACAATTACACTTGTGTAAACAGATTATTTACTCCTAAAAATTTTAAGAGTCTTTCGTGACTACTTGGAACCTGACATAATTTATTCATTAACTTCAATCAATATTTATTTGTTGATATAGAAATTAGTAAAATTATTCGTAATTAAAAAAAAATGGTAGATTTTTGGGGCATGGGACTCAATTTCGATTGTTGAACAATACAAATTCAGCATGTTAATTATTTATATTCCAGTAATTAATAAATTGAAATTAAATTGTCTTTGTGATTTTGAACTATTAATGAGGATTGATTAAGTACTAGTAGAGGTACAATACACATCCTTCTGAAACTAATAAATAGATATTCTATTTTTTTCAGCCCACAAGATAATATCTTACATATTGTATACTTCTGGATTAATTACATTGGCCTCAAAAAAGAAAACTATTTTATTATCGGGTTAGAGAATTAATTCCCATGTCTTTCTCTCTATTTTTTCTGAGGATCTTAAATCCAAATTTAAATTTGATCTATCTTGTCTAGAAACGTGATGTCTTGACTGACATCCTTATTTCAAATCGGAACCCCATTTTTTATTTCATATTCTTATTCTATTTGTGTGTGTGTGTGTATATATATATATACACACACACACACATATATTATTATTATTATTATTATATATATATATATATATATATATATATATATATATAATAGTTTTTTGAAAAATTACAGGTTAGGAAAAATAATTTCTTCAATTCGGCCACTTAAAAACATTTATTTAATCCCCGACTTTTATTTCGAGTGCCCACACTCCTTCTCAAGGGGTTATTTCTTTACAAATTTAGAAAAAAACAGTGTTAATTAAAATAATCTTATACTTTACTAATATTCATCTAATTAAAATTTGTGTTTTTACTTTCAACTTCATAGTTTCTTAAAAAAGGTGAAAGTGTATTTTAGTCCCCCCCTTGGTGTCGCACGATGATGATGGTTTTGTTGTTCTAACTTTATATTTTTTAACACTTTTTAAGTGAGGGCGGGGATTATAACGAAACAAGATCGCGACCTAGAGGGGGGGGGACTAAACTACACTTAAGCCTTTAATAAAATATCTTCTTTTATATATTATATAATAGTCATGTGATATTTATTAGTTATTACTGAGGATTTTTACCCTGCGGTATGTCTGTTTAATGTCTTTCAAAATCTTTTGATGAATATTTTTAAGTATTAGAATTCTTATTCCTAATTTATTGTGTCTTTATTTTCTGCTATCTTTTTTTAAATTTGCACTTTTTCAAAATTAAAGTGATGATCTTTTTGTACTGCATGTACAGACAAGGTGGTTTGCTATTGATTTATCTTATATATGGATGTAACATATTGGTTTATGGATATTTCCCTTGAGGGAAACCAGCTATGGATGTTGTACCCATACCAAACTTTATGTTAGTTTTTTTTTTTTTTTTTTTTTTTTTTTTTTTTTTTTTTTTTTTTTTTTTTTTTTTTTACAGACAATAATCTTGCCGGTAGTTATTTATTTCCTCATCTCACTACGCACAGTAAAAGTCTATTGAAAACAATATTTGGTATTTAAGCTTCCAATAAAGTGTTTCAGGGTGTAACTGTTAATTGTTAATATGACATGGTAGGAGGGGAGGGGGCTTACTGAAGGCTGAAAACTATAATGTGCAAATGCCTTTATTAATATTCATGATAAAGAAAATATGTATATGACAATAACTCAAACACACATGTGTAACAACATACACATGCACACACACATACACGTTTGTGTCTGTTACCTTAATTTTTGATTGATCGTTACCAATCTCTATATATGTTTCTCGCAAAACTAAACATCAAGTTTGTTAATGGCTGAAATTGGGCAAGTAGGAAGGGGAGGGGGGGGTTTAGAGGAGTGAATTTTGAAAATTCGTAATATCTCCCTTAATATACATTGGAAAGAAAAATTGTATAGAACCAATTTTATTGCAATTTTAGTGACCTATCAATGTTGTTATGATGTGTGTATATATGTATATAAATATATATATATATATATATATATATATATATATATATATATATATATATATATATATAGATAGATAGATAGTTTGTCTGTTCTCTCAGTAGTGGCTACAGATATTGAAACCAATATTCATATTTAAACTTAATTAAACATTTAATCGCAATATAAAATTATGTTTAGTATTGTGCAGAGTAAAATGCTTTCCCTGTCCCTCCTGACACTTTACCCGAAATTATAAGAATTTACCTCAACCCATCATTTCTTACTGCTAAATTTAGTTTGACAGAACAAACAATACACTAGGTGTATTTCATAAGGCTCTATAATACCTTTTAATTTATTGCAATTTTTGTATTTATCACTTCTAGGCATTTTGGTATACTGAAAACAAGGGTGCTTATGATGGTCCTGTATTTGGGAGTTCAGATAAGTGGGTTGGATTAGGAGTATTCTTCGATTCATTCGACAACGATAATAAGCACAACAATCCATATATTATGGCCATGGTTAATGATGGAACAAGAGAATTCGATCATGCCAAGTGAGTATTATTATTTTAATGCCAGTTCTTATTACCACCCAGACTATAGTCTTTCTTTATATCTCATCATTTTATCTTCCTTCTGTTTATTTAGTTTAATATGCTTATTGATGTGCATGTTGTATATTGAATGTACTATGCACTATCCATGATTTCAAAAGAGAGAAGGGAATGATCGATTGTCAAAATTAATTAAAATTAAATTATAAACTTATGCATTTGTATGTGTCAGAAATTAAGATTTCACTTCATTATTCAGGATTTATTCTCCTGTTTGAATGTTTTTTTGTGGAATTTAATTTTTTTTTATTATACCCTATTTTTTATAGGGAGCCTCTTGCAGCTAAAGAACACTTAATAAATCTTAATCTGCTCTTCATACAACCAGTAGCATACTATTGCTTTTCTTTATTTTTAATAAAAATAATAACATTGCCTAAATTTCTCAATTTTGATAAAGCAACATAAGTATAACTTACAGGTGTTTTTGTTATCTAAACCCTAGTACCTTAATACAAATTAGAGCACTGAATAGTGAAGTAAATCTTAGTAAGCATGCATTTTAAACAAAATACTTTTGCTGCAGTGATTTACTGTCCATATCTTTTTTCTTCATCTTGCAGGCGCACATTCTATATTATTTTATTCCAACGAACAGCTACAATGTTTGCTGGAAGGCATATCTAACTACAAGTTACTTATTTCTATTATTGACTTTAAGGACCTTTTAATTTTACCATACAATTTCATTTGTCCAATGTTGCTTCTGATATATCCTCCTATTTTCTTTTGAAAGATCCCATGCTTAAATGCCAAATATGAAGTTATACCACAGAGGTTTCTTAAGTTGAAGAGCTTTAAATTATAATCAATAATAAGAGTTGTCACACACTGTAAGAATATACCCCTATAAGCAGGGACTTTTCTATTGAAAAATGAAAATATAACCCTCCCCCTTGAGGAAAAGTTAGTAGCTCAAAGAGCAGCAGGAAAAAATATATATTTGGTAAATTGAATTAAGGACTGTTTATTTTTTTACATATCAGTCAAGTTTTGGAATTTAAAAGTAGAGGATGACCAAAACAAAGAATGCGTGTGTGTTTCGCTACCTCAAAATATGAATGTTTCATGTAAAGCTAACGGCCAGATTGTTAATGGTCGAATCAGACCAGAAGGAGTCGAGAAGGGACTTGAAGAAACATTTTTTTTGATCCATTTATTTGCTACAAACCATATATTTTAAAATTTTGCTGTGGCTCTACTATTAATAGATTATTTGTATTTTTTTTCACCTTCAGAAAATTTATTCCTCCCATTCCTATTTTAGCACTTAGTATATTGAGTTTTTATTTCTTTAAATATGAAGATAATTATGTCCAGTGACCTTAAATTTGAACTCCTACTTACATAGCGTTCATAGCAAAGCGGAAATCATTTGTTTCCCATGTCAGCATCTGGGAAATCTGCTTTGTTTGCATGGTAGTTATTTTTATAATTATTAAAAATAAAATAATAACTTTAGGAGTAAAATAAATAATAATAAAATAAACGACTTTTCATTCTGGCATTATGGATTTTGACTTATCCATCACTCTTTATTATATTATTTTTCTTATTTTCAGTGATGGTTCATCTCAAATGCTTTCTGGCTGTGTTAAAGATTTCCGAAACAAGCCTTTTCCAACAAGAGCGAGAATTGAGTACTACATGAACACCTTGACTGTAAGTAGTTTAAAATTTAATTTCTTCCCTTTTTTATAGGAGTATTAACAAATTATTAGATTTATATGATACATTAATTTTTGGACTTAATTAATTTAAGCAATAATTTAATAGATTTTTGTTTTGTTATTCTGACCAAATCTATATTGTATTACCTACTTTATTTTTCATATTTAAATTTCTTGTTTTGAACAAATTTTTACCATTTTCATGTAATCTTTCAGGTTTTATTTCACAATGGAATGACTAATTCTGAGCAAGATTATGAAATTTGTTTGAGAGTTGAAAATATTTTTCTGCCTAAAACTGGCTACTTTGGTGTATCAGCTGCCACTGGAGGGCTTGCTGATGACCATGACGTTCTTCATTTCCTGACTACGTCTTTATATCCTCCTGGTACACAGCCTCCGGCACCATCAACACAAGGTCACAAACTAACTCCTGAAGAAGAAGTTAAACTTACTCAAGAGTACCAGGAGTACCAGAAGAAACTCGACCATCAGAAAGAAGAGTAAGATTTTCATAAATTGAGTTCCGCTTTTCAAGCTGTATTAGGCTTTAATTTTTTTTAAAATTTATTCACACTTATTCTATTATTGAAGTAGAAACTTTTCTTAATCGGAGGTCTGTGTTTGATTGGAAAAGTCTGAATAAACTTTAGTTAGATCTAACAACTTAGAACATTGTGTATGAGTAATGTTTTATCAAGAGTGAGCATTATAGAGGTCATAGTGCGATGGCGAGAATACTGAATATTTCAAATGTTATTGATGCTGTTTCCATTTAAGTACAGATTCCCCACTTCATCATTATAATATACACATAAAATATTGCATTCACTCTCTTCTACTTTCATTTCTGCTCTACTTTTTTCTTTTTTTTTGCATTGTATCATAATTTTTACCTCCAAGTACAGTAGATTTATGTTTTGAAACGGGAGCTCAGGTTGGCCATGTGAGTTGAAGTAAACCTGGAGTGGCGAGTTTGATTCCTGCCTGGGCAACAGGAATTTATCTGGCGACGGAATTCATTAAATAAAGTCCTTAGTCCCACTCTGGCTAGAAAAGGGTGATAACCTGTAGATAAGCCCTCCCAATTAGCTTTAGTTGCAAAAAATGGGCGTTGATATAAATAAATAAATAGTTTGAAACGAAACATGGAAAGAAAGAAAAATAACTCTTTCTTTTCATTTCAGCGTTCTTTACTTTTTAGTTTTTAGCCTTCAATGAACTCCTACTCTACTCATCTTATTTTAACTATAAGCAGCTTTGTTTGTTATTTATTAATATCCACTTTTTGCTACTAGTGCTAATTGGAACAGGTTTCCATACTTTTCTAGCCAGAGTATGAGTAAGGATTTTATTTAATGAATTTGTCACTAAATAAATTCCTATTGCTATGGTGGGAATCAAGTTCGTCATTCTAGGTTTACCATTTGAGATCAAAGGCTTTAACTCATATGGCTAATCTTTTTCTTCCCCTTGAAATTTGAGTAGTCTGCTACAGGACTTTATGACTCTAAGGTTGGTAGTCGACTGGTACAACAATATAGTTATTTGCCAGGCCTCTATGACTAAGGTTCAAGCTTGGCTGAATAGGTCTGGTAGAGGGAGAGGGAGATAGACATCTTACAAGGCTCAAGTGGGGGGAGGGGCTCTAGCATGAAAACCTCTAGTTGCTTTGTTAAAGCACGGCTCGGAGGGAGCCTAGGAAGATGAAGTTTGGTGACAAACTGGTTCTTAATTATAATTTGAACTTAACGCACAATTGAGAATGACAATCTAAAATACAAAATAAAATAAAAATGGGACAAATTAAGCCACCAACGATAATATTAATAATACCACTATTGGCAGTAATATTTATTATATTAGGTTTGATAAATCAGGAGCATAAAAGAAAGTGAGTTGCAGCTTAAAATTAGTAAAAAAAAAAAAATAATAAAACGACTTTAAATAATTACAGGTACAAGAAGGAGCATCCTGGGGCTGTGAAAGACCCTGAGAGTGAATTTGAAGATTGGTTTGAAAGTGATTCCCAACGAGAGCTCCGGCAAATATTTTCTGGTCAAAGTCAAATTTTGGATCAGGTAATACTGCTGAATTGTTTATTTTAGTCTAATAGGCTATTATATAGTACCATTAAATTTTGCAATAATCTCAATATAGTAGTATTATAGTTCAGTATTAAATGACCCTTTCTGCAATTAATTACTTGGTTCATCTGATATCTTATCCACCCCATAACCAAATGGCTTTAAAAATTTGATCCTTTCTTTAGTGTTAGTCTCCTTGTACCTAACAAAAAAAAATTGTCTTAGCCACAGTCAACTTTCCATTGTCCATCTCAAGCTTTGATGATCAGAAATGTGATATGAGTGTTTGTGAAACTCTACAAAATGTGGTTTGGTTCGGACAGTCTATACGAGGGCTTATTCATGTTTTTATCTTATATCTTTTTGATGCTCCATAACCTTATATATCTAAACCTTCTATACTTTTTGTTTGTATATCTTTTTGATTGAACAATTAATAATTATTATGCTGTCTCATTACTTGTCTGCACTCTTCCCTACCTATCTGGACCAGTGGGGCTGCTACTAATACTAATGTGTGGTAATTCTCCATATATTTTGGCTATACAGGTTTAGAAAGATTCATTCTTCTTTCTTTGCATCCTCGTATGGGTAAGCCACCTGGTTAATCAGATTTTGATTAACCACCTTCAGCTTTATTCAGTAAATTGTGTCATTGATACAGTTATTTCTCTATAGTTCTTGCTAGTGTACTGTCTTTATCATTAACCTTGTACTTTATTTCTCCTCCCTAGTACAACTGTTTTGTATGATATATTCAGTCAGATAGACCATATTGGCTTCCCTCTATTTCACTGCACTATTTCTGTATGTTCCAAATACCAATATTGAGCTATAGTCCTTTTTTGTTCTCTTTCTGGATGGGACCCCCACATTTGCATTACTTAGGACCTCAACGTGCTTATTATTTATTGAATAATATAAAAAAAAGTTTAGTTTGATCTAATCTTTGCTATATAAGTTTTAACTTTTTTGAATAGGTGAAACTCTTGAGCCAGAAATTAGATGAAGTTGTTGGAAGGCAAGAAAGAGCTTTAGGGCTTATATCTAACATACATGCTGCAGGTGGAGTGCCTCAACAAGTTGGAGTTCAGCCAGGTAAATGTTTTTATTAGATAAAACACCTTTTTTTCTGTTCTAGCATAATTTGAGAAGATTCAATTAAGTCAGACATAGTAAAACCCATTACAATGTTTGATTTTTGTAAAGAATTTTTTTTTTGTATTAGTTATTTCATTTGTATGATAATGATGCCTAGTTATTATGCTCTAAAAACACTACTAGTGTACTATATAACATCTCCATGGGAGCCTTTGAGCATATTTCCCTTAAGTCCATTGACTGTAGGAATAAAATTCCCAAAATAGCCAAACATTTTTAATTTTTTTTATCCGTATGCTCATTTTAAATGGAATAAATTGTGTATTTGGTAATATATTGCTTAAAATTGTAATGGAATTTTGTTTTTTACCATGACAACACAAGTGTCCTCATGTAAAAAAATTCACTGAGTTAGTTAAGCAATATCACCATTATATCGTATATTTCAGGTTTTACATGCTGAAAATTTAATCTCATTTCTTATTATTTTACCTGCTATAAAAGTGCATGTATTACCCTTGCTGTGGTTTTATACGTATATATAAATATATATATATTTATTTTTTATGGGGGAGAACGGGCAGGGTGGTGGCCATAGGTGCAGGTTCAATCCCTGCCAAGGGAGAATATTAGTTTACAAGGTCACTAACAGAGCATGCTAGTGTCGCAGTACTTATGGATCAGCGGGAGTCTAAAGACTCTATAAGTCTGACAGCCCCTCTGAATGGTTATTGATTATGACTCTCTTAGCTCCCGCCCATAGGCAGACTGTCAGCGTGAACTCTCCGGCACGGGGCCGGCCCTCCCCAGTGGCAGCAGTAAGCCCCCGCTGTGTAGCTGCTGGGTAGGGGAACCGTAGGAACAGTAGGTCCTTAGTCGGCTTTGCTGTTCCGGGCAGGGGATCACTCCTGCCTTAATGGGGTAAGTTCTAGTGGCTTACTCAATGTGAACTACGGGCTGGGTGGTGTCCGGAGTGGAGGCTTGCCTTCACTGCCGGTCATAGACGTAGTGGTCGTGTGTTCAAAGCACGAGGACATACAGGCCATGTAAACTGGTACATGTGTTCTCTCGTGTGGGAGCTGGGTAGTAGGAGACTGTCCCTTCCATAGGATTCGCTTCTGACCATCGTAGCGAATCCTCAGTCACCATGAAGCGTTGGATTGGTGTAGGTTGGATTAAGGCCTCACGGCTAGGTGCCTCCTACATTGTAGCCACACTTCGAAATGGGTACTCAATGTCAGCGTGAACTGGCCACAGACACTTCGGATGCAATGGGTCAGACTACTAGACTTCCAGGTCTTCCTTGGATAACGGGGGTTGTACGTCGAGTTAATCACTCACTAAGTTAAAACTGATCTCGAATCTTGCTCGGTGGCAGCTAAGGATCTATAATGCACCCAAAAAAAAAAATTGGTAGGCAGGAAAACATTTACAGTACTTTCCCTGTACTATTTCTTTCATTTTTTAGATTGTATTACAAATTCAGTGAGTAATATCAAGAAAGGTTTAAGTGGGTCATTGTGCATAAAATGAAGAATAGATCGGTGACAGGCAAAGGCAGGGGAGGGGGGGGGAGAAGAAGAGTGTAGAAAATGTCTGGTTTCGTCAACCCACAAACAACTCCCTAATTTCGCTATTCTTGGCAGCGTTTTTTTTTAAAAGTTTTCTAAAATAAAAATTGTTGTTTTTATAATCATGAATAGAATAAGTCACTTCATTCTAATAATTATACACTATATAAATAAAGTGGTTATTTTTTTTATTTTATGAAAAATATGGAAATGTTTTTAAAAGAAACATGTAATTATAAGTATAAAAGGTTAAATACAATTTTTTTGAAAGTGTCATTTTATAATAACAATATTTTTTCACTATGTACAATTATGCTCTAATAATCTGTATCTTCAATTCTAATCAAAAATAATTCTTCACATCTACATATATTCAAATATTGCAACTGGATCTGTACACAAATATGTACATATTTATATTACAACTACTGTATATTTTAATATCTACATGTTATTAAATTTACTTACAAATATTTAGTTGGGTAATTATGAAATGTAGATGTACAGCTCGTCTTTTTGAATGGCTTTTTTAAAATAATTTTGACTACCTTTTCTTATTTCTCTGAAGTAGGTGTACAGTAATATGTGGGCCAAGGTAAATCAGACTTAAATTAAAAGTGCAGATGGCTGAATAACCAAGATCCTAAATCTTAATTTTGAGATTGATATACGTTCTGGGAACAAAAGTAAAAATTAAATAAAAATTAGGAGAAATTATATGTATGCTACTGCTATTACTATATATGTGTATAGAGAGCTGTATGTACTTTAGCTACCAAAAAGTTGGATTTGGTATATAGAACATTTAATATGCTGAAAAAAATAAATTGTTACCCTTTCAACTTTTATGTATCTAAAAGCTTCAAGTAAAACATTTTAACACTTCAGTAAACAATAAAATACAAAGAAAAATCTTATAAAATTGTACTTACCTGTCAGTTTCAATAGCTCCTGTAAGATATTAAAAAATGATTTTAAGTCAGAATGATTGTACGTGGGCAGAGCTGGGACACACATAAAAGTGGTGAGGGGTTGCAAGGGGATTCTCCCCATCACTAATGTTAAAAGTGTCTTCATTCAAAGTCTAAGTGTTAAAACTGGTATTTAATCTTTATCCGAAACAAAATATCAATGGCTGAAATTGGTCATGGAGGAGTGGGTGTTTTGGGTACCACTGCAAACTATAACCAGAACTCTTGTCTGTTAGGTATAAAGAAATAATTCATTTTTGGTATTCCCAGAGTGGGATCGACGGAAATTTGATTTTTTTTTTTCTTTTTCAATAATCACATCATAGTAGTACAACCTTAATAACTGATTTCTCTTAAGGGAAATATGCTAAGAGATATTAGTAATGTTCATTTTGGTCATTTTTGACTATTCATTTAATTTGAAAATTATATAAATGCTATGCCAGTTAAGTTGAAATAATTATTTTATTTACCAGGTGTACCTACTGGCCAACAACCAGTTCTTATTGATACTATTCGAAGACATGAAGTTGATGCAGTTTTAGCCAATCAGAATAACATTATTGCTCAAACAAGAGAACTAAGGTAATAAAGCTTATTATTATGCTTATTTAATGTTTGGTTATTTTTTATTGAAACAGAATTTATAAATGGTATATATGTACTAAATTATAGACTAAGAATCTTCCATGTATTTTGAAAAAGAAAAAAAATGAACGTCAACCAAGTTCTTATCTACATGAATAAATGCGAAGCTACTACAATGCTTTGTTGGGAAACCCCCATTTATTTCAACCTTTCAATGATGGGATCTCTGCTTTTGTACAATAATATTTGATTTTGGAAACAGTTACAAATATTTAAATTAAATTTTAACATCAATTAATGTTAAACAGATTTATATTAAACAAAATAAAAAATATCAAGCAGACATCAAGAGTTATATTTGTTCAAAAATATATTTTATACTCACAGTAATCACTGTGTGTATACTCAAATATATTAGTTGTACTCACAGATCAAATGAGATGCACTGATGGCCACATGGCTTAATGTATAGGCATAGCTTCCTCATGCATGCTGAGGGTAAAATTGATGCAGGTTCAATTCCTTGCAAGAGAGAAATTTATTTCTCCAGCAACTACCAGAGCATGCTAGTGGTGAGTAAACCTGCCTGTTACTGATGCAGTCTGCCGTTCTACTGGAGACAGCTTTAACAGGGATTATATGATGAGCTGATCCCAAATCTCCCCTCTCCTTGGAGGTGGCGAAAGATCCTAATAAATGATTAAAAGCCTACATTGCCAACAAAAAAATAAAAACTCACAGATAACTTATTTATTATTTCTTTAAAACTGAGCTAAGAACAATTTTAATATAGCTGAGGGTTATCAAACAACTTGATGTTCTCATTATTACTCATAACACAAAACAATACAATTTTTAATTATATCTAATTTTATTGACTATTGATATTTTTGCATAGAAAGTATTGTTAGATTAATTATTTATAAATATTATTAGTTTTAATTGGGGTCTAGTAGTGACAGTGATCATATACATATTCCTGTGTTTGGAAGTTAATCGTGTGCTAACAAGACAGGCATAAGTATAGGTTTGGGGTCATAGGTGTATTAGAGTTTTCTTTAATAGTATTTCTTATTGTGGTGAAGTTTCATTGTAAAGTGAAGCCACTATGAGAATTCTCAGTGGAAGAAATTTTGGAAGGTGAACTGTTTTTTTAGGCGATGAGCCTTGGCATTATCCTATCATTTACACTACTGTGTGAGCTAGTATCACTGTTTACTTAGAAGGTTTTTTTTTTTTATCCGCCCTTTGCAGACTATATATTTTGTAATATGGTTTATTCTAACAACGAAATAAAAAAGGTCATCAAAGAAATGAACGCAACGCCACTTTAGAAAAGAACAACAAATTATGGGGTAATATAATTCAGGAGTTAGATGCACTGAAAAAAAAATCCTCTATATATTTAGAACAAAGAACAGTTTTTGGATATGGAAGCTCTTAATCTATAAAGATTTTTGGATCGCAAGGCTTGCCATCACCTTATAAACTGGTAAAACACATATTTCTTATGTCGATATGTTGCTGTATCCAAAAGACTACTCAGCTTCAGATAAAGTCATAGTAACCAAAATTTCCAAAACTTCTGGCTGACAAGGCAAGAACACTTGCTAGAATCATGTTGAAGATAAAAAGCCTGTACTTTACTGACAAAACACCAATGGTATGATTAAGAATTTGTGTGATACAAAATAAATATCTGAAGAAATCACTAATAATTATGCAGAAGAACATGCTGGGGCAAGAACTACCAAGGGACTATCTTGCGGCCAGAGAAAATTACAGGAAGGTAATAAAAAGAATGTAGGCATTTTTAGCATCCTTAATTACAGAATCAGAAACGTGATGAACAGTGGGCAGGTTTGGAATAATGTAAATATACTGAAACCTTTTAAAAGATTAACAACGAAAATTATTCTATGTGAATGGATGTGCTCACGGATACTAGAATATACGGGAGGGGTCAGTATCCAACAGGATGTGCAGCAGTCACACCCTGCGGTGTCATTCCATCAATTGTCATTGGTCTGTGTTTCTCTGCTGATTCTTTCCTTCCAAAAATACATAGTGGTTTGAGCTAGCAGTGTTACTTCGAGGAAACTGGTCAAGTATGAGGAGTGAATTTAATTTAATGGTATTCAGGGAAATGATGGTTTGTGGTGCAATTGCGAGCTTTCCCAACCACTAATGACATCAAAATGAATTGGGAATGAAATTAAAATAAAATAACACCAAGCTAAAATAGTAACATACTTATAAACATAGTTATATACTTATGAACATGTTGATAAATTTGCAATGACTACTGCTTGAATTTGATGAGCGCATTTTGAAGATTCGGACGATGAAAGAGACTTAAAAAATGAACTCGTAAATGTTCCTCCCAAGCGAATTTTGAAGCTAAGGGAATAATGTACCAAATACAAACAAAACGAATGGATATATATATATATATATATATATATATATATATATATATATATACATACATATATACATGCATACATACATACATACATACATACATACATACATACATACATATATACATACATAATCCTCGAGGTTGTAGATAAATTGTTAGGCTTCAGGAAAAAAAAAAAAATGTATGATGCAGCAATAATGAAAATAAAGTCATGGATAACCTTTCAGAAGAAATTAATATCAGCCAAGGTTGTGCCATCAGTCATCTGAGAGTCTTGAATACTGAATTCCTGAATCCTGTGAACCATGCAGTGCATGCAATAGCTTCATGAATAGTCCTATATGCCACTTTCTCATTCACTGTTCATTTGTTATTGACCAAAGAAATTTAGGATAGCATTTCATTGGATCAAGATATGACCCCTGTGTAACATTTTTGTTGATATTGTCTTGACAAATATAATTTTTTTCCCCCCTTTGAATTAATATGTATATTGTGTTATATTTTTTCAATGCTTATTTATAATTTTCACTATCTTTGTGTTTATTTATATCTAATCACTGAATATTAAATACCAATTTTTATTATTTGTCGTTTTTGCCATTTGATGTTTCTCAATAACTTTAAGTTGTTATTAAATAATATTTATGAAATAGATAAATTTCATCTTGTATAGAAGCCTTAATACCACAGTATTATTGTACCTCTACTAGATAATATGATTATAGATATATTTGAAAATTTATTAGTACAAGAAAAAAATCTCTTTAACCAACAAAACTAATGATCCATCTTTCTATCTTTTAGTTTTAATAAAAAAAAAGAAATATATTGAAAGATGCCAAAACTTATATATTAATTAGATAGTCTAATTAAACATAAATAATGTCTAAAAATTAATCTGAATACCTTCAAATATCACTGATATATACTATTTATTCAGTAACTCTTCAAAGATGGGAGTTTATTATTTATAAGTCCAGTTTTAGCAGATTTCCCTTAAGGGAAATCAGCTATTGAGGTTGTACTCATGACGGAATTTTCGAAATTTTTCTTCAAATGTCCATCGATCCTACCTAGTAGATGACGAAAATGAGGTCCGTTCAAAACTGTTTATATATATATATATATATATATATATATACTAGCTCAGAACCCGGCTTCGCTCGGGAATTCATTTGAGGCTGAACGGTGATGGTATACTTTTGGCAAGCTTTACTTTGGACAATATTTTGACATTTACCCGTCCCAGTGTTTAGGGTTGATACCCGTCGTTTCTGTGGATTTGTTAATAATAAAATTAATTTTTTATGTAAGTCTTCACTTTCCTCCATATTTTCATATTTCCAGTTTCCTGTGCATTATGCATAGATTTAAATTATAAAGACAAAATATTAACATACATTTGAATCATTTTTTTTCATTTGAGGTACCTGGTAGTTCATATTGAAAAGAAGTGTTCAGCAAATTTCTCTAAATAACAAAATAAACAACTTTTCTTATGTGCATATTTGCCGAAATCCCAATAGGAAATCACTATTTTTAATTTCAGGCCTCCCTTATAACCCCCACTCCTGCCCGTCCCTAGAAATAGTATGGCTTATTATAAGAAAGGCGTTAGTGCTAATACACATACTGAGTGTTTTATTTAGTTCGGTTGAGTCTTTTGTGCCAAATAAAATTGTTGACTCCCGCTATAATTTTTAGCGTATAACGCCTTTATACTTCGGTATACGACGATAGTGTATATAAAAAAAGTTTCTCTAAATAACAAAATGAACAACTTTTGTTATGTGCATATTTGCTGAAAAAGCAATAGGAAACGAAATATCGCTATTTTTAATTTCAGGCCTTCCATATAACCCCCACTCCTGCCCGTCCCTAGAAATGTTAGTATGGCTTATTATAAGGAAGGCGTTAGTACTAATTCACATACCGAGTTTGGTTTAGTTCGGTTGAGTCTTTTGTGCCAAATAAAATTGTGGACTCCCTCTATAGTTTTTAGCGTATAACTCATTTATACTTCCATATACGGCAAAAGTGCATATAACAAAAGTTACTCTAAATTACAAAATAAACAAATTTTGTTCTGGGCATATTGGCTGAAAAAGCAATAGGAAACGAAATATCGCTATTTTTAATTTCAGGCCTCCCTTATAACCCCCACTCCTGTTCGTCTCAGAGAAAATTAATATAGCCTAAAGTCTAAGTTGGGCTAGTAGTAATATACAAACCAAGTTTCATAAAATTCGGTTCAGCCGTTTATGCGTGAAAAGGTAACAAACAAACAAACAAACATACACGAAAGAAACAAAATGCAGTTATGGTGTCTATGACATGTGAAACGAAAAGTTATTGTGAAATTTCGCGAAAAAAATCAATGTACAGACAGAGGTTACAATTTTATATATATATATATATATATATATATATATATATATATTTGTCTGTTACCGCTCTAGCGGTCGCAATTTTTGTTTGCTAGTTACCAAACTCGATATTTAGTCGTTTTATGTAAAAAGAAAGATCAAGTTCGTTAACGGCTGAAATCGGACCAGTGGGAGGGGGGGTTTAGAGGGGAGGATTTTCGAAAATTCGAAATATCTCCATTACTATAAGTCGGATCGAAATATTGTACAGAATCAATCTTATTGCAAATTAAATTTACTATAAATATTGTTATATATATGTTTTCTCTATCTTGAATATTAAGCGAGATATTTGCATTTGTATTCTGCGTGTGGCCGGCAGGAGTCGGCTATGTTCGGACTTTCCGCCGAGAGCTCTGGCAGCTGTTTCCGTAACTATTCGTCCCTCGTGAATAGGTTTAAAGGTTTCTTACTACTACATTTGTTATTAGGCAGATTTCTCTATTGTGAAACTTCACGTGGGAAATCTGCTTAGTTTACGCAGCCCCTGCATGACGGACTTTTTATTTTAGAGTCAAGTATTCAATCATAGCAAAACATTTTTACATTTGTTATTGTGTGAAACCATTCAGATTTAGTAAACTTAAATTTAAAGAAGTTTTTTTCAATTTTCTTTTTCAGGGGATTCCTTGTAGAGATTCATACGAAAGCTGAAAGTCTTCTTCAAAAATCTCCTCCTGCTGATACATCAAACGTTTTAAGAGAACTGAAAGATGGTATTGGTGCCCTTAAGCAGCAGCAAGTCCCTTTGAATGCACCTTTGAACACTTGTCCAAGTTGTGTTACACCTCTCATGCTGTTCCTTGGATTTGCTGGCCATCTTGTCATCATGCTCATCTACTTGCTATATAGGTAAAATATAACTATATAAGTTTCATATAATTGTAAACAGTAAAATTTATTTTTAACCATTTTTCCTTCAGACAGTTGCAATGGCAATCTGTTCTAAATTTTCACTTCTTGTTTTTAGAAATGGAGTTTAGGAAGTAACACTTTATTAATGAAGTGTCTTCACCAAATGAAATGAAATATATGTTTTCTCCGTGAATTGGCTCTACAATGGAGTACATCTTCATCCCATTGTATAACCCATTGATTTCAGGATTTTGAAATCAATATTTGCTTTTTTTTCTTTTTTTTTCCTGAGCACAAAGATTCACTGTCTGTCAATGGTCACATACCTTCAACCACATATATTAGAATACACGGCAAGGACCTCATGCAGGTAGGCTGTCTTGTACCAGTACTGACGGACCTAAAAAGCTGCTATACTGACAAAAATAAAAAATTGAAACTAATATATTTTTAATAAGGAACTTAAATTGTATAATAAAGTATTCTTCATTAATTTATAATTTCAAGGTCCTGTTTGTTAAACGCGGGATTTCACTAAGTACATTAAAAAAAAAAAATGAGGGTTCAATGGAACGTGATAACTTCAAAACTTATGATAAATGAATAAACTAGACTATTGGTATACAGGTTCAAATAGAATAACAAGTTTCGCAGGTTTTGTGATATGTTGAATAAAACTCTCATTCATTTATATTTACAACCACAAGTAATAAATTTAGAGCTAGTTTTTGTTATAAAAATGAACTCTCACTATATTTTTGTTAGCTCTACCCTAAAAATAGTTTCAAATATCCATCTTTCTAAGTGTGAAATAAGCCATTCATTGCAATGTCATTCAAATTTTTGTGTAAAGACTCTGAAGGATGTCAACCTCTTTCACCATCCAAGCTTTTTTATATCCATATATTGTATTACATATTATTTATTTGATGTAGGAATTATATTATTTCTTCTGTAACCCGCATTGTTATTATGTTGTGACCTTTTTCATATTTTTTGTCTTCTCTTTCTCTTCATTTCAAGTTCCCTTGTTTCCTTTGGATTTTTTTTCTCACTGAGCTTTCATAAAAGTTTATAAAGATATGGGATATTATATATATATATAGTGTTTTATTTTTCATTAATCAGATAATTTAAAGTTTCATCTTATCAGTCGGGTTGGATGTGTATTATTAATTTTTGAACTTCATAAAAGGCATTTGCAATTACGAAATCATGGTGCTTGCAACATGACATTAGCATGTAGCTTTGGTTGTTTCTATACCTTACACCAGTATTTTTGTCACTACTATGACCTTCCGTTTTACAGAATGGAATTCTATCATGACATTTTCTTTTGTTGAGTTTAGATGATTAACACTTTTGACTTCTTTGGTTCCTTAAGGACTGTTGGAAATCTGATGCTAATTACAATATTCATTTCTGGTGTGTTTGTTGCCTTCAACATAGGCTTCCTTTCGAAGTATATGTTTTCCTCACTTTTTGAGGAAGCTTTTCAGTCACATAATTAAATTAGGGGATTAAAATGATTTGAGTATGCATTGTTGTTGTATAGTATATTTTAGGGTTTTGTTTAATCAAGTAAATCTAGGTATCCAAATCACTTATGTTCTTGAGTACGGCCTAACTAGTGTCACAACAATATCCCAAACCTTTATCTTTTAAATTAATAGTACAGCAGGAAAACATTGTTATTTTCCTTGTTACATTATAATACTTGACTTAGCATAGGATGTGCTAGAAGAGGTTATTCAAAACAGTAATTATTATGAAATGTATATGTGTTCTATAAAACATACAAACAATTTAAACATTGCTAATCAGGAGAAGAAACTATATTAAACTAGAATCTTCAATTTATTAAATGAACTATTACTTTAAATAGTTGTATTTGCAGATGGCATAATACTTATAAAGTTAAAACAATTCCTAGAACTACAAACAATTGCTAATATGGTAACGATAATTAATGACAAATCAAAAAATGATCATAAATTAACATTTAACACTGAACTAAAAACTCCAATGGACAGTTACATACAAGGACATACTATAAATTGAACGACAGCACTAACAAGCACATTGGGCACATTAGATTGGGCAATGCTTAGGTGTAACATTTGATCAATCTTAACATGGTCTACCAATATTTACAGACTGTATACTGAACACGAACTCCTAATACACAATCTATCAAATCACTGCACGAAACACTTGGGGACTACTAAATGAAGCTTTATAAATACTTAAAGGAGCAATTCTCCTTTCCATTTCCCCAAAGAGATGTGCTGGGTGGTGAAAAGTAGGTATCAAGAAGAAAACACAAAAGTAGGCCTTCATTCCACAAACACTATATTTAAGAGAGGAAGAAATTCAATTTTAAATTTTTTCACTCACCTACGCTGTACACATTTGGACACTGAACTGAAAAAAAAAACTGTACAATCTTAAAGAACTATAACAACTACAATGATTGATGGCTCTTAAAATAACATGTGTACTTATGATGTCATGTTATGACATTATTTTGGCACATTGCATAATTTATTTTATATTTTTATTAATTATTTTCATTGAATATTTTGAAAGTATATTATTTCGTAATAGTGTCTTTTACTCTTTTTCTTTAATGGCTCTCTTTTTTGATTTTAAGTGATCATGAAAAAAAAAAATGCCTTTATGCTTTAAAAGCTTTATTAGCCTTTTTTGTTTAGTAATGTTTGATTTCTTTTTCAGGGATAACAAAGGGGCACAAGCAAAGAAATTTTATTAATGCAATTATGAACATTTCCTGTAATTTATAAAGAGAACAGAAGTGATTGGGTCAGCCAATCGTGACTTGAATGGCTCAGTATTTTACCATTTTTACTGGTATTAAATGTAAATATTGCACCTCTCAATTTAAGGACATACTTGAATAAGGGAAACATACTTAAGGGGTTCTGCTACGGCCTTGAGAGGTGCCCATAATGAGATTATATATCTTAATAGCCAAATGAACTTGAAACGAAATTGTGATTTTTAGAACATCTTGAACAAATATTTAAAATATTTGCTATGATGTAATTATTATTTAAAACAAAAAAAAAAAACTAAATGAAGTCTATTAATTCTTATTCAGTTGAATACATATATCCTTGATTGTGCTGAATACATTTAATTTTAAGGGTGATCTTCCTTTTTTAATTGAATTTTCCTCTTTTTAATGACTAAGAAATAAGTATAAAAATGATTGTGTTAATATTGTATAATGTATTTTAGTGTTATTAAATCACTTAAAACTTTGTGGTAATTTAAATGATTTTTTGGTATAAGTAGAAGAAAAAATGTTAGTGCACTCAGCACAAATTAATCAGACCTGATTCATTACTATTTTTTAAATAGGAACTTACAATTGTAATTCTTAAAAATTTTGAATTTGTTATTTATTATAGAATGTTCTATTACATTCAAAAAGTATTTTGGCCTTTTTCATTTGTAAATTGTAATGAGGTGATATAGTTATGAATTTTTATTTTTGGTTACAAGAGCTACACTATTATATTTATTATTTTTCGTGTGTGCTTCCATAGATATTATTATTTTCTTACAATTAAGACTGAATTAAAGTTAGGAATAAAGTCTTTACAACATTCCTTTTATTGGATGCTTACATCTTTGTATACAGGATGTGCATATCTTTGTTTTAACAAGCACTGGTTTGACTTATGTTTCAAAACTATGGAAATTTTGTTTATAAAATTTGTTCTATAAAATGTTGTTTATATTGCTCTTTGAGTGTGAGTTACTGTACCTCTTGTCCAGCCAGTGGGTTTAGGGATTGCAAACTTGTTTGGTGTTATACTTTGCATGTTTGTCAGTTCCTTGCATACTTAAATTGTGAGTTGTTATTTTGTTGTGTATTAGTTTCTTTATTTTTATTTAATTTTAATTTTAAATGGTGTTGAATGGAAAATATATATTTACTTTTAGCCTGTTTTTTTTATTCTTTCCTCTCCTTTAACGTTCACTTAGTTGTATACTGTGGTTGCATTCATGATATGTCTTCAGATAAATGTCTTTAAATATTCACCAAAGATCTTTGGCCATCTCGCAAATGGTTGTATCCCTTGTATCTGAATAAATTTCAGATTTTTAAGTAATTGCCCATTTCATCAGCAGAGTATTCTCAATAAGTCTATTTGAACAGCTGAATCTATATCTCTAGTGGTTCAAGAACTGTAGTGACTTAAAGATGTTGCTTGTCTCACTTATGGTTATTTTTATATCTCACAGAAGGTTATAACTGCAGACTCAATCTTTTGTGAGATTTACAAAATAGACCAAAGGAGCTCTAGATCTCACAATCTTCTTTTGTATCTCTGGTTTTAATCTGTATGCCTTCATGTAAGAGGATCAAACATGTTTGACTTTGCCTCCTGTCATGACACTAATTGTCTTTTGTTTGTTTATTATTATTTACGTCCACTTTATGCTACTATGGCTAATCGCCAGGTACTATGGGTTATCTACAGGTTACCACCCTTTTCTAGCGGGGGTGGGCCTGAGGAGTTTATTTAATGTGTCCACTAATTGTCTTAAGCTGACTCAGTCCATAAAGAAGTTGGCTCAGTTAATTTTCATCAGTGTTCCTGTAAACAAGTTCAGTAGTAAAATTATTCACGTGGTTATAATAGTTTACAAATAAACACATTTTTCTTAGACCTGCATTATCAAGTTGTGGCATTTCATAGGAAGTAGTGGATCTGATGATGATGTTTCGCTTGCTAAAAATTTAAAGTAAATAGTTTGGAAGATGTTCCTCATGCAAGTGAGTCGAAAATACAAGGGACTTAATATAAACACTTTCCTGCAAATCTTTTCAATAGTGAAGTTGAGCATGATTTAGAAAAAAAAATATATTTTTAAATAAACAGTTCAGATAGGGGCTGCCAAAAAATAAGCAGATTTCCCACGTACTGAAACTCCATATGATTGATCTCATCCCACACCATATATTTTAAATGTCCAAGTAAAAATTTATGTTAAGATTAGTAGAAAACAAGAAATTTCTAATACTCTCTTTACATTTGAGCTATGAAAACATGTATAAAACAATAATTTTAGAGCATCAATTGTCTATCAAGATTGGTTCTACAACATTTTTTTGATCCGACTTGTATTACATAATATATGAATTATTGAATCCCCCGCAATTCCTCACCCACTTTCAGGCGATATGATCTTTAGTATTGAATAAAACAGTTAAATATCAAGTATGGTATAGAACAAATAAATGAGTTAAGAACATATTTTAAATGATGATGGCATCACAGAACGTATTTTCATCTAACTCTGACAATAAAAGCTCAATGAGAACAGTATGCGGCATTTATGGTTCATATAAAGTGCCTCATAATATAACAGCTTATTGTTAACCTGAGTTGAGTAGGAGTACGGGTTTACTGAAAATTATAAAATGCAAATAATTTGGTTAATATTAGAGGTAAAGAAAAAAAGTATGTAGCATTTATTGTACCTTATATTTGAAATAAGATTGGTTCTACACAATTTTCCGATGCAACGTACAACAGAGATTTTTGGAAATTTACCCCTCTAAACCCCGGTCTGATTTTAGCCGTTAACGAACTTATCTTTAGTTGTACGTTGAATGCTTAAGTCAGTGATGAAAGTGAAAGTGAGGCTCAATTATGCCAGTGTACCTTGTCAACCTTCGTCTGCTGGGTAGCAGCCAAAGTCAGTGATCAGAAAGTGAGGCACAATTATGCTGGTGTATCTCTTAGACCTTGTTCCTCCTGTGTGTTACCATTCTGGTAATTGCTTGGGACGATGATGAAAGAGGAGGAATTAATTAACTATAACTAAGAAGAAGAATTATTTAACAATCTAAAGAGCTAATTGTTGAAATGAAATGATAGGGGGAATTTCACAAGACAACAATTTAAGTGGCCAACCAGTACAAGAATGAACTATGCAGTTTTCCAAGTGGTTGGGTATGATGCTGATACCCAACAAACAACTAACAAAATCTTGCATCCTCTTTTTTGAGGTTGTACTCAGGGCCCCTTTAAGGGCTACTGGCGCCTGTGTGCAAAAAAGGATTTTGGTGGCCCTTAAGGGATTTTGAATTATCATTTCTCTTAAGGGAAATCAGCTACTGAGGTCGTACTCCATAGATCCTGCCTAGATGACGAAATGAGGTCCGTTCAAAACTGTACATATACCCGTGTATATATATATATATATATATATACCAGTGTATATATATATATATATATATATATATATATATATAAAATCGTTACCAAACTCGATATTTAGTCGTTTTATGTAAAAAGAAAGATTAAGTTCGTTAACGGCTGAAATCGGACCCGGGAGGGGGGGGGGTTAGAAGGGGAGATTTTTGAAAAATAGGAATATCTCCGTTACTATACGTCGGATCGAAAAAATGTATAGAATTAATTATATAGAAATCAAATGTTCTATAAATATTGTCATATACATTTATTCCAAATCTGGAATGTTAACCGAGATATTTGCATTTTTCAGTTTTCACCCATCAGCAAACCCCCACTTCTACTCATGTTACATAAATAATACTCGGTTATGTAATAAACCACATCATTCGAAGCTTAAATACCAAATATTGTTCTCATTGAACTTTTAAGTTTTGAGATAAATGCAAATACGTGGGAAATCTGCTTAGTTAACGCAGCCCCTGCAGATAGGATTATTCTAGACTGGAAAGAACAATTAATAAAATATATCTGAAAATAACATATTCATTTTACAGAAAACTATTTACTATAGCTAGTGGAGTAATTTGAAATGAATCAAAATAATTTCTATCTCAATCACTCAGATTTTAGTAATCCAAAAACAAAAATGGGGGGGGGTCTACAGAACGTATTTGTTTGTATCTCGTATTATTGTTAAGCTTTGTTGAAAACAATATTTCTTATTTAACCTCGTAATGAAGTGGTTCATAATCTAACAGCTTATTATTAATATGACAGTAGTAGGAGTGGGGGTTTACTGAAAGTGTAAAACTATAAAATCCTAATATCTCGGCTAATACTCATTATACGGGAAATGTGTATAGAACAATATTTATAGTAAATTTAATTTCCAATAAGATTGTTTCTATGCAAATTTTCGATCCGACGTATACTAACAAAGATAATACGAATTTTCGAAATTCCTCCACTATAACCCCCCCTCTCCTCCAGGTCCGATTTCAGCCGTTAACGAACTTGATCTTTCTGTCTACATAAAAACACTAAATATTTAGTTTGGTAACGATTAAACAATAATTGCGATCGCTAGAGTGGTAACAGACAAATATATATATATAAAATTGTAACCTCGACATTGGTTTTTTCTCGAAATTTCACGATAACTTTTCGTTTCACATGTCATAGACTCCATAACTGCATTTTGTTTCTTTGGTGTTTGTTTGTTACCTTTTCACGCATAAACGGCTGAACCGAATTTTTGAAACTTGGCATGTATATTACTACTAACCCAACTTAGACTTTAGGCTATATTAATTTTCTCTGAGACGAACAGGAGTGGGGGTTATAGGGGAAGCCAGAAATTAAAAATAGCAATATTTCGTTTCCTATAGGTTTTTTTTGGCAAATATGCACATAACAAAAGTTGTTTATTTTGTTATTTAGTGTAATTTTTGTTATATACACTTTCGTCGTATACCGAAGTGTAAATGCGTTATACGCTAAAAATTATAGCGGGAGTCAACAATATTATTTGGCTCAAAAGACTGAACCGAACTAAATAAAACTCGGTATGTGTATTAGCACTGACGCCTTAATTATCATAAGCCATACCAACTTTTCTAGGGATGGGCAGGAGTGGGGGTTGTAAGGGAGGCATGAAATTAAAAATAGCGATATTTCGTTTTCTATTCACTTTTCTGCAAATATGCACATGACAAAAGTAGTTTATTTTTTTATTTGAATAACTTTTGTGATATTCACTTTTGTCTTATAACAAGGTATAACGAGATATACGCTAAAACTTTAGCGGGAGCCAACAATTTTATTGGGCACTAACGATTGAACCGAACTTAACAAAACTCGGTATGTCAATTAGCATTAATTCTTCCATGATTATAAGCTATATTAATATTGTTAGGTTCGAACGGGAGTGAGGGTTATAAGGGAGGCCTGAAATAAAAATTCGCAATATTTCGTTGTCTATTAGTTTTTCGAAAAATGTGCACATAACAAAAGTTGTTTACTTTGTTATTTAGAGTAACTTTTGTTTTATACATTTTTTCGGGAACAATGTATGAAGCAAATAATTTGCGTATAATATTGATATGCTCAACAATTCTTTCCAATATGAACTACCAGGTACCTCACCTGGAAAAATAAATTCAAATCTATGTTAATATTTTGACCTTAACAATTCAAAGCTATGCATAATGCACAGGAGACGGGAAATATGACAATATGGAGGACAGTGAAGTCTTACATAAAAAATTAATTTTATTATTAAAAAATCCACAGCAACGACGGGTATAAACCCTAAACACTGGGACGGATAAATGTCAAAATATTGTTCAAAGTAAAGCCTTGCCAAAAAAATACCATCACCATTCAGCCTCAAATGAATTCCCGGGCGAAGCCGGGTATCTGAGCTAGTACCTAGTATAATTGTGTTGATGTTTTCGACCAGGTTATATTTATATATGGTGTTGTTATTCTTTTTGGAGTTTTGGTCAATGTTAACCCTTGTCCTAGTGCAATAACCATGTGTAATAGTTTGTAGGTATCTTTAGTCTTGCCCTGAAGAAGGGAAAACATAATTATCGAAATATCGGCATAAACTAAGATTTTTTCACCAACATTGACCAAAACTCCAATAAGAATAACAACACCATATATAAATATAATCTGGTCGAAAACATCAACACAATTATATATATATATATATATATATATATATATATATATATATATATATATATAGTAATATGGTGGCTTATTGTAGGCTGAAAACAAGAAAGTACTAATAGCTCGCTTAATATTTGAGTTACGAGAAAATATATTGAACAACAATGATGGAGCATCAATAGTTCAACATGATTGGTGCTATAACATTTTTCGAATCAGCTCATAATAACAGAGATATTATGAATTTTGGAGTCCCCTCGGTCCGATTTCAGTTATTAACGGCGATGGACGTTAGTGCTAAATGAAACGATTAGGTAAATATTGATGTTTAACCTGTTTTAGATCAAATGAACATTTTCGAATCAAAACCAGGAAAACGTTAATTGATTTCCCCACAGTACGTATTTGCATAAAGGTCACACAGTAAAAGTTCAATGAAGAGAATATATAATATTTATTTTTTGAGGTGCTGGATGGTGAAGGAAATATTATCTCAGGTAAGAAAAAACGCCTCGTTCCTTCACTATTCTTTATTCGTTGCGACAGAGCGCTTTCACAGCATACGCTCCATCATCAGTGCCCTGCTGGCAAACAAATACCATAAAAATGTTGTACAATATGTCATTTTACTATTTATTCTATTTTAGACTTCTTAATTGTAAATATTCATTTATTTATTTTAACTATTTATTGAAATTGTTTTATATATTCTACTGAAAAGTTTTTAATTTTTAATTTTAATCTGTAAAAATAGTTTTTCTTATTTCTGTAAATATTCACTGGGACATTAATTTTAAAATTTTTTTAAACTTGTTTGTTTTAACTCTTGACCATCGTCATGTACATATATTTTCTAAATTGTTTAATTAAATGACATATTGTACAACGTTTTTATGGTATTTGTTTGCCAGCAGGGCACTGATGATGAAGCGTGTGCTCTGAAAGCGCTCTGTCGCAACGAATATAGAACCGAGAAGGAAAGTGGCGTTTTGTCTTACCTGAGATGATATTTGAGGTTCGAATAAAGCGAATCATGATATAACAAACATCTTATTGCTAATATGGCATAAGCAGAAGTGGGGGTTTACTGATGGCTGAAAACAAAAAAGTGCAGTGAAAAAATATTTATAGAGCATTAAATTTGCAATAAAATTGGTCTTATTCAATTTTTTGACCAGACGTATAATAACAGAGATATTTTGAACTTTCCAAATTCTTTCTCTAAACATCACCCCCCCCCCTGGGCCAATTTAAGCTATTTACGAACATTATCTTCAGTTTTACATAAAACGTTTATAAATCAAGTTTGGTAACGATGAAATAAATATTGCGACCTCTAGAGCGTTGACAGACTATATATATATATATATATATATATATATATACACGTATACATCTCGTTGTTTAGTCGTTTTATGTAGAAAGAAAGATCAAGGTCGTTAATTGCTGAAATCGGACCAGGGGGAGGGGGGGGGGTTAGAGGGGGAGAATTTTGAAAATTCAAAGTATCTCCGTTACTATACGTCTTATCGAACAATTGAATAGAATCAATCTTATTGCAAATTAAATGCATTATAAATATTGTCATATACATTTATTCTCTTTTTTGAATATTAACCGAGATATTTGCATTTTTCAGTTTTCACCCTTCAGCAAGCCCCCACTTCTACTCATATTACATAAACAATACTCTGTTATATAATAAACCACATTATTCGAAGCCTACATACCAAATATTGTTTTCAAGAGACATATATAATACGATATACATGCAAATATGTTCTAGTGTACCCCCCCCCCTCTCTCCGTTTTAAGTTCTTGGATTACTAAAATTTGATTGATTGAGATAAAAATTATTCTGATTCATAATTTGGAGTACTAGATATAGTGTATAGTTTTCAATAAAATTATTTTGTTATATTCTGATATATGTCAGTAATTGTTTTTCTTTCCGGTGAGAGTTTGGCATACCTGTTTGTTTACATTTCAGACACTTCCCGCCGGGAGCTTTCTTATTACCGTTAGTATTTATTCACTTAATATTCACGGTCGTGTTATTGTTGTTTTATTCTTAAACTTCACGAGCACGCATCCCTTTTGCGACGGACTTTTTGCTTTTTCCCTATGTCATGGTAACCATAACCCATGGGTGTTTATTTGTTTTCGTCACTATTCTTTGTTTATAGAAAATTTCAGTAATATAGAAAGTCAGAGTATTAACAGCAAATGAGTACGGTCCTCTGCTTCTTGTTTAAACATTTTGTTCAGCAACGAATATTGATCTCACTTTTATTAGGGAGTCCATGAAATGTAAATAATATGATTTTCTTCATATTATGCATTACAGTTTATTCTCGATTACTTTTGATATCTAGTATAGAATATAGCGACAGCTCCTATTTGGCACTTACCCATTTCAAATTGGTCCGTATTTCTTTGTTGAATTATTGTATTAACAATAAAAAAAAGGTAATTGGAACCTCATAACACAAAGTTCAATTTGCTCAGAAGGGAACAACAAGCTTTGAGGGGTTCACGTTATACTGATGAGAGTTTTATGTAAGCTGAAATAGGCATGATTTACGATTCCATTACCACCCCAAATCTGCTTCTCCACCCCTACGAACATAACTTCCTCCCGATAAAAGGAGTTCTTAACTCCCGCGATTCGAAAGTATTTTGTCTTATTTCGATTTGATTCCGGGAAATAACAGATTTTCCGTTTAAAGCCCTATAAGGAGGGAGATATTTGGAGTGGAATGCCTCCTCCTCCCCGACGGGTGGGCGTGGCTCGACTCAATTGGGCGACGGGTTAGCCCCGCCTCTAAGTGGGCGTGTCTCTACCCCCACCCCTCGCTGCCTCAAAGGCTGGAGCATTCGGGTGCGGCCGGCCGGGCCGAGCAGTCGCCTCGTCCAGGATGACCGTAGAAGAGACGCGCCTTCCCAGCCGACTCAGCTTCAGCATCGAGAATATACTCAGCCCAGACTTCGGCTCGAGTAAGCCACCCCCTAGCCCACCGGTCCAGGAGCAGACTGTCTGGCCAGCCTGGGTATACTGCACCAGATACTCAGACCGACCCAGCTCAGGTTAGCACTCATTTATTTTTTTAATTTTGAATCTAATGCCGCAAAAGTTGATTAATTGATAACGGCATGCGCATGCCAAAAATTATTTGTCAAAATAATACTATTTAAACTACTATGAGATTGCCATCTCGTAAATTATTTTTCAATTCATGATATTTTAATTGTTAATGTCCGTTTTGTTCTACTAAAGCTAATTTGAGGGGAGGCTATAAATTACCACCCTTTAGTAGTGAGAACGGACCTAAGGATGTTATTTAATGATTTAGTCGCTAAGTAAATTCCTCTTGCCTAGGTGAAAATCGAATTCAAGACGCTCATAATCATTTGAATTGAAAAAAAAAACAAAAAAAAAACACTTTCTTTAAGCTAGAATGTTAAAAAATAAAATTATTTTTTTTTGGTAGTTAAAAATAATATTAATTCAAACAATTTCATTAACTTCATTATCCAATTTATTTATGTTATAGAATCTTATTAAATAGTTTTGGAAAATATTTATGTAAACTGTAAATTAACAATAAAAAGAAAATTTATTTAATAACCATTTTTATTATATCGGTTAAAGAATTTGTCTGCTATTTATTTAACTAAATGACGTCCAAATTTGTTAAACGTTTAAAAATGTCTTGCTTTAGATGCAGTAAAAGCGAATAAATGTGGTTTGATGGTATTTTGTATGCCGTTGTGAATGTACTGTATTTTTAAAATGAAAAATAATATTTTAGTACTTTAAAAACATTTAATGAATTTGGTTTTATGTGGATTTTTAATCAGAGGTAGACATTAATTAATTAAGGGCTCAACCCTACAAGGGAGTATTTTGTGTGGTTATCAGAAGTCTAACTTTTTATTTTATTTTTAATTATTAAATTGAGCTTTTGGAATAATAAGAAATTTTTGTTGCTAAAGTGGGGTTCCCTTGTAATTTTCGCAAGCTGGGATTTAATACAAGCTATATGGTCAATTTTACTGACCCAAGAAATACTATTGAAATAAACTTATTCCATAGTTCTTCTATTCCTTATTTCTTCTTCTATTGTAAATGCCTTGCTTTTTTATAAACGGTTTACACCGTCGTACAGTATGTTACCAATAATTATCGAGCATAGTTCTTATAGATTTTTGCTATTTATGTAATGCTTTAGTAATCTTATATTAGTCACAAAATCCTTTTAATGAGGATGTATTTTTGTAACTCATCTAATTAAGATATCACTTGTATAAATAACTGTCTTAGCTTTTTGATTAATTTAATTTTAAATGTCATAATAATTAGGAACATTTTTAAAGGTAACTTTTACCAAATAACAACAAGGTGGACAATTTTACTAGCAGTTAATATTTTTAAGCTTACAAAACACATTTTGTTTTCCAAATATATTCATCTAACTTTAGTTATATGGCTCAATTTTCAACTAGAATTATTCCTTTATAACAACCATACTTATTTAGCTTTCAGTTTATTCCATTACTCCTAATTGAGTTGGTTATCTGTTCTTTACCAAACATTTTTTAGCCAGGGTAGAACTATGGATTTTAAATCCTTAGTTAAAATTAATTCTCTAATGCCCACTGCGGGAATGGGACCCAAGACTCTAGGTTTACCATTAACATAACGGCCGGCGTCATAATGTTGCTTGTGTTTCTGTCTCCGTAATGAGTGGTTAATTACATTTTAATTTATGTCTTAGTTTGTTACAATTTTTAATTACTATAGCTCACTATCTACAATTTTTGAGGAAAATTATAATTTATTTTTATTTTGATAGCATTGCAATTATAATTCAAACTTATGTATAATAATTAATGTTATTTATTCACAGTCAGATTAAATAATAAGATTTTTTTTATGTTCAAATTTTTTACATGTTGTCAATTATTTTCATTAGTGGGTATGTTACTTCTGTTTTATTTTTATTATTTCCAATTCTAATTATATTAGCTACTTACACAGATATTGCTGCTATAATAACACTCAAACGAAACATATTTGACGTTAAAGAAAAATCACTGTTTTAGTCTCAACCTACTTGCTTTGGCTAATTTTTTAAGCGCCTTCCTGGAGGACTTTTATGATTATTAGATATTTCCTGATCTGCTCCTTTTGAGAGATCTAAACAAAAATACTATTATGCTATGCTATAATAAATATACCAAGAAAAATCAAAACGGGCTATTAGGGTTGTGCACATTATGATTTTTGAATAATCGTTGTAATAACAAAGCCCGGATTTTCCTATAGGCTTCAGCCTAGGGCCTCAAGAGGGGCCTATATTCAAATTTTTAGTAAAATTAAAATTACACTATTCTAAAAACAGTGAGCACTAAAGCACTGGACCGAAAATAAGGAGAAATTCTACGCATATGACTAATTAACAAACAAAAATATATCGTTTAAGCGTTCGGTTCATTGGGTCTGTTCGTTTATGTGGCCTGAAGCGTCTTTTCGTCTAAATCCGGCCTTGGTAATGGCTATAAAATGCTCATCTAATCAACCTAGGGAGACAGGTTACTGATAATGAGTTATAAACAAATTTGTATAAATTGTATATATATATATATATATATATATATATATATATATATATATATATATAGAGAGAGAGAGAGAGAGAGAGAGAGAGAGGTTGACAGAATTACACACACTCACGTGTGCCTGTGTTTTTCAACGCTCCAGCGAGTGCAAATTTTGCTTAATAGATATTCGAGTAGTAATTTGAGTTTTCAAGTTGCCTAAAGATCAAATTATTTAATGGACGACATTGGAATTAAGACTAGTGGGCGTCTAGACAGTAGGTAATAAAATGTATGTAAAATATAAAATAATGAATATTTCCGTTATAAACGGATACCTTATCATTCTTGTTAATAAATTCATGCAATCGGTGTTCTATACATTTTTCTGTAATTCTTGTTTTGTTTTTGTTTTTTAAATTATTTCTAATTTTATTTAACTATAGGTTACCACCATTTTCTATCAAGCACTACCAATTTATTGTAGTTAAAACCACCACTATAGATTCCCCTTGCTCAGGAACGAACTGATGGACAAAAGATTTTCAATTTGAATATTATCTGAATTATTGCGTTTTCAACTTTTAATATCTAAATCCCTACTGCCTCCTATTAAGGCTTTCAATTAATCCTATTACATATATCACTATTAAACATTGAGTGGTGAGTTTGATTTCCGCCTGGGCAATAGGAATTTATTTAGAGACGAACTCACCCTGACTAGAAAAGGGTGGTAACCTGTTAATAAAACATCCCAATTAGCTTAAAAAAGTGGAAGTTAGTGATATATATATATATATATATATATATATATATATATATATACATACTCACTTAAATGAAATCATTAGTCCCACCCTTGCTAGAAAAGGGTGGTAACCTGTAGATAGCCCGCCCTAAGTAGCCATAGTAGAATAAAGTCGATGTTAATAAATAATTTAATTTTTATTAAATCACTAAATATTTAATACATGACATAAACGTATTGTTTACTTAGGGTTCTAACAAATGGAGAAATAGAGAATTAAATGTGGGATGACGACATCTGTTTATTTGGTCAACTACTCATTTGTAGAATCGTAGACCTTTTGAAAACATTTTTCGATAATCAAGACACTTGAACAATGTCAACTCAATAGTTGATTTCCCTTGGGAGGAATCTGTAATAAACTGAATAATGCTCAAAGACAAAAATGTTTGGCCTCTGGCAGGCACGGTTCGAATCTAATAGACGACAATTAACCAGGTTGGGGTTAAATTATAATTAATATTGATTTTATAGATTTTAGGTTAATAGGCATTCAGCCAGCTCAGTAATTATCGTTCCTCATTGTTCAATGATTATTTATTTAATGCCTTTAAACTCAATAAAGCTGTGTGCCTTCAATTTGTAGAGTTGTATTCCCTCTTAATTTGGTGAACACATGAAGAGTCTGTTTCTGTTTATTATTATTTATTTTTTTATGCCCCTCATTTGAGGAGATTAGCATCTATCTATTTAATATCAATGTTAAATGCCTCTCTACTTGTGTTAGACATGTTACATTATTTATATCTTATGTAAAAAAAAGTCTGTTACGCTTTGGCTGCGTTAACTAAGGAAATTTTTCACGTGCGGCACGCATTTGCATTTATCTCAAAACATAAAAGTTCAATGAGAGCAATATTAGGTATTTAGGCTTCAAAGAAAATACTTCATCATATAATTAACATAATAATTATATTTTATTATACTAATAACATAATAATAGTAAATATGACGAGTAGGAGTGGGGATTTACAGAGAGCTGAAAACTAAAATATATCTAGGTTAATATTCATGATAGAGAAAATATGTATATAACAATATTTATAGGAAATTAAATTTGCAATGATATTGGTTATATACATTTTTTCTATCCGATTTACATATATTAACGAAGATATTTCGAATTTTCGAAATTCTTCCCCTCTAAACCCCCCGTTCCCACAGTCCGATTTCAGCCCTTAACGAACGTTTGATCTTTCATTTAACATAAAACGCGTATATATATCGAGTTTGGTAACTATTAAACAAAAATTTGGACCGCTAGAGCGATAACAAACAAATATATATTTATTATGAACGGACCTCATTTTCGTCATCTCCTAGGCTGATTTACGTTAAGGGAAATCTGCTAATAAAATAGATAAAGTGTTTTTCAAAATGATGTTATTAAATTATATTTAGGCGCATTTCTCGAATAGGGTAAGCAGCTATTTAGGGTGTACTCAAGATGAGATTTTAGACTTTTCAAAGAAATAATCTTTGGATACCACCAGTGTCTTACTTGATATTCCGACACACAATTGCTGTATAGACTAAACAGATGCCCCGAGTGTCAACATTTCACCGTGAATGACGTTTGACTTATTCCACTCTTGCAATGGGCCCTGAGTAAACACCAAATGAAATTTATACTGGTACTGATATGTTAATTTATATCATAGCATCGAGTGACAAATGCAAGAATAAGTGTGCCTTTATTTCTTTCAACTCATTTAATATTCAAGTTCCAGAAAAATGTATGGATCACTGTAAGACATTATTATATGAATTGTTTAGTTGTATAATATTTTCAAAATAACGCATAATAATAAAGATATTTTAAACTTAAAACCACCTTTATAATTCCACCCAAAAATTTACCCGAATAATGAGTCCATAAGAGCATTAAGTAATTGGAATACTCAATAATGACGTCACTCACATATTACATTAATCCATGTTTCTCCCTTACGAAAATGACTCTTGTTAACAATGCATGGTATTTAATTAATGCTAGATGCAATAGACTCATGATGCTCAAATCTGTCTTCCTTGACTGAACCATGACATTTGGTATTTTATTAAGCTTGGGATTAGAGCGTAACATATGGAATAAATCGCTAATAATATTAGCTTACTGTTAAAGTGAGATTTGCAAAATTGGGAGCTTTACGAAAACGAAAGAATACAAATATCCACGTATTTTAAACATATATGTATTTCGACATATTCATCATTATAACAGGCATTTTTAAGTTTTTTCACTTTGCTCCCACTGCGTCTGATTCGATTTTGGCCATTAACAATATCGTTTAGACGAAAATAACGAGCGTTAATACAAACACACACACACACACACACACAAACACAAACACATACATGAACGTGCCTCATTTCCCTTCATCTAAAAAGCAGGAGTGTAGAGTTAGGGGATATAAAGGATTTTTTAAAAATTCGTCTTGAGTTGAAACTCAATAGTTGATTTTGAATTACGATGAGGGTGTGTTTGTGTATATATATATATATATATATATATATATATATATATATATATATATATTATGTGAGTGTGTGTGTGTGTGTGTAATAATTCTTTATTTGATAAAAAATGAACTGCAATTATTCTCTTCTTACAAAATACATTTATTTCTACTATATTTAGGGGGGGGGATGTTTCAAAAAAACAATAACATTTGTTTATTGTAAACGTTCTAATCTAAGTCTATTTCTATTTTTAGAAAAGTTTTTCTCTCGTGTTCTTTTATGTCTCTTTTATACTAGTTGTTTCTAAAATTTTCCTAATATTCTTTTATATACATTACATTTTCTTACTGCCTGGAATATTGTCCAAACTACATTTATTGAAAGCTTTTGTTTTACAGTGCACTCTGCTCAATTGGGAGAATTGAATGTTAATCTTTTTCGGTAAAAATGTTTTATATTTTCTGTCACTTCCGTTGGACCAAGCATTCACTAAATTTTGAAAGTTAAAATATATAAGTTCTTGGACGGTTTATTACCATAAATATATAGCACAAATTCATTAAAACTGAAACCTGTAGGCAATTTGTAAAACTAATAAATTATCCGTGTGGCAGTCCTCGGCTCTTCATGGGTTATTGAACTAACAATTTTTCGTACTGGTCAATTGGTTAATTTTCGATATTATGGCGAATAAAAATTTGAAGGATATCGTTCAATTGTTTTTTTTTCTTTCATCATTTTTGGCTTTCTTGTTTGGTTATCTTAGTTTCCTCATGTTTCATTATTTTGTTTTATATTTAATTTAATGATTATTGAATTCTTCTTCACTTCAATGCTTCATTAAGTTTGTTAAATTTCCTTGGGATTTGCAATTATTTTTCTCAATGGGCCATATTGTATGACGTGGTTCCTAGTTAGTTAATATTACTCAAGAGTAAATGAACACTCGTAGAGTTGATTTATTTATCTATGAATCTCATGAGTGAGAGGACTGCCTCACACAGCTGTTATGAAGGAGCATTATTTATTATTTTTGGTATTGTTCGTTTTTTGTACTCTGGGGTATAAAAGTTGCCACTTCCTTTGTTCTCTGTTTTTTCTTCATATTTTGTAGTATTTTGCTTTATGTTTTATAATTCTCGTCACTTATTGGCGATATTTCTTATCTTTTCATCCTGATCGTTACGTAAAGATTATTAACTCCTGATTGCTTGATTAGCATTCAACTTATTATCGGCACCAATGAGTGAAATCTCAAACTGATTAAAGCCATTAAAGGTAAATGCACCTATGACACTATTACTTCATCATCTGCTTTTCTGCCCGAGTGGAAAATGAGCGCGTAATACAACATAATGGAGTAACTGTTTCATTGAACTGTAAGACACTGAGAAATACAGATAATGACGTGGCGGCACCTTCATTGTAGTCACTTTCATTTTCAGTTTTTAAAAGGACCCGCCGATTGTAAAAGGCGTGAAAGGTCCCAGCTGAAGGGGGGGGGTTGGGCTTTATATGAAAGATACTATTAGTTTTCAATTAGACCAAACAGGGGAGTAGGTAGATGAGATTGAAAGAAGGCCTGAAAGACACTGTATACCAGGAACAATGGATGTTTACCGTTGGAAACAATGGGTCGGCTTGGGCCTTAATAGCTATTAGCTTTGGTAAACGGTCTCTCCTCACACTAATTATAACTTTGCTACGGGGAGGTCTTTGCTCTGCCTTCACACTTCCCCAGCGCCAATTTGCAGCGGTCAATTTTAGGGCAAAGGGCTGCCTTTAACTATCTCAAAATTGAAGGGCAGCTTTCAGAGAAGCTCCTAATTTTTTATGACAAGTACTCGAAGGGCCAAGATGCTTGAAACTATGTCAGCGATGCCTTTTGTATGGCACCAAAACAGTATGCTATGCTATATTCAAAAACATATCTCTAAACACAATATTGATAGCGTAACGCTATTTTTGGGACAGTTACAAAGAAACTCTTTCCACCTAGTTAAGCTTGGATAGAGGTATGTATTATGGTAACCAAACATTATGTCAGACAAACTTCACCACTAACCAGAAACTAATTTTTACACCATATCAATCGACAGGAGTATCTCCAGGGTTATACCGAGCGGCTGTCAGATCAAAAATCAAACGGAGTAGAGAAGTTGTAGTTATCCTGGAGAAGAATTTCAAGGTTTATACTGTTAATGGAATAACCGGGAAATTTAGTATATATATTAAGAGAGGACTGAGTTTGAGTCCAGCTAGATTCCATGGACTTTTCTATTATATAAAAACATATAGAATAGTAATTAAAGGTTACTTCTAAATTACATTTTTCAAATTCATTATGACACTAGATTTGTTTATAAAAGGGTATTTGAAGTGGTAAACAAATATGGCATAAATAATTAAAGAATTAAAATAATTGATCCTTCTAACAAAAAATTTAATTTTTGAAACAACCTTTAATTACTATATTATATGGGTTTCCCATTTCAAATGTCCAACTGATGTCGTAATATAACAAATCTACAAAACAATTCTTAATCATTATCCGAAAAAAATAAATGATTGCCAAAAGCTAAATCCATTTAAATTTGAAGAATAATGTGAATCTAAACAGTGCTACCTCTTCATTCAAAGAAAATAAACCTATACTATACTTTTTTTCCATACAAAATAAAATAAAGGCAATGCTCTATAAAAAAAATTACATCTCATCGAGTATAGAAAAATTAATTTCTCACAGTGGCGTATGCTGAGGATGTGTTGATTACGGGCAGAAATAATGAGAGGGCCAAATAAAGGTTCAATACCACAACAGTATATATGATACTGTTGTCATACCTGACGACAGTCTTCTCCGACTGGTATGACAACAGAAGGCCACATAATTAAGAACCTCTGGCCAGAACGGAAAGATTGGAGTTGTTTACATTTCATAATTGTAGCATGGATAGTTCTGGAGTGCTTTAGTGTGGAAGCAGATTTCATAGCCTTAATGGTCTCAGTTGCTTCTATGCCTTGCTCTATAATGTCCGTTTTAAGAGACTTCTCTGGAACGGAAAAAAGTTGACTAAGCAGATTTCCCACGTGCGCTACGTATTTGCATTTATCTCAAATCTTAAAAGTTTAATGAGAACAATATTTGGTATTTAAGCTTCAAATAAAGTGCTTCATAACATAATAGAATATAGTTAATATGAGATGAGTAGGAGTGGGGCTTTACTGAAGACCGAAAACTAAAATATGCAAATATCTCAGTTAATAATCAAGATAGTGAAAAAATATACATAACAACATTTGTAGAACATTACATTTGCAATAAGATTGGTTCTATACAATTTTTCAATCCGACGCATAATAACGGATATATTAGGAATTTTCGAAATTCTCTCTCTAAACCCCCCTTCCCCCTGGTCCGATTTCAGCCGTTAACGAACTTGATCTTTCTTTTTGTATAAAACGATTATATATCAAGTTTGGTAACGATAAGACAAAAATTGCGACCGCTAGAGCGGTAACAGACAAATATATATATATATATATATATATATATATATATATATATATATATATATATATATATATATATACACACACACAAAACAAGCTGCCCTCCTTCACGTTCCCCTCGGGGACAGCCTCCTAATCGGCCCAGCTGGGTAATGTTAAAAAAAAAATATCACATTTTTTTTTTTTTAATATTTCTTTTTAAAACATGAAATTTGTTATTAAATTTTGATGGGTCATGTGGAAAGGAGTGCAGCTTTGCATCGTGCCTTTATTTGTATAAATGATAATTTATAATTCTCGCCGAATGCTTGTTGTGGTTGTAGACAAATTCTGGAGGGAGTTCTTTTAGAGTTTCGGCCGTCCTTTGGGATATTGCACCGATCAGCAAGCCTGTATATATATGTATATATATATATATATATAAATATATATATATATATATATATATATATATATGTAGAGTTTTGAACGGACCTCGTTTTCGTCATCTTCTGGGTAGGATCGATGAACATTTGAAGAAAAATTTCGAAAATCGCGTCATGAGTACGACCTCAATAGCTTATTTCCCTTAAGGGAAATCTGCTAAAAGAATAAATATTCAGATAGCTATGAAATGTACCTTATATATGCCAGTGAAATGTGGGCTCTCACCAAGCAAAACCGAAGAGGCCTTCTTGTCTGGAAGAGAAGATGTTTGGTGCTGCCAACGGTGAACTAATGGAATTGCATGTTGAGAGTGGAGCCATCTGGTATTAAGTATGACAGATTGTGCAGGATGGAGTACCACGAGATGATGGGGCTCAACTGATAAATGCTATCCAGAACTGCGTAAGGGAGGGGCAGCCCTAAGCTAGTAAAATATTGCAGTTGCAGACTGCACCCATTGGATTCAGATGATGGCAGAGGTCCTTTAACGTCCGCAGCATCCAATAGTTAGTTATACCTTTGGAATCTTTTACCAAACGCCATTGAATTAATTTTTATTTTGACAGGACATTTCATTTTCCACGTTGAATAAGCCCTTAGACGACGGGGTTGGAATTTATTTATTTTTCAAAAGTATTAACAAAATTATCATAATATATTAAACTCATGACTTCAGTGTCATTAGTACGTTCTATCCAATGTCTTAAACATTATGGATGTAATGACTTTAAACGAGAAATTAAAATCCAGTAAACAGATTTCCCAAGACATGGAAAGACAAACATGTGATGCCATCTCGCATTCAAACTCACTCTCTCTCTCTCTCTCTCTCTCTCTCTCTCTCTCTCTCTCACACACACACACACACACACACACACACACACACTCTCAATTACCTCTTACCTCTTGGTAAGGCTAAATTAAATTAAGAAATTTTTTATTATATGTGGACTTATTAGTGAGTATAAAAGTGACTGAGAAGAATAATTTTATAAGGTTTGTTAGAACTCTATGTATCTAAGAAAATTATATGATTTGCCTTAATGGTTGTGAGATAAAAAAATGTTTAATCTCTATGTTTTTAGCATTATTAGTGCCCAGGAGGACGAAACGTCTGCGATTTGAAAATAAAGAGAATATATATTGCTGTTTGAGACCTAAAGATCCTTTCTTTTGTCCTGAAATACTTTAATTGGCCTCAGTAAGGATTAGATGCAATTATAGCAGTGCAGATTTAAGTATCCTATCTGGGTGAAAAAGGCTCTTGCAACAACATCAACAGACTGAAAAAGTATAAAATATTCAATGCACTGGATACAATGAAAGGCCCTAATTGCGGCTATAACTGCATTCAGACGGGGAGCAGATTGCTTTGGAAAGAAGTTCAATAGAATACCACAACCACTAAAAGATTGAACATGAGGTGGTACTCGATAAAACTGAAACGTGCGAACGAACAAAAAAGTCCGTCACGCAGGGACCGCGTAAACTAAGCAGATTTCCCTCGTGATGTTTAACAATGGATAAATCTACATACTGGTAACACAATAGCACCGTCAACATCAAGTGAATAAATACAAACGATAATAAGAAACCTCCAGACGGGAAGCTCCTGAAATGTAAACAAACACAAACGATTGCCTACTTCTCACAGGAAAGACCAATTACGGACATATATCAGAATATAACATATTAATTTTATTGAAAACTATTTACTATTTCTAGTACTGTAATTTATAGTGGATCAGAATATTTTCATCTCAAATCAAATCATATTTTAGTAGTACAAGAACTTAAGAAGGGGGGGGGGTAACGATAACATATTTGCATTTACCTCGCATAATAAAGGTCTCTTGAAAACAATTTATGGTATTTAAGCTTCGAATAATTTGGTAACGGAGATATTTAGAATTTTCGAAATTCCCCCTCTAAACCCCCCTCCCCCCTGGTCCGATTTCATCCATTAACGAGCTGGATCTGTTTTTTTTTTTTGCATAAAACGTTTAACTATCGAGTTTGGTAACGATAAACAAAAATTGCGACCGCTAGAACGTTAAGAGACAAATGCAATAAGTCTATATATATATATATATATATATATATATATATATATATATATATATATATATATAGATAGATATATAATTTGGAACAGACCTCATTTTCGTCATCTCCTGGGTAGGATCGATGGACATTTGAAGAAATATTTCGAAAATCGCGCCATGAGTACGACCTGAATTGCTGATTTTCCTCAAGGGAAATCTCCTAAAATTATAATAAAATATAGCAACGACTATCACAGACGAGCAATACGAGAAAATAATAACGAGTGGGAAACTGTTTCTATAGAATTGACAATTAGGAATCCTTATAATAACCATATAAAGGAAGGTCGATGAAATCTGTTAGGGAAGTGTTCCATAATGCATGGATCTTGACAGTCACGGCACTTACTTGCAACCACTTCGTTTATTATGTAAGACCTCTTTGCTGGAGCACTTACCGCTATCAATCAAATCCAACTTCATATCAATCAACGGATGTATACATAACAACATATTGCCCGCCAAACATATGGTATCACCCAATTACAAATGAGGTTCTAAACACGATTTTTCATTATGAAATAAACTGAAATATTTTGAGCTGTCAAACTAAAATATTTTTGAGCTGTCAAACTAAAATATTTTTGAGCTGTCAAACTAAAATATTTCTGTGTTGTCTTAATAAAATATTTTTGAGCTGTGAAACTAAAATTTTTTTTGTGTTGTCAAATTAAATGTTTTTAAGCTGTCAAACTAAAATATTTTTGAGTTGCCAAAATAAAATATTTTTGAGTTGTCAAACTAAAATTATTTTAGAGCTGTTAAACTAAAATATTTTAGATCTGACAAACTAAAATATTTTTGAGCTGTCAAACTAAAATATTTTTGAGCTGTCAAACTAAAATATTTCTGAGTTGTCAAACTAAAATATTTCTGAGTTGTCAAACTAAAATATTTTTGAGCTATCAAACTAAAATATTTCTGAGTTGTCAAACTAAAATATTTCTGAGTTGTCAAACTAAAATATTTCTGAGTTGTCAAACTAAAATATTTTTGATCTGTCAAACTAAAATATTTCTGAGTTGTCAAACTAAAATATTTCTGAGTTGTCAAACTAAAATATTTTTGAGCTGTCAAACTAAAATATTTTTGAGCTGTCAAACTATAATGTTTTTGAGTTTTCTATAAACTAAAATGTTTAAGTTGTTCCTTTACTAAGTTGCTATACTATGGAACGACAATAGTATCTGTAAAGACATTTATCAATTGCAATCCAAACTATTCCTTTTAAAGGTCAAAGTGGAACTTTTTCATTTCCTCCGACATAGCTCGGACCGATCAGAAATCATCTGCTCACACTCCCTTCAGGCAGGATTTGACCCCAGCATATGAAGTAAAGGCCGAATATACTATTAGCAGATTTCCCTTAAGGGTAATCAGCTATTGAGGTTGTATTCATGACGCGACTTTCGAAAATTTCTTCAAATGTCCATCGATCCTACCTAGTAGATGAGGTCCGTTCAAAATGATATATATATATATATATATATATATATATATATATATATATATATATATATATATACTTATATACTGACATATGTTTCTTGTTTAATCGTTACGAAACTCGATATATAAGTGTTTCATGTAAAAAGAAAGATCAAGTTCATTAACAGCTGAAATCGGCGGAGTAGGGGGAGGGGGATTCAGAGGGAAGGAATTTCGAAAATTCTTAATATCTCCGTTATTATGCGTCGGATTGAAAACTTCTATAGAACCAATTTTATTGCAAATATAATGTTCTATAAATGTTGTAATGTACATTATTTCATTACCTTGATTATTAACCGAGGTATTTGTATTTTTTTGTTTTTGGTCGTTAGTAAACCCCCACTCCTACTCATCTCATATTAACAATATGCTATTATGTTATGAAGCACTTTATTTAAAGCCTAAATACCAAATATTGTTCTCGTTGGACTGTTACGTTTTGAGATAAATGAAAATACGTAAAGCACATGGGAAATCTGCTAAGTTAACGCATCCCTGCGTGACGGACTTTTATTCGTTATTCAATGCTTATTCATGATTGGAAAATTATTTGAAATAACAAACAAGCACTTAAAATGGCTTATATTACCATACATAAAATAACTATTTTGAGCGCGCTTGAGCCACTGAAACTTTTGATAAATTTTCAAGAAGAATAAAAGAAAAAAGTCTGTCACTCAGGGACTGCGTAAACTAAGGAGATTTCCAACCTAAAGTATTACAATAAATAAATCTGCATACTCGTAACAAAGCACTACCGTGAATATTAAATTAATAAATACAAACAGTAATGAGAAATCTATCAGTCAACTTAGATTTTAATAATTTCCTCAATGGAAAGCGTCTGAGCTGCAAACAAACAGGTCAACCAACCTCTCAGAGCTGAATAGATAGAAATATTCCTAACCGGATAGAAAAACAATTACTGAAACATATCTGCATATAATAAATTAATTTTAGTGAATACTATTTACTATATCTAGTACTGTAATTTATAGTGAATCAGAATAATTTATATCTCAATCAATCAAATTTTAGTAATCCAAGAACTAAAGGCGGAGGGAGGAGAAAAAAGAACGTATTTGGTTGTATCTCGTATAAGGTCTCTTAATTGAACTAAAAAAATGCAAATATTTCGGTTTATGATGATTATAGTGAAAAAGTCTATATAACAACATTTGTAGAACATTACACTTGTAATAAGAATGGATCAATACAATTTTTCAATCCGACGTACAATAAAGGAGATATTTCGAATTTTGGAAATTCCCTCCTCTAAACCTCCCCCCACTGGTTCGATTTCTGTCATTAACGAACTAGTCCTTCCTTTTTACATAAAAGGATTAAATATCGAGTTTGGTTACGATCAAACAAAAACAGCGACCGCTAGAGCATATATATATATATCATATCATTTTGAACGGACCTCATTTTTGTTATCTCCTAGCTTGGATCGATGGACATTTGAATAAGTTCTTTAAAAATGAGTACAAAATATCTGTTTTCGTTAAGGGAAATCTGCTAAATGTTATCTACCGCCTTGTAGCACATTTGATTGAAGGACATGGCATGTCACACATATGACCAAACGTGATCCGTACACCACTGACATAAAGAATTTATATGCCATTTATCCAGATTTCACTATTTCAGTTTATTAAATAATTTTTAAATTCCACAATTTAATATGGATGATACTAATGCTGATATGGAGAATGACATTTTGAATGACCTCACAATCCTATTATATCGTTTTACACATCACAATTACTACAAACTATTCTGATAATAAAAGAACGATAAATAAAGAATAAAAAAAATGGAACCAACCCCGTGATAAATATCAATATAAGGAATATTGATTGACTCTTCAAAAACCTGAATAGTTCATTTTATTATCATTTTCAAAGGTTCAATTTGTCATTGACTTATATAGATAAAATTTGTTTCTTGTTTTAAGCCACAAATAATTAATTGGCTTTGCCAATTAATCCGTTGCATGCCTTCATTTCGTATGACATTAAAAAAAGTTGGACATGTTTAGACTACCAGTTGTCAACGGCTTAATGCTTCCCAATCTTTGTTGTATAAACAATCATGGGTATACAATAAAGCAAAAAATATTAAGTTTATAAATTATTAAAGGGATAAAGTAGTGATTTTAAAAACAAAAAAAAACTTAAAAATTATAACTAATGTTTTGGATAACAGTCCAAATGTAATTTTATGTTTACATAGTTCAAATTATCAACATAACAATAACCTTTCTTTTACAGAAATCAATTACGTTTTATGATGGCCCAGATTATACTCATGAAGTTGATCTCATTTTTCTAATAATACGATAAAATCAGCTTCATAGCTGTGAATTAATTCAAATATATGAATATATATACACATACATATACATTCATAATTGCTTCCTACTCTTTACTGTGTATGAAGTAAACACTCTTCTAGGAAGACACCAGGGCGGGGGATGGGAAGGAATGTTGCCATTACATTGCATAAATTTATATATCCGAGGTGTGTCATATTTTACACTGAAAAGTTTTATATTTTACTAATTCTTTTTTGTAGACTCCACAATTCCGAATAAATAAAGGGACGAAATTTAATACTTTGATAAGTACTGTAAATTTTGATAACTTATTCATTTTTTATATGACGATAAAATCGTAAATTGTTTGATTCTGTTTGTGGGAATCGTATACGTCATTCACAATCATCTATATATATATATATATATATATATATATATATATATATATATATATATATATATATATATATAAATGAATATTTGTCTGTATGCCCTTTATAGACTCGTAAACGGATAAACCGAATTTTATGAAACTTGGTATGTATATTACTACTAACTCAGGCTAGGTTTCTGGCTATATTAGTATTCTCTGAGACGAACAGTAGTGGGGGTTATAAGAGAGGCCTCAAATTAAAAATAGCGATATTTCGTTTCTTATTGGTTTATCGGCAAATATGCACATAACAAAAGTTGTTTATTTTGTTATTTAGAGTAACCGTTGTAATATACTCTTTTGTCGTATACCGAATTATAAATGAGCTATACGCTAAAAACAATAGTGTGAGTCAACAATCTTATATTGCTCAAAAGACTGAACCGAATTCAACGAAACTCCGTATGTGATTTGGTATTAACACGTCCCTGATTATAAGTTATATTACAATTTCGAGGTTCGAACAGGAGTGGGGGTGGTAGGTGAGGTCTGAAATTAAAAATAGCAATATTTCGTTTCCTATTGCCTTTTCGGCAATTATGCACATAACAAAAGTTGTTTATTTTGTTATTTAAAGTAACTTTTGATATGTAAACTTTTTCCATATAACGAAGTATAAATGAGGTATACACGAAAAGAAGGGGTCAACAATGTTATGGGACTCGAATGATTAAATCAACGAAACTCCGTATTTTTGACAATGATAATATGATAATCTACGATTATGTTATATATAAAAAAAAGAAACCTTCACAGGAAACCGATAATACAAAAATATTGTGTATTTTGTTGAATTAAGCACATAACAAATACTTTTATTATTAACATATCCCCAGCACTTCGGACTCGGGTGTTAATCCTAAGCATTGAGACTGAAAAATGTAAAAATATTGTACAAAGTAAAGACCACCCAAAAAATACCATCATCACTCAGCCTCAAATGATTACCCGGGCGAAGCCGGGTACGTTAGCTAGCACATAATAAACAAAAATCTTAAGAAATATCTATCTGCTTCCCTTACCTCACTCTGTTTGGCAGAATGTCTGTAGGTCTGAGAAAGGGGAGACACAAAACTCAGAATTATTTGAACATTTTGTGAAAAAAAAAAAGTATGGTCATTCGTTTACTGTCATTAATTGGGTTTTCCCATTCGAACTAAACCTCTCGATGTTTCTCTTCCATTTTCAATATTGTGAGCCTGTGTTACAGCCGCTCGTCCAGATTTACTAAGAGTCTATTACATATATAATATTTTGATGATTTGAAGGCTCGAAATAATTTAATTCAAAATACCAGGACCTAATAAGCCTAATAAGGACGATATAATTAATTAACTGGGGCTTATATCGAAGTGAGGAGATATTTGTAGGTGTAAAGTGCGGTGAGGGCGGGCTAGCGTGCACCGTACTCCTCCTTTATTGATCAATCCTCTAGCTATAGTCTCCCCCCCTCACCGACCAATACTATTTCCTCTGCTCCCAGAATAAACGGATACAGAATCACCATTCCTACTTTTTTTGTTGGCTGGAACTCCAGAAACCGTTCAAGGGGAAAAAATATAGAGATTTTGATTGATTCAATAATAATTACTGTACATTTTTAAGATATTATTAAATTTTACCTGAGAGTTAGGTTTTTCGATAAAGCACTCGATATTATCAGAAACATTACATTTCATACTCAAAACTACTATAGCTCCTGTTAGTCTTAACAATAATTATAATTTATCTGAGAGTCGAGAATAATACTTAGCTTACAGTGGGTTATCTACAAATTACCTACATTAGACTTGGTGTCCACAATACGGAGGCTAGTTAAAATAACCTCTACCCTAAGTCATCCTCTAAGGTCTTCCTTTTTATTTATTTTAGTTATAATCGTTCATAATTCGTTGTTACAACTAAACCATTGTTATTCATGTTTGACAACATGTAAATATAAGTAATTTCGTAATAAGCTGCATGAATCTCAGATTTACTTTAGGGAATGAGTGTACTTTTATTGTTGCTAACAAATCTCTCATTAACTTTCCATAACTCCTGGAACCCAAAGAGGGTTCATAGAGTACTTTCATTTTTGAAAATTCTTTCTTCTATTCAATAAGTTTACTATGAGGGGTGATTTGAAGATGATGGCTGTAAGGGAGCCACTAATCGCGAATAACCTGTGGAAAAAATCGTGTTCATAGCATTGTCATTTACAACAAAGGTTTAAAAAATGTTATCCCTTTACTATTTACGTACATTACTTGCCATACGAGTTATTAATAATTTATGTTTGCTGAGATTGATTGGTAATAAGGATGTTGCAACTTTTGAGTATTTCTATGTGTGTTCTGAGACTCAAACACTCAAACTCAAATGCATTTATATGTATATATATTGGGCTCCCATCTTGCTCCTAGTGTTAAAGTACATAGGAAAAGTATTACATTATAACTTATAACCTAAATTGTTCCAAAGCTCCACCATGTCATATTTGTTTAAAATAGCTGCACACTTTCTGTTTCCCCAGTAGTATATCTTTAGGAAAGCATTTCATCAGAGGGTTGACATTTCCTCAGAAGATATTAATACAATATTATTAACACTTAGTTGAAAGTATAAATCATGATCCCTTACTGATCATCAATTAGGTTCATGCATAAATTTAATTTGGTATATATAATTAAAATACAAAGGTAGGAACGTTACAAAATGAAAAATGCAAAAACAAACTCAATAAATATTAGAAACAATTGGTAATCTTAAGAAAATTAAAATCCGATGACTAAACTGGTATTTTATAAAGTTTCTGTTTTTTCGATTAGTTATAGCTGCGAAAATTTTTTAACTTATTGAAGTATGTCTTACATATAAATATCACGGTCAAACGGCTACTTGTTTTAAGGGATATATATTCATAGAAATTCAGGAAAAGCGTTAAAGTTGTAAATAAAAAGCATGTAAAGAATTTTCTCGATCAATTTGAGTCCAACTTTTTGATAATATTTTGTGATATATTTTATAAAATATTTTAAAATTAAAACTTTAAATTGTATGGGATTCCAGTCGCTGGAGGTAAGGATTTGGTTGGTCGGCCTAATTTACACTGAATTAGGCTGAATCTACGGAAAAAAAAAAATGTTGTTGCAGCATATTTACATAGTTGTATATTATCAGTTTCTTTAAAAATAGATTGTTTGTATTTTCTAGGCAAATTATGATGAGAAATACATGAATGAATGTTCATTGTTATAAGTTAATACGTAATTCTACTAAGACAGGGATGGTGGGTTTCGTTTTAAGATATCAAGTTAATTAGGATAATATGGATAAAAGAAATTGAGTACATGAGAGTGGTTCTGTAAGTCGACAATTCCAAATTAATTGTCTCGAAAAATCCACTCATTGAATTATTCGCATTAATTGCATTGTTGGTTGCTGGCCTTCCTCATATTAAATGAATGATATACTTGGACGACCTAGTCATTAGAAGTCCCGGGCAATGATTAAGCAAACAAAATGACCCCATCATTCTGAATAATAGAAGCAATGAAAGCCCTTTATTTTATCGATTTTGTAACTAGCAGGAGCAATTATTAAATCAATGGGGTAATGTATTTATTAAATAATCCTTTTTGTTGTTTCAAAGGTATCAATTCCCTAACGACCCAGACTGCTCAAATAAACAGAACAATTAGGAGAGCACTTGTTTCATTTTTATTTAGGGGTGTGAGTTTAATTCCTCAGTTATTAGGTCCACATTGAACAAAGGTACTTAACTAATAAATTTATAATCGAAAGCATCACACTAGGTTAGCCAACAGTATTCGAAAATATACTTTCGGCTGCAATTATATCATTGCTTCCCAGCACTATTCGGAATTAAAACAATAATTGATAAAAGCAACCAAGGCAGGAGCTCTCTCGTCATTAATTGAATTTGTAATTCTGAAGATACAGGGCAGTTTTATTCTTATCCTGAGGTTTGCCATCCACCTTACAACAGTTTACGCTATTTCTTTTTAGCCTCTTATATAATTTTTCTATACTTTATCTAAAATTCGGTATCTTTCAGAAAGGAGGTTGAGCCTTCAATTATAGCTGAAATGGAATCTTCGTCACGAAGAAATACTTTCTATTTATTTCAAACTATTTTGAACTGATATGTTTCACTTTATGTACTAATAATGAGTAACTG